>CM030361.1:74986112-76186112 GCA_017893485.1 Hemerocallis citrina | reverse complement strand
CTGACGTCTCCAGAAATGGATCAGTTGGATAAATATTTCCAAAATTGGGTCAGTGTGGTAATTATTTTCAAAAAGTGGGTCAATACGGAAAGAACATGAAGGAAAAGGCCTTTTGTCTCTTTGACTTGGAGTCATCGCCTCCTCTCTCTTTCTGCATTATATCACCCTATACACAAGGAAGGTGGTAGTTTGGTAGGAAGAAGTTAAACTCCCTCAACCTCCCACTGTCTTTCCTCCCTCTTAAATCTCAAAGAATGAATTTCTAACAACAATATCCTACAGCCTTCAATTTTATCCTCCTCCCTCTTCAAAACTTCCCCCATAAATCTCTCATCTGAGCCACCCCATTTTGCTCAAAGCTCAATCTCTAGTCATCTAACACGTTCTGGGTATCAACAGTTTGTCCCTCCCAAAACTTCATAAAACCAGTTTTCCTCCTTTAATTTAGCTGAAGAAAAAGAAAAGCAATAAAATATTCCCTGTTAGATTCCTACAGTTTATTTTCTCCCATGATGCCACAGTACTATTATTGAATTTTTAGCTTTTTTTTCTTCTTTTCTTTAAGTGCAGCACACACAAGTTATAGACACCAATAGGATCAAGAAAACATAATAAAAGAAGAGCAAATGCTTTTCTTCCTTGTGTCCTTCTTCTCCTTGTTGCTCTTCTTCCTCACCAACCCTGTCCCTCTTCTCCTCCCTTCATGGGCAAATGAGTTGAGACTCCTCTTTGTGTTGCTTTCCCAAGAATTCTTATACCACTCCATTCAGTGGTTCAAAAACTACAGACTAGTAAGTGCCAAAATCTTGAAATTTTCATTTACAATAATGTTGACCAACAGGAAGAAAGATTTGAGAGTATACAATGTGAGAGAGAAAGATGAAGAGGTGAAAGAGACAAAAGAAGCAGAGATTACGGTATTGGATTTGCCCGAATTGGCCTTGGAATTGATCCTTGAGAAGCTCTCTACTGATGGGCTGTTGAACATGGCAAGTGTCTGTAGTTCTCTAAGGGAAAGGTGCAGGAGCAACTATCTTTGGCAAAGGCACTTTAGGGAGAAATGGGGGAGAATTATAGGCCAATCGGCGCAAAGAGAATGGGAATCCTATTCTTCTTCTTCTTCTTCTTTGAACAAGGACCACCATAGAAATGGCTTTGTGAGGAGTAGTAGGAGGTTCAGTTGGTTGGTTGAGTCCTTATCTTCTGTTTGGCCTTTTAATTCACTGCTTCAATATAAACAAGAGAATGGTGGTGTTGAGGTGAAGAGGCATTTGGATGTAGATTCTGTTATGGCTTGGTATCTTGCTCTTGAGAGTGGTAGATTTAGGTTCCCTGCTCAAGTCTACAACAGAGAGGTATCCATCTGAATGGAAACTGGCTGCTAGTTTTTTTTTTTTGTTTATTATCTAAATTTCTATCTGTTATTGATAAAGAAAGAAAATCCTTTGCTTTCTGTATAAAAAGTTGTTTTGTTGATGATTTTACAGCAGAAAGGACATGTTGGGTTTATGATGTCATGTTATGATGCTGAGCTTAGTTATGATTCTCGGACAGATACATTTCATGCAAGGTATTTTACCCTTTTGATCGATCAGTTATTCCTGCTTTTAAATCTGTTAGATACTGCATATGTAACCTCTTCATTGAATACTTAAAATACATAATGATGCTTTTTAAGTAACTGAGTGGCCTTAATAACTTGACATATTATATCCATTTTTCTAATTCATTAAAAGGAACTGAAGAACACTTCATATTGCTCTCTGAAGAATATTTTTATAAATTTTGAAGTTTTTCTTTCTACTTAAATTAAAATGTTATGTGCAGATATGCGCCACATGGGCAAAGGGTGGCAAGTCTCGAGGAAGGAGTAGAGTGGGACAGATTACGACCACCTCCTATGGATACTCCTGCACACGATCTTCATATCTCCGATTGCTTAAATGACTTGCACCCAGGCGACCATATCGAGATTCAGTGGAGACGAAACAAAGATTTTCCATATGGTACGCATTTTGTGCTCAAATAATTTACTGAGAGATTGCATTCGACTCCCAAATAATTACTGACTTAATATTGTTAGCAGGATGGTGGTATGGAGTTGTAGGCCATTTGGAATCGTGTGATGGAGATGAGCGTCATTGTCATTGCTATAACAGTGGTGAGAAACTTGAAATATTTCAAACGAAATTCCTTATTTTTGCAATTGGGGAATCTGTTCTTGCTTAGTAACTCTGTTGTGTAGAAATTGTTTGTCTATTTTATGCCCCTCCATTCTTGCAACAGGGTCTTTACTTATCATTTTCCTTGGGAAGAAAAAAATATGGTTTTCTTATATATATATATATATCATGATCAAAGTAATTATCATTCATAATATACGAATGGAGCTGAGGATTATTGAAATAATCCCCTCATTCTAGATTAGATTTATATCTCAATCCTTCTCTAATTATCTCAGAACTAATTGAACTTGCATTTTATTGTTGGCAGACACCGTAATAGTAGAGTTCAACCAATACTCACTGGGTTCAAGATGGAGAAGGACAGTAGTTAATCGGAAAGATCACAGGGAAGAAGGGAATGAATCCCAAGGATTTTATGGGGGGATCAGAAAACTGTACAACAAACATGAGATCTCGATGTGGAACCAACTATGGCCAACCGAGCAACTGGAATGAAAACATTTTGTAGCTGGTCATCCTAAACCGGCCGGACTCTTTTATCGTCGGTGGCTATTCATTCTTCTTAAGGAATCTTGATATGAGAAGGGCAGGAAAATATCTAAGCTACTTCAATCCATGTTTTTGTAAATTTTAAATGTAAATTCAAGAATAAAGTTCAGTTAGATATGTAGATATCTATGCTCGTGTAACTACAATTTTCAGATTTTGAAATTATTAATTTGCTGTGTAATTATGTTGGATTTGTTCTGGTCTTCAAATCTTACTAATAGCCTGCTTCAGTATGTCCTATTTTTTACTACAATTTAACCCCTCTTTTTTTTTTAAACATTGATAATTCTTGCTTTTTCATTCAATTCCAGACAATGCACCACTCACAACAACCTTTCCGATCTTCATTGCTCTGCTCTCAATCTCTAATCATTTGTAGACAACCACTAATTTGTATGCATTCAACATTAATTAAATCTACACTACACAATTAGAAACTTGTAATTAACAGTAACCTAACTAATTCTAAACCACACATCCTAATCTCACCCCCAATCTAATTAAACTCCAATTAATTATTTAAATAAATAAAAAAAACCACCCTCCTCTCCATCTCTCCCGAAACTCCCTCCCTCTCCCCCAAAAAATCTCATATCGATCGCGCCTCCTATCTATCTCTCTCCCGATACTTCCTCTCTCGTCCTCACTCGCGAACGTCTCTCCCATAGAATAGTATAAACTAAAGTGTTAGGAACAAACCACAGAAAAGTAACGTCATAGTGTGTAGTTATTTTTGGACCAGTATGAAGCGGAAAGTGGTGTTGGTATCTGTTTTGCTTCCTTCAGCTCTAGCGCTGCAGCCATCCATCGAAGCAACTTCCCTTCTTCCTTCCTTTTATATCTAACCTAATATTATAATGACCTTAGTTTCATTTGCAAATCTATCAACGCGTGTGATGCACGTACATAATTAATATGAAGAATGTTTCAGGTTTGAGTTCTCACTACGTCAAAGTTTTTATTTTAATTTTTTTTATTAATACGTGCATTGTTTGTGCATAACTAATATAAAATAGGTGTCAAAATCGAGGCTGAACTGCATCGAAATTTTCACTTTAAAAATATATATTTATTAAGACGTGCACTACACGTGTAAATTACTAGTCTCTAATATCATAATGAGAGAGTTGAGGTTGTCATTTGTAGACAATCTATAATTTGTAGACATTCATTCAATTATCTAACCATTCATTTTTAAGTGGGAGTTATATTAATCATTCATTTACTCAACTATTGTTAGTTACCATAATACTCACAAAGTTCAAATTTATTTACAACTTAATTATTTACAAACGTGTCACTCATTAAAATAAACGTTTGTGCCATTATGGGTAATTTGTAAAGAGTATGTGATGAGTAAAGAAATGTCTCAGATTCCAAACCAGATTACGTCTTATTATTTACTATGTAAAAAAAATTAATCAGAACGTGCATCACATGTGCAGATTACTAGTAATAATATTATAATGGGAGAGTTGGGGATGTCATTTGTAGGCAACCTGTAATTTGTAGACATTCAACTATCTAATCTCAACCATTCATTTTTTAGTAGGAGTTATATTAACCATTTATTTTTAAGTGGTAACAACTATTGTTAGTTACCATAATACCCTCAAAGTTCAAATTTATTTACGACATAATTATTTTACAAAAGTGTCACTCATATAAAATAAAAGTTTGTGCCATTAGGGGTAATTTGTAATGAGTATGTGATGAGTAAAGGGATGTCTCTGGTTCGAGGCTGATATGGCTAAAAATAGAACCAAATCGAGACCGTTCAAATCGGACACGAATCTTAAAGCTCTCAGGGGTAAAATGGTAATTTCACCTACAAACGGATCTGAAATGAGTATTCAAAGCCCAATAACCTATAAATAGATCTGTCCTATTGGGTATGGGTGGTAGCCCGTCACAAAACCAGTCCAGGTCATTTGAAGAGTAATTCAAATTCATGGTTATCCCTTATCATGAAACGATTTAAACTCTACATCTTATCCGAAAACACCGGGACATAGGGATAAATGATTATCTCTAAATTATTCCTAAAGGCCACTATAACCCCCCCTCCCCCCCGCCACCATAACAAGGTAATCAATCTTTTTTCCACAAAAACTCAATCATAATTTTTCTGATTACTGACTTGAGCGTCGGAGGGTTCGTCGCCGGGATCCATCCCGGTGTATCGAACTTTTTGCAGGTTAATGGGTTGTGGCAAGGAACAGTCAAACGCTGGTGAAAGTCAACAGGTTTGCCTTTATTATTTCCAAAAGAATCCACAAATTTATTTGTTTGCTCCCATACCAAAATCAACAACAACAGATTGGCGCTGTCTGTGGGTAACAAAAAAAGCAATCCAACCTTACTTCACCGGTGAAGTTAGTTTCTAAGCCATGCCTCCAAAGAAGGGAAAAGCAGTAGATTCCAGCCAAAGAGCCACTCCCCATCCTCCTCCTCCTCCAGTACAAGATGTCTTTCCTCAACTCAATCAGCAAGTTCAGTAATCGCAGCCTGAACAGCCTCTCAGTCAACAGGCCCCTCCAATATCTCGGGGGGCTGCCCCGGGGGGGCTCTCGTTGAAGTCGTCCAAAGCAAAACCTTCATCATGACCATATTTCGGTCCACAATCCCTCAAATGACTCTATGGCTTATCAAAGTCCTCCAAGGCATCTCCGTCAAGTAATTCTTAACCGCCAGTAGGGGGTCGACCTCCGAACTCGCTTGAATGAATGGCGAGCCTTTGAGGGAGTCCCTCAACCCGAGCGCACAGGGGCCCCGAGAGCCCGGACCCTCCTCAGGCCAAGGACCAGAAGATCCCCTCCCCCGAGGAGGCAAAGAGAGTCCCCTCCACATCGTCGGCGGAGATGTCATACTCCAATAAGTCGAGCCGAACCAGGGGACCGCCACGATGGAGGGGCACCAGTCACTCAGGCCGAGCTCAAGAACTTCAAAGAAGATATCCTCTGAGCTCTTAATATTGCCACGAGTCAGGATCAGCATACACATAGCCATCGCCATATCGCGACTCATGAAGGAGAGTCCCGAGGGTTGACTAGATCCGACCGAAGTGATGACTCGGTCTACCGCCGTCTCCATGAGATGGAAAGGCGCCTCAACAAGATCAATCCCGAACAATGGACCAATAGGTTCCGCCCAAGCATACCCCCTTTTTCCAGGGCCATCATGGAAGCTCCGATCCCCGAAGCCTTTAGGCCGCCCTGCTTTGAATCCTACGATGGGGAGTCAGACCCGACCGATCATATCGAGAGTTTTAAAACTCTCATGATGATTCATCAGGCCTCGGATGCACTCCTCTGCAAGGCCTTCCCAGCAACGTTGAGGGGACCAGTGCGAGAGTGGTACTTCCGTCTATCCCCAGCCTCCATCTTCTCATATGAACAGTTTGAGGAGCTCTTCCTCACCCACTTTGTTGGCAGTCGCCGAGCTGAAAAAACAAGTGAAACTTTGCTAGCACTCAGCCAAAGAAAGGGTAACCACCTAAGAGATTATGTTCGGCACTTTACTGCCGAAGCCCGATCTATTGCCTCCCTCAACCAATCGGTGGCCTCTGCAGCATTCAGGCATAATGTCAATAACGCCGACCTCAAGGCGTCCCTTGCCAAGAAGCCTCCTCGGGACTTCTCAGAACTCCTGCTTAGGATTGAGAAGTACATCCGAGCGGAAGAGGCTCTCAACCCCCCTAATCAGGAGGAGTCATCTTCCAGCAACAAACGGAAGAATAAGCGAAGAAGGGTCCAAAAAAGTTCAGAAGGACGACAATGGCCAGCACCGCCCAGCTCCTCGTTTTGAGAAGTTCACCCCCCTCGGTGCTAGTATATCAGCAGTTCTTATGGAGGTGGACAAGGAAGGGCTACTCCACGGCCTCCCTAAAATGAATACCCCTTGCAAGAAAATAGGGATGAGTGGTGCCGCTTTCATAGGGACCATAGCCACAACACGGATAATTTTCGGGCTCTCAAAGAGGAGATCGAAGAACTCATACAGTGGGGACACCTGGCCAAGTTCGTCAGAAAAGATGGGGCTGATCCTCCACCCTGAGGAGACAACAATCGAACCGAGAGACCCAATGAGTTTCAGGACTATGAACTTGGGGCCATCCTCCATCTTATCCATGGAGGTCCAATGGGGGGAGAATCAAACTCCTTCCGAGTGGTCTTCTCCCTATTGTAGAAGTAGGTTTTCAGTTTTCAATAAGGCTGATGATTGTAACACGGTCAAAAGCATGTAATAATGGCTCGCCCCATTGAAGTGGCCACTTAGTTTGTTTCAATAAAACTTAGCTTTTTTCTATTGAAAATTATTGCATTTGCCTCATTTCTATCTCTCTGAGTCACATATACGACTCGTTAAACGGTAAATTCGGAGTCCAGCTTGTCCTACAGGGCTGCTCCCTCAACTTACTAAGCTCAAAAGACGGGTTTGGAGTCCAACACTTGATTCGATGCTACTTTAGCCGCTTGTAAATAACCAAGTGCAGAGCATCTCACCATTCGGAATTGCTCCTACAACTTGTTGAACCCCCTCAAACAACAAGTTTGGAGTCCAACACTTGGTTTGATGCCGCTTTAGCCACTTACGAACGAGTAAGTGCGAAGTAGCTCACCATTCGAAATTGCTCCGAAAACTCATTGAAATTCTTAAAACAATAAGTTCGGAGTCCAACACTTGGTTCGACACCGCTTTAGCCGCTTGCGAACAAGCAAGTGCGGAGCAGTTCACCATTCGGAATTGCTCCTACAACTCGTTGATAACCCCGTAACAACTAGCTCGAAGTTCATAATCATGGTTCAAAATTGCCCTCATGGCTTGCAAGTATGCGGTTTTAGTGCTCAAAACGAACATTCATAATACTCCCACTACTAGTTAAATTTTGCAACAAACAAGTTCGGAGCTCAACTCTCCCCTAGAGTTGCACCTCATACTTGTCTCTCAAACGACTCTCTCCTAGAGCCCGGTGATGCTCTTCGCTCCGCTCACCTCCCGAGCGGCCTTCTTCCAAACGAGTTCGGAGCTCAACTCTTCCCTAGAGTTCTCCTCAAACTCGTCTTCCAAACGGCTCTCTCCTAGAGCCTGACGATGCTCCTCCTCCCGCTCACCCCCTGAGCGGCCTTCGTCCAAGAAAGTTCGGAGCCTAACTTGTCTAGAGACGCTCCCTAAACTCACCTCCAAGAATGGATCTCCCCTAGAGTCATACAAAGCTCTTTTCAAATTCATGAAGGAAAAGATGTTGTGGGACTATTTTGACCATGAAGAAGGGTGATTCTTCAAATGACTTCTAAAGAAAAATTGTAGATCTTCGGGTCAGCTTCGAAACGAGGGGTCACACGCCCTAGTCCGACCTCCGTAGCACCGGAAATGTCGGTTACAATAAAGCTGTGCCGAAGCCTCCCTGGCCCTCGGCATCTCTTACCGAGCGTTCTTGCCACTGACGTCGAAATGAGAGAAAACAGCATTGACTGGTCAATGGTCAAAGGTCAAATTGGCCACGTGTCACTCTCTCGAAGTGTCTCACGACTTTGGCAAGTGGCTCCGAGCATTCTTGTCACCGATGTCAAAATAAGGAAAAAAACTTTGTCTCCCAATGCGCGCTCGATCGTGATCAACGGATGTGATTAAAGAAAAAGAGAAAGTCAACGGTCAACATTGACCGAGTCAACGGTCAACCAATGACCGCCACGTGTCAAGCAGCCGAAGCCTCTCCTGGGTTCGTAACCGCGATCCGAGCATTCTTGCCACCGAACTGGAAAATGGAGAAAAATTCTTCTTCGCGATCTGCACTAAAATCAAGATCAACGGCTCAGATTTGCCCCCCCCCCCCCCCAAAAAAAGAACTTCACCGTTTCGTACCAAGAGGTAGGGTAAAGAAGCCATCGGATCGGGTCGGATCCATTACCCAAACCCGCAAGGAGACTTCAAAGAAGTTAAGGTGAAGGGGAGTTAACGGGTCGGATCCAAACCTGCTAACCAACCACCCGCTCCAGTCTCCTCATCTCCTTCTTCTTCTTCTTCAAAACTGAGCACCAAAGAACCAAAGAGAAACCCAACCACTATCGAGCTCTCCTCACCAAACTCCGCAATTCCGTCGTCGATCTCCTCTTCGCAAGCACCGACCTCCAAGCTCGAGCTCAATAATCACCTTCCCTGAGCTCAAGCAACTGAGCTCCACGTCGAGCTTCTTCTACCTTCGCCAACCCATAGCCGAGCTACCCCACTGCAGAGCTCAAGCTCCCTCGTCGTCACCCTCGCCATCTTCCAAACATGTCATGCCCTGCTTCCCAAAAAGGAGATACGGAATACGAACACGTGACTAAGTCTAGCGAATGATTTTCATCATCCATAAGCTGTCAGGATCTTTACAACATTTCACAGAAATAACAAGAAGTAAACAAGAAGAAACCAACCACGCATGCATGAATGAATCAATATACCAACAGAATTTACTTGAAACAAAATTTAATAATCTCAAATAAATCAGATCTGGAAAAAAGTTATAAATTCTGGGTCAAATTGCCCAATACAAATAATCCAAGTCGCAAACACATTTATTTAAAATAAGAAACAAGAAATAATAATAGCAAGAACTCCAGCAACTAGAATCTCAGATCACATACTCCATCGGGCAGCTGATCTCCATAATCTGCAATTTAATAAATTGTAGGAAAAGGGAAATAAAAAAAACGCTCATCAATGCAAGTTACGGGCCGCTTGTAGTGCAAGCACAAGTACAGAAAAAATAAACAGATGTAGAGTAACAATGGAAACAAACATAGCATGGAGTAGATATGAAAGAGCAAAACAGAATGTCTAACATGAATCAGAAAAACAGAATCAAGTAACGTGGTATGCTAACAGGTACAGGTAATATGTAACAGAATCAAGTATCATGCAAACAGGTAAACAGATAACAGATGTCAGATGTCATGCAAACATATAAACAGATGACAGATGTCAGGTAGCATGTAACAGGTGTCATGTTATGTCAAATCTTCTATTTATTTCTATCTCGATAGCACTTCATGCGTCCCATCTATTTACCACATGGTTGCTACATTCAAACAAGTTTGCATTTAGATTTCGTAGTGGACTGTATAGGGTCGTGTGCTCACGTATCAGATAACAGATAACAGATAACAGATGCAGACAGATTATTTTGTTATTATTATCAAACAGGCATGTATGTGTTACAAAATAGGGCAAGAATAACATGGCATAAACAAGTAACAGGTTCAGATTGAAAGATAAATATGTACAAATAAACGACAACTCATAAAAATGGTAGGACAACGAAAATTCTAGTTCAGGACAGCAAGACAATACTGCACCAAATCTGGGATTCCCGTTGCCAAAAACATGCAAACCTGGATCCATCAGAAAATCTGGAAAATAGACTCTCGACCGAATCCAGCAAATATATATAAGTCATATGTTATTTTACAAAAACAAGACTCAAAACAGAATTGTATCCAGAAAACATGTTCAGCCAGAAAACAGAAGTTTGTATTCATAAATAGGAAAACGGCATAAAAACTTACTGATTAAATCCATAAAAAATCTGGGGTATTCCCTAATATGTTTAGTAACAGAAAAGAAAGTTCCATAATTTTTCAACAGAGATAGTATGCTCAAATAAAATCAGAAAACAGCAAGATACAACAAATTTGTAAATCTGAAATCATAAACACAGCAGCACTAAAACAGCAATAGATTACAAAATATAAATTAAAATCTAAATCCGTCAAAAGGGTGATAAAATAGATATAGTAGGTTACAATTCATATTCACAAAGTTTTTATAAACAGCAAATAGAATCAGGTTGAAATTAAGGTTCTTTACTGAATAGCATGAAAATTATGCAAGTATAGTAGTTGTTTGCAAGTAGAGAATAGTTTGTAAAAGTCATCAATTAAATTCAAAAAAATTAGGGGTTAATCCCAATCAAGTCTAGTTGTATTCAGCAAAATATTGGATCAAAATATTATCTTTAACATCAGTATAAAAATAAATTACCATACACAATTCATATAAAACAGATCTGGAATTTTCTACACATCTGTTATAAAATAGCAATAACTTGCAACTCACAAATTGAAATTAAGCTCTGTCAGAAATTCTGGAAAGTAGACAGAATTATCTATAATTCATATTCACAAATAATTTTCATATACTGACCTTAACAGGATCTAAAATATTGAACAAAAACGGGGTAACAACAAGGACAGAATTATTCTTCATGCATAAAACCAACTAGATCATATGAAACACATCCAAATCATAACAAAACATGAAATAGGGTATACTAGATATCCAAGCAACATGGTATAGGGTATTTAACAGATCCACAACAGAGTATACTACTAGTAACATGTCAACCATGCAAGATGCACACATCATATTATGGTTCACAACCAACATACATATATGCAACATGAATTATTAGATCTAGGTTAAATTTCATATCGTGTGTGTAATGAGACAACTACGGGCAAATCAACACATAAAGACAAGATATAACAGGGGTTTTGCACAAGAATTGTCTCTATAATACAACTACACTACAGGCGGTATTTAGTACTAGTATATACAACAGAAAAGTATACAAGTTACTTGCTTTATAGTCGACGACGGAAACAATGCAAAAGCGAGAATAACGGGAACGGATTTCCGGGCACGAACTCAACGAACGAACGAACGAAACACGACCCACATGAACACACGAACGCACAACTCGATATCAACACACGCACACAAGAGAGGGCAACGGAGGGGACTGGATGAGAAGACGACAATGGCCAAGGGGACAGCCGATTGGGATGGCGGCAGCACAATGGCGAAGTCACTGCTCGCTGCAGTCGGGTGGGAAACAACGCAGTGGCGTGCGTCATTGTCGCCTAGGCTGTTGCTGCGTGTCGACGGAGGAGCCCGGTGCTAAGGTGGAGGCCGGGCTGTCGCGATCTGGCTGCTGTCTGGCGGCTCGACAAGAAGGCAGGGGGAGACTAGGCGGTGCCATGGTCAGGCCGAGCAGACGGAAAGGAGGGTTGGCGCTGTGGTGCAGGGCGGAGCAAGGGTGCGACTGGTTATGGGATCGGGAGTGAAGGTAAGGGACAGGTGAATTAGCGGCTAGGGTTAGAAGTGATGGTAATGCAACAAGGTAAAATATATATATGAGGTAGATATAATAGGGTTAGAGTATTAACGGATAGGGAAAGTGGATATCGGGTTAGGAGGTTTTAAGGATCCAATAGGGATTAAAATGGGCTTGATATTATTGGGTTTAATCAAAGAGATTTAATAGGATAAGAATCCCAAAATAATGATATGGGAACAAAATAAATAAATAAAATAGGACATGAACAATTTAATTAATGATGATAAAAAATAATGGCTCGATCAAACAGATATGAAATAATGGCAGACAATTGAATCAAGAAGAGCAAATAAAAAGACGACATATCAAGTAGTTGAATATATATTGATAATGAAGATCAAATACACGGTTCAAAAGGAGTAGAAGAATACAATATGAATAAATATACGGAAAAAGAAAATACACCCAAAATACAGAAAATAGAAAACAGGGGTTACAAAACCCATCGCCATGCCCGCCAACCTCGCCGAGCGCTGCCAATGCCGAGCTCCGACGTCGACCTTCACAGTCGCCGAACTCCACGAGAACCTCCCCGACGTCGAGCTCCCCTCCTCACGCCGCCAAGCCTCCCTCTGTCGAGCTCCAAAGCTCCAAAACACCGTTGGGTTCTCTTTGTCGAGCTCCTCGTCGAGCTGCCTCCACTGTCGCCATTGAGATCCAACATCGAGCTCCGCCGTAGTCACTGCCGAAAGCCACCATTGTCGAACTCCTCCTTGAAAGCTCCAATACCAAGCTCCCCTCCTCCATCAACAAACCTGTTGTCGAGCTCTCCACGCCGACCACCCTATCACCTTCGCCCAACTCCCTCGTCGACCCTCATCTCTGCCGAGCTCTCCACTGTCTCCAAGCTCGAGCTCCTCCAGCCGCCAACCTCCCTTCACTGCCGATCTCCAATGCCAAAACTCGAGCTCCTCTCTCTCTTCACGGGGCGCTCAGAGACAGAGACGGAGGCGGGGTCGGGGTCGGAGTCGGAGTCGGAGTCGAGCTGGGAGTCGTAGGCGTGGTCGGTGTCGAAAGAAGTTGAAGGAGAGAAGAAGAGAGCGGCAAGAAATAAAAAATATCGCTGACCCCACGTATCAGCGATCCGGAGTGCCACGGGGGTCGGCAGCGCGATCCGAGCGTTACTGCCACCAACGTCCAAATGAGAAAAAATTGCCTCCTCGCGATGCACGCTCACTTGATCATGATCAACGCACAGGATTGTGCCACGTGTATAGGTAAATAGTAATTTATTTATTTATTTATTAACTTGAATTAGTTATTTACAAAATCCGGAAAAATTAATTAAAAATTCTAAAAATAATTATTAATTCATAAAATAATTTCAAATTTCTGAAAATATAATTATTAAATTAGAATAATTAATTAAAGTTTTTGATAATTAATTATTTAAATTCAGAAATTGAATTTAAAAAATTCAAAAAAAATATTAAAAATTGGAAAAAATTCAGAAAAATCTGAAAAAATCACTAAAAATCCAGAAAATTCTAAAAATAATTTTGGGTATTTTACAAACTCAGAATAATACCGTTACACCTCGAGCAAGATCCAAACTTTACCGAGAACTCTGATAAATTCTATTAGCCATTGAAAATGGACAAAACTACTCCTCTAAGGCTGTGAAACTCGGTCTTTAGGAGTGGGGGCTTGTGATATGGCTAAAAATAGAACCAAATCGGGACCGTTCAAATCGAACACGAATCTTAAATCTCTCAGGGGTAAACGGTAATTTCACCTACAAAGGAGTCTGAAATGGAGACTGGGTCTTTCTTCAAAGCCCAATAACCCATAAACGGATTTGTCCTATTGGGTATGTGTGGCAGCCCGTCACAAAACCAGCCCAGGTCGTTTGAAGAGTAATTCAAATTCATGGTTATCTCTTATCATGAAACGATTTAAACTCTACATCTTATCCAAAAACACCGGGACATAGGGATAAATGATTATATCTAAACTGTCTCTAAAGGCGACTATAAAAATCCCCCTCCCCCCACCATAACAAGGTAATCAATCTTTTTTCCACAAAAGCTCAATCATAATCTTCTTGATTACTGACTTGAGCGTCGGAAGGTTCGTCGCCGGGATCCATTCCGGTGTATCGAAGTTTTTGCAGGTTAACGGGTAGCGACAAGGAACAGTCAAACGCCGATGAAGGTCAACAGGTTCGCCTTTATTGTTTCCAAAAGAATCCACAAATTCATCTGTTTGCTCCCACACCAAAATCAGCAGCAACAGAGACCATATTACGTTTTATTATTTACTATACAAAAAATTGTAATAATTAAAATGTGTATCGCACGTGTAGATTATTATAATCTCTAATATTATAAGTGGAAAGTTGGGGTTGTCATTTGTAGATAATCTGTAATTTGTAGATAACCAACCATCTAATCTCAACCATTCAATTTTAAGTTGAAGTTATATTAACCATTCATTTACTCAAGTGTTTTTAGTTACCATCCTACCCTCAACGTTTAAATTTATTTATGACAAACTTATTTATAAAAGTGTCACTCATATAAAATAAAAATTGGTGCCACTAAAAATAATTTGTAAAGCGTATGTGATAAGTAAAGGAAGGAGGTCTCAGGTTCGCGGTCAGAGTACGTCTTAATATTTACTTAAATAAATAAAAATTATTAGGACGTGTGCAGATTACTAGTCTTATTGGGGTCTTGGGCTCAGCTTGGGTTTTCGGTATCAGGTTATTCATAACCCTATAGATCTCTCATGTCATGTTTCTGTTTCAAATTTGGTAGATGTTGGTAGTTTTGTTAGTGGGTTTAGTTTTTGTGGTCTCAATGTAAGTGGGTATCATTGAAATTGGTTATTGGTGCCTAGTATGGGTCTGTGATTGCAACTATTCGTTGTCATGTTGATGGGTACTTTGTTTTTGCACTTGGGTTTTAGTGAACTTATGTGATTTGCATGCCATTTTCAGTATAATGTAGATTCCCTTGTAAACTTTAAAGAGTCCATTTTGATGTCTGTCATATGCAATCTTCGTTAATCTCAATTCATCGGCACCCATTTATAAAGTATGAACTATTTCTGTACTAGTGATCAACAATACTATTCTTCTTTTTTAAGTCTATGTTTGAAAACAAAGTTAAGTGAGAATAACTGGAGTAATCTTTCATAACTTCAAAAACTTATAGTTAACTTTTAAATGGGGATAAGGATATAATTACCAAAATTAGCATACCCTTGTACCTCCAAAGTTAAGATAACTTTGGTTATCCATGACCGGAATAAATTAAACCATCTTTCTTTGTTTGTGAATTTGTCATAATAAAATTGGCAAACACATTATTCTATCTAAATCTTGGCTTGCATGTTGATATGAGAATTAACTGTTACTTTAATCTTCTGTTGTTGTATATAGGCCACTTCATGCAAATGACGAAAGTTGTAAATGTGGGATCTAAAGGTGATTTTTACTGTTGTGGCAGGATATTTACCAAAAGCTGCGGCTTTGGAGACTCGTTGCTTCAGTGTTCGCCTTTTCATCTTCGGTGTTTGAAAGAGATAGGCTCAAATAAGCACTATGTAAGAGCATCTGTAGGTGTTGGCTACTTTGCCAAAATTTCCATAAAAAAAGAATTTAGATAATGCAGTCGTTAGCTATAAATTCAAAAATTAGGTTTTAGATGAACAGACGTGTGCCAAATTTGATAGACGAAATAGGAATTTGGAAAAAATAGCCGACGAAAGATGATTTTTCGTCCGTTCTATCGGACGAAAGATCATTTTTCGTTGCTTGAATTTTATTTTTTAAAAACCCATTGGACCGGAAATCTCCGAAGAAATGATTTCCCGTCCCAATTTTTTTTTAATGAATCGTCGGACGGAAAAAGATTTCCCGTCTGATCGATTTTATTATTATTATTATTATTATTATTATTATTATTATTATTATTATTATTATATATATATATATATATATATATATGGGACGGTGGATGATTTCTTGTCCGACGATTTTTTTTATAAAAAAAATAAAAAAATCGTCGATCGGGAAATCATTTCCCGTCCCTCGATTTTTAATCCAAAAAAGGGGGAAAAAAAATTAGCCTACAACGACTACAACGCAAACTCAAATTTTCATTTTCTAAATGCTAAATACCCAAAATTTGGGTCTCAACGACTACAGTTGCTCTAAGTAAGTGTTCAGTAATAAACTTTTAAGGATTTTTTTTCCATAATTACACTCAAAAGATTTGATAATTTCAAAATAACTTCATATTTTTAAAATACCAACTGTAAGTGTTTGATTGATATATTCCAAAAATTCACCCAACATTATTAGTTCTGTTAGGTTAATAGAATATTCCTAAAATTATCTTCTTATCTCTAATATTATAATGGAAGAAGATCTTAGTATTATTTGTAAATTTATAAATCTACCGTGTGTATTGCACATACATAACTAATATGAAGAATGTCTCAGGTTCTAGTCCTTACAACGTCAAATTTTTTACTTTAATTTTTTTAAAATATATTAAATGTGCATCACACATATAAATTACTATCTATTTATCTATCTATCTATAATATAACTAGTATAATGCACGTGCGATGCACGTCTATAAAAAAATTTTAGTCATTAAATTAAATGAATTTGTATATCGTATAAGAAAAGAAATAGTAAAACATTTAACTTGCTAAATAGCAGGCTTCAATAATAGAATAAGTGTGAACGATTATAGAATCAAACTTCAACAATACATAAAGGATCCTAATGCAATGATAATACTCTATGAATTTGGAGAATATTTGAAACTTTTATACAAAACATGAAAATTATAACAAAACTCTAGGCAGAATGTTAAATAAAGTTAGTATTCATGCATTCTAGTTTAGCGCATACCGAGGAAAATTGTTGTCAGGGTTTCAGTTCTTGAACCTGTGGTAACATAGCATGAAGTGCATGAGCCTGCCATGTTCATGATGCCGATGGCCATCATCTCTTTGTTCCCATCCACTTGGTAGTTCTTCAGGGAAGCAAAATTTCTTCCAACTGCTATTCCTTCCTGCAAGATTTATGCTTGTCACTATGATGATACTGTTGTTTGCTTAGTTGCTGTTATTGTATTATGGTTCTTGTGGTTCAACTTTATCGGATGGATAAATGTGAAATTTACACGATATATTCAAATGCAATGTTCAAAACTTTTGTGCATTTGCCATTTCATAAAAGGAATTGTCTGATTTCGATGCGCATATTGGGAATTAGTATTACATAATGCCTTGTATAATAGAGTTAACCATTTCCTATGTGAGGAATTGGTAAATTTTGCTTGTTTTAGAACTCACAGTGAGAGATAAGATGCCTGTGACTATTCCTGTTTTGAGTGCAAGACTCAAGTAGGAACCTTGGAAAAATAACATGTTGGGTGATGGAGAGTTCACTCCTTTATCCAAATGCCCAATCTGTAAAAATAATGAGTAATTAAACAAAATTGATCATGCAATTAACTATGAACAGATTTATCTCCGCGTGCATTGCATGTTTATTTATTTATTTTCCCTTTTCTCCCGAATCAACGAACATCATCGTATATTCATATTCGTACGGATTGGTCAGTACTATACTCTAAAAACCGTATTTACTGTAGTAGTATAGATGTAAGCAATATATGCATCGGAAAATATATAAATATGTATCAAAGCCAGTTTCATACAGTTTTGATGCCACGATTTTGAGCTTTGAAAGCAAATGAAATAGCTGTGAAGAGTATCACTGAGGCTAGGGGAGCAGCTGCTGATACCCAAAAGAGCTTAGGCCTCCTTAAACTCTGCATATCGATATATTTAGTTAATCACAGATTTAAATTCTCCAAAATCCAAAAATAATAATAATAATAATAATAATAATAATAATAATATATATATATATATATATATATATATATATATATATATATATATATATATATATATATTGAAAACTTACAATATGCCTTGTTATCAATAGAAAAGCCAAGAATGAGAAACTCATCACCACAGTTTACCAAGCCCGCTGCACATAATAATTTTTACAACATTAAAAATTAACAACTTAATCTCTTTAAAAACTTCAAAGTTAATAACCCTAATAATAATAATAATAATAATAATAATAATGATAATAATAATAATAATAATAATAATAATAATATATATATATATATATATATATATATATATATATATATATATATATATATATATATGGATAAAATTGGGTGGCCATAAAAGTTTCACAATTGGAAATGTGATAATTTCGAAGGGTTACTTGAATGTTATCAAGTTACATCACTTCTTGTGAAGGGTTTAATGTTTACCCAAACAATTTTTTGAAACTTTAATGGCCACCCAATTTTATCAAAAGAAAGATTAACAGCATATGTGATCATGTTCTCATTAGTACATCATAGTTTGTTTAACAATTTTACAAATACTCTTTTTGTTTCCACCTCACTTATCATTATATTGGAAATGTGATAATTTCGAAGGATTACTTGAATGTTATTAAGTTACATCATTTCTTGTGAAGGGTTTAATGTTTACTTTAGAGCTTGCTCTTGAAAGTAGTGAGCCCCAAGCTCTTGATTTTGGTTGTGTCCATGCTATGTGGGTTGTTATCTCCTTCCCTCTCATCACACCTAGTTTTGTTTATCAATTCCAGTTTCATGTCAATTTAATTAGCAAACATGGGAATTGAGATACATAGAACAAAAGAACCTAATTTTATTTTCTTGATAGCACAGAAGAACCCATATATAAATATAAGATTGTGATCTCTAGTATCCCTGATATTTCTGCATAAATCAGGATAGGATATCTATCAATTCCAGTTTCATGTCAATTTAATTAGCAAACATGGGCATTGAGATACATAGAACAGTAGAACCTAATTTTATTCGCTTGATAGAACAGAAGAACCCATATATAAATATACGATTGTGATATTTAGCATCCGTGATATTTTTGTATAAATCAAGATAGGATATCAGACTTTATGTTGATTTTTCTCTTGAAAAATTTATATAGGCATTCAAGAGTTATATTATATTTTTTAGGGGTAAAGTCATGTAACCCTTCAATGTTTGGGTCCAAAATTAAGAAACCCTCCGTCGTTAAATTTCACTCACTTAGCACCTTGCTATTATCTCTCTCATTTTTTGCATTAAATTTTAAATTATGTAATTACCTAATTACCCCCTCCCTTATTAATAGGTGGAAAATGAAAATATGTTTTTATAAGAGGAATGGGTAATTAGGTAATTAAATAATTCAAATTTAATGATAAAAATGAAAGAGATAGCAGTGGGATGCTAAGTGAGTGAAAATTAATTGTGAGAGGTTTCTTAATTTCAGACTCAAACATCGGGGGTTTTCATTTTTAGGAACTTATGTTAAGAAGTGTTATAAGGAGACATTAAGGAATATTGAGGCTCACTTGTTGGGAAAAGAGTATGATGGGAATTTTGACTTGAGCATGTCAATAATCTCCGACCAATGAGCTACACTACTTGAACAGATGAGTCTCCCTGATGCCTGGGCATTTTCCATGGCTATCATATGAGCAGAAACCACATCGTCAATGTGAACGAATCCGACGGTAGTGTTGGGATATGTTGGTACTTTTCCTGCATTGACTGAATTCTATTAGTAGTATCATTCTTTTTCAGATGAAATATGTCTTATGAGTAGAGTGAATATTATGAATATGGTTTCATTGGATCACCCAGATTACAAATCTGTACTGTTGGATGTGATTTACCCTGAAAAACTACGTATATATGGACGAATAATTTGGCTAGCTTTGTAATATATCAGTTCTCTATTCTAAATTTGGATGAGTAAAACTGAACATTTCTTTATACATAGTTTTTTATTCATTTAGATGACATTTACTGCATTCTCGATGCTTTTGAAAGTAACCCACTCAACAATTTCAACTCGATGTACATTTCATATTAGATAGAACCATGAGGAAATAACATGGGCAGTTTCCTTGAACTAACCTTTCGTAAAGGAGAGGACAGCTTGGACCTTCATAGTGAGGACTCGAACCTGAGATCTCCTTCATATTAGTTATGCACGTACGATGCACGTATTGGTAGATTGAAAAATGGCACTAAGGCCTTATCCCATTTTAATATTAGAGATTAGAGATATTTTCATCTAAAGAAAAACCTAGACTTCAGATATGAGGTTTTATGTAGTTTCAGATAACAAAATACATACATGTCAAAATTGAAGTACATAGTATACTTCAATGATTAAACATGTACTCACCATTTTGGGCTTCTTGGTAATTCTCATGGAGTCGTTTACGCGCATTCGCCAGCCTCTCTGCATTGGCCAAGTTCTCCTTGTCGTCCTTCAACTTCTAATAATTCAAAATTAATATTATAAAATAATAATAATTCAGCATCATACATTGAGCTTAAAAAAAATTACAAAGTTAAATAAGTGATTTAAGAGTGTTTACAGCTGGATTTGTGGAGTGGATAGGCTCCAATTGAACTTCCCTTCTTTGAACAGGTCTTGGTTTAGCTTCAACTGATATTGCTTCCGTGTTGCTGCTCCTGTTTGAGCTCAATCTACAATCTGCTTTACAATTCGTGCAACTTCATTAGCTACAGCTAATAGAAAAGAAGTAGCCATATTTTCATAAAAGCAAAAGACCTCAGCATCATTTTAATTAGTTTGAGTTAGCGGCATACGATTGATGGCAGAAGGCGACGAAGTCTCCGAAGCTTTCACCCATTCGTCCACAATGTATTTCCACTTTCTACTAACAAATAAAGTCGTCGTTAACACTCAGAACAAAATCAAGAAGAGTACTTTACTGATCGATCGGTAGTCTACTTACTTGACTAATTGCTTTGCCAGTATCTGAACTGCAGCTGATTCATGCTTCCTCAGTCCCTTCACATGCCTCCCGATATCGATTTCCTGTAATATCAAACTCATCAAATTCAATACAATATATATCAAATTTACAAACAATTAAATTTAATTTAAATTTAAAAACCTGCAAAGCTTTGAATGTGATGTCCATGTCAGCGAAACATTGTAGCAGTTAAGCAATCAAATCTCCCGACTGCATAATTTTTTTCAAATATAATCTCTAAAACAACCAGAAAAATTAATTTGACCACATAAAGGATTTGAGAGAAAAACTTACTTGATCAGGATCATCAAGTGCTCTTTTAATAGCGAGAATCTTGCTTTGTTCTTGATCGATTGGACGGCCATAACTCCTCCCATCCCCATCATCATCCTCGATATCCACGTCATCATCCCCTACCTCCACTCTGTGATTCGACTGCGGCATCAACAGCGACGATCTGAACACCTTCTCGATCGGACTACTGCTTCCCTTCTCTTCTTCTCTTGCTCTCGATCGTAGCTGCTTCTGATCGTCGGACTCGCGCTGGCACCGATCTTGATGTGGCGGAGATGGCTGGGGAGGAGCGTAGAGGCGCTCGACGATTCCGTCACGGCAAAGGTGGAGCTCCGGTGCGTGGTCGGAAGCGGCGATGGAGATTGCCGTGTCAATCAGAGTCCATAGATCGAAGCCGGTTGTTCGAAGAATCGAGTGGAGATCGTCTCGATCCATTGTTAATCTGAAGATTGCGTGTTCGATTCGAGTTTTTTTTAGATCTGGAAATTGATTGAAAGATGAGTTAAGGTTTTGGATTTAGGGTTTGTTTTTGCTAACAGAGAAGATGCGGGGTTTTTTTATTTGACGTGCATAACACGAGAAAGTTTAGTGGATGTAGTTGGCCGTATATTGCACGGGTTTGCTCAGTTACAAAATTAGAGTTTGTTTTTTTACAACCCCAACTCTCCCATTAAAATAGTAGAGATATATAATCTCTAATATTTTAATCGGAGGATTGGAGTTGTAAATCTACCTACTAACGTGCAACACACGTGCAACTCCAACTCTTCCATTATAGTCTTCACATTTACTTTTAAAAATATATAATCCTATTTATTAAGATATGCATCGCACGTGTAAATCAGAGTTCTTACTTTAATTATTTAAATATTAAAAAAAATGTGCATCACACGTGTATATTACTAGTTGGGTTTAAACCCAATAAGAAGCTTCTAAAATGACAAAAGTGTCATCTTCTATCTCTTACAAGATTAACTGGATAAGCCCAAATCTTCATGTTTCTTTCCTACTAGTAACAAGGCTGCTACCTACGTAGCATGACCACTTGGTCCACATCGAACTGGAGCCGTATCTCTGTTGGACGATGTCGGTTATCAACAATTCTTGGACACTCCTTTTACACTTGTGGGATATTTCTCTTAGAGGGGCGTTTGGTATGCGGATTTAAAGATTCTCAGGAATTAGAGGATTCCCGGGAATGTGAGGGTAGGAATGAAGATTATCAGGAATGTTGGATTATATAATTTGATATAGTACATAGCATTCCCGAGAATTCTTTATTTTTGTATTTTTTTTATTCTAGTTTTTTTGGGTGATTTTATTGTTTGTTATTGAATTATCTTGGAAATCCTCCAATCCCATTATTTTATGGGGAAATATTTTTTTTATTCTAGTTTTTTGAATTATTTTATTTTTTGTTATAAAAATCTTATGAGAATCCTCAAATCCAATGGTTTTTGGGAGAATGAAAATCCTTCTCAACAACGGATTTTGATTCCCCTGGTAATCCATCATTCCTTCCAAAACTATGCTTGTCACATACTAAACAAGATAATCTAAGGGGAAATCTGTGATTCTCTTGCACATTTCCACGTACCAAATGGCCCCTAGGAGTCCTAAGTTTTTATAGTATATATATTTTGTTGGATACTTACTACTTATTGGACTCTTCCCAAACACTTTTTGAACAAAATGAACAATTTTCACACACCTCTTCGCATCCCTCATACTAGTTTAGTGATGGTAACTGGGCCGAGTTGACCCGCGACCCGCCCACTCTAACTCACCCCGCAATTAAGCAGTTCGGATTTGGGTCGAACCCGCGGGTCGACCTGGGTCGCCAAATTTGATAACCCAAACCGCGAATCCGTTGACCAAGTCAAACCCGCGGGTTGACCTGCGGGTTTCGATCCGTTGGATTTTTGGATTTGACCCGTGGGTTTGACCCGTTTGGATTTTTTGGGGATTTTTTTGTTGTTTATTTTTTTTTTTTTTTTTTTTTTGCTACAAAATATATATATAGATAGAGAGAGAGAGGGAAAAGTGAGTCTCATATTTGTATGAGAAAATTTTCCTCATACAAAGTGATTATACTCACTTGGTGGCGCCCTCATGGAAGATCCACTCCGTCCATCATGTTTATCATGTCAATGGATATGTATTTAGAAAAGTCAAGTGGTTTGGAGGTCGTTTACTCATGCATCATATGATCCAATTTGTGGTACGATTTGTAATGCAGTTGAAATCGTTCATTTTTCAACCACATGATGCATGGGTAAACGACCTCCAAACTACTGGATTTTTTTTACACATATATTCATTGGCATGATAAACATGATGAACAGAGTGGATCTTTCATGAGGGCCCCACCAAGTGAGTATAATCATTTTGTATGAGGAAAATTTCCTCATACAAATATGAGGCTCACTTTACTCATATATATATATATATACATATACTCTCTAAAATATTTCAAAATTTTATAAAATAAGTATGAACATCAAAATTAATTGATTACTACCCACTACTCAATTAGACAACCCCCACCCTAGCTATTTATAGCTCACTTCTCTCATCTCACCAATATGAGACTAAAAGTTTTCAAAGTTTAAAATCCAAATATATTTAGTCCAACATTGGTGAGATGAGAGAAGTGATGATGTGAAGTTGGCTATAAATAGCTAGAGTGGGGTAGGCTAATTGAGTAGTGGGTAGTGAGCAATTAATTTTGTTGTTCACACCTGATGTGGGTATAGATGACGTGGCCCAATCAGGGCTGTTGGATGTCCTCAGATTTTGCTCATCCCAGATCATCAGGTCAACAAGTCCAGCAGGCCTTCTACCACTTCAGGCCCACAGACAAGTGGGTCTAACCCGACGCATTAAGGCCCTTTTCCCTCTGCCTATAAACACCAGGCCCCCTCCTCACTGCAGAAGGTAATCTCAAATTCTCCACCCGAACCCTAGTTGTCCAGTCTCTTTTTCAGTGACTGACTCGGCTGTCAGAGGGCCTGTCGTCGGGACTTCTCCAGTGTTCCAAGGCCTTTTTACAGGTACCCCGGTCATCCAAGCACTAGCAGATCTTCCGAGCCGACCTCCAGGAACAGAAACGAGCTGCGGACGAGATCCGTCCATTCCACTTAACAAATTACAAGAACTCACATCTGTTGCTCCCCCACCGAAAACAAGCAACATCAAGTTGGCGCCATCTGTGGGAACCGACCGACTTAATCCTAAGCTCAGATATATCTTGAAGCCGAGCCCTCCCATGGCTCCCAAAGCAAGAAGATCCCTTACCGCTTTCTGCAGGACGTCGTCCCGACCCCCATCCCTCTCACAGTCGTGTGAACACACAAGGATCTAACAGACCACTAGTCGATGGCACAGCGGTACCCAGTCTAAGTGCTTCACACTCGGTTGCCAATGACTTATGGCATATCATCAACCACCGGCAGCCCACGGATGACCTTCAGCACCAGCTCAGCCAATCAAGGAGTCGGCAACCCCTTCCAACCCAGCTCCAACACATAGCACTCTCCCATCCCGAAGCCAGGGGCACAACCGCAGCCACTCCCCGAGGGATGGGCAACCTCCGCGTGGTCAAGGCAATCAAGCTCTGGTCACGAGAGCCGAGTTCCAAGATTTCAAGAACGAGATCCTCTGAGCCCTCAGAGGCGGTCCCGTGCCCGGGCCTGAGGCTGGAAGAGGTACGGGGTCCCGAGTCTCACGGTTCGTCCTAGCCACCATGGCAAAACGAAGTCGTCCTCTACCACCTCCAAGAGATGGATAATTACCTCGCCCACATTATTGAGGGAGGACCGCAATCCGACTGGGCGCACCAGCTAAGCCGACCCCCGTTCTCCTCTCAAATTCTAGATGCTGAGATTCCCAGGAATTTCAGACCGCCTCAGTTCGAGACCTATAATGGCGAGAGTGATCCAGGTGATCACATAGAAGGGTTCAAAACCCTCATGATGATTCACAACACATCTCTCCTATGCCACGCATTCCCAGCCACCCTGCGTGGCCCGGCTCGGGAATGGTTCTCGAAGCTCGGCCCCAGTTCGGTTTTCTCGTTCGACCAGCTCGGGGCAAACTTTCTTGCCCACTTTGTGACCAGTGGGAAGGTCGAGAAGACGAGCGCGTTCCTTCTGGACCTCAAGTAGAAGGAATGAGAGCCCTTCCGTGAATTTGTGCGGGGGTTCACAACCGAAGCTAGGGCAATCTCCTCTCTCGATGCCAGTGTCGCATCGGTGGCCTTTGCACACAATGTTCGCCACGGCCAGTTGAAGGCTTCCTTGGCCAAGAAACCACCCCTTGATTTTCTCGACATTCTCAATTGGGTCGAAAAGTACATCCGGGCGAGGAGGCCCTGCACCCCAAATGCCTGAAAGAAACCCCAGCCAAGGGGAAGAGAAAAACCGAAGACTCCGAGCCTATGAAAAAGGCTCAGAAAGACGTGTTTGCCCAGAATCGCTCCTCGCCGATCCCTCGTTTCGATAGATACACTCTGCTGACTCAAAACGTGTCGGCTATCCTCCTGGAGATCGAGGACAAGGAGATCATCTGCCTTCCTCTCCGACCTAACAGCAATAAGAAGAAGGGTCGGAGGTTCTACTGTCACTTCCATTGGAACAACGGGCACGAGACCGATAATTGTCGTGCCCTAAAAGATGATATTGAAGCCCTCATCCAAAGAGGGTACTTGAGGGAGTTGACTCGAACCAACCCTAGGGACCAGGGGGGCCCGCAACCCTCACATCCTCCTCGAACGGTCAGCAGGCGGCCCGAGCCCGAGCTCGAGGTCTGGGGGGGAGGTTATCCTTCACTGTGTCCACAGCGGGCCTATGGGGGAAGAGTCAAACACCTCCTGCAAAGCTTTCGTTTGGGAAGTAAACTCAGTCCATAACTATTTGCCCCCCGGGGTCCAGAGGCTGGCGGTCTCATTCTCCAACGAAGATCTCAAAGGCGTCCGACTTTCTTATTGTGAAGCCCTGGTGATCAGCCTCGGCATGGTAAACCACGAGGTCCGACGTATCCTTGTTGACAATGGGAGTTCGACCAATATCCTATTTCTAGCCGCGTTCGAAAGCCTCAAGCTCTCTCACAAAAGGTTGAAGCCGGCGGGGTACACGCTTCATGGGTTCTCCGGCATCCCTTTCCAAATCGAAGGAATCGTCCCACTTGACTTGACCGCCGGCACGGCCCCGACCCTTCGAACTGAAGCGATGGACTTCATGGTGGTCAATATTAAGGCCGCCTATACTTCTATCCTCGGTAGGCCCAGCCTGTGCACACTTCAGGCGGTTCCATCTGCCTATCACTTGAAGCTGAAGTTTCCCACCGATCACGGGGTCGGTGTAGTCCGGGGTAATCAAGAATCATCACGTTCGTGCTACATGACCGCAGTGGGGGCAGAGTCTTTCCCCTTGATGTAGTAGAACTCCCATCCGATAAAGGCTCAAATCCTATAGACGTGGTGGAAGAGGTTTCCTTCTCTGAATGAGACAAATCCAAATGGTTCCGAGTAAGCCAATCTCTGACCCCGGACCTAATGCTATCAATCATTGAATGTATTCGTCGGAATGTCGACCTCTTCACCTTGACATCATCCGACATGGATGGGATTTCCGAAGACATCATTATGCACAAATTAAGTGTCCACTCGGACTTGATGTCGGTCCAGCAAAAGCGACGTCCATTCATTCCAGGCAGGCAGTAGGCGATGAAGGAAGAAGTAGGCAAACTCCTCTCCGCACGGTTCATACAGAAAGTCAGCTATCCGGAGTGGCTGGCCAATGTCGTAATAGTGAAGAAAACGAGCGGGAAATGGAGAATCTGCATAGATTTCACAGACCTCAACAAGGCCTGCCCGAAGGATCAGTTCCCTCTCCCGAACACCGATGCCCTGATCGATGCAACCTCAGGGCACGAGCCGCTGAGCTTCATAGATGCCTTTTTAGGCTACAACCAAATCAGAATGTTCCCTCCGGATATCCCGAAGACTACCTTCGTGACCGACCAAGGCCTCTACTGTTACCGCATCATGTCCTTCGGGCTGAAGAACACCTGCGCCACATATCAAAGGCTCGTCAACCGGGTCTTCAAAGAACTGATAGGCCGGAACATGGAAGTATATGTAGACGATATGCTCGTCAAGAGTCGCATGGGTCAGGATCATGTCGGCGACCTCGAGGAGGCTTTCGGGGTCCTGCAATCTCATGACATGAAACTCAACCCCTCCAAATGTGCCTTCGGTGTCTCCTCGGGGAGGTTTCTTGGATTTGTGCGGAGCCAACGCGGTATTGAAGCGAACCCCGAAAAGATTCCGGTCATACTAGACATTGCCCCACCGAAAAACGTCAAAGAAGTCCAAAGGCTCACGGGACGACTGGCGGCCATCAGCCGTTTCCTCTCCAAGTCAGGAGAGAAGTCGCTAACATTCTTTAAGTCCCTCCTAGTGGCGAAAAGCTTTGAGCGAAGGGGATTCTCAACAAAAGGTGTTCGACCAACTGAATGCCTACCTGGCCAACCACACGCTCCTCAGCAAGCCGAGCCGAGCGAACCCCTCTTCCTCTACCTGGCCGCCACGGAACACGCGCTCAGCGCCGTGTTGGTTAGAGAGGAGGACGAGGTTCAGAATCCCCTCTATTATATCAACAAGGTCCTACACGATGCTGAGGTCCGATACCCCAAGATGGAAAAGATCGCCTACACGTTGGTAATGGTCGCACAGAAACTTCGACCATACTTTCAGGCCCACTTTGTCCGCGTCCTTACAGATCGGCCTCTCAAAATGGTCCTCAATAAGTCCAATAACTCTAGCCGCTTAATCAAGTGGTCAATCGAGCTCTACTAGTACGACATCAGCTATCATCCTCGGACGGCCATCAAAGGTCAGGCTCCCGTGGAATTCATTACGGAGTGCACCATCCCCGAGTCCCCAAAAATTCGGGAGGACATCCCAGCATGGGACGTCTATATGGACGGATCATCATGCGAGATCGGGGGCGAAGCTGGCGTCATCTTTAGGGGTCCCAACGACTTTGTCCTCCAGTATTCGCTTTGACTCAATTTTTTGGCCTCCAACAACGAGGCGGAATATGAAGCCTTGATTATCGGGCTCACACTGGCCTACAGTGCAGGGGCAAGACGAATACTGTTCTTCAGTGATTCCCAGCTCGTGGTCAATCAGATCACCGGGGAGTATGAAGCCCGCGACACTAGGATGACCCAGTACTTGGCACACACAAAATAGCTCCTAGCACCCTTCGAGCAGGCGGGGGTCCGACGGATCCCAAGAGAACAAAACTGTTACGCTGACTCCTTGTCCAAACTCGCATCGTCATCCCTCAGAGGATTAGATCGCACATTCCAAGTTAAGGTCCTTCTCAAACCCGGCATCGAAGAACCTGAAATCATGTGCCTCCTCTCCGGCGAACAAGCCGAGACATGGATGGATCCTATCCGAAAGTTCCTGACCAACGGTGAGCTACCGCAAGACCGTGCCGCACACGGGCTACGACAATCTGGTCCGAAAGGTTCACCCTAATTGAGGACGTGCTCTTCAAGTGCTCCTACACCAAGGCTAACGGGAGACCTTATCTCTGTTGTCTAAAGCCAAATGAAGCTAAGTATGCTCTGGAGGAGTTACACGAAGGGATTGGGGGGTGCCATATGGGCAGCAGGTCGCTGGTAAGAAAATCGCTCAATCACAACTACTACTGGCCAACCATGTTGCAAGACGCTCAAGACCTGGTAAAAAGGTGCATCCCCTGCCAAATGTTCTCTCCCATCAGACGCTCGCCCCAAGCCGAACTAAAATCACTCGCCAGCCCTACCCCCTTTGCCATGTGGGGGATGGACCTGGTCGGTCCCTTTCCAAAGGCTATAGGCCAAAAGTGATTCATCATCGTGGCCATCGACTACTTCACCAAATGGGTCGAGGCAGAACCTCTAGCCACGATCACAGAACTTCAAGTCCAATAATTCTTTTGAAAACACATTATCTGTTGGTTCAGGGTCCCGCACGTGCTAGTCGCCGATAACGGAACCCAGTTCTCTGGCAAAAATTTTCAAAAGTTTTGTGAAGACCTCGGAATTCTGCAGCGCTTCTCGTCAATCTCTCACCCCCAATCAAACGGCCAAGCAAAAAATGCCAACCGGTAAATTCTTGACGGTCAGAAAAATGGTTGGACCAATCCCCTAAGGGTCTCTGGGTCGAGGAATTGTCGAGCGTCCTTTGGTCACACCATACTACTAAGAGAATCCCGATCGGCGAGTCCCCATTCAACCTGGCATACGGGACCGAGGCGGTCATCCCTCTAGAAGTCGGTCTCCCCCCGCCTAGGTACATGGGCTTCAACAAGGAATCGAACTCAAGCGACCTAAGGGCGAACCTGGACCTCATTGACGAAGTCCGGGAAAGATTCACCATCCGACGTGCCATATATCAGCTGTGAATTGAGAGGTTATACAACAAGAAAGTCCGTCCAACCAACATCAAGGAATGTGACCTCGTACTCAGAAAGTTCGCAATCTCCCAGTCCACAGCCAGATGCTAGCTTACCCCAAATTGGGAAGGCCCGTATAAGGTCTCTCAAGTGGTACGTCCTGGTACGTACCAACTCGAAGATCTGGGGGGCAGGATGGTTAAGATGTTGTGGAACGTGGAGCACCTCGTCAAGTTCCTAGAGGGAAAGTGAGGGAGAGCCTACTATTGTAATAGGCGCTACGCGCCAATTCCCCTGTAAACAAACATGAAATAAAGGCAGGAGCTTTTGTTTAACAAGTCAAAATTTGTGGATTCTTCAATCCCTCAAGTCCTCGCCCCTCGGCATGGACTTCAGCCACTTACGAGTGATTTCTCAATCACTCAGTCCTCACCCCTCGGCATGGACTTCGACCGCCTATAAGGGATTCTTCAATCCCAATAGTCCTCGCCCCTCGGCATGGACTTCGACCACCTACGTGGGATTCTTCAATCCCTCGGTCCTCTCCCCTCGACATGGACTTCAACCACCTACGAGGGATTTCTCAATCCTTCAGTCCTTGCCCCTCGAAATGGACTTCGACCACCTATGAGGGATTCTTCAATCCCTCGGTCCTAGCCCCTCGGCTTGGACTTCGACCACCTACGAGGGATTCTTCAATCCCTCGGTCCTCGCCCCTCGGCATGGACTTCAACCACCTATGGTGGATTCTTCAATCCTTCAAGTCCTCACCCCTTGGCATGGACTTCGACCACCTACGAGTGATTCTTCGATCCCTCAAGTCCTCGCTCCTCGGCATGGACTTTGACCACCTACGAGGGATTCTTTAATCCCTCGGTCCCTGCCCCTCGACATGGACTTTGACCACTTACGAGGATTCTTCAACCCCTCAAGTCCTCGCCCCTCGGCATGGACTTCGACCACCTACGAGGGATTCTTCAATCCCTCAGTCCTCGCCCCTCGACATGGACTTCGACCACTTACGATGTTTCTTCAACCCCTCAAGTCCTCGCCCCTCGGCATGGACTTCGACCACTTATGAGGGATTCTTCAATCCCTCAAGTCCTCTCCCCTCGGTAAGGACTTCGACCACCTATGAAGAATTTCTCAATCTCTCAGTCCTCGCCCCCCTCGGCTTGGACTTCGACCACCTACGAGGGATTCTTCAATCCCAATAGTCCTTGCCCCTCGGCATGGACTTCGACCACCTAGAGAAATTCTTCAATCCCTCAAGTTCTCGCCCCTCGGCATGGACTTCGACCACCTGCGAGGGATTCTTCAATCCCTCAAGTCCTAGCCCCTCAGCTCAGACCTCAGCTGCTAACGTTCGTGACTCTCGGCTTGGACTTCGCCCACCTGCGGCTGGGACATTGAGTCACTACCTATCCAAGTTTCAATTTGATTTGCGGTCCTCGCCCACAGTGAGGACCTCCGGGCCCCGCACTCCGAGTCGACCCCCCTTTCATCCGCTGACAGCCAGGGGTAGAGCAGCCTTCTTCGCCGCTACCCCTAACTAACAAAGGGTGGTAGGAGAGCCACCGGTCATAAGGACCCTCGGCCAAGATTTTTACTTTTAACACTCGCCTTCGGCAAGTGCCTCGAGCCCCGCACTCTGAGTAGACCCTCTTTTCACCCGCTGGCAGCTAGGGGTAGAGCAGCCTTCATCGCCGTTACCCCTAATTGTCAGAGGGTGACAAGAGAGTTACCAATGGCGAGAGCTCGTAGTGAAGTGAGGAATGAAATGATGGTGGGTGAGGTTTATATAGCCCAAAGGGGATGAGCATTAATGACCTGAGAAGTCAAAACGTCTACTATATGCATTTATGACATTGGAAGAGAAAATATCCTCCATTACCAGTCATTCAGGATCCCTCAGTCCCACAGACGTTTTGCAAGAATTCTTAATCTCCAAGTCTTCACCCCTCGGTCTCGTACTCACCCCTCAGTCCGGACTTCGAAGACCCATCCTCGGAGTTCAGAGGCATGCACACGGCAAAAGAACCCACAAAAGAACATTGCAATCATGTTCTCTTATTATTATTTCAACCACAGGAAGTGTATCATTACAAGAAGAGACTTTATTACATCGTTAGCAATCGGCTTAGGGCTCCTATATCGGAGTCGCAGGGTTAATACAGACCAATTCAAAGCCAACCAAACGAGTTGAGTCTTCCGCAGGATCGCCCGAGGCCGCTAAGGTAGACACACCAACGACAGAGCTCTGCACGTCACAGGGCCTCGCTGGCCTGATTCGCGCGGTCGGCGACGATGCTTTAGCAGAAGGGCAGGCACCTCCGAAAGAAACGGATTGGGATCCTGACATCCCGAGCATTATCTTGTATTGTTGTACCTCTAACTCCTTCTCCACAATGACGTCACGAAGGAAAGACTCAGACGACAGCCGCCGAGCGAAAGTGCTAGTGTAACCCCCATTCCCGATAATTAGTATTTTTTGTGTATTTTCTATAATTTGAATTTTTGTAAATTTATTTTGTGTTAGATTCGATTTGGATCTTCTATTAAAATCTTTTCTAATCGAAATCTATATTTATTTCGAATAGTGGTTTTCTATCCCTAATTGATCGACTATTTATATTATTAATTTTCAGATTTTAATAAATTTGTTAAACCCAAATTGATCCTATTTTGATGCATATCATTATTATTATTGTTATTGTTATTATTATTGTTATTATTATTGTTATTGTTATTGTTATTATTATTGTTATTCTTATTGCTATTAGTGTTAATATTTGTTATTATTATTGTTATTATTATTGTTATTGGTATTATTATTTTTATCATTATTATCAGCATTATTATTATTTATTTATTTTTTAAAGCCCGAACATGCTCAATTTTATATGCATTTTACTGTTTGATTCAATGTGTGTGTGTGTGTGTGTGTGTATATATATATATGAATATTTTTAAAACCCTATTTTTCTTTCTGATTATTTTCTTTTTGATTAAATTTGTTCATGGAAAATTTTCGTTCTTCTTGATTAAGATTTTCTTGTTGAACCTATTATCTTTTATTTAATTGTAGATATTTTTATTTGAACCCTATTGATTTTGATCTATCTCTTAATTGAACCCTAAAATCCAATTTGATTGTTCTTGACCCAATCCGTTATTATTGGACCCTAAATCACCAACCCAACACCCTAATTGTACCCTATAAATACAACTCTACTGCAAACACTAAAAATTGTACAATTTTAAAACCCTAGCCGCTTATTCTCTCTCCTCTCCCGTTCTCTCTCTCTCCCGACTGTTTCCCGCTCAATCACCCCTAACCCATCTCCCTGTTCTCTTCTCCAACTGTTTTCTGGTGACCCCCTGGTCGCCGCCTTCCTCGTCGATGCCTCTCGTCGCCCCCTTCGAGCACCACCTAGATTCGAACGCCCCCTGTCTTTCCCTGATTCCCGTTGAGCCAGCATCAGACCAAACCCTTGTGCGCCGCCACCGTTTCACCGTCGACGCACCGCTGCCCTCAGCCAGCGACGCCGCTGCCTGCAACACCGACCACCGACGTCAAGCAGTCAGACCGAGCCCTGTTGCTGCTGCCATTGCTGTCTCTTTTATGCTGTTGTTGCTTGTTCTCTTTTGTGCATGTATTATGCACGTGCTATCTTATGGACTAGTGTTAGTTCATGGGTTGTACGTGCGCTACACGTGAGTGTTGCTGCCCTTGCTGTCGATGTTTCTCTCTTTGTTGTTGTGTTTCTTTGTGCACATAGAGCACACGTGTTTTCGTGCTTTCGTTGTTTGTGGGTTCGTTGCTACGGGATCCTTATTCCGTTATTCTTGATATACGTTTTCACCGTTTATAAGGCAAGTCACCGTCCTCTTGAATTGTTAATTATATCAAATTCAAGTTTTGTTGAAACTCTTGTAAATAGATCCTTTTGTTATCGTATTATACTTTTTCATCTCTTCGTTGAGTCTATTGAGGGTTAACACGAGCTAACCCCAATATTCTTGATATCGTGCCACTTTTAACTCTAAAGATTGGATCTTTCATGCATTCATGTAGAATTGATAATAGGGTTAACTGTAAAATCATGACACAATTAATTATTGTAGAGATAATTACTAGGCTGTATGTTGTTTGATCGATTGATGGTTGATTGATGATAAATTGATGTAGGTATGTGTTCTTAATCTTATTTACCACGTTTTGACACTCATTATGCTGATTATGAATTTATCAACTAATAGAATTGATACCATCATATTTAAATTAAATTATTTCATGCAAACTATACAAAACCTGTATATTGCTTGTTGACCTGTATATTGACTGCTAATTTTGAACTAGTAAATGATCTTAAAATGAATTACTTTCTGAACATGAATTGTAGTCTTATCTTTTTAGTTTCCAGAACATCCTGAATTTTTGAATTCCGAGTTTTGTAGCAAAAGTTATGCCCGTTTTACTACAGCTGTGTTTTTACTTTCAGATTTTCAGATTCTTGTATCTTGCATGCTTAAACAGTAAATAGGCTGATCAAATGATAAAATTTTGCTCTGAAAATTACCAGATTGTTAGTAATCATGTTTAGGAGTTTAGAAAATATTTTTAATGAATTTATTATTGAGTTTTTGCTGATTCTAGAATTAAAACAACATGATGTCGATATTCTGCCTGAATATGAAACCTGTAAAGAACATTGTGTTTGACCTAGCTACTATTGTCGAATTTTGAACTTTAAATATGCGTTGGAACCGTGTGTAAGTATAGTTTCTAGAATTTCTGACGGATTCACTTTTTGGTTTCTGAAATAGCAGGAAACTGCATTTTTGTACACTCTCTTGCTGTCTCGAATTTTATATTTCAGTTTTTAATAGTTTAACTATTCCTATATCGTACTATTGCATGAATTAATGTATGTATGTTGCATTGCATGATCCTAATGTTTTATTGTCATCATTCTAATTGTCCTACTTCAAGTTATCATCCTATTGTTTCCATCGTTCATCTCATGTCTCATCTTTGCATATTATAATGTTGCATTAATAAATAATTAATAAGCCGGGGTTTAAGGGTTGACTTTAGTAGTGGACAATATAGGGACTGTACTCGGAGGAGGGGCCCGTGTTTCTCTATTTATTGGTCTAGTGGTCTATTGGTCATATCGGTCATCAATTAATTGTAGATTACTGACTACAGTATCTCGATTGATTCGGTTATCGGTCATTATTGAATATCGTTGCCGAGTACATGAACTATAGAGCGCACCACTAAGTCTAAACGTAACTTATTTTTATGTAGCAACCATGTGGTAAATAGATGGGATGCATGAAGTGCTACATTAGTTAGGATTAAAATGATTAATAGACTTAAGAGTTTCATCACATTGACATTACATTTTGTTCATCATTGTTCCTATTGATATCGAATCGATCATTGATTATTGTTACCGAATATTGCATCATTGTTTATAGTCATTGCATCGATTAATGTGATATTGATTATCATGCCATGTTATTGATTATTGCTATCGTGCCATGTTATTGATTCCTATTGATTCATTGACTTCATTGTTATATCGTTATTCCATTGTTCCCTGCTTTCTCTACTTGCTGTCCATGACTTGCTCTAAGGACAAATTTTCTCCTGTTTTTAGATGAAGTGTTTGTAGGTGTTGATGGAGAATTGCTTGATGGATTGGGAGAACAACTTTGGTGAAGGAATTGATTGCATCGCCGCTTAATAAATAATTATTGCTTTGTTATGAAGACTTAATTATTGAACTATTGTTATTTCATTGTATCGGGCTTATGACCCAAATATTGCTATTTGTTTCCAGATGTTGGATTATTATTGTATTTAGATATTTTTATTGCTTCATTTTAAGTATTATTGTTTATGAGATTATTATTATTGTCTGCACAATTGTTCTGTATTGGTTATATTGTTGAGTTGATCGGGTAAACAGCTTATGGGTGACGTTAGTCATTCGCTGGGCCAATGTCATGTACTTGTATTCCGTATTTTTGGAAAGCGGGGCGTGACAGCTAGCCATCGAAAATACAACCTCCGCACTTCCCAAGTCGCGGTCGGTTATCAGCTTCTTAAAGTGCGCCAGCTCTAAGCTAAGTCCCTTCGACTTATCCATGAAGTATTGAACAACCGTCTCTCGATCGCGAGCCTCTTTATGACACCGGGTCAGAGCGGACTCTAAGGTCGTGACCTTACCCCTAAGCTGCGCCGTCTCAACACGACCAAGGTCTACTCCCGAGGTCGCATCTATCTGACAGAGGAAAACAGAGAAACATCATTCCGAGCCCTATATACTTGGTAGTATCCACAATTTTGTTATTCGGTACTAGTAAACATTTGTTTAATTGCCTATTTAGAGAGTATGTTTGAGTGTTGGCACTTTACTATTGATTTTCATTTTTAGCTTGTTAAAACTTTAAATCTGCAATTACTCTCCTTTAACACTACTCACCCATGGGTGTAAGTTGCTAGTTGCTACGGAGTAAGGATATAGTTGAAATTTAGTTTTATGAGGTCAAAATTGACTTTTAGTATACTTTTCTTAATAATAAAAGTCGAATGACTCAAATCTCTGTTTAGTCAAAAATGGGTTTTTTTCTTTTTGATATTAAATATGACATCGTCATCGTTTCATTAATGCAAAATTAAGAAAACAGAATAGTACAAATTACAAATAGGCCACACTACCACCTCTAATAGAGGACTACATCAAAAGAAAGCCTTTAAAAGCAGGAAATAAGATATAAGAGTTTTCGGCCTCAGCCCAACTCAACTCAAAAGGCACTAAAATGTTGTAATCCAATCCTCCTCCTCCATTTGTAGTCCATACCAACCACCTGGCTGGCCCAGCCCCAAATCCCCGACTACTCCTCATCCTCCATGTGAAGCCTTTTCCTAGCCCCAGCAAAACCTGCCCAATCAGAGATGAGGGAAAAAATATTATGCATAGTCACAGAGACACTATTGTTGACTTGACGAAAGCACAAATCATTACGATTTAGACATAGACCCCATAAAGTTGCTGCAACAGTAATGTCGCATGCTACTCTATCCCCCTTTCTAATCTTAATAACCCTCCAATGATCGAAAATCGCATAGATCGATCTCAGACTATCGATCGCGCCGAACCCTAAACACACCACTTCCTAAATAATGCTAGCCTTAGAGCAAAGATATAAAATGTGATTGGTGTCTTCATCGTAAGTATTACATCTTTCATCGTAAGTATTACATCTCGGGCACCTAGCATTGATTAGCAACCCACGATTAATAAGATTAGTCTTAGATAGAATCGCGTCGTTCTTAACCAACCAGAGGAAAACCTTAACTCTGAGAGGTGCCTTGATCTTCCAAATTATAGCTGCGTCCTTGCATCTTGTTCCTCCATCGTTGAGCATCTTGTACATAAACTTGACGGAGAAGGTCTGATTTTGTTCCCTCGGCCATAACCTCGCATCCTCTCCCTCGCTAGAATACCTGCCTTCCATCCTAATGAAATTATTCAAATTCTGTAATTGCTCTATGCTCTCCAGCTATAACACATCCTCAACCTCCAGTCTAAGGATCCCATTGTGCGACACGTCAGCAACAACTGAGTCCTGATTTAACGTTACCGCAACTGCCTTGGGGAACATGCTAGAAAGGGTGTCACGCCCCGCTTCCCAAAAGAATAAAGAATACGGTACGCGACCAAACCCATCAGATAGTTTTCACCATCCATAAGCTGTACGGATCTGCTTGACTCATCATAACAGTAAATATAGCAGTATACTCCAACCAGGCATGCCAAAATAATCATAACTCAACGGTATTTATTGCATCAATAATAAATGTTCCAACAAATACTAGATCCGAAACAAAATAGCAATTCTGGGACAATAAGCCCAAATACAAGTCTCAGTACAGTTCATGAAATAAAATAGTTCATCAAAATATTTAAGAAATTTATTCCAATTGCGTAGCTCAAAACTTTTTCTCACCAACTCCAGTAGGCAATTGATCAGCAAAACCTGCTTATATGGCAATTACAAGAAAAACAGGAAAATAGGAAAACATAACGCCTGTTAGATGCAAGTCCGGGCCGCAAGCAATACAAGCAGGAAAATGAAGGGAAAACTAAACTAAGAAGGTAATACTAACATGACAAGGGTAGCGAATATAACAGTCTACAGATGACAATAAGCAGTGTAGTGATAACAGGAGAAGCATAATAGTAACAGTAAGGATCAACAGTAACAGTGTGTCAATGATAGCAGTAATCAACAGTAACAGTAAAGTCCACAGTAACCGTGACAGGATGTGACAGTGTAAACAGTTGTTCTTATGTCTAATGTTCATTACTAACTAGGTAGCACTTCATGCGTCCCAGATTTTACCACATGATTGCTACATCAAATAGTTTCGCTTTAAGATTTTATAGTGGAACTTCTATAAGGCAATATATTCAGCAAACAGTAACTGTAACAACAAACAGTAACGATGTCATGGATCATGCCCTCATGCATCCAGAGATAAACAGTAGGTACCACAATAAACAATGGGGAAACGAGTCCCTTCTGAACATGCATTTCTATATTGTCCACTACTCTATCTTTTCCCTTCAAAACTCCGGCTTGATTTCTTTTATTATTACTAAACATGTGTGAACGAATATAAATAGGCTAAAGACATGGCAAGATCAAGAAATAAGTCTAAACTGAAATAGTGATTGCAACGATTGGTAAAAACAACTCATAATAGTCAAAACAACGAAATTTTCAGTTCTGGACGACAAGACACTACTGTACCAAATCTGAGATTCCCGTTGCTACAGAAGAGAAAATCTAGATCCGTTAGAAAATATAGAAACTAGACTCTCTGCCGATTCCAGCACATATATAGAAGTCACATATCAGCCACAGAAATAGGGTCGAAAACAGCATTCAATACAGAAATTGTGTTCAGCTAGAAAATACAAAATCTTGTTTATAAGAATGAAAAGAGTTTAAAATCATCATAATTAAATCTGAGAAAAATCTGGAAGATTTTCTAACATATCTAGTTTCAAAATATAAAATTTCATGAAATTATATTACACATAGTATAGTCAACAAAATTGGAAAAACAGAGTAATGCAATAAAATCTCAATTCTAAAAGTTCAGACATAGTAGTACCAAAACAGAGATAATTCATAAAGTATAATTTGAAATACAGATCTGTCAAAAGGGTGATAAAATAGACAAATAAGGCTACAGTTTATATTCACAAAGTTTTCATCAAAGACGAATAGAATCAGGTTGAAAATATAATTCTTTACTGAACAGCATGCAGTTTGGAAATATATCGATGTGTTTCACAAGTATGAAATGAGATATAAAAGTCATTAATTAATTCCAAAAAAATTAGGGATTGCTCCCAGTCATATCTAAACATACTCAGAAAAATATACAGTTCAAATTCTACCTTTAGTATCAGTTTTAAAATAAAATTCCATGCAGAATACATATAGTTCAGAATCTGGAATATACGATATGACTACAGTAAAACAGCAATAACTCATGCATCAAAAACCGAAATTCTGATCCGTCGAAAGTTCTGAAAACTAGAAAACAAAGGCTACAATCCACGTTCACAAACTTATTTATTTTACTGATGTTAACAGGGTCGAAATTACTGTACAAAAATAAGGCAGCAGTAGACAAAAGTTCTTTTCGACATTTTATTAAACAACTTAACTACAAACGGTCCAATCTAGATGTCATACAAAGCATGGTACATGTGGGTTACTCAAATCAGCATGACATGAGAATCAAATAGTATATAATGGGATAATACATTCAACAAATATCTATGCAACAGTCATCGACAACATATGGTGTGTCACAACAACATACAGTCAAGATGTCCACTAATCTAATTGTTTTCATGCAACAAGTGCCAACTATTGTAACTACTCATGATCAAGAGATGATGTCAACGGTTTAACTAACAAATATGGGTCATCATGAGAGTACAAATATTTTCATACTAAATTACTTACGGTATTAACTTGTATGAAAAAAAGAACACATACAACCTATTTGCCTGTTATGAAGACGAAGGAAACGAAGAACACAATAACGGGAACGGATCCCGAACAACGAATACAACGAACGCACGAACAAGAACGAGATCAACACCAACCGAAACACGTGCACGAGACGTATGTGCACACCACACACAAAAAGACAGCAGCAACAGACAACAAGAGCTGCGGCAGCAACCCGAGAAGACAACGGCAGTGCAAGGGGCGGCAGCGACGGCGACGGGGGATCTCGACGGCGGGGGGTGTCGACATAGCGAAGAGAGAAGAGGAGAGGGTGTGCGGTGGGTGGTCGGGGTCTGCCGGCGTCGGAGAAGAACGACAACAGCGAGGCGGGGTTCGAGAGAGAGAGAGGTGTGGGATGAGAGAGGGTGACGGCTAGGGGATATAGAGAGATAATTAAGGTTTGGTAATTAGGGTTAGGCTTCAATTAGGGTGTTTATATAGGGACAATATGGGTTTGGGTGAACTGGGTAGTATCCAATAGGGAGAAAAGAATCCAATAAGAGACAATTAAACCATCAAATAGGTTTAAATAATAGACAAGATCAAGAACAAATTGTAGGCCAAATAAATGAGAATAAAAAGCTGTTTCAGTGCAAAATGAATCACAAGCGATAGAAGAACAACACACCATACAAAAAGGAATAAAATTAAATACAACCAAAAATAAAATAAATAATCAATAATTTTATTAAATAAAATTAAAAATACAAATATGAGCAATATGGGTTACAAAGGGTGTTCTCGCCGCACCATTTATCTTTCCAGAATCTAGTATCCTTACCGTTAGCAATACTACACCTCGTATTTGCATTAAACAGCTCTCCCACCTTCGCCACCCCTTTCCACAAGAAGGAGACTTTGCCATGCCGACTTCTACCCCCAAATCTATATTGCTTCCTAAAACGATACCCTACAAATGAATTGCACCACCAAGTATTCCGCCTCGTCTTCATTTTCCACCACCACTTGCACAACAGGGCTTTATTTAGATCCCTAAGATCCATGATACCAAGGCCCCTATGTTCTTTCTTTTTCCATACTCTTCCCCATCTGACAAGAGAGAATCCTTTATTGAGTTTGTCCGCTCCCCGCCAAAGAAATCTTCTTCTGAGCTTATCTATTTTGCTAATCACCCAACTTGGAAGCTCAAAAATGAACATGATATACACCGGCACACTACTAAGCACCGCATTTAGCAGTGTAATTCTTCCACCCAACGAAAGGAACCGCCCTTTCCATCCGACAAGTTTCTTTTGTATCTTCTCAATCAATGGAATCCAGTCCTCCCTGCTCAACCTCCCCGGTCTAAGGGGAACTCCTTGTTGTGCGGAATACGAATTAACCACCAATCAACAGAGGAAATAGCGAAAAACAGAAACAAGCAAACACAAGAACACAACGATTTACGTGGTTCGGCAAAACAAGTGCCTACATCCACAGGGCGGTTGGGGTTTCTTCTACTATAATCACCAATGGGCGAAAACAAACACTTACAAAGATGACGGCTGCAAAATTTGAATAGAGGTGTTACACCTTACAAAACCCTAACGGATGTATTTATAGGGAAACTACTGGGCCTTTCGAAATGGGCCTATTCTAGTTTACAAACCCGCCTACGGTCGACTGGTCTCCTTATCAGTCGACTGGTAATTAGTTCTGGACAGTCGACTGAGACCCATATGCCAGTCGACTGGTGTACCCTGCTGCTGTAACCTTAGCCTTTGGAACTCCTCTCTGGACAGTCGACTGAGATCCATAGACCAGTCGACTGGTGTACTGGAACTTTCGATCGCTGCAGTTACGACGGATATAAACAAGCTGAACCAGAATCGAGCCATTATCCTACAATCTCCACCTTGGCAAGATCTTCCAAGTTGCCCAAGCAATCTCCAAAAATACTCCAAAACAAATGCTCATCATCATACGCAACAAAAAACTCCACCTTAGTATGATATCATATACTAACCAAACAAATAGCAAATCACCATCCCAACCGCCCATTCCAAATCATCAAGCATGCAAAATATTAGCCAGGTTCATGCAATGCTTGAACTTGGCTGCCCCAACAATTTTGGTCAACATATCAGCAGGATTATCAGCTGTCCCAATCTTCACCAGAAGAATATCACCATCCTTTATCAAATCACGCACAAAATGATAACGGACATCAATATGTTTGGTCCTCGAATGATGAACTTGGTTCTTCGCTAAATGGATAGCACTCTGATTGTCACAGTGTACCTCCACCTTCTCCCGATGAATTCCCAAGCTCTTCAAAAGTCCCTGAATCCAAATGGCTTCCTTCATGGCCTCAGCAACTGCCATGTATTCAGCCTCAGTAGTAGACAATGCTACAGTGGACTGCAAATTGGACCTCCAACTTATAGGTGCTCTAGCCATAGTAAACAAATAGCCTGTAGTAGACCGCCTCTTATCTAGATCACCTGCATAGTCAGAATCAACATAACCCACCAATAGTCTGCTAATATTGTTATCCCTCTCAAACTTCAAACCCACATCTATGGTGCCCCTTATGTACCTCAAAATCCACTTAGCCGCTTGCCAATGCTCTCTGCCTGGATCATGCATATATCGACTGACCATACTCACCGCCTGAGAGATGTCTGGTCGAGTACAAACCATGGCATACATCAAACTGCCAACCACACTAGTGTAAGGTACATTAGCCATATACTGTCTCTCTTCATCTGTACTTGGAGACTGAGAAGCACTAATTCTGAAATGAGTGGCTAAGGGAGTACTGACTGGTTTAGTTTTCTTATCTATACCAAACCGTTTCAGCACCTTCAAGAGATATTTCTTCTGTGTCAAACTCACTATGCCCTTTGCTCTGTCTCTAGCTATCTCCATCCCAAGTATCTTCTTGGCTTCACCAAGATCCTTCTTCTCGAATTCAGAGCTCAGCTGATTCTTCAAGTTTTGAATCTCCTTAGCATTTTTAGAGGCAATCAACATGTCATCCACATATAATAACAGATATATGAAAGAGTTATCCAGCAATTTTCTAAAGTAGACACAATGATCATACTCACTTCTGGAATATCCCTGCACTTTCATAAACTGATCAAACCTCAAATACCACTGCCTTGGAGATTGCTTCAACCCATAGAGAGACTTTTTCAACCTGCAAACAGAACTTTCCTTCCCATCAGTCTTAAACCCATCTGGCTACAACATATAAATTTCTTCATCTAGGTCCCCATGTAAGAATGCAGTCTTCACATCCATCTGTGTCAATTCAAGATCAAACTGTGCTACCAATGCCAACAAAATCCGAATAGAAGGATGCTTCACAACCGGAGAGAACACTTCATTATAGTCAATTCCTTCCTGTTGAGCATACCCCTTTGCAACTAGTCTAGCCTTGAACCGAACACTGTCTTTTGGACCCTCTTTCTTCGTATACACCCACTTGCAACCGATGGCTTTCTTCCCCTTTGGTAATTGCACTAGATCCCAAGTCTTGTTCTTATGAAGAGAATTCATCTCTTCATCCATAGCAACTTTCCAATCTGCATTTTCAGAACTTCTAGTGGCTTCTTTGAAGTTGGAGGGAACTTCATCATCAACAATGGGAAGAGCAAATGCAACTGTTTCTGTAAAGCGAGATGGTCGTTTGATATCTCTTCTTTGCCTTCTTGTTGCAATTGATTCTTCCTGCTGGGGAGGGTCTTGGATAGGAATTTCTTCCTCATTCTCAGTATCAACCACATCATCTTCATTTTGGGCAGGAGTAGGATTTTCAACTGAAAGCTTTTCTAACTCCACCTGTTGGAGAACTCTCCCAATCTTCTGCTGCTCTTGATCACCAGTCGACTGACCAAGAGTATCAGTCGACTGTCCCGAGCTAATCATGTTGGTCTCATCAAAGGTAACATCCCTGCTGATTACTAATTTTTTCTGTTCTGGACACCACAACCTGTAACCTTTGACACCAGTACTAAAACCAACAAATATAGCCTTTTTGGCTCTTGCATCAAGTTTAGTTTTAGTTACATGAAAATAAGCAGGACAACCAAATATATGCAAAAAACTATAATCAGATGCAGGTTTACCACTCCATACCTCAATAGGCGTTTTGCCTTCAAGTGCTGCAGATGGTAAACGGTTGACAATGTGGCTTGCATACATAACAGCTTCTGCCCAAAATGTCTTCTTCAATCCAGACTGTGCTAGCATACATCTCACCTTCTCAAGTAAGGTTCTGTTCATCCTTTCTGCAACCTCATTTTGCTGTGGAGTCCTCCTAACTGTGAAGTGCCTCTGGATCCCTTCATCTTCACACAATTTCAGAAACGGATCGTTCTTGTATTCCCCTCCATTATCTGACCTCAGAACCTTAATCTTCCTTCCAGTCTGGTTTTCAACTTTCTTCTTCCAGCTTGTGAACAAGGTCAAAACTTCATCTTTGTGTTTCATGGTATATACCCAAACTCGTCTGGAGTAGTCATCAACAAATGTAACAAACCAGTGTCTACCACTCATAGAAGGTGTCTGAGTAGGGCCCCAAACATCTGTGTGCACATAATCGAGGATACCCTTTGTCTGATGTACAGCTGTACCAAATCTCACCCTGGTTTGCTTACCTAACACACAATGTTCACAAAATTCCAACTTGCAACCTTTAGCATCTTTAAGCAACCCTTGCTTCACAAGCCCCTGCAAGGCCTTTTCTCCTGCATGCCTGAGTCGCATATGCCACAACCTTGTAGAGTCAGGAACAACCTGTTTAGGCTTTTCAGTTACACTGGCAGCCTGACCCAAATACGTTTTTCCCTGCAAGAAAAACAAGTTCCTTTTTCTTTTCCCTTTCATCACCACGAGTGATCCGTTAGTCACCTTCAGAATGCCACCTTCACTAGCAAATTTCAATCCACTGGCCTCCAAAACACCAAGTGAAATCAAATTCTTTTTCAAATCTGGAACATACCATACATCTGAAAGCTCCCTAATAAGACCATCGTGCATTAACAATTCAATCTTCCCGATTCCTACCTTCTTACAAAGCGCATCATTTCCCATCAAAACTACCCCACCATCCATATACTCTAAGGAAGTAAACCACTCCTTTTTCCAAGACATATGATAGGAGGCTGCTGTATCAAGAAACCATACTTCTTGATAAAGTGAGGGACTAGCAGCAGTGCAAAGGAAAAATTATCATCACTATCTAAATTATCAACAGTCACATTTGCAGTCGAATTTCCCTTATTTCGTAGCTTCGGACAATCCTTTTTCCAATGCCCCTTTTCATGACAGAAAGCACATTCATCTCTGGCCGGTATCTTTCTGTCCTTTGAAACTCCTCTCGATTTGAAACGAGATTTGTTTCCTTTATTCCCAGATTTGGTCTCAGATCTGGTCTCAGTTCTGCCCCTTACAATCAATACTTCAGAAGTTTCTCTATCAACCATTTTATCCCTTCTCCTAGTTTCATTATTCAACAGAGTATTTGCAACATCTTCATATTTAACAGTATCTTTTCCATATATTAAAGTTGTTGCTAAATGATCATAACATTCGGGTAATGAATTCAACAGAAATAGGGCTTTGTCTTCATCTTTAATTTGCTCATCCAAATTTAACAAATCAGCCAATAATTTATTAAATGATTCAACATGAGCGTTCATAGACATACCTTCAGTATAGGTGAAGCGAAAAAGTCTCTTCTTCAAATACAGCCGATTCTCCAAACTTTTCCTCATGTATTTGTCTTCGAGTTTCTTCCACAACACCGCAGCAATGGTATCCCTCATCAAATCGTACTTCTGAGCCTTCGCGATAAAGAGCCGAATAGTCCCACACGCAACTCGGTTCAACTTCTTCCAATCTACATCGGACATATTCTTTGGTTTTTCTTCCTCCAAAGCAACGTCCTGTTCTTGTTGAACCAGAACATCCAACACCTCACACTGCCACATCCCGAAATTATTTGTTCCATCAAATTTTTCAACTTCAAATTTTGCGTTGTGAATCGTTGTTCTGGACGAACTTGATCCCGCAACATCCTTGGTTGCATCTGCTTCATTCGCCATCTCCCTCTAGGTCGAACCCGATGCTCTGATACCACTTGTTGTGCGGAATACGAATTAACCACCAATCAACAGAGGAAATAGCGAAAAACAGAAACAAGCAAACACAAGAACACAACGATTTACGTGGTTCGGCAAAACAAGTGCCTACATCCACAGGGCGGTTGGGATTTCTTCTACTATAATCACCAATGGGCGAAAACAAACACTTACAAAGATGACGGCTGCAAAATTCGAATAGAGGTGTTACACCTTATAAAACCCTAACGGATGTATTTATAGGGAAACTACTGGGTCTTTCGAAATGGGCCTATTCTAGTTTACAAACCCGCCTACAGTCGACTGGTCTCCTTATCAGTCGACTGGTAATTAGTTCTGGACAGTCAACTGAGACCCATATGCCAGTCGACTGGTGTACCCTGCTGCTGTAACCTTAGCCTTTGGAACTCCTCTCTGGACAGTTGACTGAGATCCATAGACCAGTCGACTGGTGTACTGGAACTTTCGATCGCTGCAGTTACGACGGATATAAACAAGCTGAACCAGAATCGAGCCATTATCCTACACTCCTAAATATTGGATAGGAAATTCCCCCGCCTCGCAACCAAAAAGATCTTGAATAGTTTCGATCGGGATCAAATATTGTCCACTCATAGGTATTACACTACTCTTGCTGAGATTCACTTTCAATCCTGCCCAAGCCTCAAAACAATTGAGCACAAGTCTGATAGCAGTAATCTCTTGAAATGTCGTAGCACCGAAAATGATCGTATCGTCTGCATATTGCAGAATAGAAATCGATTGAGGAACTCTCTTAATTGATTACCGCGGATAACTGCCTCCTCCCTCCCTTGCTTGATCATTTCAGCCAATCCGTCCGCCACGATAGCGAATAGAATGGGTGATAACGGGTTCCCCTGTCTAAGTCCTCTACGACATTTGATCTCTTTCCCCCCGTTCCATTGACTAAGACGAAGGATTTCCCGTCCTGAACACACGAATAGAAAATGGGTTTTACAGTAAGAGTGGTGACATAGTGAATGCATTAAGTTATTGTTTTTGTGTGAAATTAACGATTACAACGGGTGAGCAAATAAGTTTCACAGAGTGGGGTGGGGTGTCATAATCATTGTTCTAACCACGGAATATGCAGCCACCTATGAAGAAATAGCATGCTCCGTTCGATTTTTGAGCACTTTATCAAATGAAAATGACCATGTTACTTTTCAGCCCACCCCAGTTTGCACCTTGCAGGTTCAGATATTTTTATCCAAACTTCATATGATTAACTTATTTTTTTTAATGTACGAGTTTAACTCTTACAAGTAATACATGTTATTGTAGACATCATATTTGTGAATGCTAATATGCTACTACTCACTATTCACCCTTTCGCGATTTCTTGTTCCTACGATGTTCTAGAAAAACAAGAAATAAATTAAAAATGCATCTCCTTCAGTTCAAATCAATGAATAAACTACTTCAATTCCTGTCATAAAACATTGGTCACATTTTGAAATGCTATTCCATGTGATGCAAAAAAATTCCACCATATTTACATGCTTTCTTGCACGGTTGCACCATCATTCTGTATTTTGCTTCCTGAAAATATACAGCAAGGCAGAAATAAGAGTATTGAAAACTAATTAGTCTGGTACTCACTTATTTTGGTAACATCAATTTATAAGCAAGAACTCTGATCAGTTTACTGTCAATACTAATTAGTCTGATACTTTTATTGATATGTATTTTTTTTATTTTTTTTATTTTTTTTATTTTTTTTTTTGCACAGAACAGCGCTATGATTCCATCAAATTTAAGTCATGCAAATCAAGAAAACTCAACCGATGAGAATGGAAGCAACTCGAGGGGTATGTAATAGCGGTCCGGTCAAGTCTTCTCTTGGGGGTTATTATATATATAGTTTGTTGTGACAAGTATAGTTATATTTGTGTTATACTTGTTTTGAAACTGTTTATTTGAAGATTATGTAATTTCTGAAATATGTTGAATGCTTGGACAATGAATGGAATGTATGTTACTTTTGTTGGATATATAGGTATATTCTCTATATATAAATATTGCATGTACATATGAGTAACACGTGTATTGAACGTACAATTGATTAGATATTGGAACGCAGGTTTGTGGGCTTATAACCCGATACCCAAACCAGTATTTATTCCATAAATACTGGCTTGTGATAGCAGTGTAGGTATTCCAATCTTGATACCTAGATCTAGATATTAACCCTAATTCCCATTGTTAATTTCTCACAAAACCTAACAACTTTATTATGCTTAATTATTGTATTTGCTTGTGAATTATATTATTACGCTAGATTAGCGTCAAAATTGTGGAATGGAATTAATTGTGATTGGCATTACAGCCTTACAGGTGGTTGAAATGATATTGTCTATTGAATTATATTATTGCTTTTTTGATAATTCAAATGAAAAAAAGGGGATTTAAGTTTTGGAGTTTGAAATTTTGAGGTGGAAAATTTGTTTTGTGATGTTAGATTTGGACGTTTGATTTTGAGGGAATTGAAGGTGAGCCAGTTGATAGCTTGTGTTTTATTACATAGATTAGCTTGTGTTTTATTATATAGATTCATGTTTGCCCATTATGTTGGGGTAATCAGGTAATGTCTAATATGTGTTTGTCTATATTGTCAATAAGATAGATATCGGATCTTTATAATGCATAAATATTGGATAAATATTTATTGGATAAATATTGGATAGATACTGTAAGACCCAATGATAAATATTGGATCTTTATAATGCATGGAGATATTGATCGGTGCCCACCAACACAACAAAACAAAACATAATGAAAGCCTGCATTTGAAATGTATAGGGGACGGCAAACCTGAGGAGAACAAAGAATCAAAACTCCCCTTTGAAAGTGTTCTACATGAGCTCCATAGTACACCTTGCATTTTCCAAAAGAGATGAAACAAGCTAACAAATGATCTTCAGAAAATAATTGCTAATTCACTTTACATCTCTCTTTTCCACAGCTGATTCTAATGTAAGATGTTGATGCTGAAACTTCAATTATAATACAAATTCTCCCAAGTCCCACTATAATTAGAAGCATTTCACCAATCCACCATCTCTCTCCTGCACCCTAAATTAACAATAGACTTGATACATAATAGATTTCGTTCTCGAAAAAGTAAATAGACTCGAAGAACAAAATATTTCAGAAAGAACGCTTGCTACAAGTAATACATATTTTGAAATATATACATTAGCCAAACAAATGCGCAGTGAAGTATAGGCTGGTAGAAATAAATACAGATGATTCCAGTTTCTTAAATAGACAAAATCCAAGCCAACAGCAGTTCAACCATATAAATATAATACCCAACTGCGTGTGAGCTAAAAAAAGGAGGATGCAGTTTGGTTGTATATGATAATAATTATTATAAAAAGATGATCTTCATATCAATATAAGAGTTCTTGGAACAGTATTCTGCCGCCACAATGAAGAAAAACCCAGAATGAAGAACCTGGATAATTACACCTTGGAAACTGCATGCAGTTTCCCTATGGATGACATAATGTTATGGAAGTTCAGTGCTGATGTCAACCCTGTTCTTGTGAATCTGAAAGGCAGGTGTGATCCAGCTACCACAGCTGCACTGAATACCTGCCCAGTTGAAGTTGCCTAACCGAGTATCGCATTTGATGCACATCAGTTTTCCATCCAGTGCGCCCTCTTCAACTGTCATACAGCAAGGGACATTAAGCCATGGATAAATTTGGTTAGTTCAATGAGGAATAATATTCCATTAATATTGGTTACTTCGACAAAGAATAATACATAGTGAGTTAGACTATAATGGCATTTGATCGCTGGCAACTACGTGTTTAGTGCAGACTGTTCAGTTAATGTTGCATTAAAGAACTGAATGCAAAAGCAACTATAACAATTGCAATTACGACTGTTTAGGTGGAAAATGAAGCGTCGGAAGTCAACTTGCGTTGTCAGCAATGTAAGTCAGGAGCAATAATGGGGGGAAATTGCAACTGCTTGCAAACAGTTGCAGTGAACCAACACGTCACGAGCTCCTTTTGCAGCTGCAGTAACCGACTGGCATGCCTCTGTACTACCTAGTTCAATGTGTTATTTTGCAATTTTTGTGTGACATAATATTCATGTATGTGCCAGTGTTTCCATGTCTAATTGTATGTGCATATCAGCCTATAGCTTTATTCTTCTGTGTTTGACCTTTAAGCAGAACCAGGCAATATATCAAGAAAGTTAATAGATATTACAACAAACCGAAGTGAATATCAAATATGGAAGCACACGAGGAAAGTCCAAACCAGGTTTTACCTGAAGTCATCCACTTCAAAGGCTCAACAAACATAGAAGTGCATTCCACGTCACCATATCTGTTATAAAAGTTTCCACTCTTCTGATTTTGCCGTCCAAAGCAAGCCTCGCCCTCACCCGGTGTATGGCTAACAACATTTTCTGGTCCAGCAACGACTCTCCGACATTTCTTGCAGCGGTAAACAGTTTTGGGCTTAGATTCATTTGCAACCTCCACAGAAGAGTTAGATTCAGGAGATACACCAGGATCCGTCTCAAATATGGAACTGTCTACCTTCTCTCCTAGTTTATAAGCATGACCTGTAATAATAGAGTCACAGCCATATGAAATGATACTTCTAAATTGGAGATAAATATAACGCGGTGAACGTTAAAGTTATTCCTGGTACGAGGACAACAAACTCGGTGAAATTCACTGATGAAATTTGGTTAGTTATTACACGGAATAATATGCATATTCAACTTTAATTGAACAATATTTTGGCATTTGCTCAAGCAAAATCAATAAAATTTGAAGTTCTTTAAAGTTCCTTCCACACAATTTCTCTAAATATTAAAAACTTGGTAATGATCATCAAACTTTGTTCTCAAAATGTTTGACGATTTTCTTATGCATTAATGAAACCACAAATAGAACCATTTTCTAGTGTGTCCCAATATTGAAATAAATCATCTCTAATTCTCTGGATGCCTCTTTTCTCAATATTGTCCCTATCCCTATATAGGAAACTACTTCTCCAGGGGTCGTAGCCAGGGAAACCTGGTTTAGGTAACTAACCAAGTTTATAGAGCCTTTAAGAAGTGCATAATAAATTAACTTTGTCCTCGTGAGAAAGGTGATCTGATATAAAAACAAAGGAGATGAAATTTGCATAAAGGTAATGCTCATGTTCATTTTTCAAGCGTAATTATACCAATTCATTGAACAGCTCAAGTCAGTCCATGAAAATTTTCTTGATGGCATTGAACTTGTTGGAAGTTCCCGAATTTTGAATACAAACACGCAACCACATAATTTTGAACTAATACTGCATGGAGAAAATAGTGATTCAAACTTTATAGTTTAACTTAATAATGTAGTGAAAACTCACCTAATACTTTCAAGCGAAATCGCTTATACAGTGGGCTAGAAGTATCTACTTTGAAACCCATATCTTCAAACAATTTCAACTGCAACCAGGAAAGCACACTAAATCAGAATTAATTCTTCGCATAGAATATTGTGAGCTCACTAAAGTAACAGCTGTCTCACCTGCTCAAGAAAACCATCATTTGGGCAAACAAATTCACATACTTCCCTTAGGGATTCTAGTGCATCTGTAACAAAGAAGAAAAAAAAAGGCATCTCACTCTCATGAATACAAATAATAGAAATTTTCAGATGGCCATACACAAGTGAAAACAACATATCACTGTATAACATTAAATCAAGTCAAAGAAGACAACAATATCGCAAACCATAAGGTTAGTCAACTCAAGCAAAAAAATATTTATTCGAACCTTCCTGGGACTTTTGTTCTGTTCTCATTAGATAAGCAGTAATGACAGCAGCACTGCAACAAATAAACAAATGCAAAAAAAATACATGTAAACAGGGGTAGATAAAGAGAAACAAGAAAACTACATATCTGGAGGTCCTCTTAATTTTCAGCAGAAATTAAAGCATTGATGTAATGATTCGGCATGTATAACCTGCAAATCATGTGTCCAATTATGAGCTTCAGAAGCATAAACTGTGCTTCTGTATTGGAGATACGGATATTGAACACAATTGGGGGGGGGGGGGGGGGGGGGGGGGGGAGGAATGGGTTTATAAATAGAGCATCTTAGATCCGTAATTAATTTTCAACCTAATACGTGATGTAAAAATTCATCATAGCAAGACAACTGAATCGGACCCCTTTACCAAAGTCAAGGACATAATTCTCAAATGATTAATGAATTTAACAGATATATATCATCTAGCCCAATATCTGTTAGAATTTCACATGCAAAATAAGAGGGGAATTAAATACTCTTTCTGGTCACATCATATTAGTAAGAAGTTAACCAAGAAAGGCAATGGTAGATGTGTGTCAACTGACACGCCTTCCCATAGTAAAGAAAAATCAGCAAGTTGAATCTCATTTACAATGAAAAAAAAAAAAAGATAACAAAAGCAAACATTTTCCTTAAGCACTTTTCTCCTTTTTCTAATGCAAAATGAATTAAAATCAAAGTAAACAACCTGTTCTCTCACTCCAATAGCTTGCATGTCCAAAGTCAAATAAACATCAATTTTCAACAAATAGAGATATCAATTTAATATCAAACGCCCATAACTGTACATGTTCTCTGACATGCCTATTTGTACCTCTACCCCTACATCACCTATATCCTCTCTGTATCCAATTCCTTCAGACCTTTCAAGAGCATGCTTTACTAGCATCCTCGACAAACATATCAACATACAGGCTATGCTACTCTAAAAAGCACAACTTTACGAAATATTTATGAGATTCCATCTGTCAAAAAAAAATCTTGACCATTGGACTGTAATTATTGATTGCTTTAATCTAAACACATTTTTTTAGTAAAGAACTTATTATAATTAAATTCAAAATCTGTCTTAATTGTGTTACCATACAATATTGAATTACCAGCACAAGAAACTGAAAACCATAATAACTGAACAATCATCATTCTTGATTGCCTCAAATCATTAATTTAACTAGAGGGAAGAGGTATGTTTTGTTTGACAATGAAGTCAGGTGAGAACTTGTGCTACATAGGCAAGAGATCTACGAGAAGGGCTCTTTGTCAGCCTGAAGGCAGCTGTCGACCAATTGCAAACCCTCGGTTGAGAGTGATTGATAGCCATCTTATCATTTCAATTCTAAACAGTTCCAAAGACTTATTATGAGACCTATAAGTAGATGCTACAAAAGTTATGAATGAGTTCCAAGAGTGTAAATCTCATATATACCTCGAAGAAAATGCTCTGGCAAGTTAGGTGGCAAATGACTAGAATTGAAGGCAAAGATCTTGAATGGGAAGTAGGGTGCTCAATTGAACTTCAATGGATTGTTCAGGCAGATGCGCATGGGGTGATTTACTTCAAGGAGTGAGGTCTAGGATGTTTTTCCTTCTTATTATCATAATTAAGATTTAAATACGTTAATTAGTATAAGAAACCAAAAAAAATCTTAATTGAAATTACCATACTTATTATAAGTTAATAACCTTCACTATCATAACCTGTTTTTTTTTATAACGGTCGTTACACTGTTAAAGCCAAGCAATGGTTGCCAAAATTGACTTTCAAAGACAGATAACGTTTTCGGCCAGTTACAACCATTTTATCACTCGTTATTTAAAAGAATGGGCAGATGGATATCGAACCAATATTGAACAGTGATTTAGTTTCTTTAGGGTTTGGATTCAAACCCAGTGGGAACCCAAGCCCGGTGATTCAAAACCGTTCATTCACAATAAAATAAAAATTAAAAGAATTAAACTTTATCTCCATTTTTTCTAATCATTGTATGTCCTCAAACCTTATTACTCGACCTCGTTGCCGCCTCTCGTATTCCCATCACCTTCGTCACACCTCATCTTCCTCCCGCTTTGTCTTCACTTCGTCCCGGCTCAATACTTTCTAACTTCAAAGCTTCCATACTCCAAATGTCCTGAATACTGCTTTCGGGTTCACCCTCCCCCCCCCCCCCCCCCCCCCCCCCCCCCCAAACGCACACACTCACTCCAAACCATGAATCAGATTTCGCGATTTGATTTATGGTGGGTTTGCGATGTGGATCTCTTAAATTAGCGATCCACATACTAGTAAACACCTTTATTATTTCATCAACTTCTCTTCAAACTCTCCTCAATTTGCCACAAAGTTTTGTTTGATTAGTACTCTTATGTTATGAGAATGCAAGTAACTAATCTCTCTCTCTCTCTCTCTCTCTCTCTCTCTCTCTCTCTCTCTCTCTCTCTCTCTCTCTCTCTCTCTCTCTCTCTCTCTCTCTCTCTATCTATCTATATATATATATATATATATATATATATGAGCTGTACTTCTAAGAGCACTACTCTCAATTGTGTTGTAATGCCAAATTTAAAAATAGCCAACCCAAAATGAAAATCGGCTCCATTGAATGTAACCTACATTGTAAAAAGTATGTAGGGACAAAATTGTATATAATTTATATAACTTTTAAACGTGCATCTTGTGATGGCAAAATAGACGTTTTAGAAAAAACTCTAAAATTAGACAATTTTCCAGGTGCGGTTAAAATTCATTGTAATTGCTTAAAATTTGGATTATCTATAGTACTGATAATACGTCACATCCAGCAAAGCCGATTTTCATTTTACTATTTTAGGGTGTCTATTTTAAATTCAACGTCGAAACAAAACTGAAAGTAGGTACTCTCAGAAGTAGCCCAGTCTCTCTCTCTCTCTCTCTCTCTCTCTCTCTCTATATATATATATATATATATATATATATATATATTACTCAAATGAGTGCCCAAACTCATCTTACCCCCTTCGTACTGCATACTAGTACCACTTAGGGTAACATACCACAATCATGTACCTGTACCACAAACCAAAACATATTCTGAACTTGGTAATACTGGTCTCAAACATTAGATCTATATTTCTCTATTTCTTTCTTTTCCTCTCTTCCTTACTCAAGAGACAGCCACATAATGTATTTATAACTTGTAAATTCTTATTCTATTTACTAATATCGTACGTTCAAACTTTATAATGTAAATACTTTTTAAGTATTATACTATAATTTCATGCAAACAATTACATATTTTGGTTTGGACTAGTATATTGCTTACATTAGGTTGTTTGTATTTGTCATATATAAATATAATGTATGTAAACGTTTTCTAAAGCACATATAGTGTATAGCTATGTCAACCAGAGATTTCATTAATATCACCGGTATATGATATCCATTATGAAAATTTGAGACCCGATATGATACCAATATTCAATATTTAACACCTAGATTAACTCTTCAATTCTTTTTTGCTTACTATTCTTCATGCGAACTGCTTTATAGTCCACCTCATTATTAATATATAGTGGAGTTGTTGCATTTTGCATGTGTATTATCATTGTTAAAATTAAAATTAAAAAAACTTTTCAACTCCCAAGCATACACTGCACGTATCTAGTACTAGTGGTTACAAATGCAGACAATGTTGTCCACACCACAGTGACTTCATAAACATACCATACAAATTGGATATAGATTAGATATATTCAGAATTAAATCAGAAGGACATCTAAAATAATGATTTCGACTATTTTATTTGCTTTTAAGTTTTATGCTCCTCTTGGTCCTCACCGATCTTTTGGTTCTAATCACGGCATCAAATCTCAGTTAATACTGAGATGCATCATCCGAGTAATATTGGAAATTTTCCTTCCAATACTTCCCATATATTAGTTGACACAATACCGATACCAAGTTTTGAAATGATAACCTACGTGCATGATATCTATTCGAATCCAAATGCATTCACCAAATATGTAGGTTAATTTTGATATTCAAAGTTTCAAACATTCTCCAAATTCAAATATGTAAACCTCTATATCAGTGTGCCATGTCCATGACTCCGTGCTAACAAAACTGATAAGGTGTACACTGTTCTTCAATCCTAACAAAAATAACACTTCCCAAATCCTGTTCAACTAAAATAAGAGATTTGCTGTTATTAATCATGTCATTTGAATGGAACTCAAAAGAGAAAAAGACAAAATTCCTCCAGTCCACAATGCAGAAAGCCATACACCCCAATGGGACCACACCCCAATGGAACCCATACATCGTCTCCTCGGAATTCAACGAAATCATGCATGGAAGGCGCTCATCTCAATGAGCTCGTATACTCTAAAGTCAAAACACCACTCAACAAAAGATAATTATCTGTTAAGCCCTACTACTCGTAACTAAAAAATTAATCAAACAATCATACAATCTTCCAAATAAAGAGGCAACCCTTACTTCTTCACCAAATCTAAATTCGTAGCACATACTCTAAAAATCAAAATCAAGAAGTCAAAAATCTTGATACCTTCTGGAGACCCCTGCAAAGCAATGCACCAAAACAGCGCCTTCCTTCCGCCCTTCATCAATGAAGTCCAAACAAACGTCCAAATAATCCAACAGGTCCTCGTCCTCAGTATCCCTCAACGGCACCGCCATCCTCTTCAGCTTCAGATCGGTCCCCGCCATCTCCAACGAATACAGCAGCTTTTCCGGCGAAAGAGACCGCTTTCCGATGTCCTCGACATCACCGGCGTAGACTTTCTTGATTTCTTGGGTTGGGATTTGGAGTCCCGACTTCCAATCGGAGAAGAAGGAGATGGAGGCGGAGCTAAGGAGGGAGAGGATGTGTGTGATGTCGGGTGCCGAAGAAGAGGCGGTCGCGAACGAGGAACGGCATGGCGCTGTTAGGGTTTGGGCGGCGTCGGAGATGTTGCCGAAGAAGAGGCGGTCGCGAACGAGGAACGGCATGGCGCCGTCGGTTGTGCTTTGAGATTCGCGAAACCCTAACATTAGGTTTGATTGATCTGATTGTTTGGGGGAAGAAGAAAAGAGAAATCGTAGGAGGGGGGTTTGGCCGTTTGGGTTCGGGAAATTGAAGAAAGGAAATTTGCTTTAAATAAGGAGTACAGATTTGAGTGTAAATATTTGCTAAAATTAATTGTCAGGTGTAAAATGTTCTTTTATGTAGGGGTGTATATGAAAAATATCTTGTTCTTATTTTTCAAGCAGTCTTGTGCCAATACTTTGTCAATATTTAATTGGGCAAAAAACAAATTAGCCCAAACGGGTTTAGTCTTAATACAATATACTCATATGATGTTTTAAAAATTACATTTAACTCATTTCACCGTTAACTTAACTTCATCTATTAAATTAGAATTATTGAATTACCTTTTTTACTCTTAACCTCTCTTCTTCGTTTTTCACTTTCTTCATTCTTTTTCTTCTTTCCTTTTGAGTTCATACGAGTTCCTTTTTTTTATTTCAAGGAGTTTCTTTTTTAAGTTTATGTGGTGGACGGGGACTTACGATAATGAAGATGATGCTGAAGAGTGAGTTTCATGAACGCTGATCAAATATGCGTAACATAGTTTATATAGTAAATTCATGTCAATAACAACTTCTTATCGAGTACGGAAGGGGAAAAAAAATTTTGAATAACTCATCATTATACTGTAGCAAAATATTGTTCAAACTGCAGTAGCATTCTCAAAATATTGTTTACAGGTCATCGAACTTTTTGAAAATATTATGGCAATACAAAAGAAATAGTGAAATCCTACATCAACTTATCTAGTCTAGTGGTATATGCAACCAACATACCTCAAGTTCAAATGTGGAAACATTAATACTTAAAAACAATATCATGTACTAAATTAATGCTCATGTATGCAGTTTCAATGTCCATCAGAAATATACAATTGCATGTACTCTTGCTTTAAAAATGATGATCGACCATCAAATCACCTACGCATACCAGATTTTCTGATGAAATAACTGATATGAATGAAGAAAAAGAATGAAGAAAGAGAAAAAAGAAGAATAAATTTGATTATGTAATAGTAAGGGTAAAAAAGTAATTCAATAATTCTAACTTAACGGATGGAGTTAAGTTAATGGTGGAATTGGTTAAATGTACTTTTTCAAACGTTATATGGATATATTATATTAAGCCCAAACGTTGGGGGTTCTTTGTTTTTTGCCCTATTTAAATTTGAAATTACTATAACAAGCAACCCCGATAATCTCTAATCTCTAATATTATGATGAAAGAGTTGAGATTGTCATTTATAGACAAATTAAATGGTGCATTGTCATGCATAATTAATATATAGGAAATATTAGATTTGAGGCCAGACTAAGTTAAAGTTGTTGTTTTTAAAATATATATTTATTAAAATGTACATCGTACGAGTAAATTTACTAGTAATAATTTATAAAGAAGAGGTGAAAGAGGAGAGAGAGACAACAATAATCCTAAAAAATATCTTGTCGATTTGATAATGTGTTAAACAGCAAAATAAATGTACTTAAAGTCAATAGCCAACGCATTACGTTTTTTTGTCTCCCTCTTTTCCTTACTATATGTATATAGTCTGTATCCTCTCGAAAATTTTACCGTACTAACCCACTTTTTGAAAATATTTAGCACGCTGACCCACTTTCGAAAATAATTAGCAAACTTATTCAGTTTTGGATACGTTAGCAACAAACGTTCTTGGAAAAAATGACATAGGTTATTTCGATGCCGTTTTTCCCAATAACGACATCTGTTTTAAAAAAAACTATCATACCGTTATTTGGAATAACGGTATCTGTTACTTTTAGTCGAATGAGCAAACAGTCTCAATTGTAAGCTGAGAGACAAGTATGAGAATAAAGTAACCTATGTCGTTCTCTTCTCTGAGAGAACGGCATGATTTATACTGATGCCATTATTTTAAATAACGGCATCAGTTACTTTTATTTTTCACACTTATCTATATTCAGTGCCTCCCAATTCTTCTCCTACCCCTTTGTTCTACTATTTTTTCTCTCTCTCTCTCTTCACTTCCGTAACCCACAAACTCTAGATCCCTAAATCAAAAAATCCCAAAATCCCAACTACTGGAGTGATCCCTAAAACAATTAAACACATAAGTAGGGTTTATGTTTAATTGTTGTTCGGGAAGTTAGAGATCAATCCAATAGTTTGGATTTTGGGATTTTTTTGATTTAGGGATCTAGGGTTTGTCGGTTACGGGAGTGAAGAGAGAGAGGAAAAAAATCGAAGAACAAAGGGGTAGGAGAAGAGTTTGGGGCACTGAATATAGGTAAGTGTGCAAAATAAAAAGTAACTGATGCTGTTATTAAAAATAATGGCATCAGTATAAATCATGACGTTCTCTCAGAGAACGGCATAGGTTACTTTATTCACATACTTGTCTCTCAGCTCACAATTGAGACTGTTTGCTCCTTCGACTAAAAGTAACAGATGTCGTTATTCCAAATAACGGCATGATAATTTTTTTTTAAAACAAATGCTATTATTGGGAAGAACAGCATTGAAATAACTTATGTCGTTCTTCCCAAGAACGTTTGTTGCTGACGTGTCCAAAACTGAATCAGTTTGCTAATTATTTTCGGAAGTGGATCAGCACGTCAAATATTTTCAAAAAGTAGGTCTGTACGGCAAAATTTTCTATCTTCTCTGACTCAAACTATACTCTCTTTACCCATCCACATATTTATCATCAATCTTCAGTGGTCGCTTTGCATGTTCTTGAGTATTATAGTTTTGGATTATATAACTATTTTAATTAAGTAGTGCGTACAGTATCATATGGCGTAGCAATAATACAGGTTAGTGATTATTAGATATTAGGTATAGGATGAATAAAACGGCCCCAGAATTTTCAAAAGCCCCCTTTACACTATTGAAATTTTTATAAAACCTTAAAAAATTATAATTTGGTCCCCCTGAATTCGAAATTTTATTGTTTGACCCCACCTAAAAATTATGAAAAAATCTCTATATTTTTACATGTAGTCATAGAATTATTTTTGGCCCTGCTGGTAAAATTGTTCTGGCTTCGCCCATGAGTAGAGCAAAAACTAATTGGTAGCTCCCCCACAAGATGAGTGAAAAACAAGTGTTACAGCACAAATTAGATGGCTAATTGTTGAGGTTATTGTTAGGAATTGTGGTCTCAAATACACGTAGACACGGGGTACTTGAAGTTGAAGAAGAAGAGGAAGAGACAAAGGAGCAAGAGAAGACAAGCAGCAAGTAGAAGAAGATAAGTCTGGAGGGTTGCGGTCGACCGGCTAGGGGTGCGGTCGACCGACTCAGTCGACTGGGGGTTCTTCAAGTGCAGGCGTCCAACAGAGGAGGGGATGGTCGACCGACACTAGGGATGCGGTCGACCGGTCAGCCCTATGGATTGATGTTGCACGATGGGGTCGACCGGCCTGGGGGGCAGTCGACCGACACCGACGCTAATTGTTTCTTTTGGGCTTACGGGAGAAATGCCCAATTTGCTATATTTGTGTTTATCTTTTAGAGTTTGTTTGGGGGCTATATATGGTCGTAAACTCTAGGGTTTAGTAATCCTAAGTGCTGATCATTATTCAACTTCAAGATAGATTGTGCCGAGTGTTTCAAAGGTGAGAGAGAGAGATTAAGAGTTGTAATCTCTTTTATAATCTTTGTATTTCTTTGGGAATAAGAAGTATTGGTTATCTCTGCATATTGGTTGTGTTCTTGTAAGATTCATATATTGAGGTGGCTTGTTCTTGGTTTATCTATTTCTTGGGAGTTTCTATTGATTGTGGTGTACTTCCGCTATTAGCACTACGAGTTGGGAGTAGATTTCTCCGACAAGTGGTATCAAAGCAATTGGTTCGAGATGGCCGATAACAAGATGAAGATCGAGAGATTCGATGGGAGTGACTTCGAGATGTGAAAGATTCAGATGATAGCATATCTTCATCAGAAAGATCTTGATGGTCCGTTGTTTGATGAAAAGCCGGTAGGTGCAGACAAGGATGCACAAGTCTTAGCGGAGTGGAATCGTTTGGATCAGAAGGCGCTCGGGCAGATTCAGTTGGGGCTGAGTAGGAAGGCGTTATTTCATATCTCGAAGTCAAAGACCACAAAGAAGGCTATGTAGATTCTCACGGATATGTATGAGAAACCGTTGGCATCTAATCAAATTCTTCATCTGAAGAAATTGGTTAATATGAAGTTGAAGAAAAGAGGTTCAGTAGCAGAGCATGTGAACAATTACTGTATGGTTTACAACCAGATGGAAGCTGCATGTTTGAAGTTTTCAGAGAGGGGGCAGTCATTGTTACTTCTATCTACTTTACTCGATAGTTATGGTACGGTTGTCACGCCCAACCCAGCTTCCCAAAAAGAATACGGAATACGGATACGAAACAAACGCCCAGAGAATGATTTTCATCATTCATAAGCTGTTCATGAATCTTTACAATATTTCACAAGATAATCAGAGTCGGAAGCAAAAGATACAACCAGGCATGCAAAATTGAAACAAAATACTAACAGAAATTACTTAAAAACAAATACAATAATTTCAAATAATCAAATTCTGAACAAGTCAAATATTCTGGGTTACATCGCCCAAATACAAGATAAATATCCAAGTAATCAAATACATCTTATTCAAGTTCAAGCAACAATAATAATAAAAATCACAAAGCAGAAAATCCAGCACTAGTACATAATCTCGCCAATACCATCTGGCAGCCGATCATCCTGATCTGCAATTAGTAAATTTTGCAGGAGAAGAAAGAAGAAAAACAAGTACCCGTCAATTGCAAGTTACGGGTCACTTATAATGTAGGATACAAGTACATGGGATAAGTAAATCTAAGTAACAAACCTAGCACGGTGTAATCATGATAAAAGGATATAAATCATAGCATGGCAAGATGAGCAAGTATAATAGTATGTGTCGAGTGTCAAGTAAACAAGTGTAATGCATCAAGTAACCAGTATCAAGAATCATGTAATCATGTAGCATGTAGCAAGTATCAAATCTCATGTATCATGTAGTCAAGTGTCAAGTGGGCATGTATCAGGTTCAAGTATCATGTATCAAGTCTTGTAGTTATTACTATCCAGGTAGCACTTCATACGCCCCAAAAACATAACACAAGGTTGCTACAACAAACAGTTTTGCTTTAGATTTCGTAGGGGACCATACTGGACAGTGTACTTAGGGACAAGCTCCAAGTATCATGTAATCATGTATCATGTAAATAAGCTCCAAAATCCAAATAAGCTCCAGTGTCATGTGTGTACGTGTCATGTATACCATGTCAAGCTTCACATGTAAACAAGCTCCAATAACCACTAGGTTCTTCTGAGTACACGTTTCTGCACTATCCACTACTGGATCTTTCCCTTAACCCCGACTTGGTTATTTATTATTAATATCAAACAAGCATGGAGGTGTGCAAACCATATCAAGTATATCATGTCATGATCATGTAACAAGTTCAAGTTGCAAGATAAATATGTACGCGTGCAAGATATCTCATAAAAGAACTAAAATAAACAAATCTCAAGTTTAGGACAGCAAGACCATAGTGTAGTAAAACAGTGATTCTCAGTATTACAAACATCCAAATTTGGATCCGTTGAAGGATCTGGAAAATAGACTTCCACACGAATTCAGCGAATATAAATAAGTCATATATTAATTCAAAAAAAAATATAGCTCAAAACTGATTTGAATACAGAAAATAGGTTCAGCCAGAAATCAGGAAAACGCATTCAAGAGCAGGAAAACAACATGAAAACATTTTAAATAAACCCATGAAAAATGTGGGGTATTCCCATATATGTCCAGTATCTATATATAAAGTTTCATAATTTTCCAGTAAAATTAGATCAGTCATCAAAAATAAGAAAGCATCAAGAAACCATAGTTTGGCAAATCTGGAATTCCCAACACTGCTGTACGAAAACTATGATATCTCGCAACCAGTCAAACGAAATCCAATTCCGCCAATGGCATATAAAAATAGATAAAATATACTAACTTTCATATGTCATAAATATTTTTCATACAATAAAAGGAATCATAGTGAAAATAAAGTTCTTTACAGAACAACGAGCAATATACAGCAAGTATAGTTTTCATAAACGAGCATGAAACGACGTATAAACTTATCAATAAAATTCACCAAAATTCTGGGTAATCCCTAACTAGATAAAGAAACACTGACCAAAGTTTTGGATCAAAATAATATATGTAACATCAGTATCAAAATCATTTAGTCCTCAAAATCATCAAAAAACAAAATCTGGAAAAGATCGACACCTCTATAGTAAAACAGTCATAACTCACTCATACGAAAACGAAATAGAGCAAAATCAGAGAAGTTTGAAAATAGAAAAAATTCTCTAAAACTCATGTTTTATACCGAAATTAAGACACTGACTTTAAAACATTCCAAAACAGCAAACAAAACAGATCAGCAACAAAATACAGATTTTTCCCTTTAACAACAACTCAATATATATCATACAAAACTTGTTCAAAGCACAACTAAGCATAAAATCGAGTCTACCAAGTGTCTAAACATCATGAATTAGGGTATCTAGCATGTCCACACCAAATATATCACATGGGTCTCAACCAAAATCACGAATTCTCACAAAAGTCTCACATACATGATCAAAATCAAGAACGGGTTAAAACCTAAGTTAATTCATGTCTATATTGTATCGTGAGTCATTTATGGTCAAATTTTCACAATAGAGACAAACCCATCAAGGAAAACACAAACAAGAGTTGTCTCTAGACCCAACTACACTATAGGTGCTATTTTTGACTTGTATCAAACAAATGAATTGGAGTATAAGTTACTTGCCTTAACCGAAGATGAAGAACAACGAAAACCAAGAGTAACGAGCAAAACCCACGAACAAAAATCTGCAAATGAACAAATTCACGAACGACAATCTACGAATCAACAACTCACGAACGAAGATCCACGAACCAACAACTCACGTGCAACTTACGTGCACGTGCACCAGTCAAGAGAGAGACGAGGAATTATGTGGTGTGCGAGGTGGTCGGGATGCCCAAGGAGAGAGGATCGGGAGTAGGGAGAAGTGGGCTCGGGTGTTGGGGTTTGGATGCAGGTCGAAAGGGGTAGGGGCTGTCGGGATGGTGCACACAGGCCGGGGGAGAGGTGTCGGCCTGCAGGGGGGTGGTCGGCTGGGTGCTGGCATCAGGTTAAGGGTGCAGCGACGCAAGGGATGGGGAGAGAGGGGGAGTAGCTGGGAGAGAGAGGGAGGGAGGCTAGGTTGTTGGCGTTAGGGTTTAGGGAAAGAGATTAGAGATGTATATATATATATAAGGGGGTTAGGATTATTGGGTAATTGGGTTGTGGGTAATTAGGAGTAGTAATAGGTTATACCAATGGGTTGTGGATTTGGGTTAAATCAAATAGGAATACAAATAGGATTTTGGTTTAATTATGCTTTGGTGAACAAATTGAGATAAAAATAATGGGATTGAAAATAGGATCACAACCAAATACCACCACCACAAACACCCAAAAAATAAAATAAAGAGAACGAGACCAATGAAAGAAAGATAAATTAATAGAAGAACGAAACAAAAGAGACAACCAATCAACACAATAGCTCAAAATGAAATAAAACGAATATATATTGAAAACAACTCCAATATACGGTTCAGAAAGAATACAAGAGAGAAAATACACCAAAACGAAAAATACACTCAAAAATACACAAAATGAAAAACAGGGGTTACAACGGTGGAACAAACTATTACAGGCACTATAACAGATTCGACGAATCTACAGGATGTGGTGAGTAGCATTCTGAACGAGGAGGTGAGAAGGGTGAGAAACGGGGGATATCCATCATCATCTTCTAGAGATTCCGCCATGTACATTGAGAAGAGATGTGGGAGATCTAAGAGCAGTCGAAGAAGAAAGGATCAGAGTAGTTTATCTGAGAGTGAGTCTGATAACAGCGATGGAGGATATGAGCCTGAGTGTTGGTATTGTCACAAGAAGGGTCACATGATGCGCAGTTGCAAGACTTATATGAAGAAGAAGTAGGAGAAACCGAAGAGAGATACTCCAAAGGAAGCTCAAGTGGGGCTTGTTGAGGATCTATGCTTATCAGCTCGGGAGGAGTTAGGCACTCTAGATTGGTGTATTGATTCGGGAGCTTATTTTTATTGCACTCTGAGGAGAGAGATATTTGATGACTACGAGAAGGGTTCTTTTGGAGATGTGATCGTGGGGAATGGTCATCGGTGTCCTGTACTTGGGGTTAGTACTGTTTGCGTGAATACCAGTGATGATCAAAGTGTTGTCTTGCGGGAGATAAGGCGTGTTCTAGACTTGAAGGAAAATCGTATCTCGATTGGAAGGCTAGACAAGGAGGGGTTGTCTACTACAGTTGGTAGTGGGGAGTGATGCATAGCTACAGGTTCAAGGGTGATTGCAAAAGAAAAGCGTGAGGAAACGTTGTATTTGCTTAGAGACGTGAGAGGCATTTCTCCTGTAGTTGACTATCAACCGGAATCGAGTAGTAGGTTGTGTGGGGTGCAACCGAGTTCTTTCAGTTGTGGAGGGGAGGTTACTAATTTAGTGGGAACTGCTGGCCATGGAAGTGATCCTAGTGGGCAAGACATTGCTGCAGTGAGGGTACTTTGCGAATTGGCAGTTGAAGCTTCAAGTCACACTTGTGAGATAGAAAGCACTGGATCGATATGCGGGGTGATATCGATGAGGGTAACCTAATTGGGACTGTAGGGATTGAACAGTCAGCGGAGTTTGTAGAGGTGTCGTCCGCAGAGGTTTCTAGTGCAGAGGGTGCGTTGAGAGGCTTTGAACTATGTCCAGTGTTGATGGAAATCTTGCAAGGTAGGGAGTCTCATAACACGTATTCATGCTCTATGCGATTGGTGGAGCACATCCTTCATGAGGCGATAAAGGGTGGTTGGTGCACTCCACGTGGTGGAGTGGCGGAGGTGTTTTTCATGAGGGTGGGGAGTACTTGGGTCTTCCATGAAAGTGGGAGATGGCAGAGATAATACGAGGAAAGATTGCAATAACTTTGAAGCATGGTGTATTCTGTCCAAGTGGGAGATTGTTAGGAATTGTGGCCTCAAATACACGTAGGCACGGGGTACGTGAAGTTGGAGAAGAGGAGGAGGAGACAAAGAAGCAAGAGAAGACAAGTAGCAAGTAGAAGAAGAGAAGTCTGGAGGGTTGCGGTCGACCGGCTAGGGGTGCGGTCAACCGACTCAGTCGACTGGGGGTTCTTCGAGTGCAGGTGTCCAACAGAGGAGGGGACGGTCGACCGACGCTAGGGGTGCGGTCGACCGGTTAGCCCTCTGGATTGATGTTGCACGATGCGGTCGACCGGCCTGGGGGACAGTCGACCGACACCGACGCTGATTGTTTCTTTTGGGCTTACGGAAGAAATGTCCAATTTGCTATATTTGTGTTTATCTTTTAGGGTTTGTTTGGAGGCTATATGTATGGCCGTAAACTCTAGGGTTCAGTAATCCTAAGTGCTGATCATTATTCAACTTCAAGAGAGATTGTGCCGAGTGTTTCAAATGTGAGAGAGAGTGATTGAGAGTTATAATCTTTTTTGTAATCTTTGTATTTCTTTGGGAATAAGAAGTATTGATTATCTCTGCATATTGATTGTATTCTTATGAGATCCATATATTGTGATGGCTTGTTCTTGGTTTATCTATTTTTTGAGAGTTTCTATTGCTTGTGGTGCACTTCCGCTATTAACACTACGAGTTGGGAGTAAATTTCTCCGATAGTTATACCCTTTGTTTTGAGACTTCTATTGTTAGATTAGCCATACAACTTTATATGTATCGTTTTTTACTTGTTTCGTTAATTATCATTAATTAATCGATGACAGTGTTATTTTTTTATTTTTTTTATTAAAAAAAAAACTCAAATTAGATCAAGGGAAGCAACCAATAAAAGTGCCCCTACAAACAACTGAAGGAAGCTAAGCCCCCTCGTGCACATGCTCTGAGTTCATCCCTCGCGTCCATGCGGCTTTTTTTAATGTACGTACCAATAGAATATGACTATGACTGGATACATAAAAATAATTTATCATGGTAGATTAAAAAAATATTTAATTATAGGCCATTAGGATCTAACCAAATGGGTCAGAAGATAATAACAATTGTTCAGTATCCTACGAAATAATAGTAAATTTGTCTTTCACATTCAAACATAATGGCACTGAGTAATACTTCATCCACTATCAATTTCACTACCATTCTCTTTACTATCTTAGGTGTCACACTCTTGTTGGAGAGTTCTCCCATCTACTTTCTCTTTCCCGATCTATTAGAGTGTGTCACCTAAGGCAGTAAAGAAAAATGTAATGAAATTGGTAGTGGGTGTCGCATTACTCGGATTGATGAGGTATCCTACTAGACTTATGTAGACCTTGTGCTACTTGATCTGGTTGTTGTTCTACAACGATTTGTGGAGTCTGCTCCATTTCCACCATTGGTTCACTGCTACTTTGCGAAGTTTGAGTTTCTTCAAGTTTTTCTCCCACTGGTTCTCTTGGAGACGGATTCTCTTTCCAGGAACACAGTAGTCCGTGCGACAAACACTTTGCCTTTAGTGAGATTATAGAAATATTATCTTTTGGTTGCCTTGGGATATCCTACAAAGAAGCACTTATCAGATTTGGGACCAAGTTTATCAGATACTTGGCGCCTTACATAGGCTTCACAACCTCAAATCTTTATAAAAGACACACTAGGATACCTCCAAGTGCATATCTCATATAGTGTCTCTTGAACCGTTTTAGATGGAACACAGTTAAGTGTGAAAGCAGCTGTTAATAGTGTATGATCCCAGAATGAGCTTGGAATATCTGCATGACTCATCATGGACCGGACCATGTCTAATAAGGTCTGGTTCCTCCTCTCAAATACATCATACCATTACGGTGTTCCAGAGAGAGTGAGTTGAAATATTATCTCACACTCTTTAGATGGTCATCATAATCTTGGCTTAAGTACTCATCACCTCATACTTTGACCAAATTTTTTTCAAATGACTTTGATTTGTGTTACATCAGATACACAAACTCATATCTACTGAAATCATCAATAAATGTAATGAAGTACTGAAAACCTCCTGTTGCGAATATGTTGAAAGGTCCGCAGACATCACTATGTATGAGACATAAAAGATTACTACCTCTTTCACCTTTTCCAGTGAATGGAGCTTTTGTCATCTTGAACAAACAAGGTTCACTACCTCATATGATTCAAAATCAAATGAGTCCAAGAATCCATCTTTATAGAGTTCGGATATGCGGTTCTTGTTTATGTGGCCCAAACGACAATGGCAGAGGTAAGTTAATATCATTTGATTTGAACCTCTTAATATTTACATTATAGACGGACATTTCGAGGTCGAAAATATAAAATCCATTACTCAATTGTGCACTAGCATAATTGATATCATTCAATTAATAAAATACCAATAGGCCAAAATTCTAAATCTAAAAAACCTCCATCAACTATTGTTCATTCTTTATAAACCTCTTTCAGCTATTTTGTTTAAGTTTCTCAAGTTATTCCAATTTTTGGAATGAAAATGCCTATTTTTTAACATAAAGAGCTTTTTGCAATTGAGTCATTTGATTAACATATATTTACAATTTAGTCCTCAATCATGGTATTTGCAATTTACTTCCTCAACTAGAATGACTTAATTAGGTTTTTCCCAATTTAGTTGATTAATTGATGAATATTTGCAATCTAGTCCCACAAATTGTACCATTTGCAAATTAGTCAATCAATTATAATGACTTAATTAGATTTTTTTTTGCAATTTAGAGAAAATAGGTATTTGCAATTTAGTCCCATAATTATTATGACTTAATCAATTTATAACTTAAACTTCAATCAAACAAACAGCTAATGGCAAAATTGATTCAAGAATGCGTATATTGGCAAAATATTAGAAGAAGGATGACGAGAAGAACAAATTTGAAACAAAAAATAGAGAAAAACGAAGAAGAAGAAGAAGAAAAAGAAGAAAAAGAAGTAACGCTTTAGCTTGATTATTTTATGACTTATTTTCTATTTTTTAATATTATTTTGATATTATTATTACTATTGGTTTACTGGCATTCTTGAGATGATCATTATATATGTTTGTGCATCGCATGCGATATATGATAGTCTTTAAAAATATTTGAGCAATGGTATATAATTTTTAAAGTATCGGAAGAGGGTATTCTGGTATATGTTAAACTTGGGGACAAAAATGATTAAGTCATTCTAATTAAGAGATTAATTTACAAATATTATGATTTGGGTTGGGGGACTAAAGCAAATACTCATCAATTAATAGACTAAATTGCAAAGAAAATTAATTATGTCTTTCTAGTTGGGAAACTAAATTGCAATTACTATGATTTGGGGAAATTAAATTGCAAATATCTGTTAATCAGGGGACTGAATTGTTAAAAACTCTTTATGTTAAAATATGGGCATTTTCGTCCAAAAAAGTAAGAAATAAAATAGTTGAGGGAGGCTTATTTTTTTTAAAAAGCAATGGTTGAGGTTTTTTAATAAAATTTAGCCAGGCCGAAAACACCCTTAAGGTTTTTTTGGTTAAAATTTTATCGCCAAAGTTTTCTAATATCCGGGTGTTTGGGGGGGTTTATTGCTTTTTCATCCCCAAAATAATTTGAAAAATAAATACTATTCAAGAGCGGCAGAAATGACAAAATTCCATTCAATTTTCCAGTCCAACACTCTAATAAATAAACGTTTTTGTGGGACCAAATTGTAACAAGTGTGTGAGAGCCGTTCCGTTAAGGAATGACTATTTTTCCGTTTTTAAACGAGCAAAATATCTGGTGATTGAGATAGTAAGATATTAAATTATTAATTAACTAATAATGCAAGCAATTTTGGAATTTTGCCAGACTTCCACAAGATATGCAAGATTGATTGAAACATGAAACATATATATATTTTTCCAGCCTAAAAAAATTCAAATAAAGCAACACATGACATGACATCTCATGTACTATATAATTGAAGCTCCATGTTAGCGGGCTCCATAACAACTTCGACAAGAGGCGGTCCATATAAGTAACATATCCCAGATTGTGCATTGTGATTCGATGTATGGCTGATCAATCTGTTGAATATTTCGGGATACAGTCTGTACTTTGTTCGTTCATGACAGCGAGCGAAGTAATAAAAAATGAGTCAGAGAAGCAACAACCCATTCACCATCAACTTTTAAATTTTGATAAAATATCCAATATGGAGTTATATACCAGTTTTATATTGAAAGAAGGGTTTGAAAGATAAACATAAAAAAAATTGCAGCCAAATTTGAAAGGAGCCTACTCGGCTACTCCTAAAAGGCATTCAAGCAAATGGATATTCTTTCTTTCAGTACAAGATTGTCATTAAGTTTGCAACCACATAACAACATGACACATTATGGATATATTCTTTCTTTCTTTCTTTCTTTCTTTCAGTACAAGATTGTCATTAAGTTTGCAACCACGTAACATTTTGACACATTTAGTACTATATAATTAGGTACAGAGTGTCATGCATTATAGAATATACAGTAAACATTCTCAAAAAAATAATAGAATACAGAAGAATTCAATACAGCAGTCACGGTGTTGAGAGTGAGAGGGAGGACCACTCCACTCAAAAAGCTAAAGTCTCAAGTGTATGAATGTGGAGAGAGAGAGAGACAAGATTCTTTGCAACCTCCATCCGCATTCCTGTCCCATTTGAAGAGCATGAAAGCTTCAGAGATTAGATAATTATAGTGACGTTAAAGAGTGACAACACATTTGGTACCTATCTTACAAGAGTGACAACACATCGATAATAAGATAAATTTCACAATAATCCACTGAATTTTCCCGCTTTTCCGTCTCAACCTGCCCAACTTTTTTTGGCAACTTAATTAATAGAATCTAACATTGCAAAAAATGAGAAACCATATCATAAGATAGTGTTTCAATCGTTTGTGCAACACACAAGTCTCTAATAATACTATAATAGGAGAAGGCCTTAATGTTATTTGTCATTTTGTCATTCTACCACCATGTGCAACGCACGTATATAACTAATATAAAAGAGGTTTCCAGTTCAAGCAGAGTTTTTATTTTTATCTTTTGAAATTATTAAAACGTGTATCGCACGTGTAAATTACTAGTATAATTAATTCCAAAAGCCTTGGTGAACAAGAAAACTCATACTTGTTGTGAACTCACCCAAACTGCTTTGTTTGAAATCTCACATATTTACCATTTTCACTCTCAGGGTCGACAAAAAATTAAGCTTGCGTAAGGTAAATATCTAAAGAACTTACAATCTAAGTCGCATTCGAACATCTCTTGGTTCAATTCTGAGAGCCACTCATCAAAAGTAGTAGGACGTGAAAATTGGGGAACTAATCAGCGGTATAAACGGGTATCTGCCAGATCTTTGTGTTCTTTTTTGGGTCATCGGTCAGACTGATGTCATTCTCGTCCTCCTTAAATGTCTTCACAAAGGTTGTTGCACCAGCCAGAATTAATCTTTCCACCATGAACAGCTGATAGTTGTTTTCAATCACAGGGTCTAGGATGCTGCTGAAATTTGATGCATATGCCAGCTTATACCTGTAGCAGCAAAGAATTACACATTAGATAATTCCCTCAGAAAGAAATCATAACTGGACAATCTCTTTAAGCTATACCATGGTTAAACGATCAAAATATGTATGCATTCATGGCCACCTTCTTGCATGCAGATTTATTACAGTAGATATGGACTAAATTTTTTTCTCACAGTGAAAAATTAAGGTTACAGGCTTTATAACAGCAGTAGATAACTTGAGTTTATATTCAAATTTACGCACTGTATACGTAAGGTTACAGAATTAAATAATTCAGTTAAGGAAATGGAACAATCTTGTAAGAACATACTCATATTGCTTTCGACTACTGTATCTGATTGCAGCCGAGTATTTTTTGTGTGGAAGAGAACTGATTGAAATAGATTAAACAAGTAAAAACTTATTTTTCATCAAGATCTGCTGGAGCGGACGAGGGTATTGTCATTATTTGGAATAACTTCTAGCTGGCTCTCTATGGAAGTATACTGGACACTCAAAGAAGAAATTACCTTCGAAAAAATCCTAAACAGTTGACAATACAACAAATCTGAAGAGCAAAACTTAGATGAGAAACAGTCTCTCAAAGCACCTGGAAGGCAACAACGAGTTCTACAGAGATCAACTTAATTGCTGAGCCATATACTTCTCTGTTAGAGATAATAAATCAACCTAGTGATGCAAAATTCCAAAAAACCAACTTCCATCGTAATCATTTGAAGCATTCTACCCTCCAAAATGACAGACAACGGACAGCTAAGAGAAGCCCCAAAACAACTGACGAAGATATTACAACAGCTGCCAACATGATTTCAACTGCCTAACCAGCTATGAAAGTAGGGCTTCCCAACAGCTTTTGATTATACAGTTTAAAGTAATACAAATAAGAATACAATAGACTAAAGACGGTCTAAGTTAAGTGACTAATGAAGATAAAAATAAAAATATAAACTAGAATAGACATGGAAATGTGTTTCAGCTGATGAGTCCAAAAAATCTGAAAACAAATCGGTGCACAAAACAAGGTACCTAATGCAAATTAATTGTTATCTATGAGTTCACTGATATTTGTGTACATGATGCAGGAACTATAAGGTAATGAACCTTCATATGGAAAACCAAATAAGCTAAAGGGGGAGGGGGAAATTGCTGCTGCAGGTCGTAGTCATTGAACTCACTATAAGTCATGAACCGTAGAATTAGTGATCTCTTTTCGGTCTTGTTCACCAAACTCCAAAACCTAACAAAATTTAGGGACAGTCAAGCAGGTGCACATAATAAGCATATCAGAAGTACCCAATTTATGAACTGAGCAATGTCAGTTTGTCAAGAACAACTAAAGGAGTAAAAGGAGCATGTTTAACAAAAAACAAGACGTAAGGGAGACACTGGGTTAAAATATACTTTAAAAAGGAAAAATATGAGAAAGATCAGAAGTCGGCATACGAAACAAGGCTAAATTCAGTAAGAAATAACCAAAACTAAAACTGGGATTAGATGCAAAAACATAGGAATGAACTATCAACAGTATATGTATGACCCTCAGTAACAAAGTTCAAATGTTCAAATAACCAACAGAATAGCATGACAGGTGAAGTCAATGTGACAAACAAAGGTAGTGTTGGTCATTGATTAAAACAAGAAGCAAGGGAGACACTGGGTTAAAGTATAGACTTTAAAAAGGAAAAATATGGGAAAGGTCAGAAGTCGACATACGAAACAAAGCTAAACTCAGTAAGAAACAACCAAAACTAGAACTGAGATTAGATGCAAAAACATAGGAATGAACTATCAACAGTATATGTATGATCCTCTGTAACAAAGTTCGAATGTTCAAATAACCAACAGAGAATAGCATAACTGGTGAAGTCAATGTGACAAACAAAGGTAGTGTTGGTCATTGATCAACCTGTAGAACAGAAAGTCACAGCAGGAGATAAGACTAAGGAATGATGCAAGTTTCTCTTTCACTTAAAAAGGCTGAAATTACAAAATGAAGATCCCACCTTTCCCATAAAAGCATAAAAATAAGCTAAAATACAAGCTACCATGAAGAATATGTAGTGCTATTTATATAGTCTTATGAGCACAATCGACATCCAAATGCAGAAACATTTAGCTGGCAACGGGCTGGGTTTGGACCGGACTTATACAAACCCGAGCCCGAGCCCGAATTTTTTTAAGGGTCCAAGCCGGACCCAATTTTGGATCGGGCTGTAAAATTCAAGCCCAAGCTCGGGTCCGAATAAAATCGAAAAGCCCGAGCCCGGCCCAAAATTTGTTTCACAGAAATTTCAAAAAAAATAACCTTATTTTTATTAAATGCAAATAATCTCAAAAACACATTTAACTAAAAAACCCAGATGAAGAAATATAAAAAAATTACCAGAAAAAGAAAAAAAAACTTATTTTTAGTTAGAATGGCTAATTACCTAAGCTAAGAGGAGATTTCGTGGACTATAAAACTGATCTCAATCCCTCTCCTTTATAAATTGAGTCATCTTCTTCCTCAAATCTTAAGTGACACTCTTTTCTCTATTACCCATGTTTTCTCCTCCAACAACCCCACTCTGTCTGTGTATGAAGTTCGGGTTTTTGGTTTTTTTTTTTTTGGGAACTTATCAGGAACGAGAAAGAGAGAGAGAGACACACGTTGCGAGAGGCGTTGCATTTTATTTTTTTTGGTTTTTTTAAGAACTGAAGGAAGGGGAAAGAGTAGAGTGCGGGTTTTTTTTTAAAAAAATGGTTATTTTTGTGAAATAGAGAGTTTTTTGGGAACTGGAGAGAGAAAGAAGGGTACTGCTACTTTTATTTTTGTTTTGTTTTTTGGGAAGGGAAAACCCAGAGAGAGAGAGGGGGGAGTGGGGGGCGACTTTTAAGGTTTTTGATTTTTATTTTTTTTTGAACTAAATGACAGAGAGAGGTGCTGTTTTATTTATTTATTTATTTATTTTTGGAATTTGAAGAGACTCAGGTCTGGGTTTTTTTTTAAAACTGGGTCAGGTTCGGATCGGACCTATACAACCCCGAACCCGCCCGAAAATTAATTCGGGCTCAATTATTGAGCCCAGCCCGAAAATTTTGAAAAAAATCAAGCCCGTTTTTTTATTAAAATCGGGTCGGACTTGATCGGGCTCGGGTCGGATTCGGGTCAATTGCCAGCCTTTAGCCATACATATTAGGTCCCTTGTCTTGCAAAATTTGATGAGCATCAAGAAGGCAAGAACCCAAAATCTCTGCCCTTTGAATTACTGTATTGTTGATGAATAAGACATTTCATAAAATATCGTACCTTGCAGAGAGAGGGGAAAAGAAGTCAGGCAATCTCTCATTTGAAGCAATGAAGAGAACACGTCCGGGTGGAATCCATTTTGCGATTCTCAGTGCAATAAATTCAGGTCGTGTATCTCTGTCCAGATGGGGGTGAAGAGTCCTATCCACGCCATGTCTATCTTTCCTTGTCTTTATCTTATCCCCACGACGTACGTGAATAGCGTCATAATCTCCAAGGAGCCCCTTTATCTGTTGAGATAGTTTAAGTAGATTAATGAGCGCACATAGGCCTCTTGGAAACCTTATTATTTGTTTATAATTTAAATCTGAGTAGTACTACAGGTATTAGTACTTCTTAATGTACCCATTAATGCATTAGTAATTGATGTGTTGGATTCCTGGAATCCAATTGGCACACACAATTATGGCATGTATCACCACTGAATCAAAGATTGTTAAAATTATTTTTTTTTCCCTTTGATTATACATACCATAAAGTGCCAATTAAATTCCATATAAGAATCCAAAGCATCAACTAAAATCTTAGGTACAACATGGGTACTAAAAGCGTTTCTCTTCAAATAGTTTAAGAAAATTTCCCCACATCTTATTGAATCTAAATGAGAAACACAAGTATATCATTTCAACCTATGAAGCACGGGTACTCAAAAATAGGCTCCGTACCCGTACCGGGTGCGTACCCAACCTGGATACGCCCAGATACGCTCCAGATACTTATCTGGTGCGTATTCGGACATTTTTTAATTTAAAAAAAACGGCTGGGTGCGCTCTGGGTGCGCCTTCAAAAAAAAGAGAAAAACAAAACCACCCCCCCCCCCTTCCCCAAACCGTAGCCCCTTCTCTCTCTCTCTCTCTCTCTCTCTCTCTCTCTCTCTCTCTCATTTCCAAACGCAGCCGCCCCTCTCTCGATCTCTCTCTCTCCAAACGACCACCCTCTCTCTCTCTCCGTTGCTGCCTCTCTCTCTCCCTGATGACGACCACTCACTCTCTCTCTCTACCAAGCCGCCTCTCTCTCCCTGACGACGAGTCGTCGGAGTCGACGACCACTATCTCCCTCCCTAATGACGAGTCGACGACCACTCTCTCTCTCCCAAGGTATGATTTTGTTCTTTACTTCTTCAATTTTTGGTATTTTCAATTTCAATCTCCAACTTATCACAAAATTTTGAGAGTGCTTCTATTCTGAGAGTGCTTCTATATTTCTATTTGAAAAATCTTCATTGGCATTGGGTAATTGGAATTCCGAAACTCTAGCCCATAAGTAGGTTTAGGATAGTTCCTGCCATGTGACCTTAAGCTCATTTTGTAGGGTAAACAACTTAAAAGTTAAAATCAAATGTTTTCAAATGATTAGCTCAGTCCCATTGTTCAGTGAGGGGCAAAGTTTGAGCACTGTTAATTTTTGTTAATTTTTGTTAATTGCATCAATGTTAATCAACAATTAGAATGAACTAATTGCATCACTGTTAATTTTTGTTGTTCACTAGAATTACTACTTCAGTTCACACCAGCATGCAAAGGAAGCTTCACCTACAAGGCTGCAACAAGACAACTTAGACAAGTAGTTAGTAATGTATTGTTTCTTTTTAGGACTTTTATATTTCTAGTTATAATTTTTTGAAATTTTATATTTTTTTAACATGATATATAATATATTTATTATTTTTATATTCAACGTACCCTTAACGTACCCGTATCCTAATTTTTTGAGAAATCACGTATCCGCGTACCCGAGTCGTATCGTACCTGTATCCCGTACCCGTGTCCGTGCTACATAGATTTCAACCACAGTTCTACAGTAAACTTAAAACACCCATCGATAAATATGCTCCAGCCTCACACAAATGCTTCGTGAGTAAGCATGATAAAAATTGATTAGGAGTCCATACCTTGTCAGCTGCATCCCTTAGTTTTCTTGCTGCCATTGTCGGGAGGAACGAATATGACAACATAATCGAACTGCGGTTGTTTCGATCCTTGCATTCCATAAACCTGGACGGTTATCATGATCAAGAATACCGCTTACCTAGCAAAATTGTTCACCTTCATTCATAAAAACATATTGAGCAGAAATAGACTTGCTCACATACGGTGGTATGTATAGAAAGCAGGTAACTGTTTGTATACTTTACCATGAAAGCGGGCTCGCAGTGTGGTTTATCAGAAACACATCTGAGTAAAGTCTGTTGCCTTTAAGGTCAAGCCTGTGGATTCCTGCAACATGTGCTGCTCCCATCTTATCCAACTTCATACTTGTTGACAGTACTCGATGCCACATCTTTGAATTGTCCAATATTACTGGTACGGTTTCAGAAATAAGATCCATATCATACAATGAGTCCATCGAACAAGAACTTGCTGCCCATCTACAGACATACAACAGGAAGTTATAGTACAATATGCTTGGCTGGCCAATGTTTAACCTAGATAGTGAAAAGCATAATAAAACAAAAATATTTCTTCAAGGAAACTCTATGAGAGCAAGGCCAAATTGTTCGATGATAAGAAACGTCTGTGAAGGCCCCTTAATTCAACTTGAAATTGTTACTTTAAGTATTCCATATTTCTGTCAATGTATTTTTGGGTCATCGCTACAATGTGACAAACAAAATTGGCCATATAGTTGTGGCCATATATTGGCAAACATCTTCACCTATAATTCTATAAATATACTAATATAGGTTGTTATATGGATTATTTTAACAACTGAATTTGGGTGACAAAAACAACAATAAGATTCGGTATATAAACTCAAAACACAAATTCGATAATTTCAACCCCATTAACTGATATACCTGACCCTAAATCTCTAACTTCTCTTACTTTCTCTCATCATCTCTGTAGGCCATTATCACCCTCTTGCACCTCCTCAGCACTCTGCATTCCTCAGCCTATCATTGTGCCTTTTACATCCTTACGTGAAGCCTCCTCATCTTATGAGTCTATAGTAGTAAGTGTTGACTCCAGTATTGGATTCTGATGTTTGAACAAATATATGACATTAGCTAACATACTACTTCAGTGTGCATGTTTTTTTAGCATGCAGTTTATAGTCTAGCAAAGGAGGATTGTTTGACCATGCCTAAAGCTCTATCATATTGGAGGTTGAATGGATTTTGGCGAGCTTCACAAATAGACAAATGAAGTCAACAAGCATAAGTTAGTCCAAGTCAAGACTCAAGATATCAAGCCTATCATGTAGATCATGACAAGTTTACTTATTTATTTTGGGAATAAGGCTGCAGCCACACACCCCACACTTTACCCCGAATATATATTAATTGAAGATCTTTTGGTGCAAGCAGGAATCGAACTCTCCTGACCCCTTGCTCACCAGTGGACCACCACAATGACAAGTTGAGTCTCATTTTTATATGTTATTTTTTCATGGGATTATTATGTAAAACAAGCAAATTTTATATGTTATTTTAAAAGGAAATTTTATATTGAAACTATATGTTATTTTCATATCCATAATTTCTCTCTACATATATTTTATATTAATTGAAGATCTTTTGGTGCAAGCAGGAATCGAACTCTCCTGACCCCTTGCTTGCTCACCAGTGGACCACCTCAATGACAAGTTGAGTCTCATTTTTATATGTTATTTTTCATGGGATTATTATGTAAAACAAGGAAATTTTATATGTTATTTTAAAAGGAAATTTTATATTGAAAATATATTTTATTTTCATATCCATAATTTCTCTCTACCCAAATCCTTTTCAAAATATTTCCTTATTTCTTGTGTCTCATGTGGACCCTTCTTTGGAGAACCCAGATGGACCCTCAAAAGACCCCTTGATTTGGTTATAATATTTCTTACTCTAGTAACTCTACACATACTTCATCAACCTTTTGTTTTCACACACAAGAACTTTCATTATCATTAAGAAAAAACAACCCTCTTTTAACTTTAAAAAGTCATTTTCTAGAGCCTCCATTGTAATTTTTATTTCTTTTGCGAGCTATGCGCATCTTGTTCAATACATCAAGAATATTTTCGTATGTGAGACTTGATCACTTTGGGGGAAGAGATGGGACGGTAAAAGGGTTTTGCTTTGACCCAATTAAAGAGAAATGTTTTAGAATTAAAGAGAAGTGTTTTAGGATTGGAAAATCCTAAGGCATGACGCCCTTGAACCAGTATAAATTGTTCATTCTTGCACTTTAATTTGCATTTCAATTTAATTTAAGTTATATTTTTACAAAACTCTATTCATCCCCCTCTAGTGTTTTGTTTTGGGATCTACAATAAGAACATCCCTGATGGGCCAGTTGATCCTAAGTTGCACCTTTGTGTTGGAAATCGGTTCCATCATATTCTACTCATCTAGACGAATAAAATGATGTACTCACATGTTCAAAACGGATTTCAAATGAATGAAATATTTGCCTCCGAAGTTAACATGTTGAAATGAAGAATTGGACATTTTGCATGGTATGTGGTATTAGATGTTAGTCCCATATCGGAAAAGAGCAAAGAAGCGAGTTAATAAGTTAAAAACTTAGCCCAGGGGTTGTGCCCTTAGGGGTACGATGATTTTCTCTGGAGGAAGAACACACCCAAATTAGGCTTTGGTTTAACACATGCGCGCGCGGCCGGCCAAGCCGGGCTGGGCCTGGGCTTGGTGTTAAAACAGTAACTTATAATTATTTTTGCCTGCTTCTGATTCTGCAGTTGAAACTGTGGGGACAGTTTCTGTCTGAATAGTTGTGCCCGTTTCTGATTCTGCAATTGCAACTGTCGGGATTGTTTCTGTCTGAACAGTTGTGCAAACCACCACGGCGTAGGGCTATAAATAGGAGTCGATCCTGATCAAATCGACATCCAATTTTTTCATTTTCTATCGCCCTGTATCAGTGCTAACTTAATAAAAACACTATTATCATATCCATCTCGACCGAGTCTTCGTTATTCTAGTGTTAAGTTAACAAAATTCTGACTATTGTATCTTGGGAGACGACCACCTAATCATCTGTATACACCATAGCAGTGGCGAAAATAATGTCTTAAGGACACTGTTTCTTTTAACAAGCCTCAGTCTATCTGTTCACCATCTTCAAGGTCAGAATTGAAGATAAAATTATCTTCTTTTCGTGCTTTGTCCATGGTGAAATACGCTGTTTGAGAAACAGTTATCATAAATTTACAATTATCAAGGTTCGAATTGAAGATATAGTATCTTCCTTTTGTTCTTTGTTGATAGTGAATTTTACTGCTTGCGTATCAGTATAATTGTAATTAAATTCGAGTAGGAATTTAATTTGCTTTTTCTTTTAATTTTCATTACAAAATTAAATTTGTTTACTTAAGACGTAACAACTTAATACGTTATTTTTTCTTCTTTTGTAGACAAAATCATGACGACCAAAATGGAACTTCCAAAAATGGTCACAAGTATGTACAACAAGCCCGAGAATTTCAAAGGGGCTGACTTCAAGATTTGGCAGAGCAAAATGCTCTTCTATCTCACAACTCTTGGGTTGGATAGGTTCCTCGAGGAGGAAGAACCTAAGCCCACTGATGGGCAAACTCCTGAAACCCATAAGGAGCCATTTGCAGCAGTTGATGCGTGGAGGCATTCAGACTTTCTTTGCATAAACTACTTCCTGGATTGCTTGGATGAAGTTTTGTACAATATATACAGTCCGCTTACTACTGCAAAGACTTTGTGGACCACTCTGGTAAAAAAGTACAAGACTTAGATGTCAGCTTGAAGAAATTTATCGTGGATAAATTTATGGACCACAAAATGGTGGACTCCAAGTCCGTCACTGTCCAGATGCAGGAGCTTCAGATCATTATGCATGAGAGTGAAACTGAGGGCCATAATGTTGGTGAATCATTCCTAGTGGAAGCAATCATTGGAAAGTTGCCGCCATCTTGGAAAGACTTCAGATGTTACTTTAAGCACAGGAAGAAGAAAATATCTTTAGAACACCTTGTTCTCAAGCTGAAGATTGAGGCAAACAACCGTGGGATAATCATGTTCAAAAGCAAGGAGGCTAAAGTACACATTGTGAAGAGCTTCAACAATCGTAAGGGCAACTCTAACAACAACAACAAGAATATCAAGAAGAGGAAAGCTTCAGACCAAGGTTCCAAAGACAAGAAGCCCAACAAGAAATTCAATGAAAACTGTTGAATTTGTGGGAAGCCTTGTCACTCTGCCAGAGACTGCCGATTCAAGAAGAATGGCAACACATGTTACACATCAGAAGCAAATGTCACTGAGAACATCACTTCAAGCATAGATGACTTAAATCTTTCAGCGGTTGTTTATGAATGCAACCTAGTCCAACATCCTAGGCAATGGTGGGTAGACACTGGTGCTAATCGACATATATGTTTTGATAAGTCTTTGTTCTCAACTTATCAAAAACTCAATCATGAAGAAAAGCTCTATATGGGTAATTCTGCCGTATCAATGGTCGAAGGTTGTGTACAGGTCATTCTGAAGTTCACTTCTGGCAAAAATGTTACGTTGAACGATGTGCTTCAGTTGCCAGACATCCGGAAAAATCATATCTCCGGATCTGTGTTGTCAAAGAAAGAATTTTGGATCGTGATTGAGTCAGACAAGTTGGTGCTGATCAAGGCTAGAGTCTATGTTGGGAGGGGATACCTATGTGATGGGTTATTCAAAGCTAATGTAGTCGTAGTCGACAAAAATCCAATGTACTATGTTTCTATGATTAATAAAAGTTCAGTTTCATATTTGCTTGAGTCTGAAATACTCTTATGGCATGACAGATTGTCACATAAATTTTCGAAATATGAAAAAACTTGCAAATTTAGGTTTAATACCAAAATTTAAAGTTGATAAAAACCACAAGTGTAAGACTTGTGTAGAAGCCAAAATGGTCAAGAAACCATTCAACACGGTGGACAGGAGTACTGAGCCATTATGCTTAGTTCATACTAATTTGTGTGATTTTAAGTCCTTACCTACGAGGGGTAGGAAAATGTATTTTATCACGTTTATCGATGATTACACTCGGTATTGCTACGTGTACTTACTAAGTAGTAAAGATGAAGCAATTGCAGCATTCACAAAATATAAGGCTGAACTAGAAAATCAGCTTAACAAAAAGATCAAAATATTGAGGTCTGATCAAGGTGAAGAATATGAATCTCCATTTGCACAATTGTGTGCAGCAGAGTAAGGGATAATCCACCAAACAACAGCCTCATACTCACCTCAGCAAAATGGAGTTGCAGAAGGAAAAAAAAAAAACATAACGGTCAAAGAGATGATAAATGTCATGCTTATAACTTCTGGTCTACCTACAAACTTGTGGGAAGAAGCCTTGTATATGCCTAATCGCATGCTGAATAGAGTCCCACACAAGAATACTGAGTCTATTCCATATAAGTTATGGAAAGGACATTTGTCAAACTACAAATATCTCAAAGTGTGGGGGTGTTTGGCTAAAGTCTCGGTTCCTCTTCCGAAGAGAACCAAACTTGGACCAAAAACTATAGATTGCCAATTTCTAGGTCATGCCAAAAATAGCACTGCTTATAGAAATTTAGTTTTCAACTCTGAAGTATGTGACATCAGTATAAACACAATCATTGAGTCAAGAGACGCCACATTCTTTGAAGATATGTTTCCACACAAAAGAAATAATGGAAACCTTGCTCTCAAAAGAACGAGAGAAGTATCAACTGAGAAACATGATGAAACTCATCATGAAAATGATGAAACCAAACCAAAGAGGAGTGTAAGAACTAAAACCTCTCAAGTCTTTCGGTCCAGATTTTCTAAAATACATATTAGAGGCTGAACCTCAGACTTTCAAAGAGGCAATCTCGTCCTCAGAGTCTCCCTATTGGAAAGAAGCTATCAATAGCGAGATTGATTCAATTCTAAGCAATCATACTTGAAAATTGGTTGACCTTCCACCATGACATAAACCAATTGGATGTAAATGGATATTCAAACGGAAGATGAAACCAGATGGTTCCATTGATAAATATAAAGCCAGAATAGTGGCTAAAGGGTATCGCCAGAAGGAGGGCTTAGACTTCTTTAATACCTATTCATCGGTCATGCGGATAACCTCCATAAGAATGTTGATAGCTATAGCGTCTATTTATAATCTTGAAATCCATCACATGAATGTCAAGACAGCATTCTTAAATGGAGATCTTGAGGAAGAGATCTACATGGAGCAACCGGACGGGTTTGTTTCAAAGGGAGCTGAAAATAAAGTGTGCAGACTTGTTAAATCCCTATATGGACTTAAACAAGCTCCAAAACAATGGCATGAAAAATTTGATAATGTCGTGATGAAAAATGGTTTTCGAATCAATGAATGTGATAAATGTGTTTATTACAAACAAATGGGACAATCATGTATGATTGTTTGCCTATATGTGGATGATATGCTAATCCTTGGTCATAACATTGAAGTTATTAAGACTGTAAAGAAAATGCTAATCAACCACTTTGACAAGAAAGACTTAGGTGTGGCAGATGTTATTTTGGGTATCAAAATAATAAGAACACCAAGTGGCATTGAATTATCTCAATCACATTATGTGAAAAAAGTGCTTGAAAGTTTCAAGGAACATAGTATTAAAGGAGTATCAAATCCTTTTTCACCATCTGTAGTTACACAAAAATACTGGTGAGAGTATAATGCAATTGGGGTATTCTCGTGTAATAGGCAGTTTAATGTATCTCATGAACTGTACGAGACCAGACATTGCTTATGCAGTGAGTAAACTAAGTAGTTACACTAGTAACCCAGAAAAAGGTCACTGGGAGTCACTGCTAAGAGTACTTGGGTATTTAAATAACACCACAAACATTTCATTGCATTATGGTAGATATCCTGGCGTTCTTGAAGGATACAGTGATGCAAATTAGATATTGGATTCAGAAGAATCAAAATCCATAAGTGGTTATGTCTTTACCCTAGCAGGAGCTGCTGTGTCATGGAAATCTTCTAAACAAACGTGTATTTCTCGATCCACAATAGAGTCTGACTTCATTGCTTTAGACAAAGCAGGTGAAGAAGCTGAATGGCTTCGCCACTTTTTAGAAGATATTCCATTTTTGCCTAAACCAATGATGGTCATTTGTATCTATTGTGATAATCAAGCAGCACTAAGTAGAGCACACAATTTTGTATATAATGGCAAATTGTGATATATTCGTAGATGCCATAATATTGTTCGACAGTTATTCTCAAATGGAATTATTTCATTGACTTTGTGAGGTCACAAGATAACTTAGCGGATCCATTTACTAAGGAATTATCCAGAGAGAAAATTAACTATGCATCGAGGGAAATGGACTTAAAAGCCTACACCAATACGTATACGGAAACCTAACCTAGCGACTGGAGATCCCACAGACCAAGTTCAATAGGACAACCAGTTATGAGTAACTCAATCCGTAATGCATTTGGACTCAAGTCCATCTCATTCCTATGGTGCAAAATAAATGCATGCCTACAGAAGTATTAAAAGGTTAAGCTATGCTTTTAATGACGTCCATATCTTGAAAATCACAAGTGGAGTATTGTAGGGTACTCTATGGATGCGGTCACCTATGTAAGTGTGGGCTGAATCGGCTCTATGAGAACTTTAAAATACTGGAGTTCTCTAAAACACACGCAGAACAGAGATTTGTTTATGGCCAAAATGAACACAACCGAGCGATTGGATGTGAAGGACACAATGTTGTGTGAAGTTTATTGTTTGGGTATACACTAACGGCTGACGGTTCAAGATGAAATATTTCACTGATTAACCAAATATGTCCGATAAACTTTAACTATGGAAGGTTCAAAGTGAAATATCTACCTATCCACGATGCAACATTATTTCAAATGCGCTCTGTGATATGTACCTTTTTATGAGACGGGAGACAAATTATCATTCATGGGGAGAATTGTTGGAAATCGGTTCCATCATATTCTAATCATCTAGACGAATAAAATGATGTACTCACATGTCCAAAATGGATTTCAAATGAATAAAATATTCACCTCCGAAGTTAGCATGTTGAAATGAAGAATTGGACATTTTGCTTGGTATGTGGTATTAGATGTTAGTCCCATATCGAAAAAGAGCAACGAAGCAAGCGAGTTAATAAGTTAAAAACTTAGCCTAAGAGTTGTGCCCTTAGAGCATCTGTAGTCATTCGTGATTTAGCCAAAAAATGGAAATTTTGGCTCGAAGGGGTGCTGTAGGCGTTGGCTATTTTGCCAAATTTTGGCTTTTGGGGAACAGTAGCAAGCTATATTTGGCAGACAATTTGGCTAAATGGAAAAAATAGCTCGACGAAACATTATTTCCCGTTTGTGCATCGGACGATGTATAATTTACCGTCTTTAAAAAATTATGAATAAAATAATCAGACGAAAAATTATACAACATCCCAAAAAAAATGTATTAATAAAATAATCGGACGAGAAATTATATACCGTCCCAAAATTTATTTATTTTTTACGTCGTCAGACAGGAGATAATTTCCCGTCATTTTTTTGGACGGTAGATACCGTCCCGCTCATTTCCTATTACACATTTCTCAAAAGAGATATTATCTACCGTCTATGTGAGAAATGTGGAGAACTTTTTGTTTTTTTTTTAATTTGAAAATGTCACTATCAATGAATGAGACGGAAAAAAAATTTGGATTTTTTTAAACCGCCGGACGGGAAATAAATTACCGTCCCTTCCATTAAGATTTCGAAAAGCCAAATTTTGGCTAACAACAACTACAGACGAACGCCATTTTTGCTATTGCTATTTGCCAAATATGCAAAAAATGGCTTTAAACGACTACAAATGCTCTTAGGTGTACAAAGATTTTCTCCAGAGGGAGAACACACCCAAATTGAGCTTCGGTTTAACACGCGCACGCCCGCACGGCCGCCGGCTAGGCTAGGCCTGGGCTTGGGCTTGGTGTTAAAACAGTAACTTATAATTATTTTTGCCCATTTCTGATTCTGCAGTAGCAACTATCGGGACAGTTTCTGTCTGAACAGGTGTGCAAACTGCCAGGGCATAGGGCTATAAATAGGAGTCGATCCTGATCAAATCGACATCCCATTTTTTCCTTTTCTATCGACCTGTATCAGTGCTAACTTAATAAAAACACTGTTATCATATCCATCTCAACCGAGTCTTCGTTATTCTAGTGTAAGTTAACGAAATTTTGACTGTTGTATCTTGGGAGACGACCGCCTAATCATTTATATACACCGTAGCAGTGATAGAAATAACGTCTTAAGGACATTGTTTCTTTTAACAAGCCTCAGTTTATCTGTTCACCATTTTCAAGGTCATAATTGAAGATAAAATTATCTTCTTTTTGTGCTTTGCCCATAGTAAAATACGTTGTTTGCGAAACAGTTATCTTAATTTACAATTATCAAGGTTCGAATTGAAGATATAGTATCTTCCTTTTGTTCTTTATAGATAGTGAGTTTTACTGTTTGCGTATTAGTATATTTGTAATTAAATTCAAGTAGGAATTTAATCACTTTTTCTTTTAATTTTCATTACAAAATTAAATTTGTCTACTTAAGACATAACACTTTGTTGGGTGCAATCTCAGTAGAGAGTCTTTCAATCCTGAAACAGATGCACCTTTTTTGGTCCAAGAGACTAGACTAGCAATGGCACGAGATAATTGCCCCGTAGCCTCATATGTTATAACATATATACAACATTACAAGTTTATAACTTTCTTCAAGTTATAAATTTACGGAGAACCCTCTTTGAACCATGCATATTAATATATCAGGAGAGAGCGCATCTGATATAATTAACCAAAATCAATCATATCCCTTATATATCATCAGAGATATGCTACAATGCTATCGTATATTCAAAAAACATGCTAGAAAATCCCAAACTAGATATTTGAACCTTGCATATTGGATGGATGACCTTTGCTAATTTTCTGATACATGTTATTTGTGATGCTTTACTAGTAGACCTAGACATTATTAAAAAATTACACAATATAAAGTGCATTAAGCTCAAAAGTTATTAAGTATATGCAACCCCTACTTTTTGCTCAAAGCTCATGCAGCACTAAGAAACAATCATACAAGGAAATGGAATATTCCATATACGAAGGTAAAATTACAACACATAGGAAATTAATTCACCTGATCGAGGTACAGTTTTAGCACATTGAGGAAAATGGAATTAAATTCAAACTAATAGTCCCACTATCAACACAGGCAAGCCTATTTCCCAAATCCAAATTATCAGAAAGACTAATGCCCCCTCTAAATGTTCAAACTTCAAATAAACCAAATCAGCCTTACTACAAGAGAAAATTTAAATTAAACTTAAAGGGAAACCCATTCTAGAAATATTTCACGAAAAACTACACCCAAGATACCCAATATAACTTTTCAGTTAAAATGAGAAAGGTAAAGACTATCAGAAGTTAAGATGGAAATGAAAATAACACACCTTTCTACCGAGCTTGCATTGCTCAAGTGATGAAGTATTCCTTTCTTATTGTGTATTGGATTAATGCACATTCTTGATGGCATCACAAATACTCTGCGAAATAGCAAGTAACCTACATTACTAACCAATTTAATAAATAGTCATAAGACAACAAGGACTTGCTAATAGCTCCAGTACTTACAGGTACTGCAATCAACACCCAATAGATTTAACTAATTTAAATTACATTTGAAAGAAAATTTCCTGCTTGAATTTTGCACAGCTTCCTGAAGCTCGTAACTCAAAGATTTAATGATCTTCTCAAAATCTTCTATTTAAATTTTACTCTTATTTCAAATTGACAACTTTTTGCAGTGCAATCAAATTTAGAACGACATCGAAAGACAATTTAATGATGTTCTTAACATCTTTGACTAAAACTTCACTCTCACTTCAAATCTAAGACTACAAGTGCAGCAAAATCCAATGCCAAACTCGAAAAAGATTATACCTTTCGAGGAACAATGCCTCCTCAAGCGCGCATCGAAGACTAGATTCCTGATGCCCCAAACCCTCGCACGAATCGCAATGCTTACCAGGGCAATCAATTCGATCCCCCCAGTACAAGTACTTCTTCTCCTTCCATTTCACCAGTTTCTCATCTTCCTCCTTCCTATCCGTCTTCGTCACGTTCTCGGCTTCGTCGGGGAATTGGGAGGCAGGGGCGGGAGAAGAGGATGAGGAAGATGAGGAGAAGACGACGAAAAGGAGGACGACTGAGATGGTGGAAATGGAGAGGATGAATGATTTGGATATGGACCTCGGTTTGTTGGATTTAGGGTTTGGGTTTCGGCGAATCGCCATTGCTGAGCTTGAACAAGGAGAAGAAGGAAAGAGATCTGATCTTGATTTCAAGTGAGCTTTTAATTTTTACTCGTTGAAGACTGACTCCTGTAAACGGGTTCCCACCTTTGACCCGTTACGTATTTATTTATTTTTATTTTTATATTTTTATTAGGTGAATAGGTTTTACAAGGGTTGCATCCGGGTCGGGTTGACCCACGACCCGCCCATTTAAACCCAGTTCGGGTTCGGGTCAAACCAGAAATCCTTACCGGGTCAACCCATATTGGTGAAAACTCAAACCAAATCCGGTCGACCCAGCCCAAAAACCCACAACCCAAACGCACCTTACTCAAACTCGAACCGCCAACCCACGAATTGCACACATTGGTTCTTTTTTTTTATTTTTCTTTTTTTACTGTTTTTTTCCAGCTACAAAATATATCTATATAATAAATTACAAAGAAAACTATCAAGTGGCTCTCATTCAATCTCTCCTAAAATCAATGGCTTAGATTGGTTCTCTCAAAACATATTTTTCCGCCCAAAATTTCAAACCCTAAAATTAAATTTTTCCCCCCAAAACAAAAAAACTCATTACTTTATTACTAAATCTCTCTTTTCTCTTCTCTCTTCACTTTTTCATATTTTTCTCTCTCTCTCTCCCTCTCTCTCTCCCATTCTTTCTTTATTTACTTAAAATTTTAGATTTTAAGATTTTAGGTTTGTAAAATTTTTAGAATTTTTATGTTTTTTTATTGCATATGTTATATTGAAAGTAGTAAATATCTCTTCAACAGTTAAATTTCATCATTTTACATCCTTAAAGTTCTAAGGGCGCGTTTGGAAACCCAAAAAACTGGGAAAAGGAATGGAATACTACGGATAGGCCCATCTTATCCTATTCCACAGCTTGTTTGTTTTAAAAAAGAAAACAAAGGAAACAACTAAATTTCATTCCCTAGAGAAAGATTTCAGCCAATTTCTATTCCAGCCCCACCCCCTCGGAAAGCTGCGTAAAGGAATGGAAAGAGAGTTGATACAGGCCACCTGTTGTCTTGTTCGCGGTGTTTGAGGAAACAAAGTTGATTATCCGAGTATATCAAACCCCACTGCTAATACAAACATTATTTTCTTCTCTCCAGATTTTGAAGAAGATGATGACCAACCTTCTGGAATATCCAGATTTCCTGACAAGAAAACAACAGAGAAAGAGAAGTTTGTGGATGGTGAGCTTCCTGAGAAAGCTGATCCGGCCCCACCCAAGAAGAAGATGTCTGTACAAATCCCAAGGACATCTACACCCAAGGACATCCATTTCCTCCTTACAAATAAACAAATAGAACTAGACCAACGCTTTTTCTTAGGGGAAGATGGAATATAGTCATTCTGTTTTTAAAACCAAGAACAACCCGAACAAACAAGTGAAGTCGCAATGAAAAAAAAATAAAGAAAAAGGAAATTAGGGAAGAAAAAAAACACAGTAAGTATCATAAGTACTAGACCAATCTTTATGTATACGTACAATCAGCACATAGATCTAGTAGTAATGTAGTATTACACATCAGCATAGACAAAAACGAACAACAAACAAACGAACAACGGCAAAATCCAGAACTACCTTCAGTTATTTCGATAACATGCATATAGTCCCTTGATAACTTGTTGCAGATCTCATCAGAATGGTCATGTTCCAGCCCACCCTCTCTTTAAAATAAGAATAAAAAAAACGTTGTGATGATTCCATGTAAATAGAGAATCATTCAAGTGAGGAATCTACTTGATGCACAGATCTAGCATAGGCAAGAACATCAGATAGGGCATCAACTTTGAGCTCGACTTGTCCGTCTTCTTCCTCCTTCGATTTACTTCCTTTTGAGATGATGGATTCGTGAAGTCTTCTTATTTGTAATTGAATTAGAAAATTAATCTGTCGATTCTTTTGGGGGTCACATTGAGAATAAGTAGTGCATCAACTAGTTGGGAATAAAGTCAAAAAGACTTTATTGTTGTTGTTGTTATTTTTATAGAATAAGTGGTTATTTTCATCTTCATGTGAAATCTTTGTTGGCCCCAAAAAAACAATCAAGAATGCGAAGCTGTAGAGGCCGTAGGTGAGTTTAAAATGTCTTAATCAATAGTATTCCATTGTTTGTCAAACAAGACTAGGGAATGGAAACAAAAAAAAGTCAATTCCATTCCACGTGTTGCCAAACACACACAACTTATAAAGTTAATTCATTCCTTTCCATTTCTTTCCATTCCTCTCCATTCATTTTCATTCCATTCCTTTCCATTCCCCAACTTAAATGTTTCCAAACATACTCTAAGAAGTTGGATTTTACACCCTCATTTATAATTATTTTTCAACATATACTAATAGAAACATGGACTTTTATTTACAACTAATTATTGTCATACTATTCAAACTTGAACTACATAATTGTTGTTTTACTGTTTACAGGGCATTTCGTGTGGTGTATCGTTCCGAAGACGTGTCGTAGGCACGTGCCCGCGAGCAAATCTAGTATATATATATATATATATATATATATATATATATATATATATAAAAAATAAAACACAAAGAAAGCTATCAAGTGGCTCTCCTTCAATCTCCCCAAAAATCAAAGGTCTAGATCTAATTCCACAAAACATATTTTCCCTCCAAAAGTTCCCTCCCAAAACTCAAATTCAAATCCCCACCCAAAACAACTCCTATATTTATTTAATTTTTTTTCCTCTCTCTCCTTCCCTCTTCTATTCAAAAATTTAAGAAAATAAAAATTTTATTTTTTTTTTTAAAATTTAAAATTTTAAAAATTTTAAAACTTTAAAAATAATGCAAAAAAATCATATAATATGTTTTTTGTTTTATGTTTGCTACTTCAATTAATTTGCTGAACCTCCAAAATTATTTTATATGATCAAACAAGATGCACCGTTCCGAAGACGTGCCGTAGGCACGTGTCAACAGGCAAACCTAGTATATATATATACTACAAAATATATGTATATATATGTATATATGCATTATATTATATTATATCTTAAGCTAATAGGACTACCTCCTCCTTCCTTTTTCTATTTTGAAATAGAGAAAAGAGAGCAAAAGTAGGAGTTCAAACTTATCTTACCACGTGCAGACTACATCTCTAACTTAATCAAACAAAATTAAAAAATATACAAAACACAAAAAAACTCTTCCTCTCCCCAAATCCCCCCAACCCATCCTCGCCCAAAACCCACTATCATAGGTCGGGTTTCGATTGCTTCGAGATCTCGTCATGGCTGCAGTTAAGAGGATTTAGGGTTGAGGAGTAGAAGAAGATTGGGAAAGAAACCAGAAGATTTTTTATTATTTCCTTCAGGAAAAGTACAACTCAGATACTTATAGGGTGAAAACGGTGACGCTATAGTACATCCATTACAAATAGCACATGCATAGCACGTAAAAGAGCCTCCCGCCATCTTCCCTCTAAAACAGATTTAAAAAAATGTGCGCAATGCACGTACAACCCTGATACTCAGATACAGACTCGAAAAGGAAAAAAGAACAAAACAAATGGTAAGTGCAAGGTAAGGTGAACCCATCAGATCTCAGGGACTTCTGGTTGTGACTCCGTCGACTAAGAACCTGCAGTCGTCCTTGAAGTCCTCCCCCCCTTAGCAGCGAACTTGCCCCAAGTTCGAAATCTGAAAACATGCGACGAATGTCATCTATGTCAACCCAAGAAGCATTCTCTATACCTGTGTTTTTCCATTTGACTAGTAACTCAATTCCCATCTGATTTTTCTTTTTGAATACTATCCTGTCAAGAACAACCTTTGGTGTCTCATGGTCGTCTTCTTCAACCCACCAGGTGGGAAATTCATAGGAAACATTGGGGATGTGATATCCGCGACATTTCTTGAGCTTTGAGACATGGAAAACCGGATGTATGACTACTCCCTCATGCAACTGAAGACGATATGCAACAGAACCCACCCTCTTAGTCAGACTATAAGGTCCAAAAACCTTGAAGTGAGTTTCTGGGGTGTTAGGTTTCGAAGAGAAGTTTGTTTGTAAGGTTGGAACTTTAAAAACACCAGATCACCCACTGCAAATTCTCTTTCAGTACGCTTCCTATCAGCAAAAAACTTCATGCGCTCCTGAGCTTGGGCTATGTTATCCTTCAACATCTTCAAAATAGAGTCTCTAGACCTCAACTCTTCCTCCAACGCAGGTAGACTTGCCGTCCCTTGAACATACTGAAGTACTGATGGTGGTTGCCTGCCATACACTCCTTCGAATGGTGTTATTCCCGTAGATGCATGCCAATTGGTATTGAACCAAAACTCAGCCCACGCCAGCCACTTCACCCAATCAATGGGTTTCTGGCTACTAAAACAACGCAGGTACAATTCCAAGGCATTGTTCACGATCTTTATTGGCCATCACCTTGGGGATGGTACGCTGTGGAGTGATTGAGATTGCAGTTCTGCACCTTGGAGAATTCCTTCCAAAATCTGCTAATAAAAAGTGGATCACAATCGCTCACAATACTTCTAGGCATGCCGTGTAATTTGTATATGTTATCAATGAACACTTGAGCTATCGACTGGGCTGTATAAGGGTGTGAGACTCCTATGAAATGAGCGTACTTAGTTAGGCGATCAACGACCACCATCACCACATTTTTTTCCTTGACTCTTGGGTAAACCTTCTATAAAATCCATATAGATATCCTCCCAAATACGATCAGGGATGGGAAGAGGGTGAAGCAGGCCTGCAGGGTGAGTGTTTTCATTTTTACTCATCTGGCACACTAAACACTCCTTAACCCATTGCTTAATATCCTGATTCATTCCCTCCCATTTGAAATCCCTCCTGATCCTCTGTAGGGTTTTGTTAAACCCAGAGTGACCCCCCAATCTCGATGTGTGATGATCAAAGAAAATCAAATGCCTCACAGTGGCATGAGGGCTAGCCAGTATCCTTCCTTTGTAATACCAAACTCCCCCGGCATTTCTGTACAAATCAGGGTTCACTTGCCTTGCCTGCAGTTTCTCTTGCAATGTTGCAAAGTAGGAGTCCTCCACGACCATCTGTTTGATATCTTCTAACCATTCAGACACGATGAAGGTGATCTAACAACAGGTCTCCCCTTCTCCTTCTCTCCTCGACAAGCCATCTGCTGCGGAATTTTCAATTCCCTTTTTATACTCCACAGTGAATGTATAACCCAATAGCTTCCAAAGCCACTTCTTTTGAATCTCTGTATTGATCCTTTGATCCAATATATGCTTGATACTTCTTTGATCAGTTCTTATTGTGAATGTTCCACCCAACAAATATTGCCTCCATTGCTTGACAGCTTGTAATATGGCAAAAACTTCTTTCTCATAGGTTGAGAGTACCAACAGTCTACCCTTTAAACCTTTACTCATATAGGCGATAGGGTGTGAATCCTGCATGAGTACTGCTCCAATTCTTGATTGAGATGCATCTGTTTCTAAAACAAATGGCTTGGAGAAATCAGGTGGCTTCAAAACTGGGGTTGTTACCATGGCTTTCTTTAGAGCTTGGAAAGTTGTGGTTGCTGCGGAGCTCCACTTAAAAGCATTCTTCTTCAGGAGTTGAGTGAGGGGAGTTGTGATTCCCCTATAATTCTTCACAAACCTTCGATAATACCCAGTTAATCCCAAGAAGCCCCTCAACTCCTTAACTGTTTTTGGCTCTGGCCAATCTTCTACAGCGTTGATTTTGTTAGTATCGACTGAGATTCCTTCTTCACTGAATACATGTCCCAAAAACCCAACTGTTTTCTGCCCAAAAGTGCACTTGCTTGCCTTAGCCACCAACTGGTTTTTACTCAACACATTTAAAGCAGTATTAAAGAGCTGTAAATCAAAATGTTGTCAAAGAACACCAAGATAAATTTGCATAGATATTCTTTGAGATTTCATTCATTAAGCACTGGAAGGTGGCCGGAGCGTTTGTAAGCCCAAAGGGCATAACCACAAACTCAAAGTGACCATGGTGAATGCGGAATGTCGTCTTGGATATGTCAGCATCTCTCACTCTTATTTGGTGATACCCTGACTTCAAGTCAATCTTGGAGAAGAACTTAGCACCATTTAGCTCATCTAGGAGCTCATCAATGAGGGGAATAGGAAATTTAGCTTTTATTGTTTGATTGTTGAGTGCCCTATAATCGACACATAATTGCCAATTACCATCTGATTTCTTGACCAAAATCATAGGCGATGCATATGGGCTGTTACTTGGCCGTATGAAACAAGAAGTAAGCATCTCTTCTATCTGTTTCTCAATCTCACCCTTGTGAAAATGAGGATGTCTGTAGGGACGAAGACAAACAGGTTGAGACCCTACTACCATGGGTATCTGATGGTCGATGGACCTGTGAGGTGGAAGTGTTAGAGCTTCATTGAAGACTTCAGGGAATTATTGAATGACTTGTTGTAAATCTTTAGCCTCGGTGTGCATTGGAGACTTACTGTTGTTCTCCTCCTCTTCTAACACACTTTCTTGGATTTGAATCATATAAGCTTGGCAAATGCAGTGATTCAATTTAGAAAGCTCTTGAGCATCCATGAGTTGCATTTGGGAATTGATGATTCCCTGCAGCTTCTTCACCTTCCCTTCCAATTTAAACTCCATAGTCATTAAAGAGAAATCCATGATTACTGGGCCTAGCAACCTTAACCAATGTGCTCCCAAAACCATCTGTGCAGGACCAAGAGGCAAAAGCAAGAGCTCCGCTTGCAGTTCCACCCCTTGTACAACAAAATTCACACTAGAGACCTTGCCTTCGCTGTACATACACTGCCCATTAGCTACCGTAACCCTGCATCGAGGTTCATTCATGATAGTTAGAATATCTCTGAGTGCAGTTTGAGGGTCAAGATAGTTATGTGTAGAGCCAGAGTCGATGAGTATATTTACTTCCTTCCCACCAATTCTCTCATTCACTCTCATAGTTTGGGGATACACCTGATTACCCACCAATGCATGGAAGGAAATTTCAGGTTGCTCCAATCGTTGTAGAGGGACCTGCACATCTGAGTGGGAGTTCTCTTCCAAATGTGCTACTTCACAAATTGCATCTTCCCCTTCCTCCACCTCCAATCTCTCTAAGAAGTGGAACTTTTGAGACTGGCAGATATGACCTGGAATATACCTCTCATCACAATTAAAACATAGGCCTTGAGACCTCCTCTCCTTCATCTCATGTATACTCAACCTTTTGGGAACAAAATTGGATGCAGCTGTGGATGTTGGAGAGTGATTACTGGTAGGATGTAAGGAGTTTTGTAACGTTACAGGAGTAGGGTGAGACTAAACAAAGTGGTTTGATTGAGAGAATGGTTTGGAAGAGGGCAATGGAGCTTTAGTTGTGAAAGAGCCCCTGTAATTCCTTTGCAAGCATGAAATTTTTTCTTCATATCCCCTCGCCAGTCCAATTGCCTCATTCACATTCTTAGGACATTGAGATTTCACATCCTAACGTATTTCATCCCTAAGTCCACTGATGAAATTACTTAGGAAATGTGATTCGGTCCATCCTTCTACAAAATTAGAGATTCGATCAAACTCTTGAATATAAACTTCTATATCTCCCTTTTGCTGTAGCTTTGATAAAACCCCATCGTAATCTTGAAATTCTATAGGTCCGAATCTGGTTAACTCTTCAAGGAACATCGACCAAGAAACTTCATGTATTCTAGATTTCAGGTGCCTACGAAACCACTGCGCAGCTCTTCCCCATAGGTTTAATGATGCGTACTTCAATTTTTGAGTCTCAGGAATCTCATAGAAATCCAAAATTTGTTCTACACCACAGATCCACTCAGTCGGATCCCCTTCACGGAACATTGGAAATTCTACCTTGAATGGTGTTCTACACCCCCCCTCGCTATGATTTACAGATTGCATCATACTTAAGTTAGAGTTCGTTACCTCCCTCTGGAGTGGTGGTTGAGGTGGATTGGGAAGCAGGGGAGGATTCAGAGGTCGTTGTTGAGTCTGCTGCATCATCGCCATTATTGAATCAAGCCTCGTCTCAATCGATGAAAACCTCTCACCGACGCTAGTGGCAATGGATTCGACACTCTCTGTGAGGTAATTAGTTTGGAGCTGTCCTTCCGCCATCTAGCTCTTCAGGTTAGCCACCTCCCCCTCAAGTGTCGTACTCCCTTCGTTGCGCCCATCGTCGTCGAAATTATCTGGGTCTGATACCACATTATCAGAGGTCGGGTTTCGATTGGTCCGAAATCTCGTCATGGCTGTAGCTAAGAGGATTTAGGGTTGAGGAGTGGAAGAAGATTGGGGAAGAAACCAGAAGATTTTTTATTATTTCCTTCAAGAAAAGTACAACTCAAATACTTATAGGGTGAAGGCGGTGACGCTACAGTACATCCATTACAAATAGCACGTGCATAGCACGTAAAAGAGCCTCTCGCCATCTTCCCTCTAAAACAGATTTTAAAAATGTGCGCAATGCACGTACAACCCTGATACTCAAATACATACTCGATAAGGAAAAAAGAACAAAACAAATGGTAAGTGCATGGTAAGGTTGTAACCCCTGTTTTTCATTTTATGTATTTTGGAGTGTATTTTTCATTTTTGTGTATTTATCTCTCTTGTATTTTTTCTGAACTGTATATTGGATTTGTTTTCAATATATATATATTCGTTTTTTTTATTTGAGCTCCTTGTGTTCGATTGATTGTCTCTTTTGTCTCGTTTTTCATCATTTTGATCTTTTCCTCATTTTTGGTCTCGTTCTCTTTATTTTATCTTTTTTTTTGTGTTATGGTGGTGTTTTGGTTGTATTTTTCTTTTCCCATTATTTTATCTCCTAATAAGATTTCCATAGCCAAAAATTCCAATTCTATTTGCATTCCTATTGTTATTTGACCCAAAATCCAAAACCCATTTGTATACCTATTACTAGATACTAATACCCACAACTCATTAACCCATATTTAAATCCCTATATATGTACCCCCCTAATCCTTAAGTCCTAACCCTAACCCTAATACTCTCTCTCCCTCTCCTAATCCCGGCCCCCATCCTCTTTGTGCTTCCCAGCCTGCACTTGTCTCAAACCCAACACCATCCCTCCCAGGCCGAGCCCCATAGCCGGCCACCTCAACACCCTAACCTTCGGCCATCTCATCTCCGACACCTACAAAACCGAGCCCCTACATCCCCTTGCTTTGCTGATCACCACTACCATCAACAAACATCTTGCATTAGTCCCTACATCTCTTCGTGGTGTTCTCAAAGTAGGTGCTTGCCACTTTGATCGTCGTTGCTTCAAGGAGATCGTTCGTGAGGATATTTTGTTCGTTGTGCTTGGATTTGTTTCTTGTAGCGGATTTTGTTCATGGGTTTTGCTCTGAGGATTGATTGCATCGTTCTTCATTCCCAAAATAAGGCAAGTAACTTGTACTCCAATTCATTTGTTTGATACAAGTCAAAAAGTTCACCTATAGTGTAGTTGGGTCTAGAGACAACCTTTGATTGTGTTTTCCTTGTTGGGTTTTGTCTCTATTGTGATAATTTGGCCATAGATGACTCATGACACAAATCTTGACATGAAATAACCTAGGATTCGCCCGTTCTTGATTTATAGGCGCGTATGTGAAAATTTGTGTGAAATTGTGTTTTGATTGAGACCCATATGATATATTTGGTATGGACATGTTAATAACCCTAAATCATGATGTTTATACACTTGGTAGGTTGTATTTCAAGTTTGGATGTGTTTGGATCAATATTCTTGAAGTTATGTCGTTTTTGTTTTGAATGGTGAAATCTGTATTTTGGCATTGTATGCTACAGTCAGTATCTTGATTTCGGTATAAAATATAAGTTTTAGATAATTTTATCTATTTTCAAACCCCTTTGACCTTGCTTGATTTTGTTTTCGTATGAGTGAGTTATGACTGTTTTACTACAGAGGTGTCGATCTTTTTCAGATTCTGTTTTTCGGTAATTTTGATGACAAATTATTTTAAAGAACTATGCTACCCATATTATTTTGATACAAAACTTTGGTCAGTGTTTCTTTATCAAGTTAGGGATTACCCAGAATTTTGGTGAATTTTATTGATAAGTTTTATGTGGTGTTTCATGCTCGTTTCTAAAATCTATACATGCTGTATTTTGCTCGATGTTCTACAAAGAATCCTATTTTCACTTTGATTCCTTATACTGTATGAAAAATATTTGTGAAATTTGAAAGTTAGTAAATTCTATCTATTTTCATATCTCTTTGGTGGAATTGTATTTCGTTTCACTAGTTGCAAGATATCTTAGTTTTCGTACAGTAGTGTTGAGATTTCCAGATTCGCTAAACTATGTTGTCTTGATGCTTTCATATTTTTGATGACTGATCTATTCTTACTAGAAAATTCTGAAAATTTATATTTTGATTTTAGACATATAGGGGAATACCCCAGATTTTTCCTGGATTTAATTGAGAGGTTTTGATGTTGTTTTTCTGACTGAGAATTCATTTTCCTGATTTCTGACTGAACATGTTTTCTGTTTTCGAACCTGTTTTGAGTTATGATGTTGTGAAGTACTATATAACTTAATTATACTCGTTGGATTTGTGTGGATGTCTATTTTCCAGATCCTTCGACGGATCTATATTTGCATTTCTGTAGCGACAAGAATCACTATTTTAGTACTGTACTGTCATGCTGTCCTGAATATGAACATACATTGTTTTGCTCGTTTATGTGACTATATATCGTTTATGATTGGTTATTTGTTTCCCTAAACTAATACTGATTATACCATGTTAGTTTGACACTATTTCGTACACATCATGCATGTTTGATGACCATAACAAAAATAACCAAGCCGGGGTTTCTTATGGAAAGATCTAGTAGTGTAAAATATGGAAACGTGTACTTAGAAGGAAACTAGTGTTCCATATTGTTACTGTTACTGTTACTGTTACTTTTCTGCTACTGTTACTGTTACTGCTACTTTTATTGTTACTGATACCTGAGTACACTGCCCCATCATGGTCCACTATGAAATCTAAAAGCGAAACTGTTTGTTGTAGCAACCATATACTAAAAACTGGGATGCATGAAGTGTTATCTAGTTAGTAATACACACAAGACTATAAAAACGTAAAACTGAGACTGTTAGACTGATACTGTTAGACTGAGACTATCATACTGAGACTGTTGGACTGATACTGATGTACTGTTTTCCTGATTCACTGATATACTGAGTTTACTGTTACTAGAGACTGTTAGTTGCCATGTGGCACTGCTTTGACATAAAACAACTGTACTGATAGAATATCATGCTAGTTGACTGCCATGATATTAGTTAGTTTCCCCATGTGCTTGTATCCTACACTATTTGTGACCCGCGACTTGCAATTGACGGGTACTTGTTTTCTTCTTTTCACCTTCTCCTGCAAATTTACTAATTGCAGATCAGGATGGACGACTGCCAGATGGTATTGGCGAGATGATGTATTAGTACTGGAGATTCTGCTTTATTATTATTATTTTTATTGTTGTTTGAACACTGCATAAAGTGTATTTGGTTTATTGGATATTTATTGTATTTGGGCGATGTGACCCAGAATATTTGTTTTTGTCCCGACTCTAATTTATTTGAGAATATTGTTTTTGGTTTCAAGTAAATTTTTGTTGGTAATCTGTTTCAATTATACATGTTGGTTGATACTTTTACTTCCGACTCTGATTATTTGTGTGAGATATTGCAAAGATTCTTGAACAGCTTATGAATGATGAAAATTATTCGCTGGGCTTTTGTTACATATCCGTATTCCGTATTCTTTTTGGGAAGCGGGGCGTGACAAAGGTGAACCCATCAGATCTCAGGGACTCCTGGCCATGACTCTGTCGACTAAGAACCTGCAGTCGTCCCTGACACCCACCCATCACCGTTCGCCGTTCGCAAATCCGCCCCAATCCAAACCGTCACCGTTCGCCGTTCACCAGTCCACCCAAATACAAGTCATCCCCATTCGCCTATCCTCGCCGCCATCCCTAGCCCAAAACTCAACCGTAATCGTTCATTGTTCGCCAGTCCGCCCAAATCCAAGCAATAGCCGTGTGCCATACCCCAAATCTTCGCCGAGATTAAGGTATTCATGAAGTTGTAAAATGCTATCTTATTTTGGATTATAATTTATTATTTTTTAGAATATTGAGAATATGAGATTAAGGTATTGATCAAGTTGTACCATCCTCTCTTATTTTGGATTGTATATATAGTGTAATTATTTGCTAAAGAGATGAAAATATTTGATGAATCTAAAAGTAATGTCTAAAGATCCTTTGGTTTATTATGTGCAGCTTCGTCTTTCCATGTTAAATTCTTCAATCTTATCTCTATTTACTATATGTGTTCATCCTGTTTGATAAAATGCATGAATGAACTGAAATATGTTAGTTGTAGGAGCCTGCTGTGTGGTGAGGGCATATGGAACTCAAATGTATGGGTTTTAATTTTGAATTTGACTAAGGATTTATACACCAATCTTCGAAATATAAGGTTCAGTATGATGCTTATAGATGTGGGAATGTTCAAATTTGGGTTCCGGATTATCTTGATTACAATTATTTTCTCATTTGTGGTGCACACAAGGTGTTTGTGAAAATGCTCAAAAGATCTTTATAATTATTTGGCATTATTTTGATTCAATTTAGTCATTCAAATTATCTTTTTTTTCTGGTGTTGTCTTGCCGACGGATTTTGGATGACTGGCGAATGTGGATATAGAAGGTAAAAGTCTACTACTTAGTAATTACGTTTTTCGTGTTCTATGGTTTCCTCTGTAGTGGTTTCTCAATGTTGATGAACTTTGTCCTATACTATATCTTTTGATCCATGCTCCAGTTTTATGGCGAGCATCTGTTGCCATTATGTAGGCGTACAGAAAGAGGCTGCTTCATCATGTGCATTGTATTAAAAGGATTGATGTAAGTCTCTTAAGCTCAAAACAATACATATGTTTATAATTTTTCGGACTAGCACTAGCAATGTTTCCGAAAAGGAAACATATATCTTGATTAAAGTTGCTTTACTGTTTTACTTCAATTTTGATTAAATTAAGTTGCTTTCTTTTGCTGCAATCTTAGTATTTTTTTCTACTCAACATTGATCTATGGTATAATTACTGTATTGGATTTTTACTTGATAAACTATGAAGATATATATAATCATCCGATCAAATATTGTTAAAATTAATTATTTTTTAAAATTATGTATACTATTATATATATTATACTATTAGGAGAGAGAGTCATTCCTCTATTAATATAGAGCAAGGAGAGGAAAAGTAGAAAACTAGCACGTGCTAACACATAAGAAGAAAAGAAGAAGAAATGAACATGTACTAACACGTGCAGTCAATTTACAAAATAAAATAAAATAAAATAATAATAAAAACAACCACTCACCTTCTGATGTTGATTATGTTTCATTTGAGAGGGAATGATTTAAGATGGAAGGTTTGTTTTGAGAGGGAAGGCAGTTGAGAAGCACACTGTGGAGAAGGAGATAGCAAAGTACATCATGGAGGAGTCCAAGAAGAGCCACATCCCCATCTATTACTGCATTGTAAGCTCAACTTCGGTAATTATTCCACTTTTCGTCTTTGCTTTAGAAATATAGAATGATGTTGGTTGACTTAAAAATTTGAATTTGTTAATTTGTAGATTTGTCATCTTTTAATTATATTGTGATCCAAATAGTTACGGGGCATCTCTAAATTTAGGGATTTATGGTTTAACTATGTCTTAGTGTTGTGTCAGTGTTGAATAGGATCACCTCCGTCCTTTAATAACTTTTATGTTTCTGTTTAAGAGCTAAAGTTATTGTGCATGTACTGATGTACATGATAATAAAAGAATATGAACTAATGTAATCTCCCTTAGTGGTTCAAAGAATTTGACCGAAATAGATAAAGATATCATTATTTGGATTTTCAACAGTACACATGTTATTAAATAAGATAAACTGGAAGAAAAAAAAGACAGTGCATATCATCATTGTATTGTTTAAGTTCCATATAATTTTATGAGTCTGTTAAAAATATCTTAGTTTGTGCAATATGCACAAGGTAACACTAGTATAGATATATTATAAAATAAGTGTGGATATCAAAATTAATTAATTGCTAGCCACTACTCAATTGAAGAGTCTTCATCCTAACTATTTACAGCTAACTCCACCTCCTCACTTATCTCATTTCACAAATGTGGGACTAAAAGTTTTCAAAGTTTAAAATCCAGTTGCATTTAATTCCACGTTTGGGAGATGAGAGAAGTGAGGAGGTAGAGTTGGCTATAAATAGTTAGGGTGGGGTGAACTAATTGAGTAGCAGGTAGTGAGCAATTAAATTAATTGTTCACACTTCACACCAATTTGACTCATGAATTTAACTCATGAATTTTGTGTTTTAATTTTTTGGAGTTAAAAATAATAATAATTAACTCATGAATTTTTCGGGCCAACCCTCGACATGGCCCGATACGGGTTTGCGCGTTAACTCGGATTGAATTTCCCTATTCCTAACCCGGCCTAGTCCGATTAATGCCCTAACCTGCCCCAAGCCTACCTGAAACATAGGCTATCCCGAATGGGTTGGGCTCGGACCAGCCCAATTGACCCGAATCCCAATCCTTACAACCAAGGACTTAACCACAATACTATGACTAGTAATTTGCACGTACAATGTATGTCTTATTATTATTATTTTAAGTAGAGACTATAACGTAGTCTGACCTCGAATCTAAGACATTCTTTTACCCATCCTAAATCCTTACCATACTCTTTATAAATTACCCTTAGTGGCACTAATTTTTATTTTATAAGAGTTGCACTTTTGTAAATATTTATATCGTAAATAAATTTGAACTTTGAGGGTATTATGGTAATTGACAACAATTGAGTAAATTGATGGTTAATATACCTCACACTTAAAAGTAAGTGGTTGAGATTAGATGGTTGGATGTCTACAAATTACATTTTGTTTACAAATTACACAATCCAAACTCTAGCATTATAGTATTAGAGATTAGATATATATGCAATATTGCACATAATTTTCAAAAAGTGAGAAAATAGCAAAACTAATTTTAAAAATTTTATTTAATATTTATTATAAAAATTCATTCAATGGCATATATACAATATTGTACGATTTTTAAAATTTAGTTAAGATATATGATTCTAGTTTAAAATTTGAATTTAGAAACAGTCGATGGTTACTCCTATATTTGCTTTCTTTTTCATTTTTTAAAAAGAAAAAAAATGAGAAAAATTGTTGGACAAAAGTGATTTTAGCATAATATATTGTATAGATGTATAGATATACTTTCCTGGTGCTTAAACATACTTTTAAAAAAGTCATAATATATGGGCTGGAATCTTACGATTCTATCCTCGTTATAAAAAAAAATAAAAAAAAAGTCATAATATTCTCTCTCTGACTAATAGTCTTTTCACTATAGTTCAATGAGCATTATTCATTTATTAAGATTATGAGATTCATGCTACTTTATCAATGCAGCAATATGAGACTGAATTATATACTGGAGTGAGATTGTTTTTTTGTGTGTGGAAGAAAATACAAATGAGATTGATGAACATGTATAAAAGAATTTGGAGGTCCGTAGATCCCGTCTATGTTATTTAATATGTTATTTAAAACTTAAACATCCAAATTTTAAACATCATTTATGCTGTTCAAATTGATCTTCATGCAATAAACCATATACAAAATTAAAAATCTTCAAATTTGAATGTATATTTTACACCTACGCAAACCCACCTTCTCTACCCTAAACAATGAAAAAATAAAGGTTAAAAAACTTTTATGTACATCATCAGATAATCTGATGTTATTTACAACCAAATCATTATACACACAAGCAAATAGAAAGCTTATTCTGAGCCTTCAATGCCCTTCACCTCCTCAAACAAGCAAACAGAGTGGTAGTAGGGTTATGATCATGATATTTCTTATACTGAACCAGAGTCTTATTCCCAACTGCCTCATTCTCTCTCTTTTCCTTAACATTTTGTGTCATACGCTTCACATATTTCAAAATTTTAGTCCTCTTCCTCACTTTCTTGCACACTTTACTCTCATTACTAGATGTTGAACTCTTGCTATTAGTTTTTGTTAATGAACTAGAACTAGTTGATTCATGTTCACAGCTCTCTTTCTGGTTAACCTTCATTGAACCCTTCAAGTATCTCAAAATAGTATTCCTCTTTCTGAGCTTCTTCCACTCTGTCTCCTCCTTTCCAACCACTTTCTTCTCCACATCATCGGCATCACCGCTGCCGTCCCAAATGGGGTCCACATCGAGCCACGAATGCTCGAAGGACTTCACTTTCCGATGATTACTACTGCTTGACACTTGGCACCACGGAACGTCCTGCTTTCGGATTGTCTCAACTGCGGCCACAAAAGGGTCAAATATGTTGCTTGTTTTGTTGTTATAGGCCTGACCGTAGTTGAAACTTTGCGTGCCTCGTAGGCTCTTTCTTATGTTTTCAATCTGTTGCAGTCGCGGCGGCAGCTTTAGTGGCTTAGTTGGAAGGAGCTTTCCGTTATGGAAGAGTTCGTCTGCAGTTGTGAGAGAAATTGGAGTGCATTTGAAACTGAGAGACTTGTTGTATAGCTTGTGGCATTCAGACTGTTGTGCATTAGAAAAAGGCGACGACTTGTTGAGCGGGAATCGGAGCTCTTCAGCGTCCGACTTCGAAGTTGGGGATGCAAAATTGCTGAGCCTCGACTCACAGGAGGCAACGAAGGCGGCGAGGCCGTCGGAGCTGGGGCTGGGGGGTGTGCTGTAGAAGTAGTAAGGGAAAGAGCTGTGGATGTGTCTTCTTGGGGGGGTATTGGGAGCACTCTTTTGTGTGATATCTGAAGGGAAAATCATGCTTGCATTTGGAATTTGGAGCTGGAGGGATTCCATTGTCAGTTAATTATGAAGGTGATTTAGTAATCAATGATTGAGAAGGTTTTAATTTTTATATAGAGAGGGAGATGTGCCTGTCTTTAGGCGTACGTTTGTAAGATTCTTGTTTATGTTTGTTTTGTCATAATGAATGCAAAGACCGGTAATTTGTTCCTGATTTAAGTTTTTTTTTAATTTTTATTTAGGGGGACTGGATTAATTTTAGGGTTTCTTTTGATTGTGTACTAAGTAAACCCTAATAACTGCCAAGTTCGTGCACTTTCAATTGTAAACCAATCCTGAATTTGTCAACATTGTTGGGGTTGGTGACGTAGAGGTTCAACTAACCAATCATACTAATAATTCGGCAGAAATTCACCTCTTCTGGTCTATCCGGTTTTCTAACTTCGCTGGTTACCAGTCTCCATTAACTTCAGTGTTTAATCAGTTCGCCCGACATTTGGGACAAACACAACTTTCTTTGTGTTTCCCGTAACCCACCTTAGCATAGCATGCTCTCGGCTGCAGCTGCCTATAAGCGAACAGTTTCAGTTTTTGCAGAGAAAGTAGGGAACATGGAAAAATTCAAAGATATCAAAGCGTAGAAGTAAACAAAGTAAGCTATAAGAGCATTTATCAATAGTTAATTAGTTACCCCGGGTCATCTATAAACTACCGTACCTGCATACTATGTGGATAAACTCACAAGAAATACATTAATTACACACCTTTTTTAGCCGATAACAATGGCATGAAACGGCAGCCAATGATATACCAATAGCCATTTGTTAGAAAACAACACATTCACACACCAAATCATGACATTTAAAACCATTCTCAAGCCATACGATATACATCTTCAATTCACAGCAATTAGAAAAACTGATTATATAGGAATGAGCATAGCTGTGGAACCAAAATCCCCACACACAAGCTAGCTCTCAAGGAGATTCTTTAGGTCAGGTCATCTTCTTCCTCTTCCTTGGCTTTCAATGCATTCTTCGCTCGGAGCAGAAGTGTAGTTTTCCAAGGAGCCTGCATGCATTTAATCACAGCAAAATTAAGATTAACAAGAAGCAGAATTTCTTATACAGATAACAAGTTTACAAGAAGAGGATGTGCGGGAAACTGATAACTCCCATATGGTTTCACCACATACAAGTGATCCTAGCTCCTGAGAGTTCCGCAATGAGAAGTAATCAATAAAAATTGATCAGCATAATATAGACTTAAGAGGGATGCCATTTGCTAAAAACTTTGAAATCAGGAACTAGTATCTACTATGATAGAAACTATTAACTAAAAAGGTCAAATTAGGTGTTTTAGAGATTGACTTTGCATTTCATTCCACTTTCTTAAGTTTTCAATTTTTGCACAGGAAATAGGCATGTCCTTGTGCGGTAAAGACAAAAAAACTCTTCCACTTGTGCAATTCTTAACATCAAAGATGGTATTCCTCACCTACCAGATCATATTATTCAGATATTCAACCGACACACACATCCCCCCCCCCCCCCCCCCCCAAAAAAAAAACAAAAGAACTGGTATGAAGGTTGAATCTAAGAATGATCAGCATATCAGGCTATCAGCAGAAGGAACATACTAGCCGTGTCATGCTATCAAATTCTTTGATGCTATCAGTGAACTTCTCAACATCACCCTCATCAACCGCTGCCGCTAAATCCTGCAATAAAATTGATGGTTGAAAGTTTAAAAGAATATGATAGATTGATAGGTTATCATGAGAATGATACCAAAGTTACTTAGAAAACAAAATTAAGAATTCTAGATAAATTATAAAGGCAAGTTAATAGGGACAAATCAATCCAGTGTAGTATTTCAAAGTTGCAAGCCCAAGAAATTTGAAAACACCAATACAGCATAAGCACCATATGCAGAGTGACAGAGTTTCCAAACAACTTACAGCCAACAGTTTGTATTCACGTGTGCCTGAAAAGGTTGGATCAAGTTCCTGTACAAAATGTCTAGTACATTTAGCCGCAATCCACAACAATTTCAAAGGGGCGATATTTAATTACTAAATTGCATCAGAACTTAGACCTGACATCGCCCTAATGCATTGGTGATTCCAACAGCATCTCCTCTACATAGTTCACAAATTCCGGCATTAAGGATAATGTCCTTGACGCGATACTTTAGGAGATTGTTATTGATTGCAGGTCGTGCTATTGACTCAAATATCTCAATTGCCTTAGGATACCTTTAAAAAAATCATATGGTTGATAGTACCTAACCCACTCTTTAGCCATTTACTCGAAAATATAATGCTTTATAGACTTAAAATAGTGGTGAAAACTCAGAACACTGAGTTACAACCATGAAATTGTAATCACAATAAGAGTCTTGGTTAAACACTATATGAAGCAGGACAAGAGAATTACACTGTATAGTAACTAAGTAAATCTGAAGTAAACCATGATTTGCGAATGAAATGTTAAGCATCCACCCATCAGAAGATACTATCAAACACAATGAGTATTTTAATAACAAAAAATAAACATGAAAACAGAAAAATAAACAGATGGTGTAAAAATGTTTATGTCATTATCTGCTCAATTTGAGTGTAACATAACCATTATCAGATGTCCGCATAATGTTTGTTTTAATGTGTGGTAGGTTACATGTTCCATGTGCAAAGGGATGCCATGAGGTGGCTTTGCGTATAAATCGAAAACAAAAAACAAAACAAAATTGCAAAAAGACGAGAAAATTACATTCTAGCGGGTATATACAAACCATTGTCACTAGAAATTGACCAAACTGACCCATAAGCACATTGGCCGCAGTTGTTTTATTCGCTATACTTGTACCTACCAACATTTGTGCAGTACGATGTCAACTTAGTGGAAGATGTAGGAATTAGACATTAGGACATCAATAAGTACATGCAAGCATTTGGCAAAGTGGATTTTTACAGAACTTAGAAACTAGTTTGCAGATAATTCTTATATAACAAAAAAATGGCACATTAGCACCTATAGGTATTAATTTTCATTTTTAAATTTATAACATGAGAGTTTTTTTTCAAGCCAGATGTATATCTTACTGTTCCAACTGAGCAGCAAATTCAGTAACTTTCTCATTGCATTTATTTGCATAAGTTGTGGCCTCTTCGCTTAAAAAAAGATCAGCAGCTCGCTCAAGGTAGTCCATAGCCTTCTCAATGTTCTGTTCCTGCTCATATAAATCACCTAGTTCCTGTAAAATTGTTTATTCTTAGTCAGCACGACGTACATACGCCTTTTCAAAACATCTCATGAAACATCACAATTAATCAAAAATAGAAAGACCGAAGGTGCTAATATTAAAACATTAAGGATGTTTCCAAGAGTGGTTGCCAACAGCGAGTCGGTAAAAGTAACGTAATCCACAATTTAAAACAAATATATTTGGATACCCATCAGCATATGACACAAAGTACACAAATGTTTCTCCTAATGTTTAGTTTCATCAAGCCTGTAGGTCTGTTACCTTGCAATGTTTTGCAGCCATGTTTAATCTGCCAATCTCCAGAAACAAATTTACAGCCTGATCCAAAGAATTAGCAGCATCTGCAGAAAAAGATGTAATTTACAATATCAACAGAGAGATTCATCAGAAGAAATAATGATATCTGATCAAAATCAACATAAGAAATTGATCAAAAGAGCTTATTGAAGAAGCTATGCTAACCCAGCTGGAAATGGAAATCGAAAGATGGCATAGTCAAGAAAACATTCAAATGAATATTTCATATGAAAAATTATAAACTTTTTCAGCCAGTTAGGTCCAATAAACACACTAAACTAGGATCGGGTAGTGGGTATTTGTAACAAAAATACTGTGTAACTATATGGAAGTCATTCCAAATAGATTTTAGTATTACTCAGTATCATACAGAACTATTAAAAAGGAGAAAGCTGTCAATCAATTGATCACATAGATGAATCATCTAGTATGATATGCCTTGCATTCTTATCATACATGCTAGTCTTTCTCTTTACACATATAACAATCATAACTAGTTCTGTTTTTTTTTTTCTTTTCTTCAAGCAATTGGAGATGCGTTCCTCATCATTCTTCCCACTTGTTATGATGACTTAACATCCAAAAAATTTCCACCGATGAAACAGGATAGCGAATGAGCAAGTGCCGAGATACCACAAAAAAAACAGGGTAAGCATGAGCAACAAGGGACCTGCCACTATAACCTTAACCTGGGTTGGATTATGACAGCCTGCAGTTCTTTTTTAGTAAATTTTTTCTTCTCTAAGGTATATCTAACACACGCAGATTGGTGACCGTTTCCGTTTCATCCCCCCTTTTCCCCATTCCTAAAATATTGGTTGTTCTATGACGGGGAAAAACCAACAAACCCCCTAACATTTGCAAATTTAATTAGGAAACCCCCTACCGTAATTTTTCGTAACTTAAACACCCTATACCATTACTCTTGAAAATTTCTGTTAAAACTGGACTGTGAAATGACCTAAATACCCCTTTCTCTTATGTTCAGTTTGGGTTACCCCTTTTCCTCATCTTTTTCACCTCTCTCTTCCAACTCTTTCTACTGTACCCCTATATAAAAATCCATCCTCTCACCAAAGCAACTTATCTAACGTTGCAAGCCCATTCAAGCTCTTGATCGCGAATTGTCTAGGAACAAGATTCATGTATATAACATTCCACTTCAGACAATAAATTATGGGGTTTTTGTAGTGCGGAAGACGAATGCGGAATACGAATGAACTACCAATCAAAGAGAGAAATAGCGAAAAACAGAAAACAAGCAAACACAAGGACACAAAGATTTATGTGGTTCGGCAAACAAGTGCCTACATCCACAGGGCGGTTGGGGTTTCTTCACTATAATCACCAGTGGGCGAAAACAAACCCTTACAAAGATGACGGCTGCAAAATCCGAATAGAGGTGTTACTCTTTACAAAACCCTAACGGGTGTATTTATAGGGAAACTACTGGGCCTTTCGAAATGGGCCTATTCTGATTTACAAACCCGCCGACAGTCGACTGGTCTTCTTATCAGTCGACTGGTAATTGTTCTGGACAGTCGACTGAGATCCATATTCAGTCGACTGGTGAACCCCTGCTGCTGTATCCTTAGCTCCTTTGAAAATTCCTTCGGGACAGTCGACTGAGACCCATATGCAGTCGACTGGTATACTGGAACTTTCGATTGCTGTAGATACGACGGATATAAACAACTGAACCAGAATCGAGCCATTATCCAACAATCTCCACCTTGGCGAGATCTTCCAAGTAGCCCAAGCAATCTCCAAAAATACTCCAAAACAAATGCTCATCACCAAATGTAACAACAAACCAAACTCCACCTTAGTATGATATCACATACTAAGCAAACAAATAGCGAAGCACCATTCCAACCGCCCATTCCAAATCATCAAGCATGCAAAATATTAGCCAGGTTCATGCAATGCTTGAACTTGGCTGCCCCAACAATTTTGGTCAACATATCAGCAGGATTATCAGCTGTCCCAATCTTCACCAGAAGAATATCACCATCCTTTATCAAATCACGCACAAAATGATAACGGACATCAATATGTTTGGTCCTCGAATGATGAACTTGGTTCTTCGCTAAATGGATAGCACTTTGACTGTCACAGTGTACCTCCACCTTCTCCCGATGAATTCCCAAGCTCTTCAAAAGTCCATGAATCCAAATGGCTTCCTTCATGACCTCAGCAACTGCCATGTATTCAGCCTCAGTAGTAGACAATGCTACAGTAGACTGCAAATTGGACCTCCAACTTATAGGTGCTCTAGCCATAGTAAACAAATAGCCTGTAGTAGACCGCCTCTTATCTAGATCACCTGCATAGTCAGAATCAACATAACCCACCAATAACCTGCTAATATTGTTATCCCTTTCAAACTTCAAATAAACAGAATTTTCCTTCCCAGCAATCTTATACCCATCTGGCTGCAACATATAAATTTCTTCATCTAGGTCCCCATGTAAGAATGCAGTCTTCACATCCATCTGTGTCAATTCAAGATCAAACTGTGCTACCAATGCCAACAAAATCCGAATAGAAAGATGCTTCACAACCGGAGAGAACACTTCATTATAGTCAATTCCTTCCCTTTGTGCATACCCCTTTGCAACTAGTCTAGCTTTGAACCGAACACTGTCTTTTGGACCTTCTTTCTTCGTATATACCCACTTGCAACCGATGGCTTTCTTCCCCTTTGGCAATTGCACTAGATCCCAAGTCTTGTTCTTATGAAGAGAGTTCATCTCTTCATCCATAGCAACTTTCCAATCTGCATTTTCAGAACTTCTAGTAGCTTCTTTGAAGTTGGAGGGAACTTCATCATCAACAATGGGAAGAGCAAATGCAACTGTTTCTGTAAAGCGAGATGGTCGTTTGATATCTCTTCTTTGCCTTCTTGCTGCAATTGATTCTTCCTGCTGGGGAGAGTCTTGGATAGGAACTTCTTCCTCATCCTCAGTATCAACCACATCATCTTCATTTTGGGCAGGAGTAGGATTTTCTACTGAAAGCTTTTCTAACTCCACCTGTTGGAGAACTCTCGCACCAGTCGACTGAGAGCACTTGTCAGTCGACTGTCCCGAGCTAATCTTCTGCTTCTCCTGATCACCAGTCGACTGAGGATGAGTCCCAGTCGACTGTCCCGAGTTGATCATGCTGGTCTCATCAAAGGTAACATCCCTGCTGATTACTAACTTTTTCTGTTCTGGACACCACAACCTGTAACCTTTGACACCGGTACTGAAACCAACAAATATAGCCTTTTTGGCTCTTGCATCAAGTTTAGTTTCAGTTACATGAAAATAAGCAGGACAACCAAATATATGCAAAAAACTATAATCAGATGCAGGTTTACCACTCCATACCTCAATAGGTGTTTTGCCTTCAAGTGCTGCAGATGGTAAACGGTTGACAATGTGGCTTGCATATATAACAGCTTCTGCCCAAAATGTCTTCTTCAATCCAGACTTTGCTAGCATACATCTCACCTTCTCAAGTAAGGTTCTGTTCATCCTTTCTGCAACCCCATTTTGCTGTGGAGTCTTCCTAACTGTGAAGTGCCTCTGGATCCCTTCATCTTCACACAATTTCAAAAACGGATCGTTCTTGTATTCCCCTCCATTATCTGACCTCAGAACCTTAATCTTCCTTCCAGTCTGGTTTTCAACTTTCTTCTTTCAGCTTGTGAACAATGTCAAAACTTTATCTTTGTGTTTCATGGTATATACCCAAACTCGACTGGAGTAGTCATCAACAAATGTAACAAACCAGTGTCTACCACTCATAGAAGGTGTCTGAGTAGGGCCCCAAACATCTGTGTGCACATAATCGAGGATACCCTTTGTCTGATGTACAGCTGTACCAAACTTCACCCTGGTTTGCTTACCTAACACACAATGTTCACAAAATTCCAGCTTGCAACCTTTAGCATCCTTAAGCAACCCTTGCTTCACAAGCCCCTGCAAGGCCTTTTCTCCTACATGCCCGAGTCGCATATGCCACAACCTTGTAGAGTCGGGAACAACCTGTTTAGGCTTTTCAGTTACACTGGCAGCCTGACCCAAATACGTTTTTCCCTGCAAGAAAAATAAGTTCCTTTTTCTTTTCCCTTTCATCACCACGAGTGATCCGTTAGTCACCTTCAGAATGCCACCTTCACTAGCAAATTTCAATCCACTGGCCTCCAAAACACCAAGTGAAATCAAATTCTTTTTCAAATCTGGAACATACCATACATCTGAAAGCTCCCTAATAAGACCATCGTGCATTAACAATTCAATCTTCCCGATTCCTACCTTCTTACAAGGCGCATCATTTCCCATCAAAACTACCCCACCATCCATATACTCTAAAGAAGTAAACCACTCCTTTTTCCAAGACATATGATAGGAGGCTGCTGTATCAAGAAACCATACTTCTTGATAAAGTGAGGGACTAGCAGCAAGTGCAAAGGAAAAATCATCATCACTATCTAAATTATCAACAGTCACATTTGCAGTCGAATTTCCCTTATTTCGTAGCTTCGGACAATCCTTTTTCCAATGCCCCTTCTCATGACAGAAAGCACATTCATCTCTGGCTGGTATCTTTCTGTCCTTTGAAACTCCTCTCGATTTGAAACGAGATTTGTTTCCTTTATTCCCAGATTTGGTCTCAGATCTGGTCTCAGTTCTGCCCCTTACAATCAATGCTTCAGAAGTTTCTCTATCAACCATTTTATCCCTTCTCCTAGTTTCATTATTCAACAGAGCATTTGCAACATCTTCATATTTAATAGTATCTTTTCCATATATTAAAGTTGTTGCTAAATGATCATAACATTCGGGTAATGAATTCAACAGAATTAGGGCTTTATCTTCATCTTTAATTTGCTCATCCAAATTTAACAAATCAGCCAATAATTTATTAAATGATTCAACATGAGCATTCATAGACATACCTTCAGTATAGGTGAAGCGAAAAAGTCTCTTCTTCAAATACAGCCGATTTTCCAAACTTTTCCTCATGTATTTGTCTTCGAGTTTCTTCCACAACATCGCAGCCATGGTATCCCTCATCAAATCGTACTTCTGAGCCTTCGCGATAAAGAGCCGAATAGTCCCACACGCAACTCGGTTCAACTTCTTCCAATCTACATCGGACATATTCTTTGGTTTTTCTTCCTCCAAAGCAACATCTTGTTCTTTTTGAACAAGAACATCCAACACCTCACACTGCCACATCCCGAAATTATTTGTTCCATCAAATTTTTCAACTTCAAATTTTGCGTTGTGAATCGTTGTTCTGGACGAACTTGATCCTGCAACATCCTTGGTTGCATCTGCTTCACTCGCCATCTCTCTCTAGGTCGAACCTGGCTCTGATACCACTTGTTGTGCGGAAGACGAATGCGGAATACGAATGAACTACCAATCAAAGAGAGAAATAGCGAAAAACAGAAAACAAGCAAACACAAGGACACAAAGATTTACGTGGTTCGACAAACAAGTGCCTACATCCACATGGTGGTTGGGGTTTCTTCACTATAATCACCAATGGGCGAAAACAAACCCTTATAAAGATGACGGCTGCAAAATCCGAATAGAGGTGTTACTCTTTACAAAACCCTAACGGGTGTATTTATAGGAAAACTACTGGGCCTTTCGAAATGGGCCTATTCTGATTTACAAACCCGCCGACAGTCGACTGGTCTTCTTATCAGTCGACTGGTAATTGTTCTGGACAGTCGACTAAGATCCATATTCAGTCGACTGGTGAACCCCTGCTGCTGTATCCTTAGCTCCTTTGAAAATTCCTTCAGGACAGTCGACTGAGACCCATATGCAGTCGACTGGTATACTGGAACTTTCGATTGCTGTAGATACGACGGATATAAACAACTGAACCAGAATCGAGCCATTATCCAACAGTTTTTTCTTACCCATAGTAGATTGGGGTAAAAGTTAGGCTTTTGAACCAAATCTCTCCCCGAAATCAAGAAATCAAGCAAAAAAGTGGACCTTTAAATAATTATAGGAGAGAAAATTGAAAAAAACATAGAATTATTCTGCAATCCCTTGCCAACATCAGAAATCAAAGCAAATTTATGCATAGAAATTCCGACTTTAACCATTCATACATGATCAGGGAAGGAATGAAATGGATCTACAATAAAATTTAACTTCATCACTTTCAAAAATTGATATGAGACGGGCCTTTGATTTCTCTCTTCCGCTTTCTCCTTCTTACAGCTGCAGACTAGGGTTTCCGAATAGAGAAAGTGAGGATAAATAGATGAGAGAGGAGGCTGGTGTAAGAAGATAAGAGAAAGGGCATTTAGGTAATTTCACAATTCAATTTGAACATAGTACTGCAAAATTGATTTGACGGTGTAGGGGGTTTCCTAATTAAAATTGCAAACATTAGGGGATTGTTGAGTTTTCCCTTCTATACATAAATTATGCTATCTGAGCTCAATATCCCAAAAAAACCAAAATATTGCACATTTCTTCAGAAGCCATAATGCTGCTAAATAAACATGTATAAAAGTGATATCTAGAACATGATTCACAATATATACCTCCATTAAACGGGAGATAAGTCCTGTATAGATCAGATGAGACGAGTACTAGGAAAGGCATAGCAGTGTCAGAATGCTGGATATCTATCCTTTTCACATCCTAAAACAAAAATGAATAACATCAAGCACATTCCATTAACCATGAACAAGAAATGAGTACTATAAGGTACTAATTATTTCACATTAGAGAGTTTCTGAAAATTTGTTAATATTCGAGTCCAAAATAATAGCCTTTAAGACATAACAAGATGACCGGACAAAATTGCACAACTTGATCTACAACAGAAGATGCATCCACTATGAGCTTATGAAAAAAATAATCCATTACCTTGCATTGAAATTTTCTTGTAACAGTTCGCTGCATCTACATAGGCTGATGCGGCTTCATGCTTGCTATCCATCTGTATTTAAATGAATAACAGCCAATATTAATTAACGGCTTCAGTGATTATGGACAAGGTATTCAAGCATTTAAAAATAAAATAAAAACACCTTTAAATGGCAGTCAGCCAGTTTGGTGTATACAGCTCCCGCTCTATCCCCTGAAATAGACGAATAGTACATAGATAACATTAAAACCATAATAGTTCCAAAATCACAGATGACTAGTTCACAGTGTAACTTCAATGATAGCCCGTTCTGGCTTGTTAAACTACTTAAATGATCAAAACTTGAACATTTTTCAATTTTTTATTTTTTAAAAAAATGACCAAAAAGCGGAAAACAAACAAAAACAGTAGGGTACTGCGTTAGTGTGGATTCAGCGGGAAAAAAACATAAATAGAGGAAGCCGTATGATGCTGATCTGATTAATCCGTGCTTTTACCATTATTTAGAAACTTGCACGACTATAATTTGTTAAAGCTTAATTCATATTTGGCGGAATTCATTCGAGGCCCATTTGAGCTACATTAGGCTAGTGTTCAAGACTCTAAGTTTAGGACATATCAAGGTCATTACCTATTTATCTAACCTATACATAAAATCTTCCTATAATCTTGGGAAGATCAAAGCTGGCTATGAGTTTCCTTAAATAATGAGTATTCACGCCGGTTCAACAAGCATCAATGGAAAGCCTAAACCGAATAGAATAAATGGAGCACATGAGCATAGCCCAATAGCGTTCTATTCACAACCCAACTCAACTTGGTTTTCACATTTTTTTTGAGTCTTTATCGACTCTTCTGATATGAGAAAAGTAGATTTTTAAAACATAAAGTATAATGATCATTTCATTCATGATTTTGGCAGCAAACACTACAATTACTGTTAGGTGTTTGATTGGAGCAATATTATTACTTCACAATGCTTACGCTATGTATGGTGTTCGGTATTTTTGTGAACCAAAAGTGCTTTCCTTGAAAAGAGTTGTTACCAAAAGAGCTAACAAAGATACATGCTTAACTTCAAAATTTACTTAATAAGTAAATAACACTTTTTTGAAAGGTGAAAAGTACCAGCACCACTTTAGGTGTGTTGAGAAAAAGGCTAGAAATAGCAGTTTCCTTTTGGCTAAAAGAGAACTCGTAACTAAGTTTTCCAAATGCCTAATTTGAGTCTAAAAGTGCTAAACGCAGTCTTAGAATATTAATACAATACAATCGTCATCTGTATCCTTCTTAATCACTATCTAGGAAGCACCGATTCGGGTGCGGGGGATGCGGGTGGGGGAATGCGGCAATTTCTAAAAACAGTGAGATGCGGGTGCGGCTGGGATTCGGCTAATATTTAAATAATTAATCTTCATATTATATATTTATATTAATATTTATATTTTCGTATTACAAACCAAAATCATCGCCAATAATCATTCATTAACCAAAAAATTTAAAATGATAATATAGCACAATACATAAATGATAACCTTCAATGTATCATCCACTACTCAAAATGTTAACAATACATAAACAAAAACAACTAAGTGATCATTCTCCAAGTGCGATAGCATCATTATCGTCATCCCCAACTTCATTCTCTAAAAAGAGCATGGCCACCATTTCCGGCTCATCAAGAGAGGTTTGCAACTTCAAGCTCACCGGCACCATCAAGAGGATCAAACACATCTCCACCAACATCCCACATCTTGGTTTGCCCATTCCCATATACTTCACTTTTTCTTGAAAGGAGACGAAGATTAGTGTACACAAATACTGTCTTCGGCACGTTGTGATTGAATTCTATTCCTTCTCATCAAGTGAATGAAGGAATACGTGCTCCAATTACGTTCGCAACAAGAAGAGCCGCAAGGTTGCCCAAGAAGTTTCAATGCTAAATTTTGTAGCAAAGGATAAAAAGCACCGTAGCATAACCACCAAACTTTAGGTTCCAATTCCGATCTATCACTCAAAGACTCAAAATTGCTAAACTCACTAGAAGCTCCAGAAAATTCACAACAAGCATTCCATGCACAACACCATAGAAGCTTGAAAATTCATTGTCTTCCTTGCTTTCATGCCTATATATTGATTTCTTCACATTCTCAATCATTGAATCTCACATATCATATATAAGATGCAAAGCGAGTTTGTCGTATCGACAAATCAAAGCATGTCATAAATTGGATTTGTGAATGAAAGAATGTAGTCGATCTTGTCCCACCAAAGATCGTTAAGAATGAGCTCCTTCACAAATTGAGCCTTCCCAACATCATCCTCCCTATAAGAAAACAACTTCTCACTAATGACCATTGCTTGGAGGCCTTATTTGATCAATCTAAACCTCCTCAACATAATGATAGTTGAAGCAAATCTTGTCTCCGCCACCGAAAGCAATTTTAAATTTACAAACTCATTGTAGATAGTCAATCTCATGGAATGGTTTGTAATGAAAACCTTTATAGCCAACACATCTTCGGCTATTTCGGTGATCCAATGACACTCATCATAAGCTTGATCATTTCTTTCGGTGTTCTTTGCGGCACATATATTTTTAAGAGCAAGATTTAGTGTCGCACTACACAAGGAGTCTAAAAGATGTAAGAGAATTGACACTCAATAATACTTTCGGTCGCTTTACACAACGGTGCATTATCCATCATCACATGGACAACATTTTTAGGGCCGACTTCATTGATTACATCTTTCAACAAATGTGCAATGTAGAACTTATCCTTGTACTCACCCTCACAATTGATAGCTTTTAAGAACATAGGCTCACTTTCCGACACCGCCATAAAGTTAATAAGAGGTATTTTTGGAGAATCCAACCATTTATCACTAACAATAGTCACTCCGGTTTCCACCCAAGTTTCTTTTATTGGAGCCAACATGTTTTCTATGTTTGTTCTCTCCCTTTGAAGTAGAGTAGTCCTCAAAGTATTGTAGCCCGGTGGAACAAATCCGGAAATGTTGTTGTTCGCCGCAAAAGAAAATGACTTCACATAATATGGACTTCTTGCAAGATGAAATGGTAAGCCACCGAAGTAGAACATCCTCGCAATTTCACTTCTTATTTAATTGCTCTCGAGCTTCCATATTGAATGCTTTCTCTATAGAGCTCTCCACACCCTTTCTCTTCTTTCCATCAACCCCCGACATGAGGAGCGAGAAACCCATTCTTGAACTACCAATTGAAGCCCTAGAAGTAGGTGAGAGAGGAACTTTAACTGGTCTCAACCTCTGTTCAGCTTCTTCCATAACTCTTTGCATCTCAGCTATATTTTGGGGAGTTACCACCAAACAAGGTTTTACACCAACGCCACCAAGCTTCAGAAGATGCGCCTTTACCCTCGAGTATGATCCAGTAACTTGCTTCCTACAAAAATTGCACGAACACCTCCAATTTCCACCCTTGTCCCCAATCTTTGCTTCTTTCGTCACATAACTCCAACGAGGATAATGATCGTCCTGAGGAGGATTAGATGCGGTAGGAGTTGCACCAGTGGAACTCATACTTCTTGTATTCATGACCTACAAAAGTGCTCAGTTTATAGTCTGTGTTATATTGTTATTCAATAAATTTCAGTATTATTCAATTTTTCTTTCTTCTCATTTTTTTTCTTCAGGAATCAAGAGTCGAGACTCGAGCAATAAATTTACAACAAGCATAGCATTATGGCAAGCAAGAATAGCTTTATATAGCAAGCAAGAAATAACACTATAGCAAGCAAGAACAGCAAGCAAGCAAGAACAAGCAAGCAAACAATTTATTTTTTGAAATCAATGTTATGAAAGAGGAATTCATACCTATGGTTTTGTATTTTTAAGAGAAGTACGCTTTTTATACTATGTTCTTTTAGAGACTCAAAATAGGATATCTCAGATCATAAACTGATTAGAAACAATTGTGTTACTAAGTCTTTCATTCATATATCTCATATCATAAATATGGAAGGGAATAGGATATCAATAACACTGACGCCAACCTAAAGAAATCAACTAGCACATGATAATCTAATATAAGTGCTGCACTCAACATTCCATTGTGTTTCACCATTTTTTGAAATGATACAGTGCTCAAATTCACAACAAGCATAGCATTATGGCAAGCAAGAATAGCAAGCAAGCAAGAATAACTTTATATCAAATCAAAAATAGCATTATAGCATTATAGCAAGCAAGAACAGCAACCAAACAATTTATTTTTGAAATCAATTGTTATGAAAGATAGAAAGAGTAAATTCATACCTAGGGTTTTGTATTTTTAAGAAAAATAGGTGAAGGCGCCGACGGCGTAGAGAAGATGACGGCGGCGAAGGAAGAAGACGACGACGGAGGGAAGACGACGGTGGCGGAGGAAGAAGTCGACGGCGGAGAGAAGCTTCGACGGTGGTAGAAGAAATCGACGAACAAGAAAGAAGATGACGATGGCGGAGAGAAGCAACGATGACGTCAGAGAGAAGACGATGGTGGCGGAGGAAGAAGTTGACGGTGAAGAGAAGCTTCGACGGTGGTGGAAGAAGTCGACGAACGAGAACGAAGACGACAACGGCGGAGAGAAGCAATGACGATGACGGTTGAGAGATTTGGGATTTAATGGATGAGGAGATTTGGGATTTTAGGGAAGAGGAGATTTGAGAGATTTGGGGATTTTGGATTTAGGGTTGAAAGAGAGAAGAGAGAGAGCAGGATGAAAATGAGACAGAGGAGGAAATGAGTTATCGGATTTTTTTTAACGCACCCGACCCACACCCGACCCGCACTCAACCCAATTTTTAAATAAAATATAAGGGGTGCGAATTTTGGCGCACCCCGTACGCACTGCGCCGCACCCTAGCCGCACCAGAGTCCAATTTGAGTCCGATTCGGGTGCAGGCTCCCTCGTAAAGAGTTTGTGCTTCCTAAGCTGACTCACTATATAATAAACATATTGTTGAAATGCGTATCTTACTAGTTGTGGACTAAATGTAGGCTCAAAAAAATTTTGAGGCTCAGTTCGAGCTCATTGGAAGGTCGAAGGCTCTGTTAAAATGAAGCACAAGGCATCGAAAAGACACTGTAGCATGGAAAATATCCTCGGCTAGCTTCACAAAGAAAAGTTCTCCTTAGTTTGCTAAGAAGCACGGGTACCGATACTCCTTGGGTACTCTCGGGTGCGTACCCAAGGAGTATCCAATTATTTTTTATTATAATTTTGTAACTTTTTGACACAATTTTTAGATAAATATTTGGTGACCTTGTGTAATTTCAAAAACTTGATGTTTCAAGTTATGCTCAAACACAAAACAAGTATACCCAAAATTTGATAGCTAGATTATCAATTTTTTCCTCTAAAGTGCTCATAATTATAATGTAGTCTTATAATTCTATGAAGTGGTTCAAATATTTACATTTTTGACGTACCCACCAACGCACCCGTATCCTATTTTTTAGTAAAATCACGTATCCTCGTACCCGTGTCGTGTTGTACTCGCACCCTGTATCCGTACATGTGCTTCATAGCTAGTTTGTTAGGGAAGAATTCCTGCCACGAACCAAAAATCAAGAAATGTTGGTAATTTGAGCTAGAAAAAAAGGGGGTTTTCAATTAAAATTATTGAGGTCTGCCCTTTTCGGTCACATTATTTCTTCCTAATCTTATCATTCTCTTTCTTCACTTTCCATCCAAACAAATAAGGTAATGAACGAAAGTAAGGATTATATACCATCCATTTCCAAATGTGAATAAGCAAAGAAGATTGCATTTAAGTTCCAACTCAACTTTTACATTCAAAGTCCATTAGGGGGTTGTGAATTCATGAGAAGTAAAATAACCGCCTCATGCAAAAACCTAAAAGAATCATTTCCGTGAAATCAAGCTCTCCGATTTTCTCATTTGTTGTAAATAAAATAGCATGAAGTATAAAAAATTGATATTACTAGGTGTTTTCCTTGTTTCTTTACATCAGAAAATGCATGACAGAATCCTTCTTTTCATGCTACCCTTGTTTATCTGGTAAGAGAAATGAAGAAAAAGAACTAAAGAGAAAGAGATGACAGGATTAGGAGTGAGTCCTAGCAAGCAAACATTTTCTGTCCCGACAAATTTCAAGAATTGCTTATCCTGATTTCTTGACATGGCGTGCACCCTTCGGACCAAATTCAAGTTACGAATTTCCTCACACAAATAAAGGAAACCCCATTTCAATCAAATGAGCCATCACCATTTTCCTCTCATTCCTCCAAAACAAAATCATCTTAAAACAACAGAATCGGGATTTTTTCATACCTTCATAATTCATAACCCCCCTGTTGAACCTCATTTAATAATTTAAATAAAAATAAATAAATAAATAAACAGAAGACAAACATTCTGATACTCATCTCCTCTGTCTCGTTTGACAACCCCACTAAATGCAATTTCCACCCTACAATTTCACATTTCTCATCTCCTACCTACGACGAATAATTTCAACTACAAACCCTAGACCCAACGTAAAACCAACCTGATTACGATCAAATTCAAGACTCGTGAAACCTCGAGGATTAGATCGAATTACAGAGAGAATATCTCACAGTTCTTTCCGAGTTTGAAGCAGTTAGCAGCCTTATCGTACAACTCGGCTGCCTCGTCGATCTTGTTGCCGAAGAAGGACCACCCGCTCAGTTTCTTCTCCGCCTTCTCCTCGAAATCGTTGCCCCTCGCCGTCTGATCCGCCATTACTCAATATCAGATCAATTGATCGAACAATCGCTTTTATTTGCTCGGAGAGTGAAGAAAGAGAGGGCAACGAAAGGCAAGGAAAGGAAAAGTGATAGGGATAGGAAAATTCGACGCGGGTCCGGTGAAGGCCCGATTGTCGAGTACAACCCGGAATCCACAGTGAGGAGTCGAGTGGGCCTGGCTGGGATTGGAAGATCTAGGAAGGCTGAATTTATGTGGGCCTGGATTTGAATTTGCTCGTCTTAGTATTTGGGCCTGGCTTGAGACTAGCCTATTACTAGCACGGAGGGTTTTTACAATCTCGATGATATGCAACACGCAAAAATAAAAAAAAGTCTCACAATTCAATATTTGATATATATACAGGTAATCTCTTAGAGTAATTTAGTAGTTGGCTATAAAAAATTTTGAATTTGAGTGAAACAGTAGCCGGCCATATTTGGGAAGAAATATAGGAATTTCGTCTATTCAAAATTTTATCCTAAAATGTTATCGGACGACAGATGGTTTTTCGTCCCAACATTTTTTTATAAACTATAACAAACGTGAAATGATTTCCGGCCCGTCCGATCAATTTTTTTTATATATATATAAATGTTCAGAAGGGAAATAATATCTTGTCCCTGATTTTTAATATTAAAAAAAAACGGATGAGAAATGATATCTCGTTCGATAAGTCATTATTATTATTATTTTTAATTTTATTTACTAGAAAAAAAATTCATCTGCCGCCTGTTATTTTTTTAAAAAACCAAAACCAAATTGTTTTGGAAATCAAACAACTATAGCTCGAACCAAAATTTTCTTTTTCTAAATATCAAATACTTAAATTTTGGAATCAAATAACTACAGATGCTCTTACCTGTTCTTAGTGAAGAGACAAAAGAAGATTTAAAATTACATCGATTAATTAATCTCGGTTGTTTGTGAAAATCTACGTTCATTAAATCCTTTTTACAATAGCAGTCTACAATTTGAAGTTTTTAACCTCTCTCTCATCTCTACTACTATAATGGAAGAAGGCCTTAGGGTAATTTGTCCATATCCCAACCAACCCGTGTAATGCACTTTTAATCTCTAATCTCTAATAATAATAATATAATAATTTCTAATATTATAATGGGAGAAGGCCTTAGTGTCATTTGTCATTTTGTCATTCTACCAACATATGCAACGCACATATAAAGGAAGTTTTTGGTTCAAATCTTTCCTATGTCAGAGTTTTTTTATTTTTATTTTTTGAAATTATTAAAACGTGTATTGCACGTGTAAATTACTAGTATGCCTTTGAAACAATTAAGTATCATTAGCTATAGTAGCTAATAAATGTGGACTAATTAAGTATAGACTAAGCATGCATATATAGGTAGTAGCTTAGTTCCTTCCCGTGTATACGTATACCGCCCCCACCTTGAGGCTGCCCCCTCAGGCTCCCAATTTTTTTTGTACTTTTAGGGGCCCCAAATTTGTACGCCCCTTAAAAATATAGGCACATATTTTGGGTGTAAAAAAAATTATATTGTAATTAATATAGGATCTCCAAAAATAATTATTTGGGCCTTTCGTCCTGAAAACTTAGGGCCGGCCCTGCCTGTATAAAATGTAATCAGACTACTAAACAATGCTTACTAACAAGCAGATTACAAACTTCATTTAAAGAGAATCTCTCCTTCTGTTTTCCTCAAGTTTACAGACTGGCCTCAACATGTACATACAGTTCCCCACAAGGAAGACCTAAATAAGTTTTTTGTGTGAAAGCATGCATTATTCATAGCAAACTGCATAAAGACAGTGTACGTCACACTTACTCATTTTAGGGTTCTTTAATTAACTTGATGCCTTCCCTAAAAAAGTTTAATAATAATAATAATAAAAGAAACTAACTAGAAATTCGATCTTTCTCAAAAAGCTGACAGTCTTAAAATGCATCATACTGGACAAAAAGAAAATGAAAATTATTCTCAAGACACAACCGTAAGCTGGTAGTGGTGGTGTGGTGTCTGCCTGCCAACTTTGAGCACTCGCCTAAAAACTCAAAACCCCCCCCCCCCCCCAACCTCAACTTTTACATTTAAGCAAGCCAAAGAAGGATATAAGAGAGCGGCATGTGCACTGACATCAGCACGACGCCAGCATATAGTATTCTTTAAATAATTTTTTCTTTTTCTTACAACTGTCTTTTTTTTATTTTTTATTTTTTAGTGCTGGATTTAAAGCTGGTGTTAAAGATTATTTTTAGTTCTTCTACGATGCAAACAATATTTAGACAGCTTCTTAAATTGTGGGTTTAGTTTTAGCTTTCTTTTTTTAATAAGGATATTTTCGCCATTATTTAAATAAACAGTATGTGAATTTTGAGCGCATTAACTAAGGCATTTTCTTTCTCTTTTAAGAATAAATTTTAGGCTAAATATAATAAAACCTTACTCAACTATGGACCATTTTAAAAAAAATCACACCAAATTTTTTTTTTAAAAAATTCCTCAACCAACTATGTTTTCCGAGCATGGCTGAGTAAGATTTTTTTTAAAAAAAAATTGTATTAAAAATATAGTTTGTTGAGATTTTTTTATGTTATTTTAAAGTTGAGTGTGGTTTTTTAAAAATGCACAATAGTTGAGTGAGTTTGTTTATATTTAGCCTAAATTTTATCTCAAAAAGTGAATATAACATGATATAGACAGAAAAAACAACCAATGGATCTTCTCAAACATTGTGTTTAGGATTCTATCTATGTGATATCATGAAATGCCTGCACCTATCTGATTCATATTCTGATTTTTCTCATCCTTCAATTTCATCTTCTTCCTTGTTCAACCGTGAAAACAATTTACAGAAAAATAAATTTTGAAAAGAAACCACAACAACAATTTAAACCAATGCTCGCCGTCTATTTCGCCTCCGTCCACCGTGGAATTCATCATCGGCTACGATTTCTCGTTTATCTGCCAGCCGAGTTCTTCATCATCAGTCAATTTTTTTACTTCTACTTTCATCGACTTCACTTCACTCCACTCCGCCGTCGATTTCAACACCATCCGCCATCAATGTAGTTGCCACCTGCACTTAATTTCGCGCCACCTTCAGAAGCCGATTTCGCCTTCCTCCGCTGGAGAAAGAGGTCGGGCTTATGATTCTGACTTTAAGAGAACGTTTAAATAATAATGGAGAGAATGAAACAGTTATTGCTCTAAAACTGGAGTGTAACTGATACCCCTCATATTTACGCTTATTTACAAATGAGCCATTTTATTTATTAAAGGAAATATTAACCGATCCTACAGCCTTGATTAAATCTAGTAGTAGTTACGAAATTAATAAAAAGTTGCAGAAGTTATAAGGTTGCACCATAAAATTTTCCTTTTTTTCCCCAACAGATAGATTTGGCTCAGATTTTTATCGTTGTTCAAAATTTCTCCAACGGCTAGAATACCAGAACACATTTTCCCTATATATATACAAGCACACATTCCCCCCATCCTTTTTCACATCCATTTCTTCATCAAAGTTATTTTTAAAAAAATAGTAGAAATTTACAATCAAAGTTCATTAAATAATACAATTTTTTTTTTTTTTTTTATCAAAATGGAGTTACGTTGAAGACGAAGCTATATGCCAAGCTTGAGTAAGAGTCACTCTCGACGGTGGAAGTGATTCCCAACAACCTAAAAGGAAATTTTACGAAAAGAATCGAGTAAAATATGAAGAAATTTGGGAGGGTCTTCCCGAAATTTTTTTGTCCTGCTGCCGAATTTGACAGTAGGTGGAGAATGTTTCTTTCCCCAGGGCTAACGAAGTGGCATGGAGCTTTGATGCGTATTCGAAGAACAATTTATAACTGCCAAACTTATCTAGATGAGGTAAATAATTTAAATAAATTTGTTCAAACTTATCCATGTTTTAATAATAAATTTTGGATTAATTCTTTCTTTTAAACTTTGTTATATTGTAGATGCCAAAGCGGGGTACAATAATCAGATGAGTGAAGATTGACACTTAGATGCTTGTTGGAATATTGTCAATGGTGTAGTCAAATTTAGAGATCCAATTGAAACTTGATTTGAAGAAAGTCAAGAGTTTCCAGTTGGAGAAACTCCGATGGATGTAACTCCGATAAATGCTACTCCGATGGAAGCAAGACTCATAGATTTGACTTGCGATGACCATCCTGCACCATTGCCGACACCCACTTCTGCAAAACCTTCAAGAAGGAAGGCTAAAAAGGTGACTGCTCGAAAGAAAGGGAATGCTTTATCGGGCGAGAGTAGTCGAACTGTAGAAGTGATCGAACAATTAGTTGGATGCTCGAATAATGAGACTAGAACCAATGACTTGGTCGTTGAGTCGATACAATGGGAAAAGACAAAGCAGATGAGACAAGAGCGAAGAGATGATCAAGCAAGAGAGAATCGAGTAATGATGTATGACACCACACTAACGACCACCGATAAGGCCGCATTCTTGAAGGAAGAACAAAGAAATATAATTTGTAACCGTGCTCATTCAGATGGCAATACCAGCCATGACAGTGGCTACGACTACAACCAAAATGAGGGAAAGGATGTTTTTAGACCCCAATTTCAGGACAGTTATGTAACTCCTTAGTATAAATAAAGCATATAATTTATTTAAATTTATCTTATTTAATGAAATAAAATTTAAATATCTTTACAATAATTTTTACAAAATATGTACCAAATACATGTATGGTATAAAATATTTCAGTGGCGATTGAAATAAATATAACGCAAAAATATTTATTCCAAAATGGCTTGTGAAGACCCACATTTTGAAAGTAATTACCAAACTGACCCACTTTCAAAACTATTTACCAAAACAACTCACTCGCTAGGGATACTGTAACGTCCCTGCCCCTAGCTCAAATAATTTATATAATTTATAAGACAAATTAGATACTCCCACCACAATCTGCCTCTTAAAAGTTGGTTAACCGATTAGGTGACTGTTGATCATAGGCTATATTATTTATATATTATTTTTATTATAGATATTACCGATATGGGACATTATATCGCATACCTTCTCACCTGTTCTCTCTCATCCGAGAGAGATACACCAACCTCTTCCAAATCTGGCTGTGTACACCGCGTGGGCCCACCACCTATGCATTCAACTTTTTTATACAAACAGCCCATATTCCATTTTATTAAACCAACAGCCAATTATACCTTTCTATACCTTTAACACACACACACACACATATACTAGTATTACACACGTTCGTTGCACGTGGGGAAAATGGGAAGAGGGGAATGAAAAGGACAAAAAAAACCTAGTGTTATACACGTGCGTTGCACGTGGGGAAAATGGGTGAGAAATGAAAAGGACAAAAAATATGTATATACCAACACGTGCGCTGCACGTGTTGACAAAATGACACAATGACAAATGACACTAAGCCCTTCTCCCATTATAATATTAGAGATATATACATACATACACTATTATATCTTATTTAAAATCACGGGGTGTTACACCCCCCCCCCCCCCCCCCCCAAAAAAAAAAAAAATTTAAATTTTAGGAGCATCTGCTTTTTCTATCCGCCCTCAAGCAACCATAGTCATGAAGATCCACCGCCGACTATCTAGACATACCCCACACTCGGCGTCGAAAGTCGGACCTAATACCATTTGTAACCCCCCCCTCCACCCCCCACCACACACACACACACACACACAGATTAGGAGCATCTGCTTTTACTATCCGTCCTCAAGCAACCACAGTCACGGAGATCCATAGCTCAGACAATTTATACAATTTATATGACAAATTAGATACTATGTAGTACAATTGCCCACTATAGGCTGCCTCTCAAAAATTGGTTAACCGATTAGGTGACTCTTGATCATAGGCTATATTATTTATATATTATTTTTATTATAGATATTACCGATATGGGACATTATATCTCATACCTTCTCACCTGTTCTCTCTCATCCGAGACAGTCACAAATTCGGCGTTCGGGAATCATTCGGCAAGATTTAATATTCGGAATTCGGCAAAAATTCAGAAAATTCGGAAAAAAATCGGCATAAGTTCGGGAAGAAAGAAATACAAAATTTAACCAAAGCAAAAATATATTTATTAGTAATAACATCAAGTGTTCTTGATCACTTAAGCAGCATTAACTGTACAGATCATATAATAGAGAGGAATTTACTATGAGTAGATCATATAATAGCTTTAATTAGAAGGAAAAAAAAAGTTTGTTTCTTTTACAATAGTTGAGGTTGTTTACTAATATGTGAGTAGAAACCTAGAATGACATACATTTTGAAACTGGGGTAGTATAAGCTGATGATCTACCTAAAAGGATAAAACTGACCAATTATGACTACATCCTCGGTAAACCATTTGTAACTACTATGTTTATCTCTTCACTAATCAGAATCCTGCACTACAAGAAATTTGTCATATACCAACGGATACCTATAGTGACGGATCACTAAAACCGTGGGTATAGGCATCATATACCTACAGACGTATAGTAAACTGTGGGTATAGGTATCCTATAGCTTTAGAGGGGTAAAACACTGTTGGTATAGTCCAAAATTTATTTCCCCCTAACTTTTTCATTTTCCCTCTCCTCCCAAAATATTTCATTTATCCCTAACTCCTAAATCCCTCTCTCACCAAATCCAATCTCTCCAAATCCAATCTCTAAATCCTCCTCCTCCTCCTCCTCCTCCCGAGTCGGCGTCGCCCTCCTCCCGCCGCCGTCGCCCTCACTTAAAGGAAGGAGACGGTCTCTCCCCCGCATCCTCCTCTTCTTCCTCGGCGTCGATCTCGACGAGATCTTCCCCGCATCCGCCGCCGCCTCCTCCTCCATCCGCCGCCGCCTCCTCCTCCTCCTCCGCCGCCTCCTCCTCCTCCCTGATTTGAAGTATTATATGTCGTTAACACTCCTACTGTGTCATACCCATTCCCCATTCTCTATACATGCTTCATTTTGACTAATGTCCTTTATCTATTTTGTCAGGGAGAAATCTTCAGCTGACAAATTACATATTTTGCAAGACAGAGATTCGCCGCTTGGACTCACTGATTTAAAAGTAAGAGTAGAGTGCTTTTGTGCCTCTATCAGTTATTTGTTAAACCTTTTCGTTTTAGATTTATGTTTCTTAATATAAAATTTCAATTGAACTTACCTGGTTGAATTTTGGAGCAGGATGTTGTTAACTTTGAGGTGTGCATGAGGCACATGACGAATGAGGAACAACAGCAACTAATGAAGTATCTACCATCTATAGATAAGGCTAAATTTCCTGAAAGGTAAACTTATATATAATAGCTTGGCACTATAAGTGAATGTTGTACTTTATGTACTGTAATATCTCATTGCTAATTTTTTCAGTCTCAGGACCATGTTTACAAGTCCTCAATTCGTGGAGACCATGTCATTTTTCCAGCAACTACTTCGAGAGGGAGTTTTCGAGCCATCAGTTTCTGGAGAGAGTTTTGAAGAACATATGACTTTGAAGAGGCTTTTGTTACATACTTCGACGAGATCTACATGGGTGGAATACTACAAAAAGCTAAAGGTACAAACTGATTCATGTAATGTGTACATAGATGGACACAGCAAGTCATTTTGTTGATATTATTTTGATTTGAAGTAGTTTTCTCATAAAAGATTTTAACGAATGCTTTCAGGCTTGTTACAGTGGTCTTTCATACACATACACACTTTTTTGTAGTTATACAGCAGTATAGATATAGCTTCAAAACTTACAGATAACCTTTAGTTCTAACTTCTAATCGAGCATCACATATTGGTCTCCACTTTGTATGTGATTTATAAGCTCTAGTTGCTATAGCAGAACTGGAGCCAGCGTAAGACTACAAACAAAAAGTAACATTAGAATTTAAACCTTGATAAAGATTTAGTTGAGCGAGAAACATAACCAGAGAATATAAGCATTGAGATTTTTAAGTAAATAACCTCAATACAGAAAACAGAAAGTGTAAAATCAGAGCTCAAGGAACCAATAAACAATAACTAGTCTAACCTACAGTTCATAGTGAAAAAACTGAGCTGAGCTTTTAGAATCAATGCAGGGACTGATGGGGGAGTTGAGGTACGAGTTTTAGAATCAGTTGAGATTATAGTGAAATTTTGTGCTCATTGTTTGAGTTTTTTGCTTGTTGACAACGTTTTAGTATGCTGAATTGCTAGTTAGTTGTACATTGTCTTCTGCTTGATGTGGGTAGTGTTCGTCCCAACTAATTTAGAGGCGGAGGCGGGATTGTATTTGAGGGGGTCTCAAAATATAACATGCACGGATTTTGCCTATTAACGGTGATAAGAATGTGCCTTTAGCATTTAGTGTGTAATAATAGGAATAAATCATTATACTGTAGGATGATTGAAATCAGGGATGCATGTGAATATGCTTTAAGTGGGCATAAAAGGATTTAGACAAAGTTGTACCCTGCAAAAAATATGTTCATAATGTAAGTCTGGATGTTCCTAACAACTTGGGGGAATAACACATAATCCCAATTTTCTTATTCTGAAAATTTAAGGGAACAACATAATCTCCAATGTTCTTAAAAACTTGAATAGATAGATCAACAGAATCAACCTGATCTCTATTGTCTGCATTTTTGATAATGTCCACTATTTTGTGTTTTTGGAACAAAGAAACTAGGCTGGAAAGTTTGTATAGAGAAATTTATCTCGGGATAACTAAACATTTTTTTCCTTTTGTTTTATCTTATTATATAAAATTATCATCGCTCGGGGGAGGAGCCAGGATTGAAAAGGGGGGGGGGGGGGTCCACTGGCTAGTGTATTGATTGTTAAATGCGAGGTTGCAGGTTTAGAATAATTTTTATTCTAAACCTGCAACCTCGCATTTAACAATCAATACACTAGCCAGTGGACCCCCCTCACCACCCACCAAAAAAAAAAAAAAAAAACTCTGCCCCTGTCACCGCTCCCTTTAAAAGAAGTATCTGGAAAATATAGTGTCCAACCTTTGTCTCCATAGGAGTTTTGGATGTTTGCACTACATTCATTATTTTAAAACTTTACTGTTGAATTTCTTGTATGCTGACTTTTTATTTAGTAAACAACATCTTTAGCTTTATATGGTTAATTATGATCAAAGATACAAGAGGCAAAGACGGGACTTAAAGGGGTTCAAAACATAACATGCATGAAAATCACTTTATTATGGTAATGGGAAATAAATTAAAATACTGCAATAGCAGCAAAAATAGGGTGTTGCATCCATATACATCGTAAGTAAGCAGTAAGTACCTGACACAAGGTTTATACTCTTGCAAAATAGTATTCAGTAATGTAATTCCCAAAATTTGGAATATCTTGAGAAATAGTTCCCAATATTCTTAAAAACTAAGCAGAGTTCCTTAAAAAAGTTATCGCAGAAGTTGGGATTTCATCAAATACCCTAAATCTAGAAAGAGAGCCTGGAATTTCATCAAATATCTAGAACTCATACCAAAACATATAATATATTTTTTTTTTGCTTTATGGTATTTTTGTTGAATTCAAACAGTGGTAGTTTCTTATTTACATAAAATATCTTAGTACGTGGAACCTTTACTTCAGCGATACTCGTAATCTGCACGTGCCATGCACGGTCTTTTTGTTATAAAAGTTTCTACTCTTTGCAAATTACCCCCAATGACACAAACTTTTATTTTATTTTATATGAGTGGCACTTTTGTAAATAATGATGTCATAAATTAATTTGAACTTTGAAGGTATTATGATAACGAACAACAATTGAGTAAATTGATGGTCTATAACTCCCCCAATGGAACTCTTAGTGCTGCTTGGTTGTTTCCAACATTTCCAATCAGAGGCTTTCTTAATTGATGTTATATTGGTTGAAATGATTGTTTCTAATATCCTGTAATTGTAAAAATGCTGCCAAACATCTCCCTATATTTGGAAAGTTGAAACAATCATTTCAACCAATATAACATCAATTAAGAAAGCCTCTGATTGGAAATGTTGGAAACAACCAAGCAGCACTAAGAGTTCCATTGGGGGAGTTATAGACCATCAATTTACTCAATTGTTGTTCGTTATCATAATACCTTCAAAGTTCAAATTAATTTATGACATCATTATTTACAAAAGTGCCACTCATATAAAATAAAATAAAAGTTTGTGTCATTGGGGGTAATTTGCAAAGAGTAGAAACTTTTATAACAAAAAGACCGTGCATGGCACGTGCAGATTACGAGTATCGCTGAAGTAAAGGTTCCACGTACTAAGATATTTTATGTAAATAAGAAACTACCACTGTTTGAATTCAACAAAAATACCATAAAGCAAAAAAAAAATATTATATGTTTTGGTATGAGTTCTAGATATTTGATGAAATTCCAGGCTCTCTTTCTAGATTTAGGGTATTTGATGAAATCCCAACTTCTGCGATAACTTTTTTAAGGAACTCTGCTTAGTTTTTAAGAATATTGGGAACTATTTCTCAAGATATTCCAAATATTGGAAATTACATTACTGAATACTATTTTGCAAGAGTATAAACCTTGTGTCAGGTACTTACTGCTTACTTACGATGTATATGGATGCAACACCCTATTTTTGCTGCTATTGCAGTATTTTAATTTATTTCCCATTACCATAATAAAGTGATTTTCATGCATGTTATGTTTTGAACCCCTTTAAGTCCCGTCTTTGCCTCTTGTATCTTTGATCATAATTAACCATATAAAGCTAAAGATGTTGTTTACTAAATAAAAAGTCAGCATACAAGAAATTCAACAGTAAAGTTTTAAAATAATGAATGTAGTGCAAACATCCAAAACTCCTATGGACACAAAGGTTGGACACTATATTTTCCAGATACTTCTTTTAAAGGGAGCGGTGACAGGGGCAGAGTTTTTTTTTTTTTTTTTTTTTTTGGTGGGTGGTGAGGGGGGTCCACTGGCTAGTGTATTGATTGTTAAATGCGAGGTTGCAGGTTTAGAATAAAAATTATTCTAAACCTGCAACCTCGCATTTAACAATCAATACACTAGCCAGTGGACCCCCCCCCCCCCCCTTTCAATCCTGGCTCCTCCCCCGAGCGATGATAATTTTATATAATAAGATAAAACAAAAGGAAAAAAATGTTTAGTTATCCCGAGATAAATTTCTCTATACAAACTTTCCAGCCTAGTTTCTTTGTTCCAAAAACACAAAATAGTGGACATTATCAAAAATGCAGACAATAGAGATCAGGTTGATTCTGTTGATCTATCTATTCAAGTTTTTAAGAACATTGGAGATTATGTTGTTCCCTTAAATTTTCAGAATAAGAAAATTGGGATTATGTGTTATTCCCCCAAGTTGTTAGGAACATCCAGACTTACATTATGAACATATTTTTTGCAGGGTACAACTTTGTCTAAATCCTTTTATGCCCACTTAAAGCATATTCACATGCATCCCTGATTTCAATCATCCTACAGTATAATGATTTATTCCTATTATTACACACTAAATGCTAAAGGCACATTCTTATCACCGTTAATAGGCAAAATCCGTGCATGTTATATTTTGAGACCCCCTCAAATACAATCCCGCCTCCGCCTCTAAATTAGTTGGGACGAACACTACCCACATCAAGCAGAAGACAATGTACAACTAACTAGCAATTCAGCATACTAAAACGTTGTCAACAAGCAAAAAACTCAAACAATGAGCACAAAATTTCACTATAATCTCAACTGATTCTAAAACTCGTACCTCAACTCCCCCATCAGTCCCTGCATTGATTCTAAAAGCTCAGCTCAGTTTTTTCACTATGAACTGTAGGTTAGACTAGTTATTGTTTATTGGTTCCTTGAGCTCTGATTTTACACTTTCTGTTTTCTGTATTGAGGTTATTTACTTAAAAATCTCAATGCTTATATTCTCTGGTTATGTTTCTCGCTCAACTAAATCTTTATCAAGGTTTAAATTCTAATGTTACTTTTTGTTTGTAGTCTTACGCTGGCTCCAGTTCTGCTATAGCAACTAGAGCTTATAAATCACATACAAAGTGGAGACCAATATGTGATGCTCGATTAGAAGTTAGAACTAAAGGTTATCTGTAAGTTTTGAAGCTATATCTATACTGCTGTATAACTACAAAAAAGTGTGTATGTGTATGAAAGACCACTGTAACAAGCCTGAAAGCATTCGTTAAAATCTTTTATGAGAAAACTACTTCAAATCAAAATAATATCAACAAAATGACTTGCTGTGTCCATCTATGTACACATTACATGAATCAGTTTGTACCTTTAGCTTTTTGTAGTATTCCACCCATGTAGATCTCGTCGAAGTATGTAACAAAAGCCTCTTCAAAGTCATATGTTCTTCAAAACTCTCTCCAGAAACTGATGGCTCGAAAACTCCCTCTCGAAGTAGTTGCTGGAAAAATGACATGGTCTCCACGAATTGAGGACTTGTAAACATGGTCCTGAGACTGAAAAAATTAGCAATGAGATATTACAATACATAAAGTACAACATTCACTTATAGTGCCAAGCTATTATATATAAGTTTACCTTTCAGGAAATTTAGCCTTATCTATAGATGGTAGATACTTCATTAGTTGCTGTTGTTCCTCATTCGTCATGTGCCTCATGCACACCTCAAAGTTAACAACATCCTGCTCCAAAATTCAACCAGGTAAGTTCAATTGAAATTTTATATTAAGAAACATAAATCTAAAACGAAAAGGTTTAACAAATAACTGATAGAGGCACAAAAGCACTCTACTCTTACTTTTAAATCAGTGAGTCCAAGCGGCGAATCTCTGTCTTGCAAAATATGTAATTTGTCAGCTGAAGATTTCTCCCTGACAAAATAGATAAAGGACATTAGTCAAAATGAAGCATGTATAGAGAATGGGGAATGGGTATGACACAGTAGGAGTGTTAACGACATATAATACTTCAAATCAGGGAGGAGGAGGAGGCGGCGGCGGATGGAGGAGGAGGCGGCGGCGGATGCGGGGAAGATCTCGTCGAGATCGACGCCGAGGAAGAAGAGGAGGATGCGGGGGAGAGACCGTCTCCTTCCTTTAAGTGAGGGCGATGGCGGCGGGAGGAGGGCGACGCCGACTCGGGAGGAGGAGGAGGAGGAGGAGGATTTAGAGATTGGATTTGGAGAGATTGGATTTGGTGAGAGAGGGATTTAGGAGTTAGGGATAAATGAAATATTTTGGGAGGAGAGGGAAAATGAAAAAGTTGGGGGGAAATAAATTTTGGACTATACCAACAGTGTTTTACCCCTCTAAAGCTATAGGATACCTATACCCACAGTTTATTATACGTCTGTAGGTATATGATGCCTATACCCACGGTTTTAGTGATCCGTCACTATAGGTATCCGTTGGTATATGGTAAATTTCTTGTAGTGCTTATACATGATCTTACTGATATTTTTCATATGTTGTGTATAAACATAGGATTCAAACTCTATTATATATCAGAAGATCCTTTGATTTCAGACAGAATTTGATTGAAGTATCTCTCTCCTAAATTAGTATGACCTGTTTGTATGACATGTTTTATATTTGGATTTTAAGACAGTTCCAGTGTGAATGATTGATGAATGTTTGCAGGCTAGCAAAGGAAACACAAGTGTATACTGAGGGCACTGCTAAGTTCATATATGGGCATGCAAGTATGGGACCTGCCCTAAGTTTCACGATGGTGCAGCATAGGAGAAGAAATCGAGAGTTGAAAAAACCATGGGGAGTAATGAAGAGAGTCATATGCTTACTGCCTTTACCTGTAGAAGTGTGCTTCGAAATTGCAGTATACTACTAGATTACAAATTTGCAATGGTCTAAGTGACAATATTTAACGAAATCGATTAATAAAGAATTGGGAAAAACTTGTTAATTCCTTTTGTTTATGAAGAGATAAAGAGAGAAAAAGACTTCATCCACCTAACAGTACCAATTAAATCTTTATATAGCATTAGCAAGCCTGATAACTTTTCTCACCATAACTAAAATCCTTAGTTATGAATTTTGTAGTTACCCTATTCGCAATTGGTGATTAAATCCAACTTAAAACAGAAATAAAAAAAATCATTGCATTAGAGGATTGAACTCTCTTAATTTGTTGTGTGAGTACGGTTGGAACACACTAAAAGTATCATTCGAGAAGAGTGTTTGGTTGGATAACAAAGACTTACTGCATGACTAAGGCACATATATAGTTCTTAAAGTAAAACTGGAGATGAAGATAAATTTTGTAATGGTCTAAGTGGCATAAATAATCAAGCAATATGATCGAATCTATACCCAAATGAACACAGATCATCTCTCCAATGTCTCAAACAGTCAAACATATTAACATAATAGTATTAGTACCTGTAACCTGGCTACTACAAGGCTACAACGACGGCGGCTGTGGGTTGCACCCAGGAACGATGGCGCGCGGCTGCGGGCTGCGACTACGGCTGATTGGCTTATAGAAAACGTCGAAGGATTGGAAGGAATGAAGGATGAAAATTGAGAAGTTGAAAAGGCAGCAGGAAATAGGGTTTAGTTTATTTGGGGTTATAGGGTTCGGTGAACAGTTCGCGAATTTTGCGAATTATTCGCGAACCGCGCGATTTACACGGGAAGAGGCATATAATTCGCGAATTTGATCGGCTGATCAATTAGCGGCGAATAATTCGCGAATTTCACGAATTTTTGACGAACTTTGTGACTATGATCCGAGAGAGATAGACCAGGTCACGTGGGTCCCGCCCTCCCTTGCTACGTCAGCAGTATAGGTTGACGAAGTCAACCTCTTCCAAATCTGGCTGTGTACACCTCATGGGCCCCCCACCTATGCATTCAATTTTTTTATACAAACAACCCATATTCCATTTTATTAAACCAACAGCCAATTATACCTTTCTATACCTTTAACATATATATACACACACACACACACACACTATTATATCTTATTTCAAATTACATCGTGTTACATATACAAGGCGAAGACTCACTGTCTCAGACTGCGAGTGTGTTTATACCACACGTTGTTTGAGACATCGAGTGTCGCTTTGAATTTAAAAAAAATTCAAACTCACTGTCTCAGATACCTCTCCACTTCTCTCTCTTCATTCTTTCTCCCAACTCCAAAACCCTTCGTGCTCTCACTAACCAAAACCCTCCAAAATCTCAAAGGATCCACTTCATCCCTCACAACCCTCTATACTCTCTCTCAAAACCCTAAACCCAACATCGAAGATCCCGAATTTGGTTGATTTCGTGAAGGGTAAAGAGGATTGCGGCAGAAGTGGATGCATTCATCTCATCCTCATTCTCTACCTCCTAAAGCACCAATCCATCGTACGGAAAGTCTTCATATATATGCAATTAGAAGTTGGGTTAATTTTGATTGTGGGTTTGTTAAAACGTAATGTTGAGAGCTCATGATTTTTTTTGATGATAAGTTAAAAGAGGAATTTATAATTTATTTGTGTATGTTTAGTTAAAAGAGAAATGCAGTGAGGTGAAACTTTGAGACTATATGGAAAAATTATTACATTACTGTTGCTGCTGAAATCGGTGTGGGGCAAACAGATAGATTTGTGGATTCTTGGGATGTTGAATAGTCAAACCTGAACACCTTTCTGTCGGAGTTTGACCGTGATCTCCCGCCGTTGACCTGCAAAAAGTGCGAAACACCAGAGTTGATCCCGGCGACGCACCCTCCGACGCTCAAGTCGGTAATCAGAAAGATTATGAACGAGCTTTGATTGGCAAAAGGTTGATTACCTGGTAATAGTGGGGGATGGGGGGTATTTATAGCTGCCTTAGGAACCAGTTTCGGGATAAGATCAAATTCCTACTTCCCAGTGGATGCATAGAAGTGATCAGGACCGTTGATTGAAGACAATCATAAACCCTAATTTCCTATCCAGCTGGACCGGGTCTCTTGCGGGTTGAAACCAGCACCCATTAAGATAGATCTGTTTAGGGATTACTGGGCCTTTGGAAAAAAGGCCCAGTTTCTACTTTGGACCCGTTTGTAGGTGAAATTACCATTTTACCCCTGATCTTTAAGATTCATGCCCGATTTGGACGGTTCCGATTTAACCATTATTTTTAGCCATATCACGAGCCCCCCACTCCTGAAGACTGAGTTTAATCAACCTTTGAGGAATAGTTTTACTGTTTTAATGGCTTGTGGAGTTGTATCGGAGTCCAAATGAGGGGTGTCGAATCCTTATGTAAGGTATTATGGTGATCTTCAGAGTTGGTTGCGCGCTCAAGGTTGTTCTTGAGCTCTCCTGGACTTTTAGTGATTTTCTTAATTTTTATTTATTTTTCGGACCATTTATTTAATTTTGCGAAGTGGTGATTTATTGTTCGGGGACATTAATTAATTATTCTAAGAAATAATTATTTACCCAGGGGCTCAAAAATATTTTTCCAAATTTATAATTATTTTTTAGAATTTTTAATTAATTTTCCTGAATTTTTTAATCATTTTTTCACAATTTTCAAATAAGTAATTCGATTTTAATAAATAAAAAATTAATTTTTAATACCATTTATGACGTGGCACGATGTGTGCTCTCCATCAGCATTGGGTGCGAATTTCGGGGTGATCTAATGCTTGTGGTTGCTCAAAGGTGTATTTCTCTTCATTTGGTGACAAGTTGCTTCGGCGACGTTGCCGACCCCCTCCAAATACGTGTCAGGAAGGAGGCCGAAGTCTAGGGGGGTTTGGGGTCTCCTACCGAGGTGCAGAGATACCTCGGCGTGGCGACGCGTGTAAAAAAAAAGGGGTTCGGTGAGTCTTTGCCGAAGTCTGGGGTGAGTTTTTCCATGTTTGAGCGTGGGTGCCAAGAGCGCTCGGCAAGGTGTGCCGAAGTCCAACGCAAGAGTTTTTTCTCACGTTTGGGCGTCGGTGCCAAGAGCGCTCAGCAAGGCGTGCAAAAGTCCAAATATGAGAATTTTTCCATATTTGGGCGTCGGTGCCAAGGGCGCTCGGCAAGGCATGCTAAAGTCCAACGCGAGAGTTTTTTCTCACGTTTGGGCATCGGTGCCAAGAGCACTCGGCAAGGCGTGTCGAAATCCCAGAGTGAGAATTTTTTTCATGTTTGGGCATCGGTGCCAAGAGCGCTCGGCAAGGCGTGCCGAAGTCCAACGCGAGAGTTTTTTCTCACGTTTGGGCGTCGGTGCCAAAAGCGCTCGGCAAGACGTACCGAAGTCCCGAAGTCAGAATTTTTTTCATGTTTGGGCGTCGGTGCCAAGAACGCTCGGCAAGGCGTGCCGAAGTTCAACGCGAGAGTTTTTTCTCATGTTTAGGCATCGGTGCCAAGAGCGCTCGGCAAGGCATGTCGAAGTCCCAAAGTGAGAATTTTTCCATATTTGGGCATCGGTGCCAAGAGCGCTCGGCAAGACGTGCCGAAGTCCAATGCCAGAGTTTTTTCCTCACGTTTGGATGTCGGTGCCAAGAGCGCTCGGCAAGGCGTGCCGAAGTCCCAGAGTGAGAATTTTTTCTATGTTTGGGCATCGGTGCCAAGAGCGCTCGGCAAGGCATGCCGAAGTCCCAAAGTGAGAGTTTTTTCTCACGTTTGAGCGTCGGTGCCAAGAGCGCTCGGCAAGGGGTGCCGAAGTCCAACGCAAAAATTTTCTTCCATGTTTGGGCGTCGGTGCCAAGAGCGCTCGGCAAGGCGTGCCGAAGTCCCAAAGTGAGAGTTTTTTCTCACATTTGGGCATCGGTGCCAAGAGCGCTCGGCAAGGCGTACCGAAGTCCCAAAGTGAGAATTTTTCCATATTTGGGCGTCGGTGTCAAAAGCGCTCGGCAAGGCGTGCCGAAGTCCAACACGATAGTTTTTTCTCACGTTTGGGCGTTGGTGCCAAGAGCGCTCGGCAATGCGTGCCGAAGTCCCAGAGTGAGAATTTTTTCCATGTTTGGGCATCGGTGCCAAGAGCGCTCGGCAAGGCATACCGAAGTCCCAAAATGAGAATTTTTCCATGTTTGGGTGTCGGTGCCAAGAGCGCTCGGCAAGGCATGTCGAAGTCCCAAAGTGAGTCTGACAGCTTGGAGATGACAGCTGGCCTTTTGACTGTTGATCTTCTGACGATTTTGACCGTTAGTCATTAATGTGACGGTACGACTTTTGTCGTTTTGTGTAAATGGGCCTGACTGTTGGTCTTTCGAAGATTTTGACTGTTAGTCATTAATGCGACGGTACAACTTTTGTCATTTTGTGTAAATGGGCCTAACTGTTGGTCTTTTGAAGCCTAACATCCTCGTTTTGTGTGCCAACCTCTATAAGACCAAACCCCCCTCTCATTTTTCACTTCTCTGATTTTTTACTCAGGCAGTTATTTTTAATAGGGAGAGATTCTGGCGATCGTCGACAGTACTCCGGTGATCTTTCCGACCGCGTCAGTCACTTCAAGGTAATTTATACTTAGCTTATTTCACGTAGAAAATGTCTCTTTTCCCTATTTCGGAGCCCTTCCCCTTTGCTGGCGAAGCGCCTTCTCCGAATCAGAGACCTCGCATCGGCAAGGGCAAGAGAGTTGACGGTCGAGACACCATAGTGGAAGACCCGAAGCGTATGGGGGAGTTTGGCCAACTGCCAGGCGTGTTGACGGATCTCCATAGGGTTCGAGGGCTTCCGGAGGAGCACGCCGAGCATATAGTATATGGTCGGGGACAGAGCTTCGAGGAGAACACAGCGAGAGAGACCTCGGAAGAAGATGACACAATCTCCATTCTTAACGAGGCAGACCTGGTAGCGATCCAAGAGTGTTTTCATATCCTGGAGGAATACGAGTTGATGCTGCCAGGTCTCGGGGTGAGGGCCAACTTGCCGATGTCAGTAAACATGTGATTCTGGCTGGTCGACGCCTTCATTGCCGGGGCACGTCTGCCTCTTCACCCGTTCGCCGTTCAGGTGCTGAGGTGGTTCGCGGTCAGCCCCATCCAACTGATGCCGAATGCGTGGAAGGTCATCAACGGGTTCGCGCTCCACTGTCAGGCAGCCGAGATCAAGCCGGACTTGAGGGTGCTTCGGACTCTTTATCGGCTTCATCAACAGCACAAGTCCGAGTTCCTATAATACTTGGCTCCGAGGCATGGTGCTCGGCTCGTCAGCTGCCCCGACTCCATAAAGCACTGGCGAGACAAGTACTTCATAGTTCGGAGCCGCGAACCGTGGAGCATACCCTCGGGTTGGGTGAGGAGGTGACGAAGAGAGTAAGGGAGTCACCGGTGCTCCACCCCAACGAAGAAGAGGTGGTTCAGATTCTTCTCGATCGGCCAAAGTTCGACTGGAGAGATCTAACCGAAGACGCGCTCTTCAGGGGGGGGGGGGGGGGGGCTCTGTCGCGTAGATCCCAGTACGCGGCTTTATCCGTTTGTTTTGTTTTTTTTCTTCTAATTCAATCATAACTTGTTTTAACCAAACTTTTCTTTCGCTGCATAGACTATGGATTACGACGCAATTCTGGTACAGAGGGCGGCCCTCGGAAGCAAGGCGGCTAAGAAGCGCAAGAGGGTCACCACGAAGGTGACCGCTCCGAAGCCCAAGACGGTCGACAGCACCGTTCAGGAGGCAGCAGCCTCGGCAATGGTGACCCCGAGGGTGGCAAGGGCAGTGACCTCGGCATCGACCGAGGCTAGCGAGTTCCTGATGGCGGCGACTCTCGGGATGGAGGCGGCCCCGTTGATGGCGGAGGCTGAGGTGTTCCTGACCGAGGAACACAAGAAGATTTTTATTCCGGACTGGCAAGTTCGGAAGTTGGACGGTTTCCTCAGCGCCTCGGCGTCAAGCATGCAGGCCGTCAAGCACTTGGCGACACCGAAGGACTGAGCCGCCATGGATGTTGGAGGCGTGGGGGATGACGCCCTCGAGATCGCTTGATCGGCGGTATCGGTGAGTATTTTGATTTTGTACTTTTAGACAACTTACTTATTTATTTTTCTAACTCTTTCAACTTTTTGTTTTGGCTGCAGATAACTGTTCACTTTGGTCATCGCATGGAGAAGATCACCGAGCTCGAGAAGGACTCGAAGAAGGAGGTCGACCGAGCTCGAGCTGAGAAAGCTCGGATCGCCAACGAGCTCGACAAGTTGAAGGTCGAGGCAGACGGAAAGATGACGAGGTTGGAGTACCTCGACGACCTCATCAAGAAGCTCGAAGCTGATCTGCTTCAGCAGAAGGAGGAGGCGGCAAAGCAGCAGGCCGATGCCGTAGAGGCTGCTAGGGTTGCGGCGGCGAAGGAAGTCGAAGCTGCGACCATGGAGAAGGCCCAAGGCTTCCTCACGGCCAATATGGCCAAGGCATACGCTCAAGCCATTGAGCAAGTGTCGGAGCGGTACCCCGAGGTCAACTGCTCCGGATGGCGGCTCTTCCCCGACCACGTCGAAGGCTTCGATGCCGAGTCCGAGGGGGAAGCAGGGGACGATGAAGGGGACGTCGAGGTCGAGATCGTCGGCGAACACCAAGGGTCCGAGGTGAATCCACTAGCGACGGTCGCGCCTTCGGGGGAATCCGACCCCGTGCAATCCCGTCGCCCTGGGAAAGAGGTCGTCCCCTGACTTCTTCTGCTTCTTTTTTCTTCTTTCTTTTGTACTTTTTGATGTATCGCCTAATTGCGGACTGGCAACCGCAGTTTTTTTTTTAAATGAATGAAAATCCATCTTTTTGAGTTCGATTATGTGTGAATCTTTGGAAATGAGTTTACAAAAATTTTCTTAAAATTTGGCTAAGTGTTCACGTCGCCCTGCCTAAAGCTTCGGCTACGTGTTCACATTTTTTTTTTTTTGAAATTCTGTTGTGTACATGTCGCCTTGTTCAGGAGTCGGCTTTGTGTTAACCAAATTTGCCAATTTTTGCTAAGTGTTTTCGTCATTTGCCTTGGAATTTTCAGCTCGTGGAGGTGACACAGCTTGTCGAACCAACTTATGCGGCGGAGGAGCTATGTTCCGAGGCCGGCCTAGGGGCGACGAAGTCGTGCCTTGCTAGGTGCCGAAAGCGCTTTATGAAGTTGAGTTGGGGCTGTGCAGAGCCGAAAGTGAACGAAATCATTTGCAACTAATTGTAGGCCGCCGAGACAAAGAGATTCGATGACTAGAAGGGAGGCTTGCTTAGATGATCCCTGAAGGCGATGATGATGGCTCGTCGACAGCCTTTAGTCTCCGCTTGAGGCTTAAGTGTTTCCGCCACTCCTTGTCGAAGATGAGGGACGAACTATTAGCTGAAATTCACCACTTGCAGATAGTAGAATAAGAGCTTTTGGCAGGGAGAGAAGAACTAACAGCAGCGATGGGGAAGTTGATGGCAGAGCGCGATGAGTTGACGGCGGAGGTCGACGAGTTGAAGAGGGTTACGGTCGACAAGAGTATCGAGATTACTCAGCTCCGCCGAATTATTACCTACAGTTCTGGTGCCGCAGGCTCCACTGTGCTCCCTCGCTTCAAGATAGCCGTGAAGGACGACTCTCTGAAGCAACAAATAGTCGAGCTAGAGGCAGAGGTTGCTCGCCTCAAGCCCCATTCGTGACCGATCAACGTTGGAAGCACTTCGTATACCCATGAAGAGAGCGAGCAAGGGATTTTGTTTTACGAGCTTGCGACTCGCTCGCCCATTGCTCGGCGAAGTCCAAGTGACGCCCAAAGTGGGGTTGCTGTTTCGTCGAGCGGAGCGTCCGTTGGTGCGACTGTCAGAAGTAGTACAGAAGATACATCTCAGTTTGCCGGTCTAGGGACGAGCTCCGAGGTTAGGCACTGCCATCCCCGGATGTCTTTAAAGCGGAACATCCCTGCGCCTAGGAGGCATTGAAGTAGTCTTTTATTTTCCAAGTTTTGAATCTTGTCTAAGTACGAGGAGTCGGTCTTGTAATTTTGGCTTTTTAACTCTTGTAACTTCGTTGTAGAGAAAAGTACCAGTCTTGTAATTTGATTTGTTCCCCAACTTTATAGAAGTGAAAGCTTGTTTTACTCCTTTGCACTTGTGGGTTTGCGTGTTTTGTTGGTACTTGTTATTTGTTTGGTACCTACTTGTAACTTGCTTAAGAGCAAGGAGTAGAAGCGGAGCCGAGCCAAGCTTTGAGCTCCGAATTCTTTGCTAGAGCAGGTTTCAACGGTTGTGGGAGCAAATTCGAATGGCGAATAACTTCTAGCTCGCTTAAGAGCGAGCTTGCGAAGCGGAATCGAGTCAAGTTTTGGACTCCGAACACGTCATTTGAGTAAGTCTCAACGGTTGTGGGAGCAGTTCCGAATGGCGAATCACTTCTAGCTCGCTTAAAAGTGAGCTTGCGAATCGGAGTCGAGCCAAGTTTTGGACTCTGAACGCGTCGTTCGAGTAAGTTTCAACGATTGTGGGAGCAGTTCCGAATGGCGAACCACTTCTAGCTCGCTTAAAAGCGAGCTTGCGAAGTGGAGTCGAGCCAAATTTTGGACTCCGAACACGTCGTTTTAGTAAGTTTCAATAGTTGTGGGAGCAGTTTCGAATGGCGAACCACTTCTAGCTCGCTTAAAAGCGAGCTTGCGAAGCGGAGTAGAGCCAAATTTTGGACTCCGAACATGTCGTTTGAGTATGTTTCAACGGTTGTGGGAGCAGTTCCGAATGGCGAACCACTTCTAGCTCACTTACGAGAAAGCTTGCGAAGCGGAATCGAGCCAAGTTTTGGATTTCGAACACGTCGTTCGAGTAAGTTTCAACGGTTGTGGGAGCAGTTTCGAATGGCAAACCACTTCTAGCTCGCTTACGAGCGAGTTTGCGAAGCGGAATCGAGCCAAGTTTTGGATTCCGAACATGTCGTTTGAGTAAGAGAAATTAAAGGTCTTAAACAGAGAGATGAAATAATCACAAGAGAATTATGAGGGGAAAGAAGTTCTTTATTGATAATTGCTAATCGTCCGCTTCTAAGTTGCAAGCCGTTATTACAATGAGAAAATAAAGAAGCAAGTACAAAATAAAAAGATAGGAATGGCTCGACATTTGAAGGTACTCAGAGAGGTGTTCAAACACCCTCTTGGTACTTCAGTAAGTGGTCGGCGTTCCAAGTTCTTGGTATCTCTCTGCCTTTAAGATCTTCAAGACGATATGCTCCTGGCCGAACTACTTTGGAGACCTTATAGGGTCCTTCCCAATTCGGGGCTAGCTTGCTCTTTTGACTCAGGAATGAGATGCTAGCTTTCGGAGGACTAAGTCCCCCTCCTTGAGATCTGTAGGACGGACCCTTTTGTTGTAGGCCTGCTCAATTCTTCTCCGATAATTTAGCTGGAGAATTGAAGCTCTTTCACGGAGCTCATCGATCAGGTCCAAGTTCGCTCGGAGCTCTTTGGCGTTCTGATCTTCGTTATAGGCAACAAGGCGAGGGGATGGCAGACCAACTTCTAAGGGGATTACAGCCTCGGACCCATAGGTGAGATTGAAAGGCAACTCTCTTGTGGGGGTCCTCTTCGTAGTGCGGTAGTTCCACAATACGTTAGGAAGTTGTTCTGCCCATAAGCCTTTGGCCGACTTATCTAGTCTCTTCTTGATGCCGGAGATGATCGGCCTGTTGGCGTTCTCTACTTGACCATTGGACTGAGGATGGGAGACGGAGGAGAAGAGTTGCTGAATGCCGAGGTCTTCACATAAAGATCGGAATGCCTCCCCTGTGAACTGTGTTTTGTTATCTGTTATTAGGCTCGGGGTACGCTGAACCTACAGATTACATTTTTCCAGAAGAACTACAGCACCTTGTTCTCGGTAATAGTAGCCAGTGGCTCAACCTCGATCCACTTAGAGAGATAGTCAATTGCCATGACTAGGAACTTGAGTTGGCCTGGAGCTGGTGGGAACGAACCTAGTAAGTCCATCCCCCACATTGCGAAGGGAATTGGACTCGAGAGAGATGTGAGTTGTGCTTGTGGTAGGCGGCGGATATTGGAGAACTGCTGACCGGGGGCCGGACATGTTGCTCGGCATCTCAAAGCAGGGTAGGCCAGAAGTACCCGTAGTTCAAAACTTTTCTAGCAAGGGACCTTGATCCAGAATGGGCTCCACCTATGCCTTCGTGGAGTTCTTAGAGGGCATATGAGGCTTCTTCGGGAGAGAGACATCTCAAGTACGGTTTGCCATCTACTTGGGTATAGGAGCATTTGTACAAGACTCCTTCAACAAGGGTGTACCGCTCCGCTCTCGTTCGGATTCAACGTGCTTTTTTAGGATCTTGAGGGAGGGTCCCATCCCTGAGGAACTCTATCAAAGGCTTCATCCAGTTGTCCCGGAGTTGGACAGGCAGCGACTCCATCGAGTCGGGAGCTTCTTCTTCTATGCTTGGTCTTAGGAGTACTTCAATTAGGACGGTCTGCTCAAGACCTTGGAGGAAGGAGGAGACCAATTTTGAGAGGGCATCTACTTGGGAGTTTTCTTCTCTAGGGATCCGCTGAATTTGTGCCTCTTCAAACGAAGCCATGAGACTTTGGACCTTGACTAGGTACTTAACCATTTGGTCATCTCGCGCCTCGTAGTTTCCTAAGACTTGATTAACCACCAGCTGCGAGTCACTGAATATTCGGATACGTTGCGCTCTTGCGAGCCATGCCCAGGCCTGCTATTAAGGCTTCATACTCAGCTTCGTTGTTGGAGGTTTTAAAGTTGATGCAGACGGAGTATTGGAGAACGAAGTCATCTGGGCATATGGGCGGCCCATTTGCTACTTGACTCACATCTGGGATGGTTCTTTCTACTATAAATTCAGTGAGGGCTTGAGCCTTGATAGCATTCCGAGGCTGATAAGATATGTCATGTTAACTTAGCTCGATCGACCACTTCATAAGGTGTCCGGAGGTCTTGGGCTTGTGCAGGACTTGTTTGAGCGGCTGGTCGGTAAGGACGACCACCGAGTGTGATTGAAAATAGGGGCGGAGCTTCCTGGCTACCATTACCAAGGCATAGGCTATCTTCTCCAACCTCGGATAGCAGAGCTCGGCATCCCAAAGTACTTTGCTCACATAATAGATAGGCTTCTGAGCCTTGTCTTCTTCTCTCACTAGGATAGCGCTGAGGGTTTGTTCGGAGGTAGCGAGGTAGAGGTAGAGTGTTTCCCCGGGAGTAAGCTTGCTGAGGAGTAAGGGGTTGACCAAGTAAGCTTTGAGCTGGTCGAATGACTCTTGCTGCTGCTGGCCCCACTCGAAGCCTTTAGCCCCCCTGAGGGCTTTAAAAAAAGGGAGACACTTCTCCCCGGACTTAAATAGGAAGCGTCCTATAGCCGCGAGGCGTCCGGTAAGCTTTTGAACTTCTTTCACACTTGTAGGAGGAGCCATATCCAGTATGGCTTTTATCTTCTCGGGATTGGCCTCAATCCCCTCTGACTGACCATGAAGCCTAGGAACTTACCAGATGAGATCCCGAATGCACACTTATTCGGGTTCAGTCTCATGTTATGCTTCCTCAATACGTCGAAGGCTTATTGGAAGTCGGTGACATGGTCGGACCCCTGGATGCTTTTCACTAGCATATATCAACATATACCTCCATGTTCCGCTCGATTTGATTCTTAAAGACCTTGTTGACGAGGCATTGGTAGGTTGCACCAGCATTTTTCAGACCGAAGGGCATCACCCTATAACAGTAGAGGCCTTGATCTGTGACGAAGGAAGTCCTCGGGATATCCGGGGGGAACATTCTGATTTGGTTGTATCCGGAGAAGGCATCCATGAAATTCAACAGCTCATGGTTTAAAATAGCGTCGATTAAGGTATCTATGCTGGGGAGAGGGAAAGGATCCTTAGGGCATGCCTTGTTCAAATTAGTGAAGTCGATGCAAATTCTCCAGCTTCCATTGGCCTCCTTGACCATAACAACATTAGAGAGCCACTCGGGATAGTTAATTTCTTGTATGAACCGTGTTTTGAGGAGTTTGTCCACTTCTTCCTTTATGGCCTGCTGGTGCTCAGGGGCGAACTTGCGCCTCTTCTGCTGGACCGGGTTGGACCCCGGAGCAACACTTAGGTGGTGGACGAGGAGGTCCTCAGAAATCCCTAGCATGTCGGCAGCTGTCCAGGCGAAGAGGTCATGGTTCTTCCTGATGCAATGGACTATGTCAGAACAGAGGGCAGAGGGGAGGGTCTTGCTGATGAAGAATTTGCGGTTCGGATCTTGCACTGAAAAGAGCACTTCCTCCAGCTCGTCAGCTGGTTCTGACATAGGCTGGGTGTTCCCCTAGGGAATCTCAAGAGTCTCGAGGGAAAGGACAGGCCCCCTGGTCGAGGTTATGTAACACTTGCGGGCCATCTCTTGACTTCCCCTCACTTACCCTACACCTGCCTTGGTGGGGAACTTCATTTTGAGATGATAAGCCGATGGAACAGCTTCTAGAGCAGCTAGGCCAGGTCGGCCTAGGATCACATTGTAAGCAGCTGGGATGTTGACAACCATGAAGTTCATTAGCTCCGTCCGGGTAGTAGGAGTTTTGCCAGCGGTTACATCGAGGGTTATCACCCCTTCGATAGTCACTGGCACTCCCGTGAACCCATGGAACGTATAGCTGGCGGGCTTGATCCTGTCCCACGATAACTTGAGTCCTCGGAAGGCCACTAGGAAGAGAATGTTGACAGAACTGCCATTATATACCAGAATCCTCTCCACTTTGAAGTTAGCAATGTGGAAGTTAATTACCAGTGCGTCACAGTGGGGTGTTCGGACACCCTCTAGATCTTCATCCGAGAAAGTAACCGGGACTCCAAGACCTTTGGGAGGGGGTATGCTATGAACCGAATTGACTTCCCTGATGAAAGCCTTTCGAGAAGAGTTGGAGGTTCCTCCTATTGGGCCTCCATGGATGAGGTGCAAGATGCGTTCTTCTTCAAACTCGGGAGTCTCGTTGCGCCTCTGAGGATGCTTGTTAGTCCCCCTGGGGGAGGAGGAAGATTGATTCGGTCCTTTCTTACAAACTTGAACAGCTGCCCTCTCTGAATGAGGGCTTCAATTTCATTCTTCAGAGCCCGACAGTCATTGGTGTCGTGGTCGTGGTCTCGATGATATTGGCACCACTTCTCCTTGTCCCGCTTCTTTCCAGGGGTATTCATCTTTGGGGCAGGAGGCAGGACTTCTTCTTTCTCAACCTCCATGAGAATAGTTGAAACATTGGTGTTGAGAGGGGTAAACTTCTCAAATCTGGGAGGCGGGCGATGCTGACCCCTGTTGTCCTTCTGGAGCTTTTTAGCTCTCTCATCTTCGGCTACTTTTCTCTTGCTTCTTGAGGAAGACTCCCTCAGCCCGGATATACTTCTCACTTCTGAGAAGAAGGTCGGAGAAGTCTCGCGGGGGCTTTTTGGCTAGGGAGGAACGGAGGCTCGAATTGAGGACATTGGACTGAAAAGTGGCTACAGCGACCGATTGGTCGAGGGAGGCAATATACCTAGCTTCCACGGTAAAATGCTTGACATAATCTCTTAGTTTCTCACCCTTCTTCTGATTGAGGAAGAGTAGTGAAATACTAGTCTTCTCGGTTCGTTGACTGCTCACGAAGTGGGTGATGAAGAGGGTTTCAAATTGTTCAAAGGCGAAGATGGAGGATGGGGCGAGGCGAGAGTACCATTCCCGAGCCGGACCTTTGAGAGTAGCTGGGAAGGTCTTGCATAGTAGAGCATCGGAAGCCTGGTGGATCATCATAAGAGTTTTGAAACTCTCGATGTGATCCACGGGGTCTGACTCCCCCCGTATATGTCTCGAACAGCAGGGGCTTGAAGCTTGCTGGAACGGGAGCCTCCATGATAGTTCGGGAGAACGGAGGTCTGCTTGGACGGAGGGTCCTCCCTCTTAGCTCCTCTTCCCTGTCTCGTTGACCGAGGCGCCTCTCCATCTCGTGGAGACGGCGATAAACTGCATCATCTCTTCGACGGTACCCCAGTGAGCCCCTGGACTCATCTTCGTACGAAGGGGAGCGCGGGCTACGACGAGGGTAGCTTGGGGAATGGCGAGGACTAGGGTTATGATGGCGGTGGCTCGGTGCTTGAGGAGGACTTAGAGACCGAGGACGAGGGCTTTGAACTGGCTGAGGAGTGGGAACCCTCGGAGCATTATTGTTGTTTGGTGGGAGATTGAGGGCCTACAGGATTGTAGCCTGGAACTGTTGGAATTCGGCTTGGGTGATAGGTCCGTTCTCGTCCCTCTGGGGCTGCCGGCCAGCGGGGGAATGATGCCTTCTTCTACGGTATTCAGGGGACTCCCTCCTGTGAAGAGAGGACTTTCTGTGGTTGCGGCGACGAGAAGATCACTCATTTGGACGTTCTGAGTGGGAGGCTCCCTTACGGGCCCGCCTTTCATCCAAACGGCAGCGAAGGTCCTCTTCTTTCTGCCGGTTGATGAGGATGTTGCGGAGGTCTTCAGAAGGCCGAGGGTTATGGGATGCCATGGAGTCGGTTGACAGGTTGTGTACAGAGATACGGTCAGGATGAAGAGGTTGCTTCTGAGGAGGAGGGCGAGAGGTCCCAATACCGGAATTCTGGGGCCCGACTTGACCCTGCTGGGGCTGAAGGTTCTGATAAGGAGGTTGTTCCTGCTGTAGGGGGTGATCAGGCTGAGGAGGGAGTTGTCCCTGCTGCTGGACGGTTTAGAGGGGAGCCACCTGTTGGGGTTGAGAAGGAGTGGGCCCACGGTTGGACCCTCTAGATCCCAGTTTCCTGGGAGGCATGGCTGGATGTGATCTTAACCGATGGAAGAGAGTGGATTTCTATTCGTGGTTCCCACAGATGGTGCCAATCTGTTGTCGCTAAAATCGGTGTGGGGGCAAACAGATAGATTTGTGGCTTCTTGGAATGTTGAATGGTCAAACCTAAACACCTTTCCGTCGGAGATTGACCGTGATCTCCCACCGTTTACTTGCAAAAAGTGCGAAACACCGGGGTTGATCCCAGCGATGCACCCTCCGACGCTCAAGTCAGTAATCAGAAAGATTATGAACGAGCTTTGATTGGCAAAAGGTTGATTACCTGGTAATAGTGGGGGATGGGGGGTATTTATAGCCGCCTTAGGAACCATTTTCGGGATAAGATCAAATCCCTATTTCCCAGTAGATGGATAGATTTAATCAGGACCGTTGATTGAGGACAATCATAAACCCTAATTTCCTATCCAGCTGGACCGGGTCTCTTGCGGGTTGGAACCCGCACCTAGTAAGATGGATCCGTTTAGGGATTATTGGACCTTTGGAAAAAAGGCCCAGTTCCCACTTTGGACCCGTTTGTAGGTGAAATTACTATTTTACTCCTGATCTTTAAGATTCGTGCCAGATTTGGATGGTTCCGATTTAACCCTTATTTTTAGCTATATCACGTACAATGTGAAGATGAAAAAGGAAAATACAGAACATTTGCTGGAATCCAATTATTCATATCTGCAAAAATTTCATATCAGATATTGAATGTACATCCATTGATTGCATTCCTAGTTTAGTTTTTCATTTACTTTTATATAAAAGAAACCTATTTGCTTAATAGTTATAGTTAAATATATATTAGCCTACTATAAAATATGTATTTTTAAATTAGTCTTTTAAATCATTTTATTCTGCTTTTGATATAAATATAATTTTTATGTATTAGTCAACATCAATGTTGAATACTTCATTGATAAATTATGTGTTGATAAGGAATTGTTATATTTCTTTTTTAAAGTATTGAATTATACTATACATGAAATATAATTACACTTGTAGTGTACTCTTTGCTAATACATATGGCACGGACGCGGAGTAATCTTGAAGAAGGAACGACTAGTAGACTCCCAAGTAACCGAGGCATAGGGCCACGAACTTGTTACGGACAACCTCCGGTTAGTAGTGGTGGTGGTGGTGGAGAAAGACATACAAATGTAAGATGAAGTTTTTCTTTATTCGATCATTTTGATTTTGCTACAATAAAATGTTATATTGTTAAATTAATGTTTATTATTTATTTTTGTGTAGGTCTTACCTAATCCATCTTATTCCCCAAATAAGTCGGGCCCATCATCTTCGGCAAATGAGCCAGACCCGTCTTCTTCATCATATGTTCCGCCGATGGGTTTCGGTCCTCTCGACCAATGGCTTTTGACCTTGCAATCGCAACATTGTTCAAAATCCATATGGGAAGGACAATTGAAGGAGTGTACTTTTCGGTCGCACACCACATTGCCCATGCATCAATGTATTCACGAATTATTACGGGATTGCAGGTTGTATGACATCGGTTTGATGAGTTCAATCGAGGTTGATCATTCTCTTCTAACAACCCTTCTCGAGAGATGGCATCCGGAAACACACAGTTTTCACTTGCCGGTAAGGGAGATTTTTGTTATGCTATAAGATGTTGCAGTGATCACAGGTTTTCCCATTAATGGACAAGCCATCACTAAGACGATGGACTTTGATCTAGAATTTTTAATCCCATAATATTTCGGCGTTGAAACGGATCCTAGGGCAATTATCGGGAAGTCGCTTCGGTTGAAATGGTTGAAGGAAACTTTCACCAACAAGTTGAATGATGATTCCAACGACTTAAAAATCCAATGCTACTATAGGGCATACATAATGTCATTGTTTGGAGGAGTCATGTTCTCGAACTCGATTGGTACATCTGTTCCTCTAATGTATTTGCCTCTAATTGCAGATCTTCAGAATGTTGGGACGAAAAGTTGAGGTAGTGTGGAATTGGAGGCACTATATATGATTTTGTGCAACTGCGCTCTTGGGATGGTTCAGATGAACGGGCTGATGCTTTTGCAACAAGTATGGAGTTGGGAACACATGCATGTTGGTAGACCATGTATCAGTAGGCAATCATCAAAGTGGTTGCATGCTCTCGGTGACCCACACATATGTTACCTCCACAAAGTGTATACTGGACTGGGTTCCTCACATGGAAGGCCAACCCAAATCGATGTTTTGACATACTACAGGGACGAGTTTGATACATTGATGGATGAATGTGTCAAGTGGGAGCCTTTTACGGAAGATCGTTTAGCGAGATTGCCACCTATTTGTACGGCTGGTTGTGAGCTATGGTTGACGAGAGCACCAATTATCAACTTTGGGATAGTGGAGTTCAATTACGCCGATAGAGTGCTTCGACAGTTTGGCCTCTTTCAGAATATTCCGGTGTTAGAACCATTTAATGTCGATATGCATGGTGTTAGGTGGGTCACGATTGGGTCGCTTGTTGGAGAACCCACGTCAACACATGGGATGTGCATCGTTTTGATCACGTTTTTGTCAATATTCCCCCATTCGATGCCACCTTACATGGGCCATATATGATGTGGTACCGGAGAATGACTAGGCTTATATATCTCCAACATCCCAAATGCCAGTGGGTGTACAAGTACTGGTTTAGCGACGAGCCGCGGACCAGCTGATGACCATTCTATTCATTTACCATATTACAACCGAATTCAACATTGATTCGTTCTCTCGTAAGTTTTATTTTGTATTTATCCATTTTACATATACATCCCTACTTCATTTACAAACATAAATCTTAAGTATTTGATGAATTTTAATACAACATGGTTTCTATTTGAGTATAGATGACCCAAACATGGATTCAGTCGAAAGAATGTGCTCGTGCGTTAAAGAGTAATGTTGCCGATTTAGCGAAGATGTTTGCACGGAAAATGGTTCAGTCGTGTTGGGAACAAGCTGGCCTCATTTGCAAAGGATCTAGATTGGATGCTATATTGTCGGATCCGGTGCACCGAACATGTCGTAGAAAGAAACTGGCCACAAGAGCTCCATATTATCAGAGAGTATTAGAAGAACAACGAGGATAGGAGGAGCACGTCAATAAGCCATAAGAAGATGAAGACGTTGGCATTCCTCTTTCGAGGTTAACTCAAGCAACTCCAAAGCATCCGAAACGAACGATGAAATCCCCAAACTTGTTCACCACGGAACCTTGAACTTATATCTTTAATGTTTAGTCAATTTGGAAGTTATATTTTATTTAATACTATCTTTAATGTTACAATTTGTCTAAGTGGACTGAAAGTTACATTTTGTTTTTGTGATTTTCATTGTTTTTGCTTCAATTTTTCATTTTTTTTAAGTTTGTTTGTTTGTTTGTTTGTTTTGATTATAATTATGTGTTTGATGCTACGAGATATGGGTTCGTAGTATGTCTGAATGTGATATGTGTTTAATGAGGATTTGAGATATGAAATATGTATTTGATGAAGATTTGAAATGGCTGATTGGGTCATGGGATGGTTATATGTATACAAGGAAGATTTGAGATTGCTGTATACTTTGGATTTGGAAATAACTAGGCTCACTATCTCAGATAGCGAGTCTGGTTCGAAAAGGATCGCTATCTAAGATAGCGCGCCTGATATTTGCCTGTCAACCAAAGACTTAAAGTCTTTGGAAAACTCTCAAATCTCAGTCGCTATCTTAGATAGCAAGTCTAGTTCGAAGGATCTCGCTATCTGAGATAGTGACTATGAGATTTTAGAGTTTTCCATAGACTTTAAGGTCTCTGGAAAATTCCAAATGATACACTTGCTATCTCAGATAGTGAGTTTCGTTAAACCAAGCTCGTTATCTAAGATATCGACAGTGAAATTTGAGAGTTTCTAGAGATTTTGAGGTCTCTGGAAAAATCCAAATGATACACTCGCTATCTCAGATAGCGAGTTTCTTTAAACCAAGCCCGCTATCTGAAGTAGCAAGCCTTTCTATGTTATTTTCCATAGTACAGCCACAATCTTATTTTTGACCTATATACATATAATCTCAAAACACACATACAGTTGACATATAATATTTCAAATACTAATAAAGTGTTTGTATCTCAAACTCATCCAAACAACTCAATCAACCAAAATAATACATAACAAAAGTCTACAATTTTAACATAAGTCCAAACATACATGAGTACAAAACATGATTTGACATAAATGCTAAATTTACATAGTTTGGCGGCTTGGAGGAGTTTGTCTTGAGTTTTTCCGGCATCGGCGCATATTGTGACTTTTCAAACCACATTTGGAACAAGTCATCACTGTACCGGTGCTCAACTCATCTCTTACATCTATGTCATTATGAATTCTCGAAGTTTTCAGGCGCCCTTTCCTAAAACGTCACAGGCTTGTATCAGCTATGAGTCGTGGTCCACTTTGAACATGCCAATATGCTGGATCTAGTGAATGATGAAAGGTGAGAGTCCATGTTTGTGCTAAGGCACTAATATAATAAAATATATCAACATATGGCTTGTAATCAATTGCACGATATGCACAAGCTGACAACACATTAGAACATGGAATATGATATAGCTGAAATTTATGATAAGTACTTGTTTTAGTACCTAAGTTAAAGCTGTGCAAGTTCCCACCCTTGTGATTGCCACCTATTGTTCGTATATTGTTTTGACTGAAGAAACTCCAGGTTGATGATGAAATATTATAACATCATACAAGTTGGCTCTCTTATGCCATATATCTATCAAATCCTGACCAGTTGGAGGGAAAATATTCTCTTCACTTATAAGCATGTTGACTAATTGACGACAGATAGCAAAGTAAGAATTAAGGTGATAAAAGATCATTTCCACAATCGCAGTAACAGGTGAACTACGCACAGCTTTCAAGACTGAGTTGAAAACTTCTGATGGGTTCGTAGTTATTATGCCATATCGTCGACCTCCGTCTACATAATGAGCTCACTTCTTAACTTGTTTCTCTTTCAACCAAGTAGCCACCTCCACATTGACAGTTTCCAACTCAACAAGTATGCTATGGAACTTTTTGGGTTGACTTTGACATGCTTCAATTTTAGCTTTTTCTCTCATATCCTTGCTACCAAATTTGCTGAAGAAATTTGTAGCAAAATGTAGCATACAATAATGATGATATGCTTTTGGTTCATTCCAGGCTCCGTTTTGAGATTTCATTGCAGCCAAAATACCTGAATGTCGATCGGAGATAACACACAACTAGGAATGGCAAACAGGCCGGGCTGACCCGCGACCCGCCCGCCAAACCCGATCCGTAAGAACTTGGTTCGGGTTCGGGTTGAACCCGCGAATATAAGCGAGTCGACCTGGGTCGTTAAAACATGGATTTGGACCCGTAGATCCTGGCCCGGGAACCCGGTAAACAGTGCTCAACCCGCTCGCAAACCAGCGGGTCGACCAGCGGGTTTCGAACCGTTAGACCCGTACGGTTCAAACGTTCAACCCGCGGGTCCAACGGCAGAATTGCCTTCTAACGGCTGTTATAGCCCGTTTTTTTTTGTTTATTTTTTTGGGTTTTTTTGTTTTTTTTTGTTTTTTTTGTTTTTTTTATTTTTTACCTATAAATACCCCTTAAACCCAATCTAAAAATTTCACACCTTACTCTCTTACTCTCTCTACTACTACTACTTAATTCAATCTTAATTTATTCCAAATTTTGTGAACAAAGAAGCTAGCAACATAGAAATGATCAAACGACAGATTCCGATCGTATCGAATTCAACATTCAACTACGTCTTCAAGTCTTCAACTCCTCCAAGGCTCCAACAAAGAAACTCTCTTTCTATCTATATACGATCCGAACTTCTACTTCTACTTCTACTTTTATTTTCACTCCCATTTTATATACTAGTATCCGCAAAGTACGGTATCAAAATTTCACAGCCCTCTTATTATCTTTATATTTTTTTTGTAGTTATAATTTTTTTATCATATTTGTTTGTTGGTTTTTTGATCTTCTCTCTCACAACCCTCTTATTGTTTTCTAAATTTTTTAAAACTTATCTCGCCTAGATTGTATTTAATTTTTCACAAACACTACTATATCAACATGTCTAGATCACGAGGTAGCGGTCGTAGCCAAAGCGGACAAGATTTTACCGACACTTCTCGTAGGCCTCCAATTGTCCCACAAAATGATCCCGCCGAAGAGTACCCTATGACCTAACATATTGGTACACACGATGAGTTTGTAGGAGACATAGACATAGAAGAAGAACCACAAACACAAGCACCCGAAACAACACAAGCAGGTAGTAGTAGGAAAACTAGAGGGAAAACTAGTGATTGGCACAAATTTTATGATTATATTCCAGACGAAGAAAATCCGGGTGTAGGCATAAAAGTTTTTAAAACATGTTTGAAGTCATACAAAGAGAAGATGGGTAAGGGGATGGGTACAATAAGATGACACATCCAAAATGTACATAAAGAACTTCTTATAGATCTACCCGGCCAACAAAAATTTCACCCTAGGACCGGTGTAGTTGATAACCATTCTTATGATCCCGAACTTGTTCGTCGGAAAATGGCCCGACTAGTAATCAAGGAAGAGTTACCATTTTCCTATTCCGAGAGTAGGGACTTAAAAAATTTTAATCAAACCGCCTTAAACCCGAATTTTAAAAGAATCCCTAGGAATACTGTAGAGTCTGATTGTTTTAAAATGTACACTGAAATGAGAGAAGCTTTGATTACTATTTTATAGAGTTTAACTTGTAGAGTTTCTTTAACTTCCGATTGTTGGATGGGTTGCAACAATATTCCAATGATGAGAATAACTTGTCATTGGATCGACAGTGATTGGATCATTCAAAAAAGGATCACATCACTTGCCGCGTTGCCCTATCCCCATAGTGGTAATGAAATTGCAAATCGTATTTTAGAAATTTGTGATGTTTTTCATATTCATGATAAAATAATGTGTATAAGTTTTGATAATGCATCTAACAACAATGCATCAATTAGTATATTAAAAATCAATTAGTATATTAAAAACTACATTAAATCCTCCATCTGACAATATTTTTCATGTTAGATGTGCATGTCATATTTTAAATTATGTGTTCAAGATGCATTAAAAATATCCGAACAATATATAGTTAACATTAGAAATTGTGTACATTTTATTGCATTAAGTGGTACCATATTCCAAGAATGGAAAGCTTGGTGTAGGCTTAAAAATATACATTTTAGAAAATTTCCAAAGAATGTTAAATACCAATGGAACTCTACTTTTGATTTGCTACATGTTGTTACTGAATATAAAGCATGTATAAATGATTTTTGTATTGCAAAAAATATGCCAAATTTTGAAATGACTCCCCAAGCTTTGTTTTATGCTGAATCTTTGTTGAAATTTTTAGAACCTTTTAAAACCGCAACTTTCAAATTTTTAAAATCTTATGAATCAACTTCTAGTAGTATTTTTATTTCAATAGTTACTATGATGCAAACTTTCAAACAAATGATCGATGATGCTTTTATTGGTCATATTGTGAAACTTGCATACACCAAATTTTTGAAGTATTTTAATCCTCCTCCTATGTTGTATTGTATTGCTACTGTGATGGATCCTTGTATCAAATTAGAAGGTACGAAGAGTTTGATTGAAATCTTTTTACTTTACTTGGGGAAGATGAATCTGAAAATGATTGCGGAATATTTTTAGTTAAATTTGAGTCGACATTAAATAACTTGTATGATTATTATGATAGAAGTTTTGCATCTAGTAGTACAACGTCTTTAGTTAGTTCTTCTTCTGCTAATTCTAAAGGTAAGGGAAAGAGTAACTTAGATGATGCCACATTTAATTTACTTACACAAATTCAAGCAAAAAAAAACCTAGGACTAATCAACCAAATGAATTAAATTGGTATAATCAACGAGATTCTGAATCTTTTACTTCTTCAGTAGATATTTTACAATGATGGAAAGACCATGAACATATTTATAGTATTCTTAAATATATGGCTAAAGATCTACTGACTCCTCCTGTCTCTACAGTTGCTTCAGATAGTGCTTTTTCTACAAGTGGCAGGGTTCTAACCAATTATAGGAATCGCTTGAAGCCCCAATCATTGGAGATGCTCGTCTGCACGGAAGAATGACTGAAGGCCGAAGATAGGACTCAAGGAAAAGCGTTCGTTACGTCTACAAGTGGAAGCAACTCGCCGGAAGAACAACAACAACAACAATAGCAACCAAAATGAAGAATTGAAGACCAACAACAACAACAACAACAAATAGAAGACAATTGTAAATGTATAAAAAATGTATAAAATCTTTGTTTGTTATTAAAAATTAGGATAATTGAAGAAAATTGAAATTATATCTAAGAAACTTGTTATTGTATAAAACAAATTTGTAGAAAATCTTTATTTCTTATTACAAATTATGAAACTTGTATAACTTTAAATCATATTAATAATATATACAATTTTTTTGGCAATTTTACTCTTTGATTATTATTATTATTTTTATTATATTTTTTATTATTATTAAAATTACATTTTTTAAAGTAAAAAAAATTAACTTTAGGCGTGCCAACCCGCGACCCAACCCGACCCGACCTGGGGGTTCGCGGGTTAGGCGGGTCGACTATTTGCACTTACGACCCAGCCCGGCCCGAACTGGTTGCCACTTGGACCCGACCCGAACCCGCCAAAGTTAGGTTCCAGCCCGGACGGGTTCGACCCAACCCAGCCCGGTCGACCCGTTTGCCAACCCTACACACAACCCAAACCAATCGGTGACAAAAAAAATGAATGCAACTCATGAACCATGTCCAAGTATATACACTATCTCCATCAACTATTGCAAAGGCAAATGAAAATAAGTTATCGTTCGCATCCGGTGATGCGGTAACTAACAAACAACCCATATATTTTTCATACAAGTGTGTTCCATAAATACTAGTAACAGGTTTGCATGACTTGAACACTTCAGTCGAAGCACCAAATGCCCAAAATACTCATTTGAATGTTTCCTCACCGGAACCGGACCCATACTTATCCGAATAGACAACGGTTGCTGCTTGTATTGCTGATAGAAGATAAAACAACTTAGTATATGCTTCTTCAAAGCTCCAGAACAACCTCTCAATAGTTTTTTGTTTTGCAATCCAAACCTTCCTATAGGAAATCTGATAATTGAATTGTAGTTTGACTTGTTAGGAATTGTGGTCTCAAATACACGTAGGCACGGGATACTTGAAGTTAGAGAAGAAGAGGAGCAGACAAAGAAGCAAGAGAAGACATGCAGCTAGTAGAAGAAGAGAAGTCTGGAGGGTTGCGGTCGACCAGCTAGGGGTGCGGTCGACCGACCCAGTCGACTGGGAGTTCTTCAAGTGCAGGCGTCCAACTGAGGAGGGGACGGTCGACCGACACTAGGGGTGCGGTCGACCAGTCAGCCCTCGAGTCTGGATCTGCACGATGCGGTCGACCGATGCTGATTGTTTCTTTTGGGCTTACAGGAGAAGGGCCCAATTTGCTAGATTTGTGTATATCTTTTAGAGTTTACTTGGGTCTATATATATGGCCGTAAACTCTAGGGTTTAGAAATCCAATCCAATTTAGGGTTAGATCGAGAGATCATTATTCAACTTCAAGAGGTGATTGTGCCGAGTGTTTCAAAGGTGAGGGAGAGAGATTGAGAGTTGTAATATTTCTTGTAATCTTTGTATTTCTTTGGGAATAGAAGTATTGGTTATCTCTGCACATTGGTTGTGTTCTTGTGAGATCCATATATTGTGGTGGCTTGTTCTTGGTTCATCTATTTCTTGGGAGTTTCTATTTGCTTGTGGTGCACTTCCGCTATTAGCACTACGAGCTGGGAGTAGATTTCTCCGACAAGTGGTATCAGAGCTTTACAAGTGGTATCAGAGCAGTTGGTTCGAGATGGCCGATAACAACTGGGAGTAGATTTCTCCGACATGACTATCTCAATAATGCCCCACGGGTTATTCCTATCCCAGCCTTCACAACATTCACAATCAAATTGCATACAAATTTAGCGTCAACTTTATGATGGTCTTGATTCAACGTGTGATTCAGACATATATGCAGCTATACTATTTTCTTCACCACGAAATTTGTCCCACCTTTTGGAACGATTGCATATAATCTCCACGGGCAACCGCCCTAACTTACGACTGGGGAGATTTGCACCATCTCCTCAACAGTACGGTTCCTATGTGCCAATTTATATTTTATGGTATATAGGGTCAGTGTAGATTTCAATGTGACAAATTTTCGATGTTTTTTATGGAGTATATCTTCATTGCCTGCTGGATCGATTTATTACTTTGAAACTCCTGTCCAATGTACAATTCGTCTATGTTGGATGAACCAGACGACTTTTGTAGAACTTGTTTTACTCTCGCACTTTGTGTCATCTCTTCGGTAACATGAACATGAACATGAACATTATTATAGCCATCATTAACGTTCACGTCATTATCATTCCCCTCATTTATATTAATATTTGCATATTCATTTTCTTCCACTTCGTCATCATTTTCTAAACTCTCATCAACTTCATTGTCTGTTTCTTCCTCTTCTTTGTCATCCTCTAATAACTTGTTGTTAACGGTAATATTTTCAAATATTTCAAATATATTGACATTTTGAACATAATCACGAACCAAACTAGGTTGACGTGGCAACTCAAATTCTGTAGGATCTGGGCTTACTGTATTTGTGAACGCGTTTTCTTGTGGGGACGGGTGAGATTGCATGTGATGTTTGAACTGGGTTAAAACTCATTTTATTTGTCTGTACTTCTCGTACGAAGCTCGAACTATGATTAGCATGTGGCTGAGCATTAGTATTTTCGATTTGTTGAATATATAATTCCAATGCATACCAACTATAATTCAGATCAAGTATCCGAGCAATCATGGATTTTAAAGCGTTATCATTTGCTACGGGCACAATAATAAAATATTGACCTTCACATTTTCTTGCTGTATAACGAGCTAAAATTTTAACATTCTATTTATCTCTATCCCAATTAGTAACCTCATAAATTTTATCGACTAGTTCTTTCATTGTAATTGTACGAGGTGCCCAAATTATTTCAGGATCAACAACAATGTAACCCCTGCTTTTGCATTTTGTATATTTTTTTGACTGTATTTTTTTTGTTTTGGTGTATTTTTCTCTCTTATATTTTTTTGAACTGTATATTGGATTTGTTTTCAATATATATTTGTTTTATATCATTTTGAGCTCCTTGTGTTTGTTTGATTGTCTCTTTTGTCTTGTTTTCCATCATTTTAGTCTTTTCCTCATTTTTGGTCTCGATATCTTTATTTTTATTTTTCTTGGTGTTGTGGTGGTGTTTTGGTTGCCTATTCACTTTCCCATGATTTTTGAACCCTAATAAGATTTTTCAAAAGCCATAGAATTCACTCCTAATTGTATTCCTATTTGTATTTGACCCAAAATCCAAAACTCATTTGTATACCTATTACTAGCTACTAATACCCATTACCTATTAACCCACATTTAAGCCCTATATAAATACCCTAACCCTCCTAATTCTAAACCCTAATCCTAACTCCTAAACCATAGCCTCCTTTCTCTCTCCCTCTCTTGTGCTCCCGACCTACACACCTGACCCCACTACACCCCCATCCCGGCCTACCACCCAGGCCGACCAGCAGCATCCCTAGGCCGAGCCCCCCTCCGGCCATCTCCCCACATCTCCGGCCACCCACTCCGACACCCTACACAACCCGACCACCCTTGCTCCATCTTGCTTGCCGATCACCACCACCATCATCAACATCATCAACTCTTGCATCAATCTCTTCTCTTCTTATGGTGTTCTCAAAGTAGGTGCTTGCCACTTTGATCGTTGCTTCAAGGAGGATCGTTCGTGTGGAGTTTTGTTCGTGATCGCTTGGATTTATTGCCTGTAGCAGATTTTGCTCGTGGGTTTTGCTTCTCTTCGCGTTTGCATCGTTCTTCATTCCTAAATTAAGGCAAGTAACTTGTACTTCAATTTATTTATTTGATACAAGTCCCAAAGTTCACATATAGTGTAGTTGAGTCTAGAGACACCCCTAGATTGTATTTTTCTTGATGGATTTTGTCTTTATTGTGATATTTTGGCCATAGAAGACTCATGACACCAATCTTGACATAAAATAACCTAGAAATTGCCCATTCTTAAATTTGAATCATGTATGTGTGAATATGCATAATTTTGTGTTTTGGTTGATACCCATGTGAAATAATAGGCGTGGACATGTTAATAACCCAAATTCATGATGTTTAGACACTTGGTAGGTTGTATTTCAAATTTGGATGTGTTTGGAGCAATATTCTTGAATCCATGTTGTTTTTGTTCTTAAGGGTGAAATCTGTATTTTCTGGATGTTCTGTTTCATTTTCTGTTTTCGACTGTGCTACAGTCAGTATCTTGATTTCGGTATAAAATATGAATTTTAGATAATTTCGTCTATTTTTAAAACCCTCTGACCTTGCTTGATTTGGTTTTGTATGACTGAGTTATGACTATTTTAGTACAGAGGTGTCGATCTATCCCAGATTTTGTTTTTCGTTAATTTTGTTAACAAACTATTTTCAAGAACCATGCTATACATATTATTTTGATTTGAAGCTTTGGTCAGTGTTTCTTTATTAAGATAGGGATTATTCAGAATTTTGGTGAATTTTATTGATAAGTTTTATGTGGTGTTTCATGATCGTTTCTAAAATCTATACATGCTATATTTTGCTCGCTGTTCTGTAAAAAACCCTATTTTCACTATGATTCCTTTTACTGTATAAAAATTGTTTGTGAAACATAAAAGGTAGTATATTTTATCTATTTTCATATCCCTTTGGCGGAATTGGATTTTGTTTCACTGGTTGCGAGATATCTTAGTTTTCGTATAGCAGTGTTGGGATTTCCAGATTCGCTAAACTATGTTTTCTTGATGCTTTCGTATTTTTGATAACTAATCTAATTTCACTGGAAAAATCTGAAACTTTATATTTTGGTTCTGGACATATAGGAAAATATCCCAGATTTTTTGTGGATTTATTTAATGTGTTTTCATGTTGTTTTCATGCTCTTGAATTCGTTTTCCTGATTTCTGGCTGAACCTAATTTCTGTATGCAAATCAGTTTTGAGCTGTGTTGTTGTGAATTAGTATATGACTTAATTATACTTGTTGGGTTCGTGTGGATGTCTATTTTCCAGATCTTTCAATGGATCCAGATTTGCTTCTTTGTAACTCATGGAATCACAGTTTTAATACAGCATGGTCTTACTGTCCTGAACTTGAGATGTGTTTATTTTGTACTTTTAAGAGATATCTTACACTCGTACATATTTAGTTTGCTACTTGAACTTGCCACATGATCATGTCATGCTATTCTTGATATATTTTACACATATACATGTTTTGTTTGACATTAATAATAAAATTAACCAAGCCGGGGTAAAGGTAAGATCTAGTAGTGGATAGTGCAGAAACGTGTACTCGGAAGAACCTAGTGGTTATTGGAGCTTGTTTATATATGGAGCTTGACAAGATTTACATGACATGTATGCACATGACACTGGAGCTTGTTTAGGTTTTGGAGCTTGTTTACATGATACATGATTACATGATGTTTGGAGCTTGTTCCTGAGTACACTGTCCTGTATGGTCCCCTACAAAATCTAAAACAAAACTGTTTGTTGTAGCAACCATGTATTAAAAATCGGGATGCATGAATTTCTACCTAGATAGTAAATCACACAAGCCTTAATACATGCTATTTGAACATGATACATGCTTGCTTGATACTTGACTACATGATACATGAGACTTGTTTACATGAGACTTGGAACATGATACTTGATACATGATTACATGACACTTGACACTTGACATTTGATGCATGTTTACATGATACTTGATTTCTTGACACTTGATTTATGCCATTTACACTTGTTCACTTTTGACATGCTAGTTGTTCATGTTGGACATCATGATTATACCATGCTAGGTTTGTTACTTAGATTCACCCCATTCCATGTAATTGTATCCTACACTATTTATGACCCGCGATTTGCAATTGACGGGTACTTGTTTTCTTCTTTCTCCTTCTCCTGCAAATTTACTAATTGCAGATCAGGATGGACGGCTACCAGATGGTATTGGCGAGATGATGTACTAGTGCTGGATTTCATGTTTTATTTATTTATTATTATATTATTTGTTGCTCGAACTTGAATAAGATGTACTTGATGACTTGGATATTTATCATGTATTTGGGCGATGTGACCCAGGATATTTAGCTTGTTCAGAACTTGATTATTTGAGATTATGGTATTTGGTTTTCAAGTAATTTCTGTTGGTATCTTGTTTCAATTATGCATGAATGGTTGTGCCTTTTGCTTCCGACTTTGATTATCTTATGAAGTATTGTAAAGATTTCTTGAACTGCTTATAGATGATGAAAATCATTCGCTGGGCTTTTGTTACGTATCCGTATTCCGTATTCTTTTTGGGAAGAGGGGCGTGACAAACACTATAACAACAACCTAGTTTTGCGTCACGAATAATTTCACCACCAAAACAAAACCAAATAGGAATATCATAATCCTTACCTATACATATTTATACAAATATAAGAGTCATTATCTAATCACAAACTAAACCTACACAAGTGTACACGATAAAAGGTTATACAAATCATACCTTTAAATCAATGATCGGGAAGATTGAGCAATTTTGAGCATGGAGAAGACCTCTTTAAACTTTCCCGAATTCAACAAAATTTGGTATCTTGGATGATGGGTTTAGGATATTTAAAGTGGGAGTATAGATGGTTATGAGGGATGAGGTAGATCAAAAGAGATTTTGAAGTGAGTTATGGGTGAGGGGTCCAATTTGGGAGCTAGGGTTTTGGGTTTTGGAGTTGAGAGAGAGAGAGAGAGAGAGAGAGAGAGAGAGAGAGAAAGAAAGAAAGAAAGAGAAGTGCAGAGCTATCTGAGATAGCGAGTTTGATTTTAAAAATAATTCAAAGCGACCTCGCTGTCCCAAACAACGAGTGTGGTATAAACACTCGCTGTCTGAAATAGGGATGGCAACCGGGCCGGGTTGGCCCCCGACCTGCACATACGAACCATTCCCGCTACAACGCAGTTCGAGTTCGGGTCGAACCTGCGGATCTACCCTGGTTGTAAAATTCGCGAACCCAACTCGCTCGACCCGTTGACCAAGTCAACTCGCCCGCCAACCCGCGGGTCGACCCGTGGGTTTGGATCCATTGAATTTTTGGGTTTCACTCGTGGGTTTGACCCGTTTGGATTTTTTTGTTTTTTTTAAAAAATTGCTGTTTATTTTTTTTAATCTTTTTTTTTTGCTACAAAATATATGTATAAATGTGTATATATATACTGCAAATATACACACACACACACACTAAAATATTTCAATTTTTTATAAAAATGAGCGTGAACATCAAAATTAATTGATTACTACCCACTACTCAATTAGACAACCCCCAGCCTAGCTATTTATAGCCAACTCTACCTCCTCACTTCTCTCATCTCACCAATGTGACTAAAAGTTTTCAAAGTTTAAAATCCAATTGCATTTAGTCCCACATTGGTGAGTTGAGAAAAGTGAGGAGGTAGAGTTGGCTATAAATAGCTATGGTGAAGTGGGTTAATTGAGTAGTGGGTAGTAGGTAATTAAATTTTTTGTTCACACTTCACACTCATTTAACTGATGAATTTAACTCACAATTTTTTTTGTTTAAATTTTTTGGAGTTAAAAAAAATTAACTAATGAATTTTTCGGGCCAACCCGTGACCCGGTCCGGCCCAATACGAGTTCAACCTGTACGGGTTCGCCGGTTGACCCGGGTCGAGTTTCTCTCTTTCCCAACCCGACCCGAGCCCGCCCGAAACACAGGCCAACCCGAACGGGTGGGCCCGGCCCGACCCGGTCGACCCGAATGCCATCCCTAGACAGTGAGTCTTCGCCTTGTATTTTTCCCCCACTTTTCTTGCCAAGTTGTAGAAAAAGAAAGAAGCCTACACTCGCTATCTCAGATAGCAATGATAGTTTCACCAAACTCGCTATCAAGTTGTTTTGATAAATATTTCCGAAAATGGTCCAGTTTGGTAAATACTTTTAAAAAGTGGGTCATTTTGGTAAAATTTCTCAAAGATTATCTCTCATCTCTAATCTATCTAATATTATAATGGGAGAAGACCTTAGTGTCATTTGTAAATTTGTAAATCTACCAATGCGTGTATTGTACGTGCATAATTAATATAAAGAAGGTCTCAGATTCGAGTTCTCACTACGTCATATTTTTTACTTTAATTTTTTTAAATATATTAAATGTGCATCACACGTATAAATTACTATATATCTATATCTATCTATCTATAATATAAATATGTAATATATAATAACTATTATAATGGAAGAGTTGGAGTTGTAAATCTACCTACTTACATGTAAATATATAATATTATTTATTAAGACATGCATCGCACGTGTAGATCAGAGTTTTTACTTTAACTTTTTTTTAAATATTAATACGTGCATCACACGTGTAAATCAGAGTTTTTATTTTAATTTTTTAAAAATATTAATACGTACATCACACGTGCATATTATTAGTTTATTTTATTATTGAAGAATGACTTGTGACATATCTTGTATCCTATTAAAAAAAAAAAAAAATCTTGATACGCCCGGAAAGCCTTGTGCCGTCAGAAGTATTAAAACCATTAGACTTGCACTGACAATCTTTCAATATTTTTTAACAAGCACCTATTTTAATTATAGAGTAATATTTTTTGTATAACATGTTTTTAGTGCTCCTGTAAATTTTTCTTTAATTTTATTTTATTCCCTCAAAATTATCTTTAATTTTTAACTATATATATATATCCCCCAATTTCATTAGATTCTTGGTGGTGGGTGCTTTTTAGCTTCTTTCGCTAATGATTGCTCTCCAACCACGCATGTCAAAAAAGACACTGCACTTTTGCATGCGAACCCCCCATGCCTATGCTCAGTGCTCCCTCTGTCTACTCATATATGTATAGAGAAAGATGCATGAATATGAAATGTTATTGGTATCCGTATGACTGTTAATGTGGAGAATAAAAGGGACGTGATGATAGAATTAGAAAAAGGGGAGGTGCCCTTGCCTTTGGGAACACACGTACATCAATACTCTGATAGTGTCACCTTCTCTTGTCTTCCATACTCTATTGGAGAGTTCTCCCACCAATTCTATCTTCCTCTACCTATTGAAGTATGTCACCTAAGATACGTAGTGAATAAAATGATCGTAAAAATTAATAGTGGATCTAGCATTACTCTTTATATATATATATATATATATATATATAGAGAGAGAGAGAGAGAGAGAGAGAGAGAGAGATCTTCGGTTGCACACTACTTGGTGAGCACTCCATGAACACTCACGACATAGAGACCCTATGAAAAATCCGATCCGCTCATATTGTTCTATATGCATAAGATAGCCTAACAATAAAAAAACAAGTAATTTGAAGTTCAATTGCCCATAATTTACATCATCACAAAATTGTATGGCTGAAAATTCTAACAACATGATGGATGGGCAAATGAACTTCAAATTACTTGATTTTTTATTGTTATGCTATCTTAGGCATATAGAACAATATGAGCGGTTCAGATTTTTTATAGGGTCTCTATTTCGTGAGTGTTCACGGAGTGCTCACCAAAAGTAGTGTGCAACCGAAGGGGACTATATATATATATATATATATATATATATATATATATATATATATATATATATATATATGAGTAAAAGGGATATGAGCAACTTGCTCATTTAGTAAATGAGCAATTGATTATGTGGTATTCATGTGATACATTGGACAACTAACCCTTTTAAGGATTTTTCAATCACATATATGCCACATCATCAATTACTTATTTACTAAATGAGCAAGTTGCTCATACCCCCTTTTGAAATATAATCATTCTAATATATATATATATATATATATATATATATATATATATATATATATATATATATCATCTAATTAAGTTCATTAGTAAAAATAGTACTATTGATTATTAATTTGGTGCTAATGGACTGAAAAGATTTTTGTCTTAGATGGATTACCTACCTCATCACTAGTTTGGGAACCATATTTTATGGACAGCTTCTTCTTCTTTGATTATATTATATATGAGTTATAAGTAGATCAATGACATTCATGACTTGTCCGCGCGCGCACACATATATATATAGTCATGCATTTAAGGCATTTCATAACCAAAAGTGAATTGCTTAAATGTTTTTACCTTCAAGAACCATGAGACGTATATACCATTTAGTCATCAAAGGTAATACATATCAATGATTGCATATGCGCTAGCACATCAGTGACTGCTCCACTATGTTTACTGATATAAATCAACAATCAAGAGTATGCAGTAATATTGCTTTATCCATGCGTGCGCACAGTATTCAGATCTAGGTACAGTATTTATGTAACAAATCACCGCATGCATATAAGGTCTTGCAGCCTTCTTTATAATATGTCATCCCTAAGTTTATAATTCTTGTTTCTAGTCTTCGGAATACAGGTAGTACCAACAATTAAAATAGAGAAAAAACTAAAAGATAATGATAATTAATTACCACCAATATTTAATATCATCTTTATCTTTTGTAAATTCCAAATTAGTTTACTACCTGTGTCGATCAACTTAAGTAATGTGTGATTGCAAAAACTTGGTACCAAAGTAGTGGCAACTAAAGAAAAATAAATCACACATGCACCACAAATTTCACATCTCACCAATTGAACAGTAAGAGTGTTACTCAAAAACAACTACACACATCTGGTTGACTATGCAAACAATAATGACATGGTTACTTTCTCCCATAAATTCAGTGTACTAACTTATATGTCTTGTATGATACTGCTACACTATTCAAGCTTAATTATGACTGGAAATAATGAACAGCCAGTAGTTATATTTGTTTATTAATTGGGGCTTGAGGAAAAGGTTTTGGAATTTATATGAATAGCAAACTAGAGATGTAAAAGTATTTATCCAAGTAATTCTCTGCTTATTTGTTTCCTAGTTTGGTGAGATCAAACATTTGATCTAGAACTACCCACTTTACTCTGCTAAAAATATATATGTACATGATTTAGGTTCGAAGATATATGAATGCAAGCATGCAACTAAATATACTAAAATAGAAAGTCTCATGTGTGTTGTATTGCTATCTCTGAATTCTCCAAATTAAATATCATCAGACTCCAACTCAGGAAGAAGTCTTCTAAATATAGAAGCTACTAAATCGAAAAGTAATAGTCCCCTATATATGATGTATAATTATTATTAACAGAATAACAGATTGACCAAGGCTACAATCTCCTGGTATTATACACTAGTATGTTATAACTATGACCAGAAGATTGAGTGTAGGATATTTCCAGCGAATGCCTGGCAAAGAAACAATTCATACAGAAGACTAATTTAGTGCATAAAGTCAGCAATTGTACGTATTAGTATATACTGTTAATCAGATAATAATTAATACTACGTACTTTTATTTAAGTACATACCGAATTACGGATTCAGTTCAACCAACTCACAAACTAATGTTCTGATGGAAATAAACATACAATAAATCAGTATCACATTTTTAATTGCATCCATATCCATTATTATGACTTGTGAACAATACCGCAATATATATAACTTAACAATATTATTCCATTTCCCCTATCCAATGCACTCTCAAACCAAAATCTATAAAAACACACTTTAAAGACAATACACACCAATTTAACTTAAAACTAGAAGTCGATCTGTATGTAAGACGGAGTTAACAACTCCATAAAGAGCGAGAAAACACACACACATATATATATGCGTAATATACATAAAGCACATAGTGATCGAAGAGTACTAATACTTCAAAATTTTATTGTGATTTTTTTTGAAAAAAAAATCAGGGATACTCCATAACCCTCCGTCGCTTTGTTCCCAGCGAGCTCGACCTATTGACAAGGGTAACAAGAGCTTCCTTCAAGAAATTTTCGTTGTCCTCCTCCTCCTCCTCCTCCTCTACTGACTTGGCCTTCTCTCTTGCTAGCACCATCACATTCCTAACCCTACCCCCAAGAGTAGCAATCTCAGCCCTAAGAGGCCTCATGTGGACTGACCTTAGGGTTTCCATCAGCTGGGGAAGAAGATCTGGCCGGTCATCGCAGGACACAGATGCTTCGAAAAGCGTTGTCCGTCCGTCTGATAACCCTGGGAGAACAACAATCTCGTCGTTCTCAGTAGGGAAGGTTCTGGTACCAGAGACGATCTCAGCCGTCCGCTGCTTTAGGTCTCTAACATGTTCTACTGCCTTTGCCAGCAATGTTGCTTTGTCTATCTGCAGGATGACAGTCATTATGAAGACAGAAGAGAACAGTAAACCCTAACCCTAAGCAAGGAAGCTATAATTAAAGCTGGGCTAGCTGCTTTTATTATATTCCAAAAAAAAAAAAAAAAAGAAAACCTAATATGGAAACATGACCATAATTTCTTAGCTAGATAGCATAAAAGAAGAAGAAGCACTGATAAAAGGTGGAACAAAACCACAGGTTACTTTCCTGAAAGTATGAACACTTTAGATGTAGTGTTTGTAAATTTTCAAAGGGACAACAGTAAATTAATTAAACCTAGACTTTGTTTCTTGAATAAGCAGCAGAAAAAAGCATCACTTTACCAAAACCCTAGCCTTAAATTCTAAACAATCAAACGTTTATCCAAAACCTTCACTTATTTCAAAAGAGACATGATAAGATTCTTTTTGAGTAGCTTTACCAATTACGTAATTATATACTCCAAATTCATGTGAGGATTAGGGTTTGATATTCCCCGGCCCCTTATTTTTTTATCCTAAAGATATCGAAAATAAAGCATTCATAATCCAACAAAAAGCATGTAAACAGTAAGCTAATAGAATCAATCAAAAACATATATAGATACCTTTGGATCGCAAGCAAGAATCACCCGTAAACGATCCAAGTGAGACTTAATCCTCTCCCTCCTCCTCTTCTCTGCCTCCCTATGGTTCTTCGAAGCCACGGAAGCTCGATCCATCAGCTCCACCTCCGTTGGCCTTCCACCGCCTATCTCCGCCATAGGAGGGTAGAAGGAAGCCATGAAGTAGCTAGGTAAACCACCAATTTCTCCTGCATCAATACTGGTGCCATCTCCATCTGCCAGCAAACTCTGAAACATTGCTGAAATTTATAATTTTCTTTAATTTCTTTTTTTATTTTTTGCAGATTAAAGCTATAAAATTATGTGATGGAGGTTGAGTTTGATGCAGGGGTGAGGTTATAAAGCGTGAGATGAGTAAAGTTTTGTGATCTAATGTATCAGAGTATAAAATAAACAACTGTAGCTATCAATAGCATATGGGCACGTATATATATTGTGTTAAATGGAAAATTACTTCCAGATACCAGTTTTGGAACCTTTTTTATCTTAAGGTACTGGAGAGACCCCTACATCAATTTTTTATTATTATTATTATTTTTTATTTTTAAATACAAAAGAAAATAGCATGAATGACATGACCGAAATGATTATTATAAGAAAAAGAACATGTCTTGAACTTGAAATGAAAACATATCTTTATCTTAGCATGTACACAAACATTTTTTTTTCAAGCTAGTAACATTCATTTATCTTAAGTGGGAATTCTTCATGTGAGTCGTCCACTCCCATCGTCTAAAGCCTCACCAGAGGTGTAGGTCGTGCCGAAACCTGAAACCTCACCTACATCTGCTTATCCACATCTACTCTATGTCCTTTTCACCTTCCTCAATACTTGATACCCACTTCTTTCCTTATCCTTCAACCATTCGGACCTTCAGCTTCACTCCGCAATCCTATCGGAGTTGGAGCTCAGCGGGGTCGGGCCCAATGAGAGAGCACGACACACTGTCAACACCCCAAACCCTGCCCCCCCAGCTACTGAGGCCCCCCACCCCCTCCTCACTCTATGGCTTCCCCTATCCCTCACCCAAACCCACCCCTGATCATCCCCCCCGAGGAGGATTCCCCTAGGCTCAGACGGGCTATCTCCTCCCGCGGGCAGACCGGAGTGCACATCATCGACGGGAGATAGAGCCGAGGGTCATCATCGCCAATGGGAGGACAGGCTGCCGTTGGGACGGGCCCATAGAGGGGGTCCTCCAACGAGTCACTATGGGCGTAAAAGAACCTCACCGATGTGCCAACATCACACTAACAGACACCACCCTGTTCAGAGACACTATGACCCGCACCCTCAACCAGAGAGGCACCACAGGTACAACAACAATCAGAGCTATTACAGAGGATAGGGACAACATTCCCATAGAAGCCATACTAGTAATTCGGACCCCGGCAAACAACCTCTCCTCCCCCCCCCCCCCCCCTCGCGAGAGCACCCACACACCACAACATACCTCCAAAGCATTCCCCCCTACTAAATACTTGGTCTCGTCTTCACACCACCCGGAACAATCCCTACCACAGTTTGAGCCCGTCGACCCTCTCAAGTCCATCGTCATCTGGGCCCAACGAGGGAAGCCAGAAGGGACTCCAGAGGGAGTTGACCAAACTGAGGTTGGAGATTCAGCCGAGAATTGGCAGGAAGTAACCCGAAAAGGTAAGAGCAAAGCCAGGTCCCCACCTCCTCCCCAACAAGAAAACGGAAAAAAGCAAAGAAAAGGCAAACGAAAGCCAGTGCCATGCTTCAACTGCGACAAACTGGAACATTATCGTAAAGAGTGCACCAAGGAGGTGCGATGCCTCAAGTGTATGAAGTGGGGTCATCTCTCATACATTTGCACCAATGTAGTCGAAACCCATAATGATGAGGAACGCCCCGTAAACAGAGGTAGATCGCCTGACAACCCCACACTAATCCGACTCACAAAAAGCCTGGATATCATCAAGAATGAGGAGATCAGTGGCTGCGACAGTGGTGCGCAGTGGCCAGAGTGAGGTCAGGGAGGCCCTTCGAGACCCACCTACTTCAAATGCTGAACGCTAGGTGGCCGATGAAGGCACACAGAGATTGGGTCACAAAGAATTTGTGTCACCTCCAATTCTTGGTATCCTTCCCGTCGGCAGAGAAGGTAGGAAAGGTCACAGGAATGAGGATAGTGGACTTCGACCACTTCACAATGGAATTCTTTGCATGGTCACCAAGCTTCGGAGTGAAGCTCCCCCAAGGTGAAATTTTCCAGATATAGATACATAATGTGCCACTGTATTTTTGGAAAAGAGAGGCGTTACAAGAGATAGTTGCCGACTTCGGATCAATTGAAGAAGTCGAAGAGAAGATGGCGTGTCGCTCCGAAATTGTTCAGCAAGGATTCTTATCAGGAGCGTTGATATCTCGCTGATGCCACGCTTTGCCAAAGTCTACTCCTTCGATGAATCATACCTCATTCGATTCGTGCTCGAAAAATGAGAAGAATCAGAGTCAGAGAGATTGGCCATCACGTCCCCCACTCCCCCCAAAGCTCTCAGAGACGGCCGCTCATACGCACAAGTAGTCTCTCCAATTAGGGACTTGAGCATCGATGGGGCTCATGAGGTCGAGCAAGTGCATAGGGATCTCATCAAAAAGGCGAGAGGAAAGGAGCGGAGCCAGGATCAGGTGGCGGAGGGATCAATACCGACGAGGAAATCTCCGATCATAGTTGGGCGAGAAATAGTTTCGACCAACAAATCCAACAGCCCAGATGCGCGGAATTCAAATCTACAATCAACTCCAGATATGGAAAGTTTGGCAGTCACAGAGGCGACCCACCGAAAAGAGGGTCAAAAGAAACCCAAAAATGAAAGCCTACGCTTCGAAGTTGGTGGAGTTGGTGGGGAGGCTAGCGAGAGGAGCACAGAGGGGAGATAGACTGTGCAAGAGATGCAAAAGGCAAAAACACCTTGCTTGTGACTTGCAAAATGACATGCAAAGTCGCTCGGCAAAGGAGTAAAAGCAGGTGCTACGAGAGGAGTAGGGAAGGGAGACAGACCGTGAAAGGGCCAAAAAGGGCAAAAGCAACTTGGAAATCAACATGCAAGACGACCTGCATAGTCGAAACCCAAAGGAGCAAGAGCTGGTAGTATTGGGTCGCGGGTCGAGAGGGGAGCATGCCAAGTTGGGATACACGACGAACAAAGGGCGGAACGGTGACAGTGGCTCCGCCCAAAGTGAGAGAGACACAGGCGCTGAAGCTTCTGCGCTCGATAAGAGAAAAGCTCAAAGAGGGAAAAAAGGAAATGAAGCTGGTAAAGGCAACGAAGAAGAAAGTGAAGGAAGGGATAAAGACGCCTTCAATGCCTCGATACCCACGCGTTGTGCCTCGAGCGCAGAGACAGCAACGCAGATGGAGCCACGTGCCCCACTATCGCTAGCGGCAGGCATAAATCTCGAGAAGATCGATACACTATCTTGCGGAGGAGAAAAGTGTTTAAACGACTCCCGTATAGATGAGAGGAGTGTACGGGGGGGGGGGGGGGAATTTAATAATGTTATTGGGCCCAAAGAGGAGTCTAAGATGTATTATTCTGTTGTTGGGCCTTCTAAGACTACGGTTAGTCACAATGAGCAGCGACAAGGGGCAAATAGCGGACCCACAGAGGGGTCTACTATGGAAGCTCCCCCAATTACGGAACACGCAGATAGCGATGAGGACATGGAAGGGCGCTTAAATTTAGACTAGGAGTTCTCATTTACGGATGAGGAATCAGAGGAGCTTGATTGTATGGCGGACACACAGAGAGACATCTCTCTAGAGATGGTCTTATCCACCTTTCCAGAATCAGCACCTGGCTATAGTTCTGGTACGTCAGGCAGGGCAGTTGGATTCAGGGTACAGCGGATACCTAAGAGGGCTCATGTGGAGTTTCTCGATGACTATCTGGAGGTAGCTGCGACGGCCAAAGCTACAAAGTTCGATGATGGAGGTACGAAAAGTTTTTTTAGCATCTATATTAAATTTCATGTCAGATTCTGATGTTTTTATCCTAGCTCAAACCTGTGGCTTAGAAGTTTGTGACATAAAGCGTAATGCTCGACTGCTCAACAAAATTAGGGGTTGGAAAACTGAACGGGCTACGACGAGCTATCAGAAAGAACTAGGATCCTGCTCTAGGTTGACGGAGGTCTTGGTGGAAGACACCCGTCCCACACCCACGATCAACCTAGACACAGTCCCCCAATGAATATACTATTCTGGAATGTTAGGGGGCTGGAGGATAGGGGGAAGAGAGATATGGTTAGGGACGTTATTAATAGCTCCAAGGCAGAAGTGGTAGGGTTACAGGAGACCAAACTCGCGAACGGGTTTAAACTAAAAAGAGTAGAGGGCAACAGAATTAAGGAATGGGTGCTACGCCTGTCCGCAGAAGCTTCAGGGGGGATTGCTATTGGGTTCAACTCGAATATTTTCACCTGCTCCGAGGAGTACAGTGGAACGTTTTTCCTGACTATCCGACTGAAGCGACAATCTGATAATTGGGTGCAGACGATCACTATCGTCTATGGGCCGAACGTGGCTACAGATCGAGATGCTTTTTGGCAAGAGCTTATCGTTATTCAACAACGATGGTCGGGAGCTTGGATTGTCGAGGGAGACTTCTATATTACCAGATTTGCTTTCGAGCACAAGGGAAGAGGGTCCAGCGATAGACACAGAGAAGAGTTCAATAGGGTGATCACGGAACTAGAGCTGATCGATATCCCAATCAATGACAGACAATTTACATGGTCAAACATGCAAGCAACCCCGATTATGACCAAATTGGATAGGATACTAGTGTCGATGGATTGGGAGGCTAAATTCCCATTAGCAAATGCTAAATCTATCCCTAGACCTACGTCAGATCATACTCCGGTCCTACTTGATGCCGGGGTACAGGGATCTCAAAGACCAAGGAAGTTCAGATTTGAGAAGGCCTGACTAGAAATCCAGGGATTTTACCACATGGTGATGGAAAACTGGGTGCTCCCAACTACTGGTTCGGATGCGGCATCCCGATGGTGTGAAAAAATCTACAGATTGAGAAAGCAGATGCGTAGATGGAATTGGTCTAGATTCTCGACCATCCGGCGTGCAAAAGATTCCTTTTTGGAAGGAATTGATGAGCTAGAGAGATTGGAAGAAAAGAGAGTCCTATCACAAGATGAAAGAAACAGGCAACTAGAGCTCCGAAAAAATATAGCCAATCTTTATAAGCTGGAAGAGATCAAATGGCAACAAAGGTCGAGGATTTCGTGGCTCAAAGAGGGAGACGCGAATACGGCCTACTTCCACCGAGTGGCAAGCGTAAGATGTAAATCCAATCTAGTCCTGTCAATACAGATGGAAACGGGAACATCGCAAGACGAAAATGTGATTTCCAAAATCTTTCAAGATTACTAGGGCCACTTTGGGAAGAAGAATGACTTCAGGGTCCCACTCAGGGATGATTTTTGGCAGGCCTGTCAGAACGAGTCTGTGCAAATGCTATCCACTTTGGAAGCACCTTTCTCGAAAACGGAAGTGGAAAAGGTCATCACTCAAATGGGAGTAGACAAGTCGCCTGGGTCAGACGGCTTCCCAATGATGTTCTTCCAAGTGTTCTGGAAAGAAAAAAAGGGGACATTATGGCGTTGATGAATGAATTCTTCCACAACAATCTCAGATTGGGCATGTTCAACTTTGCAAAAGTAGTTCTGATACCTAAGCGGGTGGAGTCTACGAGGGTGGGGGATTTTAGACCGATTAGCCTCATAAACTGCTCGGTTAAGATCATCACAAAAGTCCTGATCATCCGCCTGGGAAGCATAATTGACAGTTTAATTAGCAAAACACAGACTGGTTTCATCAAGGGCAGATGTATCTTGGACTGTGTGGCCACCGCAGAACAAGTTATCCACCACTGCCATACGGACCAGTCTAAGAATTTTCTCCTCAAACTGGACTTTGAGAAAGCATATGACTCTATCGACTGGGAGTACTTGCTGGAAGCTCTCAGAGAGAGAGGCTTCGGGGTTAAATGGATTAGGTGGATCAAACAATATTTATACACTAGTAAACGGCAATCTTGGTTAATGGGCGGCCGGGTCTACCGTTTTCTTGCAAGAAGGGACTCCGGCAGGGGATCCGTTATCACCTCTGCTATTCACTATCGTAGCAGATGTGCTGAGGGGCATGCCAGATAATTGTCAGAGAAAAGGTTGGATAACGCCCGTGGCTAGCAGCAACTCTAATCAAGGGTGCACGATTCTTCAGTATGCTGAGGACACCCTACTATTTGGTAACGGGAATAGGTCAGAAACAGTCTGTTTTAAAGGGGCCCTCTACTGTTTTGAAGTATGGTCGGGTCTCAGGATTAATTTCCACAAGAGTGCTTTGATTCTAATTGCACTTTCCGATGTAGAAGTACAGGACCATGCGACCATACTAAACTGTATGACAGACGAGTTTCCAATCAGATATTTAGGGCTCCCACTCAAACCAGGGAAGCTTACTTAGATGGACTAGCTACCTATCATAGACAGGGTAGAGGACAGATTATCTGGTTGGAAAGGAAAATCGCTTTTCCTCGGTGGCAGAGTGGTACTCATCAACTCGGTGTTGTCTAATCTGCCCATTTACTACATGTCATTTTTTGAGCTACCTAAATGGATAATTCAAAGGATTGACCGAATCCGAAAGCGATTCCTCTAGAAAGGAGCGGACTCGAATAGGGGGGTATGAAAATGCTAATATGAGATGGTGATATGGGTGAGATGAAAATGTATTTTGTGAGATGAGCAATTTGAATCATCTAAATCTCGATCACACTGTTCAAATCATTGTACATATCATCTAGATGGTGTGTACAAAATTTTAAACAATTTGGAGACCTCTAACCTATGGATCAAAGCGTTCTTGTGATCGAGATTTGGATGATTCAAATCGCCCTATCTCACAAAAAAACATTCCATCTCACCATCTCATAATAGCATGACTCTCTCTCTCTCTCTCTCTCTCTCTCTCTCTCTCTCTCTCTATATATATATATATATATATATATATATATATATATATATATATATAACAAATAATTTAAGGTATCGATTAATTCGTTGGGATATTGAAACCTCCAATAATATAAAATGAAAGGTATTTTTAAATTAATTCATATAAAAAAATAAAGATATAGAATGTATCCTACTCGTTGTTGAATTGAATTCGTATAATATATAAATACTAGATTTGCCCGTGGACACGTGCCTACGGCACGTCTTTGAAATGATACAGCATATGAAAGTCTTGTAAACAGTAAAACAACAATTATGTAGCTCAAGTTTGAATAGTAAAACAATAATTAGTTGTAAATAAAGTCCATATTTTCATTAGCATATGTTGAAAAATAATTATAAATGGGGGTGTAAAATTCAACTTCTTAGAACTTTGAGTGTGGAAAATGATGAAATTTAACTGTTGATGAGATATTTGCTATTTTGAATGTAACATGTGTGATAAAAAAAAATGCACAAAAAAAATGAAAATTTATAAACCTGAAATCTGAAAATATAAATTTCTGAGTAAATAGAGAGATAGAAAAAAAGAGAAATAAATAAATAAATAAATAAATAAAGGAGTTGTTTTGGGATTTGAATTTGAGTTTTTGGGAAAACTTTTAGGCGGAAAAATATGTTTTGTGAGGTTAGATCTGGACTGTTGACTTCAACACTATTGATTAAGTGGCACTTATAGTTTTCTTTGTATTTTATTATATAGATATATAGATGATATCAAAATTAAAATAAAGTAAAATTAGTAATAAAACATTTAAAGAAGGTCCAAAATTTTTTTCTACACCTGACTCTATAAATCTCAGGATCGGTCATGAGTACTCGTGTCCAGAATTGTGGGGTGATGGATTGTGATTGGTAAGAAGAAGGAAGGAGCTGGATTGGGCTTCACGAAGGTGTAGTCCTAGAGAATGATGGGCTTCACGAACTTGTCTTGCTGCAAGTTGTGGTAGATTGATGGGGGGACCAAGTTTGGTTTATCACTTATGGGATGAGTAACTTGTTTAAAGGGAAAAAAATATGGGGTTTGCTCTCTGGCTTTTGGAGCCACATTCCGTACGTTTTTAGTGTTGTTTGGGTCCTACAATATTGCTAAATTAATGAGTAATGTTATTGTTATTAATGACTTAATTTGTGGTCCAGAGTTGGCATTCAGGGCGGATCAATCCGCTACCAGCCCATGACCCGCTCCAATCGACCCGACCCGTGATGATCCGGTTTGGGTTTGGATTGGACTCGTGACCTTTACGGGTCGAAAAAAAACTCAAAAACAGCCCGCTCAACCCGGCCCGTCAACCTGCAAAAAATTCCAAACCTGCCCGAACCCGACCTACCAACCTACTCGTTGCGCTCCGGGTCAAACGATCGACCCGCGCTGATCTGTTGAGTCTGCTGTTATTGGTTGGGTTTTTTGGGTGGGTTTTTTGGATTTTTTTTGTGAGATTTTTGCTTATAAAAATTCCTCAATTCACTCCATTTTTTCACACATCCATCTATCAACTCTCTTACTCTACTACTACTACTCAATTCAATCAAGTTCATTCAACAAAGAAGCAATCAACAAAGAAGTGAATAATTTCGATCATACCGAATTCGTGTTCACTCAACACTCTTAACTACGTCTACTACAAACTCTCTCAGCAAAGAAGCGCTCTCTCTCTCTCTCTCTCTCTCTCTCTCTCTCTCTCTCTCTCTCCGACTATGTGACTATGTCTACTACAAACTCACTCAACTCCGTCTACTTCTAGAGCTTCTCTATCTATTATCATTTTCTTCCTCAACTCTATATACGATTATTCGTTAAGTATGGTATCAAAATTTCTCAACTCTTTCAACCCTTCATTTTTGTTGTAGCTTTAAATTTTTTGATCATATTTATTTATTGATTTTTCGCTACTGTCTCTCTTTCTCAAGCCTTCTATTGTTTTTTTAAAAAAATTCCACATATACCTCTTATATCATTTTTTTTTGTTGCATCACATACACTACTAAAATACTAGAAATTGTTTTTTTTCTCTTTTATATACTACTACTACTACAAACTATTTATTATGTCTAGATCACGAGGTAGTGGTCGTAGCCAAAGTAGATCAGATTCCACTAGTTCTTCCCGTCAGCATCCAACAATTCCACAATTAGAGGGTGAATATAACCATATGCTTAACATATGTTCTCACGATGTTCCTCCATACGACATAGAACAAAAAATGCATGCTAGTGACATACAAATACATGAAACCAAATCCGCATAACCAACTTCTAGTAGAAAAACTAGAGGAGAACTAGCTAGTGATGCAAAATTTTCAATATATAATTTTGGACCAATACCTTAGCCATATTGTTATTCCCACTTATGCTATTGATTGAAATGTTTTTTTTACTTTACTTGGAGATGAATCTGAATATGATTGTAATAAATTTTTTAGCTAGCTTTGAATCGACGTTGAATAACTTGCATGATTATTATAATAGAACTTTTGCATCTAGTAGAGTATAGTTACTTCTTTTTCTTCTACTTCTAGAGGTAATGGTAAGAGTACATTAGAAGATATCACTGCTAATTTACTTACTTGTATTCAATCAAAAAAATCTAGAACTAATACACCTAATGAATTAAATTGGTATAATCAACAAGATAGTGGGAGTTCTACTACTAAGATTAAAGTGCTACAATGGTGGAAAGAACATGAAAATCTTTTTCCTATTCTTTCACATATGACTAGAGATCTACTAACTCCTCATGTCTCTACAGTTGCTTCAGAAAGTGTTTTTTCTATAAGTGGCAGAATTTTAACAGATTACAGGAATCACTTGAAATCGGATTTGTTGGAGATGCTTTTGTGCACGAAAGATTGGATGAAGGGTGAAGACAGAACTCAAGGAAAACTGGTGACACCTCAACTAATGGAAGCAACTCGCCTGAAGATCAACAACAAGAGTAGAGAATTTAGGGCGATGAGATCCTAGGTCTAGGTTAAGTAGAGGTGCACGATAGTAGTCCAATACCCTCTCTTCAATCTAACTCTAGGCTATCTCGAAGTCTAGATTATTCCCTTAAACATGTAATTCAAGAAATTTGTATGATTTTTTTGGGTTTCTATTACATGTATTTGTATGTAAAAAAAGTTGTAAATATTTCATATAAGTTGAAATTAATAATATATACAAATTTTTTCACTCTTATGCTTGTTGTACATTTCTATAAAAAAAAATTGGAGTCTAAAAAAAAATTAACCCACGAATTTCCCAGGGCCAACCCGCGAACCGGCCCGACCCGATTCGCGAGTCGACCCAAGTCAAGTTTCCCTTTTCCCGGCCTGACCTAATTAATGACCCACCCAACTCGAGCCTGCACGAAACCCAGGCCAACCCGGGCAGTTAGGGCCCGGCCTAACCCGATCGACCTAAATGCCAACCCAATCATAGTCTTTATTGGTATGTTAGAGGACTTCCTCCCCCATCCTCCCGCTACCCCATCGTCAATGTGGTGGTTCGATCGCCAGCGTCGCCGTTGAGAGGAGTAGATTAGGGTGGCCTCCTCTTTTTGGTGATTTCTTCGGTGCGCACTAGATGGGGCATGTCATTTGGTTGACGTGGGAGTATTGGGTACTCCGGCATCGATTGGTGTTTTCTCTTACAGAGCATATGCTACTGACTTTGCCGGAGACCTGATTGGCGGTGAATGTTTATTCTGTGGTGAGAATTTCAGCTACATGCTCGTCGGAGGATTTGGATGGGATGGTGGAGGTTCATTGGGCGATGGGGAAATTTAAGGTAAGGGTGGATTCACGGTATTATGGGCTTTTGACTGAAGATGTGGAGGGTGGAGGAAGCAGAGAAGGTGTTTGAAGAGAATGGGAATGTTGGTTTGGTGCCGAATGTGGTGAGTTATAATTTGATGATTAAGGGGTATATGGGGAGCAGGATGATGGACGAGGGGTTGAGGATGTATGGGGAGCTGTGAAAGAAAGGGATGAGGATGATGGAAAGGACTTAAGCGGCGTTGAAGCCTTGGCTTTGTGATTATGCGAGTAAGACAGGGGAGGTGAAGAAGGTGTTTGATGAAATGGCTGAGAGGAAGATAACACCCAAGGTTAAGGATAAGTCTGTGGAGTGGCTATCGGGCAGTGGTGTGTGGCATCGTTGTAGCGCCTCGAATTTCCAATAAATGAAAATTAGAAATAAGTGGCACAATTTCCATAATCAATTTCAATTGCAATCATAAACACAGTATCAAATACAGGAAAAATTAAAACTTTTTATTACATCTTTTTTTTCTTACAAAATACAGCTGAATTAAATACATTAATTACAAATTTTTTCAACACATAGAATCTTCAATTTGCTTTTATACTCCAAACTTTATTTACATCGATGTTATCCATAACTGAAAACCCTGCAAAAGTCTATTGAAAAGTGGGCATGTCAGTTAAATACAACTGACGTCAACTATAGTAATAGTGATTGATACTTCTAAATCTCACAATCACAAACTTGATGCTCATTAATAGAACAATAATAGATGATACATAAACAATAATAGATGGAATATAAAACAACAAGTGAAGTTAGGTTAAGTGTCAAGTATATGAGATGAAAACAGAAAGCAAGAATGCACAAAATAAGTCAAGAAACACAAATGCATTTGATGATTTCTAATGCATACTTGTCGGATTTTATGCATCCCGTGCTACATAGGTCCGGTGCAAGCCCTATTCGTTCTCCACTTTATTGGGTTCAATCCCTCATTATGAAACCTATTATTATGACTACTATGAGATTCAGACATTCTGCGCGTACCTGCCCATGCCCCGATAATTCCGAAGGTTAATCTTTATCCACAGATAATTTTGGAGACTATTTCATTCACACCTAGGAATTTTCGAGAATACCTCACATCGCAAGCAATGGTGCCTCACCACACACAGACGTCCCATGAGCGTCGCATCGATTCCAATAATTTCGGAGATCAGTCCCACACCGCAGGTAATTCCGAAGACTATTTCACTCACACCTCGATAATTTTGGGGACTATCTGACACTGAAGATCATCCTGAGGCCCTCATACTCACTTTTGCTTCCATTTCATCATGTCACCGTCTAGTGTCTGTCTGTATGCATACATATAAGTAATCAGAGCCACCTAAAGCTAGCTTCACCCTACCAAACTTAAACCCATAAAACTAGGAACACTAACCCTTCCTGGTCAAGTCCCACAATCAATTAATTTATTGCCAATAATTTTGGATCCTGCTCAACTTCTAGTGCTCACAACACAAAAATCCTTAACTAACTGTCTAAGGTCCACAACACAACCCTAAATCTCAAATCAAAGCCCAACTTAGTTCAGTTATACAAAATACTCTTCATTAATCACATTCTTTTTTATCAACTGATACTGCCATAAAAGACTCTTTAATATATGGAAACATTTCCAACTTACGAAAATTCTTTAAAAAAACTTTTAAATATCACTTTCCATCCATCCATACAATTCAATTAATTCTACTAGAAATTTATTCAATCTCAACTGTTACAAGTCTCTTAGTCATATGGGATCTCGTCTCAAAATCTGAAATTTACACCTCTTTAAAACTGAAAATAACTCTTAAAATTATGAAATAAATATCCTTCAAAACTGAAACATATACTCCCATCAAAACTGAGAATTTCCTCCACAAAGTTGTAGTTTTATACGTTCGAAATCGCAACTCAAACTTGCCAAAAACTAAAAACTCATTTCTCCTTAAATCTGAAACTTATGTCTTCTTATCCTTAATAGCAGTCCATTTAAAGGTGAATATTAAATTCTGGAAAATTGAGTTTATATGTACTCCATAAACATAAAATTAGTTGTCAAATTTATAAATCATTCACACGAAAATAATAGCTCCAAATCATCAATAAATTGAAACTCAATCAAATCTCTCATCTCTACTACTATAATGGGAGAAGGCCTTAGTGTAATTTGTCCTTAATCCAACCCGTGCAACGCACGTGCTGGTATATATTTTTTTTTTTTTGCATTTTCATTCTCCCAATTTTTTTCACGTGCACAGCAAGTGTATAATACTAGTAAACATTAATTTAAATGCATATACATACACTTCTAAATGTTTACTACAGTTCCCCCACCAGAGCACACCAGCCGTACACACATAGCCATGTTATTGAAACCCACTGTTCATACACCTAACCCAATAGGAAATAAAATTAAAATAGAAAAATAACTCAATCCATGGGGAATTCGAACCTTGGGACGCCACAAACCCAGTCGCACCCAACAACTAGAACACCCCATCCCCTTCTTTGCCTCAAACCAGACCCGAGGCATTATTAACACAGATCACGTCTCTGACCTTGATCACCCGAGGGTCAACCACCCTCAAACCTGCAAGCACAATTACACCCAAACCCGCATGCACATCAACATCCAATAACCCATATATGTGAATGGTAAGACCCTATAAATTAAATATGCTTCCGTAATAAATTTGACAATAAACTATGGGCTAATTTCTCATAAAATTAGATCTTTATCAACTAAAAATTCGTATTTGTATGTTCATGATACTCCCTAAATCATAATATTAAAATCCAATATTTAATACATAATCCATCATCATACAACGAGTTCATAAATCAAGATGAGTTATTCTATGTGTCTAACATCCATAACATTCTTTTTTCTTTTAAAATGATAAGTACAACATCAATGGAGTTTCAATTCTATGGAAAATATCAATACCTCATTCATTTAGCGTGCCTACATCCATCGTCACACAATCAACCATGAACAACATGTTAATTAAAATTTTATAAGTCCATATGAAAGTCCTTGCATGCTTTCAATTTGATCCATCTAGACAATAAATTAAAACAATATAAGATCACTCACCAATTAGGATTTTTATTCATGATAGTTATTAAATAGCTATACAACCATTGAGATCCATTCACTAGTAGGGTTTTAATAATTATGTATAACCATACAACTTCTAGTATGCATCTTACTAGATCAATCATTATATTCTACAAACATATAGCAAAACAAGATACGAGAAGCATCACCCACCTCAAAGAAGATCAACTGAAGAATAATAATAATAGAAAGAAAACTCATCATCCTCCTTACGAAAATCCAAAGATCCAAGCTCCAAACTCCTAGAAATATTAAAAAAAATATTATTTTGTTGTGAACAAGGGAGGGCGGCTGTTACTGCTGCTAATACAGGTCGGGGTCCAGTTCTGAGGGTTTTTGCGAAGATTTTACAAAATCCCCCTCCAAAATCAAATATTTACATATATATATATATATATATATATATATATATATATATATATATATATATATATATCTTCCAAATCAAGTAGTTAATTAAAACAATTAGGGTAAGATTTAATCTCCCCTAAACACTCCTAGTTGACCGGCCCCAATGCAGCTAGATATTTTCAAACTTCGAAATTTGCCTCCAAGTGGCAATTTTACATAAAAGTCATTCAGTTTGAAATATTTGCAAACATGCCAGAAATTATTTATAAAAATCTAAAAAATTTAGAATTATTACCCATTATAAAATATTAGATTCACCAATTGAAATTTCTTAATTTATATTCTTCAAAAAAATATTTGCACATGTTTTGCACATGCAAAAAAGATAAATTTCAGAAAAATGCTTAATAAATCACAAAAATATAGAAAATATATAGTTAGACATGACTCCTCTGTTCATTATCTTTGTTATATAGCTAGGTTCTGAGAAATTAGGGTTTTAATCGCAGTTTTGCAATTTAGTCTCCCAACAATTCAAAAATTGCATAATTATATATTTACTCAATAAAATAAATTCAAATCAAATTAGAGGGATGAATCTCTCCCCCCAATCTATCCACTACCATATCAGCATACCCAAAAAAAAAAAAAAAAAAAAAAAAAAAAAAAAAAAAATGAATTCGAATTTTACCTCCATATGATGTTTTGCAAAAAACCATTTTCTTTCAAGGTAATTACAAAAAATAGTTTATTTATCCAATAAAATCACAAAATTTAGAATATACTAAATTATAAATAAGAGAATTTATTCAGAAATTTAAAAGTAGAAATTTGCACCTCAAAAATATTTGCACGTGCGAAAATGTCAATTTTACAAAAATACAAAATAATTAAATAATTTAATTTTAAATGTATTTGTTGATTAAAAATGATACATTATTAATAGAAAATACTTTTGATTTAATTTTTAGCTCTTTCACGACCGGAATGTAATTCTTTCATCAAAAATCAATTATATCAACATAGAGTCCAAAAATGAATAATTAAGTAATCTGAAAAATAAAATATATCATACTTAAATAAGGGACATCAATTATTGACAACCAATTTTTGAGATATCCAAAATTTTCTAACTTTGCACGTGTTATGCACGTGCAACAACAATTTCAAGAATACGGTAAAAATAGTTAATTTCACTAATTCAATATTATTTAATAATTATAAAAATACATTTTATTTTAAGGGGTGTTACATTCGGGGGCTGGCTCAGTGGGAGAGAACGGCAGCAAGAGGATTGCCGTTGAGGGGTGGAGTTGCGCCGGTGATCGTGGCGATTGCCGGTGCTGTGGTGGAATTTTGGGGAGTGTGGAGGGGGAATTTTTGATGAAATTTGAATTTCAAATTAAAAAATTCAAATTAGATTTGGAGAGTGATGGGCTTTTGGTGTAATTTGAATTTCAAATTAGATTTTTTGAAATTCGAATCAGGTTTGGGGAGTGGTGAGCTTTGAAGTGGGTTACATTCTTCTTGCTCAGTATGTGGGCTCTTGATTGATTTTTAGGATTCATTTTGAGTTACCTATACTAGGTTTTCATTGATCGATCTTTGGTGAAGGTGTGAATCCTCACCGGTGCGGTGTATGACTTTGTCATCATCGTTATGGTAGATGTGCAAGTCGTCGATGTGGTGGTGGATATACGAGCTGTGGCTATTGTGTTATATGTGCAAGTCATTGCCAGAGTGGTTGATGCGCGAGTCGTCTCTAGTTTGAAAGTTTGAGCAAGTTATTGCTGTGGTGAGAGAGGTATGCACCGTTGCACGTCTAGTGATGGCCAAGTCGTCACATGGATGGTGTTCGGGATAGTCATCATCAATGTGGCAAATGGGAAAGTTGCCACCGTGGCGGTGAATGAGCTTATTGTTGCGGGGTAGAGAAGGGACAAGTCATCACCGGAAGGGTGGATAGGCAAGTCGTTATCAGAATAGTGATTAGGCAAGTCATCTCTGGTGTGTTGTACTGATAAGACATCACCGAATGGGGTACGAAAAGTCATCGTGTGAGTGGTATTCGGGTGAGTCAGTGAGAGAGGATCTCCGTACTTAAAATTTCACTAAAAATCTAGATTTGAAATAGAAAAAAGTAGATTGCATCGCCCTAAAAAGGGATGCCCTAGCTGAAGACAGGCGATAGGCTTAGTCAGGAGAGCACGGGATTTCTATACAAACACGGAATCGGAAACCTAATGCGAGTGTGGAACCACGAGATTGGAGAAATGAACGTCTTTTGCCGATTCTGGAGTTCCAATTGGAGTTAGGCTAAAGGTTTAAGTCGATGAGGAAGTTCGAATGCTCTGCTCACAAGTGAGTTGAAGTTAGTACCCAACCTCCGCCCTATGAGGAAAGGGGGAACCAAATGAAGAAGACAGACCAAGGTAGGCCGTAGGAGTAGGATTCCACTACTGATAAAAAGTAAGTGAAGATGAAGAGAGCAAACTTTTATCCATGTGTAACACCCTGCAAAATTGGAAATGACAATTTCGCCCTCGTGTGTTACGCACGTGTATTTTGTACCGTTACTGGTAACATTTGTAACGTGTTTTCACTACTTATTTTGATTTCTGACTATTCATACATTTCCCATATTCTTAAAATCCTATTTGAGTCAACTCAAATACTAAATTTCAATCTCTGTATTTCTACGTGTTTTTTACGTATTATCGATGCACGTATCGATTACGTATTTTTCCATCGCTATGTGTAATATTTCTATGTTTTTCAATGATTTATTTTATGTGTTCGAATTTGTTTTATAAACAGAAGTTCATTATTCTCTTATTTTGATTAAAATACTATTTACGTGTAATGCACGTGTTTTCTATGTACGTAGTGATTACGTCGTGGAATATATAAATTAATAAATATATTTCTCTTATGCTGTTTTCGATTGTATTTTAATAATTTTCTGTTGATAAAGTCGAATTTTGCATTTTCGGTATTTTACGTGTGACGCACGTATTTTTCGGTGCACGTATTTTGGGCGTATTCATTTTCAAAATAAATTTTTGTGTGTGTATGTTTATTTAGCTGTGTATGAAAAATTATATTTTTTCATTTAAACTAATTTTACATACATATTATACATATATAACTTATGTTTTAATTTAAAAATAAAAATAATTTTTGTGAAGTGTGTGCAAGTGCTAGGCACGTGCACGTGTTTTTACCCATGAAGAGTGGGTGGTCGGGCTGTTAATTTGAATGGAGGAGAAAATGAGTGTTTGAATTTGAGTGTGTGGTGTTAATGGGTGTAATAGGGAGTAGTTATAATAACCACTCTATCACAAACTATACAAATACCCCCTAATACACATTCTCCCCATCACTTCCTTCCTCCTTTCCTTCTCTGACTTTGCCGAAACCAGCCCACAAATCCATCCAGCCAATTCTTGAGTTTCTCCATTCATTTATGTGTGTGTATACTATATATATATATATATATATATATATATATATATATAGAGAGAGAGAGAGAGAGAGAGAGAGAAAGAGAGAGAGAGAGAGAGAGAGTGTGTTAGTCTATTATGAGATGGTGAGATGGGCTCCTTATCGTGAGCAGGAGATCACAGCTGTCCGATCGACGAAGAAATCGATCAAACGGCTCAGATTTGATCCCGCTCAACTCTGTTTTGCTGAGGGGTAAAATGGTCATTTCTATCTCTCTTTCTTTTTCATTCAGATCTCAGCGAAACATCCTCTCCTCCCGCACACTCTTTCTGGATCGATCTCTCCCTCTCCTCGATCAAAACCCTACTTCGAATAGCGCATTGATCTTTCTCTCTGTCTCTCTTCGACGAGAAACCCCCATATTCTGAGAATCCCTCACGCTCAATCTTTCTTCGTCGATCGAAACCCTACTTCAATTCTCGATCGATATCTCTTTCTCTTCGATGAGAAACCATCCTACTCTGAGAATCGGTTCTCGTCGTCTTTTCATCGAAGCCGATAGGCCTTCGATTTTACCTCTCTCCCATCCTCTCTCTCACCGTTAGGGTTTCGATTTGCTCAGAACGAACCCTACCTCCGGTCGAGCGATCGGACGGCGAAACCCTAGCCCCCAATCTTCCAAGCTCCACCTCTCAGGTAATCTCAATTTCTAATCTTGTTTCCTTTTATAATCGTTCATGTTTATTATTAGAATTACTCTTTTTATTTCAGAAATTTAGTGTGACTAGGAGAAGGTGTTATTGTTTGTATGAGTTTGTTGCTATAAGAATGTAATAGATAACAAGAGGAAAACTGATTGAGATTGTTTGGGTATGTTTAATGGAAACCCAGAAGAAGGTGTATAGAGAAAGGATAGGTAGTTGAAAACATGGAGATGTTTAAAAGTTGATTAGAAGTCTTGACTTGGTTTGGGTATGATTTCTCGAGAAGAGATCGTCTAATGACAGAGATTTATCAACTGGGTTAAGTATGAACAATCTTGCATACTTTTGAGTTTTAGTAGTTTAGTATGAACTGGAGAATGTAGGCTTTGTTGCTATGAAGTGTATACTAGATAGGGGATTTTGGGGGTTTGGAGAGAAAAAGAAAAATCTAATTAGACATTGGCATCGAGTAGTTAGGATTGCAACGAAGATAAATGAGAGGTTTCTCACTTTCTCTGAAGATTTGTTGGTGGGTTGTCACTATAAATGTTCTTTATAGGCACTCAAAAAAAACTTAAGTTGTTTAACCCGAGCAGTCTTGTATCAAAATGTGTTTTTACTTGGGAATTGCGTGCAGGTAAAGTGTTTCACCCAAATGAAGTTTTACTTGGGAATTACTAGTTTATGTCTGTGGATTTTGTAGGTAAGCGTCTTGCATGATTATAAATAATTTTTTTGCCATATATGTAATTATTGCTCTTTTGAAATTTATGACCTTTTAAAAAAAGTCAAATTATGTATTAATTTTTTCCCCACATATTTGTTTAGCAGGAAGATGGGGATTTTGGAGATGTTAGATGACCACTGCTTTGAGGTCAACAAGAAGCTTGTGGCTGATGAATCTCTTTCAGAATTTGATGCTTACAGGCAGTGTGCATGGACGCATGGACGCATGTTTGTGCCCTATGATGGTTATAAGGGTGCATCTGATTCTCACTAACAGGAAGTGCTTGATTCTCACTCATTTTAAATTTACCCAATGTCCTTTTTTTGTTGTGCTGGTCTAGGCAATGATGATAAGCACTACTTAACTAGCTATTTATTTTGAATGTGTAAGCTATTTATTTTGAATGTGTCTCCCCCCTCTACCTAGTATTGTTGTGTCTTGTGAGGAGCAGATTTAAGCCCTTGGATCGCGATCCAACGGCTGAGATCTTCAGCTCATGATAAGGAGCTCATCTTACCATCTCATAATAGACTCACTCATATAGAGCTGGTTGAGAGTTGTTTAATATTTTCCGAGGCTGATTAAGCTTTTTTTTAGTTTTATTTCTGAGCATTCTTAGTTGGGGGGGGGGGGGGGGGGGGGGGGGGCAGAAGTGAAACTAGTTGGCATGGCATAATAATGCATCCCTAGGGAAATAAGTATTGTTGATTTAAACAAACAGTGAAATATAAGTGTGTTCTGAGCCTACGATTACTTCAATTCATGATTTTGTTGATTAGTACTACTTGGCTTTTTGTAGTAGTATTTTATTTCACGAATACATGTTTAAGATAGTTGTATTAACTGTTTTCAGGAGCAGCAACAACCGTTCAAGCAAGCAGTAGTAGCAGCTCAGGAAAGCAGTGAAATTTTGAGCTGATTGAGCTATTTTTTATGTAGTGTATGAGCGGATTGAGGGGTGTGTATGTTGTATCTTGAATGATTGAGCTATTTTTTATGTTTATGAGCTGTTTGAGATATGTTTATGTTATTTCTTATGCTGATTGACCTCTTTTTATGCTGTAAATGAGCTGATTGAGCTATTTTTTATGTTGTATCTTGGCTGTTTGAGCCTTTTTTAATGTTGTTTATGAACTAATTGAAGGATGTTTATGTTGTATCTTGGCTGATTGAGCTATTATTTATGTTGTTTATGAGCTGTTTGAGGGATGTTTATGTTGTAACTTAACTGATTGAGCTCTTTTTTATGTTGTTCATGAGCTGATTGAGCTCTGTTTATGTTATAACTTGGCTGATTGAGCTATTATTTATGTTGTAACTTGGCTGATTGGCTGATTGACCTTGATGTTTCTTCACAGTAGCTGTAAGGTTGTAGACGAAAGTACCATCGTATAAGCTCAAAACATAAAATACTAGACGGGAAAATATAAAGGAACCAAAAACTGAACATGAAGCTCAGAATAACAGAAAATTGAACAACATAAACTGAACATGAAGTTCAAAATGTGTAAGCTCAGAACAACAGAAACTGAACATGAAGTTCAAAATGTGTAACCACAGAACAATAGAAACTAAACACCACCAACCGCCAACCAAAAGATGCAAAAATCTGTAGGCTCAGAATAACACCACCATAAACTGAACATGAAGCTCAAAATGTGTAAGCTCAGTACAAGAGAATTTGAACATGAAGTTCAAAATGTGTAAGCTCAGAACAACAGAAAATTGAACAACATAAACTGAACATGAAGTTCAAAATGTGTAAGCTCAGAACAACAGAAACTGAACACAGAGTTCAAAATGTGTAAGCTCAGAACAACAGAAACTGAACACCAGCAACCACCAACCAAGAGATGCAAAAATTTGTAGGCTCAGAATAACACCACCATAAACTGAACATGAAGCTAAAAATGTGTAAGCTCAGTACAAGAGAATTTGAACATGAAGTTCAAAATGTGTAAGCTCAGAACAACATACTTTGAACAAAAAGCTGAACACCACCAAAAAATTTGAGCTCCCCAGCTCAGAACAACAGAAACTGAACATGAAGCTGAACATCATGAAAAAAAATATGTATACCAATTGCCGAAAACAGAAACTGAACATGAAGCTGAAATGACTTGCACACTAACTTGGTAGGAGGGTGTAGAAAATCAAAATCATTTTACGGAATAGAACAAACACTGATACTTCAGATGCCACTTTGTTTCTACCAATACAATCAACTAAAAAAGTAACTAATACTAATATGAAATCAGATCCCCGAGTGAGCTCATATCTTCATAGCAGCTGCAGCAACTCTGACAACTCCCCCTCCCTTCAAACCGAGATTGCCTCAAGCTCGAAATCAGGGAAACTCTTGCGCAGGTCGTCGACATCAACCCAAGAAGCTTCGTCAGGAGTGAACCCTTTCCACTACATTAAAAAAAACTCAATCAACCAAAGATACAACATTAAAAAAAAGCTCGAGCAGGGAAACTCTTGCGCAGCTCATATACAGCATTAAAAAAAAGCTCAATCAACCAAAGATATATAAAAAAGGAGAATGAAATCTCCCACACTGTCTACTTAACAAATATGAGTAATTTTTCATTATCTCAATTAGTAAATATAATCTTAACATAATCCCAACATTCTCATCAGTTTTTACTCCACATTTTTTTCCACTCTCCAAGAGATATATTGTTCTCTATCACGAATATTATCTGCTATTTATCTCTGCGACTACATAAACATTTATTAACTTTCTCAAATATTGTATGTTTAAATTCAGTTCTAACATGCATTTGTCAAGGTGCAGTCACACATATGTCAATTAGTAGCAAGGATCTTACAGTGTGTCTTCGCCAAACATGTTGCCACAAATTCCTCAGCTCATTTTTCCGTATCGGCTTCACCAGGAAGTCAGCTGCTCCTCTCAACATGCATTTGAAAACCATGCTGATAGAGTCATGGGAGGACATCACTGCATAAAACACAAGGCAAATTAAGGTTAAGCTTACTGGCAATTATTACTTCTATTTTATTTTATTTTAAACCTTTCTGAGAAAATCAAGATTAGTAATCATACTATATCAACACTTTGTGGTCTTTCAAGGGAACTTCATGCCTACTTGTACTCTGAGTAATTTGACTTCTTATAGAAAATGCAAGCTTATCAAAAATTGTGAGTCGAAATGTACAAATTTGTAGGCTCGGAACAACAGTTGGCAACAAAACTTGAAGGCTTAGAACAACAACAGCAAAAAAAATGTGTAGGCTCAAAACAATAACACCACCAAAAAATGTGTAAGCTCACAACAACAATAACTTGTAGGACCGTACACAAGTGCTGGAAATATTTCCAATAAATCAAGTCTAAGTGAGTCAAATGCAGAAATTTGAGTTTGTCAGTAGGGCTGCTAAATTAAGCCATGCCTACTAGTTCCAACCAAATTTTTGTTTTGCATCTCCATCTCTTCCAAGTCAATCAGTTTAAGACCAAATGAGTGCACAACGGAAACTCCGTAAACACAGGAAAATGCTTGACAAAACACAATAAAGCATAAAGTTTGGTTGAGAGCTAAGAGCGATAATGCCAAAAGAAAAGGAGACATAAATGACCAATTTACCCTCAACAAAAGAGCTGAGAGAACGGGATCAAATCGGACTCGTTCCATCGCCAGCAAACGAGATCGGAGATCTGGTAACTCCCTATCACGATAAGGAGCCCATCTCACCATCTCATAATAGACTAACTCATAAACATAGTAAACAAAATTCATGTTCTTGTGTGACTTTCAGTTGCGCACTAACTTGGTACAAAAGCACAAAATTATGAAAATCATTTTACTTGTCTTGTATAAAGTTTTCATCACTGCCTACACACTCCAATAGAGAAAACTCATGATTAAACAAAATCATTCATAAACTTTTTATCACTGCCTACTAACTTGGTATTATTTGTATAAACAAAATGATTTTACCAACTTTTCGAATATGGCGAAAAATCATGCATTTCTGTTATATCCATCATCAATTTGCCTGCAAACAGTCAAGACATAACGATTAATTTAACATATGAACATATTTGGAATTAAAGAGGAATAATTACATATATGGCAAAAAAATTATTTATAATCATGTAAGACGCTTACCGACAAAATCCACAGACATAAACTAGTAATTCCCAAGTAAAACTTCATTTGGGTGAAACACTTTACCTGCACGCAATTCCCAAGTAAAAACACATTTTGATACAAGACTACTCGGGTTAAACAGCTTGAGTTTCTTTTGAGTGCTTATAAACAGTGGCGGAGGCAGGATTTTTTCCAGCGGGAGCGAAAGAATAAAAACCACAAATTTATAAAAGACTTTAAATATCCACATCACAGTAATATTACAAAAACAATTAAAAAAACATAGTTATATTACAAAACTCCCCTACGCGACTTCATATTTTGAAACTTTTTCATGATATCATCATTTTTGATTGACTTCAACGTCCTTTTCTCGACATATGCAATCAAACAATCATTAAACCATTCATCTCCCATCTGGTTGCGAAGCGAAGTTTTTATAAGCTTCATAGCTGAAAATGCTCTTTCACAGGTTGCCGTTGCCACCGGTAGGAGTAATGCCAACTTCATAAGTAAATACACCAATGGATAAACAATATGTCTTCTAGTCTGAACCATTTTTTGAGTCAAATCATTAATTCCAATCAGATTAGAAAACTCATCAGCACGTGTGACATCTTCAAGGTATGTATCAAGTTGGAAACTCAAAGCCATCAAATCAGTGGGAGAAAAATCAACTGGGTAAAACTTTGCAAATTGCAGTAGCTTTACCCTATCAAAAGCAGAGAATGAATCTCTTGGATCAAGACAAGCAATGCACAACACCAACTGGGTATTTATTTCATCAAAGCGATGATTCAACTCTTGATGTTGTAAGTCGATCACTGCATAAAATACCTCTACACGGTAATGATGAAGGTTTGTCAGTTCCTCAGCTCAACGACGTGATCTCCCAGGTGCTACAAAAGTTTCATCCATGTTTGGAAATGAAATTTCATTTTTCTTGCAAAACTCACAAACTTCTTCTAAGAAAGACTCCCATTCGTTCTCCCGCAATTTCTGTAATTGTCTTTTGGTTACACCAACAAGATTGATTGCATTTAGAATGTCTTGTTCCCTTCTCTGTAATGCTTGAGATAACTCGTTACTGATTCCCAATACGGTTCTCATCAAATGCAAATTAAATGCAAATTCAAAATCAAATAACTTCAATAGCATATTTGCATCTAGGTCATCCTCATCAATAACTTCAAGTACCTCAACTATTGAGGGAAACAAGTGAATTACACTCAAAAGAGTATTAAAGTGTGATCCCCAACGTGTGTCTCCTGAGCGCTTTAGTGTAGCTTCTTGATTCAATCCTCGCCCATTTCACCACTACTTATTCCCGCAATCAATCTCTCAAACTGTTTATCCCGAAGAACATCATTCGTTTTGCTGAACCTCCAACAATATTGCACAATTTGTTAATTAAGTTGAAGAATGTGACAATAGTCCTATGCTTATGAACAACACCAACAAGTGCTAACTGTAACTGATGAGCAAAACAATGAACATAAAAGGCACACTGATTTTCTCTCATAATCAATGTTTTGAGACCATTATATTCACCCTTCATGTTGCTAGCTTCATCATAACCTTGTCCATGCAATCGTGATATACTCAGCCCATGATTAGCAAAAAGATATCAATTGCCTCCTTTAAACATATAGCAGTTGTAGAAGAAACATGTACCGCTCCAAGAATACGTTCAACGACACAACCTTTTTTATTCACATAACGAAGACATACAACCATTTCTTCTTTCACGGATATGCCTCTAGATTCATCAACTAAAATAGAGAACAAATCACTTCCTAGATCATCCATGATTACATTTGTGATCTCAGCTGCTATTGCTTTTACAATATCCTTCTGAATCATTGGGCTTGTCAACTTATTATTCTCTGGAGCATTGTTCAAAACAACTTTTTTCACTTCTTCATTATCTTCAGCATAAAACTCTAGTACTTCAAGAAAGTTTCCCCAATTATCTGATTCATCAGATTCATCATGTCCGCGAAATGAAAATCCTTGACGCAAAAGTAATCTAATAACTTTAATTGAAGCAAGTAAACGCGTGCGATACTCCATTCGAGCTTTGTCTGATTGCTTTACCAGCTGAACATCTATATGTTGTCTTTGATTTATTAAATCAAGACACTTCTTCATGCATGAATTATGAATGCTATTATGACCTCCTACATGCTCTTTGAATTTGTGTGGCCCTTTCTTCCAATTTGTAAATCCTTCACCAACAAACTTGTCACCACCACTTTGAGAACCACTTTCGGGCTTGAATAAATAACAACATAAACAGAATACAGCATCTTTAGACATGCTATACTCCAACCAACTCCTATTAGGGTGTTCTTGAAACCAATAAGGAAGAAACTTTCTTTTCTCGTTGCCAAAATTCCTAGAAGGGAAGACATGAGACTTTGGTTGACACGGACCTTTTTGCCAATAATGCCTTCGAATTATCTCTCTATCATTAGCATCAAAGGAATAAATATTTTTCCTATTTCTAGGATCAGATGCAAGTTCATCAACGTTCAGCTCTACACGAGGACGAGAAGGACGAACACTTGAATCACCATCCTCCCTTGATATTCTTTTCAAAAATTTATCCATAACTATTTGAATATTGTTAAAAAATTAATTTAGTATCCAACAAAAATCTAATTTATAAATCCCTAATGTAGTTGCTACACATTACAACTTATATATTGATGTGTCTATGTATTGACTCAGTTCAGTTGTTGGTCAAAGGATATTAATTCATATTAGATGATGTTCATAATAGAAATAATATAAATAACACAATACATAATTTTCCGATATAAGATGTATAGTAATATCTTTATGGACAAATATTTCGCATGGACAATCAATCATATATGGTATTGATGAAATTGAACCAAATCCATTCACAAACGGTAAAATCTAGGCAACCATGACTTGAGCAAGCCTACTTGTAAAAGTAACATACTTTCATCTAAATTTAGCCATGATAACTAAAAGTTACAGGAAGCACATTAGAGAAGTTGAACATAGTGGGAAAATGCCAAAAGGTACAGAATCCAGAAAAAAAGCAAATAAATTTTATAAAATGATGAACAATAAAAGAATAATTATCATAGTGACAAAATATAAGCAAAATATGAGCCGATAAATTTTATACAGTATATTAATACATATAGATTATGTACCTGTCTATAGCCTTGGCCAACAAAACGGGCACGAAGAGTGGGAGTGACAGATACAAACTTATTTTCGGTACTATTTGCGACTAATTCGGCAGTTCCCTGGTTTCATCAACTGGAGCAATTACAGTTGAAGAAGGGTTGTTGAGCAAGTGATCGAGCTCCTTGAATATACCTGCAGACAGCAAAAATAGCTTATAATTTGTATAAACGCATGCATGGATTGAGTAAATAGGCACATGTACTGTTGCAATAAGATACAAGTGAAATTACTTTTTTCCTTAGCAAATATAACATCTAAACATGACTAGCCTATAATAGTTAATCGTATTTTATTTATGAGATGAATTTGAGCAAACAATAAATCTCCCAGGTTTTAAAAGCATTTAAGAGCCCATATAAGCTACTATCCGCAGATTGCAGTTAATCATGGAAGTTCTACTGAAACATAAAGCACGTGTGCGCGCTCGTAATTTCTATGAGCAACTTGATGGTTGACTTAGGTGATCTATCAGGATCACTTAATGATCACTAACCACAACTATTCCATTGCAAATACAATTACATTCAAGTTATGAATCATGACAAGCGCCATTTACAGTATAATGACAATGGAAGGCCGCTGAGATGAGAGATTTCCTAACTGTTATGGGGTATAGATTTTGAGCTCGCTCAGCATATTGAAGCTGAAGTGAGGGGCTCCAGTGCCCTATTTGGGGAGTGGCATACTATCATTTTGCAATACTCTAATGGCTTTATTTTGATGCTGAAGCAATGGCTTTATTTGTGTTCCTCTCCTTCATTGCAGGATGAGTCTGCACAATTTTTCCTTCTCTTATTTTGCAGTTATATTGTGCTTCCAAAACCGGTAGGCATACTAGAATTAAGTTTCAGACTTGGATACTAGCCAAACTGTTACCGCTAGTCCGGCTTGTGAGCTTGTTATGATTGACAAAGCAGATAACAATCTGAATGTCATGTCTACTCAAATTCGACCATTTTTAGAACTATACTTAAGTCTGGCCAAAATGATCATACTTCTATCAGCACCATTTTGCACCTCAGTAATTCATAAATGAACTAAAGTCTAAAGCATTCCAAGATTTGTCACAAAACCAACCACTACAAGTTCCGCAGCTTCACCAGATGAAGTTCAACTACATTGTGCTAACAGCTAGAATTTTCCTCTCTTTTTTTTTTTGTAAAAGCTAACAGCTAGAATTTCATAATTCATTTGCTACAAATGTGTAGCTGCACACTAATATTGCTATAAAACTTCAAAAACAATGTAAAATTTAATTTTTATATTCATCGGTTCAGTGGCTAATTTTATCCATCGCTTATTTTACTCAGCCAAGTCATCAAAATCTTGACGAAAGTGAAAATTACCTGATGGCTGATGCACCAATTTGTAGTGGCGGAGGCACCTCCTCGGCTCCTCCCTTTCGACTTTGTCACTTTGGAGCCGCGAGTTTGGGTGGAGCGGGCACAGAGGATGGGGATCTAGGGTTTCGATTGTGAAAAAAAAGGGAGGAGATTGAAGAGACAAAGAGAACTTAGAGAAGGGGATCTAGGGTTTTTAGTGGAAGCGGGCGAAGAGAAATAGAGAAGAAGAGAATGAAGAGATTAGAGAAGAAGAGGTGGAGTGGAGCGGGCCGAAAGAGAGCGGGGAGGGATGTGGGCCTTTCTTCCAATTTCAGGGGGAGCGGAAAAGTAGTAACAAAAAAAAAAAACAAAAAAAAACAAAAAAAAAAACAAAACGGGCCTTTAAAAGGCAGGCCTACCGAGTCCAGGGTGAGCGGCCGCTCACCCTGGGCCAGCAGTGCCTCCGCCTCTACTTATAAAGAACATTTATAGTGACAACCCACCAACAAATCTTCAGAGAAAGTGAGAAACCCCTAATTTATCTTCGTCGCAGTCCTAACTACTCGATGCCAATGTCTAATTAGATTTTTCCTTTTTCTCTCCATAACCCCAAAATCCCCTATCTAGTATACACTTCATAGCAACAAAGCCTACCTTCTCCAGTTCATACTAAACTACTAAAACTCAAAAGTATGCAAGATTGTTCATACTTAACCCAGTTGATAAATCTCTGTCATTAGCCGATCTCTTCTCGAGAAATCATACCCAAACCAAGTCAAGACTTCTAATCAACTTTTAAACATCTCCATGTTTTCAACTACCTCTCCTTTCTCTATACACCGTCTTCTGGGTTTCCATTAAACATACCCAAACCATCTCAATCAGTTTCCCTCTTGTTATCTATTACATACTTATAGCAACAAACCCATACAAACAATAACACCTTCTCCTAGTCAAACTAAATTTCTGAAATAAAAAGAGTAATTCTAACAATAAACATGAACGATTATAAAAGAAAACAAGATTAGAAATTGAGATTACCTGAGAGGTGGAGCTTGGAAGATTGGGGGCTAGGGTTTCGCCGTCCGATCGCTCGACCGGAGGTAGGGTTTGTTCTGAGCAAATCGAAACCCTAACGGTGAGAGAGAGGACGGAAGAGAGGTAAAATCGAAGGCGTATCGGCTTCAACGAAAAGACGACGAGAACCGATTCTCAGAGTAGGATGGTTTCTCATCGAAGAGAGAGGGAGATCGATCGAGAATCGAAGTAGGGTTTTGATCGACAAAGAAAGAGAGAGCGTGAGGGATTCTCGGAATATGGGGGTTTCTCGTCGAAGAGAGAGAGAGGGAGAGATCGATGTGCTATTCGAAGTAGGGTTTTGACCGAGGAGAGGGAGAGATCGATCCAGAAAGAGAGTGCGGGATGGAGAGGATGTTTCGCTGAGATCTGAATGAAAAAGAAAGAGAGATAGAAATGACCATTTTACCCTTCAGCAAAACAGAGTTGAGCGGGATCAAATCTGAGCTGTTTGATCGATTTCTTCGTCGATCGGACGGCTGTGATCTCCCGCTCACGATAAGGAGCCCATCTCACCATCTCATAATAGACTAACTCTATATATATATATATATATATATATATATATATATATATATATATATATATAAAGCTTCGGTTGTGCACTCCTCTAGTGCACACGGCGTGTGCACTAGGCCTTCGGACGTGTATATCGACGATCCGAACCGTTCACATTGATCTACACATCTAAATTAGTCTAAATATGTAAAATCAAATCATTTGAAATTCATTTGCCTATCCATCATGTGACTATAAAAAATAATGATTTTCAGTCATACAATTTTGTAACACTTTAATGGATGGGCAAATAAAATTCAAATGATTTGATTTTACATATTTAGACTAATTTAGATGTGTAGATCAATGTGAACGCTTCGGATCGTCGATATGAATGCCCGAAGACCTAGTGCACACGCCGTGTGCACTAGAGAAACTGCACAACCGAAGCTTTCCCTATATATATATATATATATATATAGGGAAGTCTTCCGTTGTGCACCACCCCTCCGTGTGCACTCGGCCTTCCCGCCTTCGTATTGACGATCATTTGCTCATCCATCATGTGACTATAAAAAACAATGATTTTCAGCCATACAATTTTGTAACACTTTAATGGAAGGGCAATTGAATTTCAAATGATTTGATTTTACATATTTAGACTAATTTAGATGTGTAGATCAATGGGAACGCTTCGGATCGTCGATACGAAGGCGGGAAGGCCGTGTGCATATATAGGGAAGTCTTCCGTTGTGCACCACCAATGGTGCACTCGGCCTTCCCGCCTTCGTATCGACGATCCGAACCATTCACATTGATCTACACATCTAAATTAGTCTAAATATGTAAAATCAAATCATTTGAAATTCATTTGCCCATCCACCATGTGACTATAAAAAACACTATGGAAGGTATTGTGGAGAAGGCTTGGTGCCCAACTCTGGAGAATTGACTTGTAATTTGTAACTAAGAATGTTGACACCATAAAGAAGCCAAGTTCTGGATGGTTTAAGAGCAATTTTGATGGGGGCTTCTGTGAGTTAGTAATGGGTACCCTGTTTGGTGTTTTTGGCACGGTACTGCGGCGTCAGTTTTTTGAGTTGGAAGCACTTGCAGCAAGGTGGGTCATTCATACTTGGCAAATGAACGACTTCAGTTGCAGAAAGTAATCTTTGAAGGTGTGATTCCCTTGGTGTCATCGAGCAGCTTAATGGAGGGCCGCGGCTGCATACGCTGTCCTCTGCGCTCCAACTACATCCTCAACTTACAACGCAACTTCATTGGATGGTGAGATCAGACAAGATTGGAGGGAAGGAAAATGCAACTGCAACTGCAACTGCAGTTGTACTGCTACTCTCGTGCAGCGCTGCGCACTGGAGGACCAATACTGTGAACTGGATTTTTTCAACATCTATGCGAACTTTTAATTTCCTGGGTTCTCTGTTTCGATTGCTTTTAGTTTGTGCCCGACACAAGCCTTTACACACTTTTTGTAACTACTAACTAATGCTCTGGTTAAATTATTCCGAAAAACTCAAAAATATTTAAACCTGTTTTTAACTAACTAAGTACATTTGAAATAAACTGGAAGAATCCCAAATTCTATTCTTATTGCAGAGTGGTAATCTTATTTATACCCATGCTTGTTCTGTATCATGAAGTCACACTTGCACAAGATTGATTGTGCCAACAATCTCAATATTCCTAGAACATGATGATTACCTGAGTAACTGTTTGATTCAACAGTTACTAATACTGTTGTCAAATCAAACTGACTCTTAAAAAGATTAGAGACAAGATTGTATCTTTGAAGCATCTGCAATTTTGCTCAAAGCAATGGCAGCTTTAGAACTGGACTGGCGGCCCAAATGCTTGGAGATGAAGTCACCGGCAGCAATAAGCATGCGGAGGTCGACATTGGTTTTGATACCAAGGCCTTGGAGCATATATACAACATCCTCCGTGGCGACATTCCCTGAAGCACCTTTGGCGTAAGGGCAGCCTCCAAGGCCAGCTACTGAAGCATCCACTGTGTCGACTCCCATCTATTGGCATGAAATGTTAGATTGTAATATTGAATTTGTGGGACAAGCGGGAAAAGATAAAATTATAGTGCATAAGCATCCCTTGCATTAGGGTATTGCACATCACAAAGCATGTAGCAATCATGCTCTTTTAGAAATTATAAGAAAATGAGGGAAGCCATGATATAAATACAAGGGTGGAGAGACCTGCAGCCTATAGAATCCTAACAGGGTTTTTTTCCCCCGAGATTTTGAGGAGGTTGCTTACTTGAAGGGAGATCAAAATGTTGGACAGAGACTGGCCATATGTGTCATGGAAATGTACGGCTAGATTCTCAGTTGGAACGACGGACATGACAGCTTCGAGCATTGAAATGACAGTTCCTGTGACGGGCAGAAAGAGAGATATGAGAACATACTGCAGGCTTCATTGATGAAAATTTCTGCTCATGGAGGGAGAAATAAGTTGTCATCCCTGTTTCTTACGAATCCATAATTGTAACTAGGGTTTTTAACACGTGTACACCTAACAAATAAACTAATATCATATATATCCCACACAAATGAATATTTGTCCCAAATAATGTGAGCATTAACCATATATATCCCTTAGTTTAGAAGATAGTTGAGATTGATATTTAGACTGAGATTGAGACTAAGATTGAGATTTGAGGTTTAGGGATGAAGTTGATGATGTGGCTATGAGGTTTGAATATTATTTGTGGAGGTGGGTTCGGCCGGAGGTGGTGGTTGGGTGGTAGGAATACAGTGGAGTTGGGTTGCCGGTAGAATTGGTAATTGCTAAAGAAGAAGAAGATGAAACAGTAAGAGAAATTTTTGCACCCGATGGGTCGAAACTAAAAAGAATCCAGGCACCAGCATCCTATAATCGAGAATACAGTGGAGCTGGGTTGTCGGTAGAATTGGTAATTGCTAAAGAAGAAGATGAGAAAACAGTAAGAGAAATTTTTGCAACCAATGGTCGAAACTAAAAAGCATCCAGGCACCAACATCCTATAATCGAATCCGACACAAGGAAACACTACAATTGCAAGGCAGAATTCTAACCGATTATCAACTTGAGATGGATTTCAAATTGTTAGTAACAAATGTGATAATATTCATTTGTGAGGGGTATATATGATATAAGCTTCTTTGTTAGGGGTACACGTGTTAAAAACCCTTCTAACTATTGTTTTTTTAAAAAGGGAATAATTGTAACTATTGTTGACCATAGTACTTTTCCTTATCATTTGAACATGATATGCTATATAATGTATGACCATGCTTGGGAACTCAGTCTTGCGACAAGAAAAGGCCTACTTGTTATCGGTAGTATCAATGAAATCAGTAAAGTATCAGACTATCAGTATGCAAAACCAACAAATTGTAAGTAAAACATTCAAACAGAATATCAGTCGTATCAGACTAGCAGTATTTTATTATTGGAGGCAGCACCTACGGGGAAAAGCTTAGAGTATTGCATTGCCAGATACTAGAACGAAATAGTTACCTATTGTGTCACTGACTTTCAAAAAGGACATGATGCCTCTAGAGAATAATTGTGTAATGCCCCGATTTTTCATTCAATGAAAATTATTTATTTTGCACGTAGTGTGCACATGCAATATTTTTGGTAAATATTTTATCATGATGAGTATAGATATTTAAATATGTGCTTTTAATTATTTTGTATAAAGCCTTCTTTCAATTAGACAAAAAGCCTTTTTCTTAAAGCCCAAAATTTAATTCATTTATTTTATTTTAAAATTATTATTTTGGCCCATAAACTAAAGCCCATGAGTTAATTTATTTTTAAATACAACTTGTCATGTAGAACACAATTTAAAGGTTATTTTTATACAAAATTTAATGTACAAATTTTTGGAGCCAAATGCTTGCACGTGCATTGCACGTACACGTGCAAAGTGCACATTCCTACACTAGGCCGGTTGTAATCTTGGAGGGAAATAAAAATTTTGAGTGGGATCATGGTGTGGTGGTTACTTGATTATGGGTGGTTAGTATAACTCTTCCTTAAATCATAGACATTTGTTCCTAACTCCTACTTCAATCTTGGCCATCCATTTCCCTAGATTTTTAGTATAAATACCCCCCCATGGCTAGTGTTCCTGTGCAAAATTATCTCTTCCAAACCTATAGTCTAAAATACATTATCTAGTAGTTTATTTAGTGAGTAAAAGATTGAGTTGTGTGTGGGAGTTGTGCTTGCAACAAGAAGAGGAGGCCGGCTATCAAGGAAGTGCTCTCGGTTTGGCTTAGGAGCTCTCGGGTTGGGTGTTTTTGGAGGCTCGAGTGCGCGCTTCAAGGAGGAGGATCGCTCTCGTTTGCAAGGACATTGTTTAGGAGGTGTCGCTAGTTGTTTTTCTCTCCATTTAAGGTGGGTAAATTTTCCCTATTTCTAAATAGGAATGCATGCTAGGTTGATTAGAAAAATGATGCATGAACATGATTAATAAGAATGCACATTTTAATTGAAAAAATGATCTATAATTGATTGAATTGTTGATATGCAAATTATATGTGTTTCTATTGTTAAAATTCTAGTTGTGTGCGATATGAATATGGCTATGAATTGTGTAAAGAAACCTTCGTTAGTAGCATGAAAAATTATGTGCAAAGATTAGTATATTGATATTGTCGCTTTATGTGCTAAATTGGAAAATTTTGTTATGACGTTGTAACGAATGAATTAAGATGCAATTATTATGTTTGGGGAATGAATAAGGGCAGAAAATTAGTATAGGGATTAATGAAATTATAATGTCGAAAAAAAATGTATTAGTGGTAGTATATCAAATTAACCAAAATTGTATGGTACAAATGTGTTAATTATTGAGAAAAATATGTTTAATTATTTGAGAAAATTATTCTCATATACTGGAGTGTAATTCATGATGAAAATGATTAATCTGGAATTTTTACAGTATGTTAGTAAGAGCAATTGAAATGAGATTTTGATGAACGTCGAAATGTTTTAAATAACAGAGAGTATTGGTTAAATGAAACTCGAATTGTACTAGTGACAACCCGAGCCTATAACTCAAGTGGTCGGATCGCTCAAAATCGCTACAGTATTGGGCGGGTCGATGGTTCGATCCCCAGTAGCATCGCATATTTTATTTCATGTTTTAAAAAAAATAATAAAACTGCAGCCGAGAGCATTAAATACTCTCAGCTCTCTTTCTATGCCGCTGGCGCAAGTGGCCTAGTGGTCTGTGCCTTCGGCTGTGTTCTCTGTGGTGCTGGGTTCGAATCTTGGCCTCGGCAAGATTGGAAAAATATTTTTTTTGAATGTTTTGTTGATCAAAAAATTATAGAAAAAATATAATTATTCTTCTAAAAATATATGGGACTTATGAAAAATAATTTGGAAATTATTTGTATAAAATAAAATATGATTTGAGAATAAAATGTATAATTTAGACTTATGGGTATATACTTGTATGGTATAAAAGTTGCACTTTGTAGAAATGCTTGAAATAAAATATTAGAAAAGAAGTGGAATAAAATTAGAAATTATAAGTAGTGATGCATTGTGAATTATTCTCATTTGAGAATAGTGTGAAATTTATAGTATGTGAATATCCATTTAGTGATGTGATTTCAATGTGAAATTGATATTTGATGAAGTATAAAATTCCATGTGTAATTATGGACTATTGAACAATTTAGAGATCATGCTATTGAAAAAGAAATTTGTTATGATTATGAAAATGAATTTATGAGTTGGAAATGCTCAAATTGGAAATTGTGAATTGAAATTGAAACAAAGAGTAGCTAAGTCTCCCTCGGCATTTGGAAAGAGATGAAATGAAATTTGAAATGAAAGACCAAGGTTGGTCATGTTTGAATAAATGAATAAGTCCGGTCGAGTGGAGAGGCTAACTCTAGAGCTTTGATTTTGTTCATGATTCTAATAAAAACTAAGGATTGGTGCACAGTGAAGACGTGATGAAAGTGAGAAAAACACGAGTATGAGAACTAGAGTTTACGATGCGGGTGTGTGAGCCACAGAATGCATGCTTGATGAGTCAAGACATGGCGTGGGCACAACTCAGTAATGATCGGACTTTAGCCACGCTTGTGGGATATTTGGTGACTGCAAGAGGATCGTGTTCAGGGAGGAAGCTGAATTGCCACAGAATGCATGCTTGATGAGTCAAGACATGGCATGGAATTCCCCTCCAGGGTCCAGTGCACGTGCTTGTACTCATAGATCATCTAAGATACTCACCGTAGTTACAGTAGTAGATTAAGTCATGGCGAGGGATTGAACCCTATAAAGATGAAGAACGATTAAGAGGTTTGCCCTCGGACCTATGTAGTATGAGATGCATAGAATCCGAACAAGTGTGCATTAGTGTCATGTAACATAAATAACTGCATTAAGGACTAAGTGCACAATCACAACACGACATCAATAGGATAGTCCCTTTAGCTTGATATGTGACAAGTTTGTGCTTGTTAAATATAGAAAATAAGTTATACTATTTCCGGCATAGAGAGGATGGCCGTGTATAATGATCGTCGGTTGAATAAACTGACATACCCACAGTCTTATATGCAGGTAAGTAACATGATAAAGATTAAAGAGGAACAGATGCTTAAAGATTATTCAAAGTTGTTGTACATTTACGTAATTGTTATAAATTTTACTTCCGCTGTGCAGTGTAAATTGTAAAGTTTCATGTAAACTCTGATGTAAAGTGAAAAGTTCAAATTTTCTTGTAAAATTGTACTAAATGGAGCGGAAAGATCCTGTAAAACTCTCGAATCCAGTGTATTTGGGATTCGGGGCGTTACAAATTGAGCCAACAGTTGAATAGTTTTCCATGATTTCTTCCAATTTCATTCAATTTTCTTTAATTAAAAGGCCGTAGCCGAATTCATCAAATGTATGATGAATTGTTTTCAGGAAGTAGAAATAAATTGGTTTGGGAGTTTGTCTGTTTTGGGTCTAGTGAAGAAGCTAGCAGTATTCTGTCTTTCATTTCATGTAACCTCCCAAAAGAAGGGTTCCAGTTCCTTAATTTCCCTTTTCTCGGTGAGTATTTCTGTGGAGAAAGGAGTCAGTATTTTGGTTACACATGGTGTGGGGTCCTTTCTAATTCAACCTCAAAGTTGAAAGAGTACAAGTTACCTGGGGTACCAACTCCAATAGTATCACAAAGTGAGATTTCAGAGCATCCCATTTCATAGAGCTCCTTCGCCACATATGCAACCTGTGACGGATGCACCTTGCCCTCTACTGGACACCCCACAACACATGACACATACCTAGCATAATTGCATGTCGACAATTAGAGTCAGTAGTTCATATAATTTTCATTAAACATGAAAAATAATTGAGTAAAATACCGAAATTAGGGAACTGATACAGATACAGAATTAGCAGTTCTACGATTGCAATAACGATTGGACGATAATCCACGTATAGAAAAGTATATTCACTCAAAAGTATTGAACGTTTAAAAAGAGAGGAAACTCCAATAGAAGGCAACCATTGAGATGCATAACTCCTGCATAATCACTTAGAGATCAGACGCTGCCAAATGGCCTTCTTATGTCATCTTATAATAGTTAATTATGGGATTTCTTTTTTCTTTTTCTAAATCCTTCCTCATCCTCTTTTTTATGCTGAAGTTTGTTTTTTTTGTATTCCTATACTAATGTTAATTGCTGACATTAATTTTTGAGGTCCATACTAATTGAAGATCACTAAGAGGAAGCACAAGTGTAATTGTTGCATATAAACTAGTATAATCACTGAACAATACATTTAATTTTCAATCTTTCTGACTAAACTAAAATCACTCTCTATTGCGGTCGTAGGAGTATGGCACCAAATGTTGGTCAATACTTAGATGGATTGACTGGGTCTGATTGGACGCCTACTAACACTACTGACTTGTCCAAAATAGTACCGATAAATTGCAGCCGATACCATACCAAGTTTTGAAACCTATGATAAAAAGAGCTTCTCTCTCACTAATTTAATTTTCATTAGTTTTTTTTAAGATTTTTTTCTCCTGAGGCTTACTTTCCTAGTTGTTGTTGTTGTCGTTGTTGTAGTAGCAAGCCTTGTTATGTTTTGCTGGTGAAGCCGCATATGCATAAGCATGCCCAATTGCAATGCTCCATTTTTTTTCTTTATACAGATTCATTTATACACATTAGAAGTAAGCAGTTAAAATCCCCTATTACGCCCGATTAATTGCTAATCGGAGGTTAAGCAATTATTTTTTTAACGATTTATAATATTTCAATAGTTTGCGATTTAATCGAGTATAATCGGCCAATTTTAAGTGACCGATTAACCGATTTAATATCTTCCTCTAATTTTTATGCTCGTTTGCATTATTTGGGCTCAATACGGCCCAAACTCAAATCCAAAGTCCTTCTAATCCTCGTGCAAACCCAAACCCGATATGTCGCAGCTCTCTCTTTCTTCCTCGCGCAAACCCAAACTCAAACTGATTCTCTTCAAACCCAATCCCAAACTGATTCTCTTCTTCCTCGAAAAAACCCAAACCCGACCCGCCGTCGCTCCCTCTGCGCCATCGCATACTTGACCCGGCCCGCATTTGCTGCACCTCCTCTTACTGCTCGCACTGCTCTTCCTCAGCGATTGTTTTTGTTTGATGGAACCAACCAACAAACCCAACCTGACCCACATCCAAAATCCAAACTCAGCTCAAACCAAGTACTTTCTTCTTTTTCTCTATAACTATATGTTTCTATTTGATAACCTCATAATAGTTTTATGTTAGAATTTAGGGTTGCTGCATAATGAGGATATATATCTATATATATGACGATTTTTCCGATTTAATCCCCAATTATTTTCTGATTAACCGATTAATCACTAATCGCTCCTTGACCGATTAGTTCCAAAAACCGATTTTAACTACCTAACACATTACTTCGTAAATTACACCATCAATCAGTTACATTAGGCTATTAGAAATCTGTGAAAGATATACAAAATCATCTATGATCAGGCTAAGATTTTTTATGAACAGTTTCAATCATTACAAAAATTTCCTAAACTGACCCAACTTGCCGCAAATATAAGCATTAGATAGAGACTTACATTGAACATTCGAACAAATCCTTTAAGCTCTAAGTGCAAAACTTACCCACGTACAGATGTGCCCAATTTTTTGGCTGCAAGAGTAACCTCACGATAACGGTCAAGGCTTTCTTTTATGCTGCAATTGAGATTTAACCTGGAAAAACCTTCAGAAGCTGATGGAAATACTGCAACTTCTTTCGCACCAGCTGCAATAGCTGCCTCAAATCCCTGAAGAATGTGATGCAAATTTTTATTTTGTTATGTACCGGAAAAAAATTGCAGAAATTCATTTCTTTTAATATATTAACTTACTCGAAGATTTGGAGTTAAAACAGGGAACCTCACACCCTCTATGTCTCGAAGGGCATGAATAACATCCTTTGCATCTGCTAACTGTTATTTGTTGCATGAAAAAGTCAAAATCAATCAGTAAATTGTATAAATGAACATTTTAAACCGGTAAATGTACTACAAAACAAAGGATAAGTCTAACAAAGTATAAAACCTAATAGGCCAACAAAGATACAGCCTCACCAACCATAACATGTACAAACAACGCAGGATGCCAAATTCATTAAATTGAGTATATGAAGTTTCAGCTTGGAGAACAATGTTATAATTTGTTTAGTCTAGGATTGCAATTCTCAATCTAACTCCAACAATCATAAAGCTTGATGATTTATCTAGAGTTATTATCATCTGGGAGAGAACAAGACAATCAACAAATTGCATGATAACGTAAATATAATGTGTCAAATCAAGCGATAATATTACCTGTGGAACCCATTTTGGAGAGACAAAACTTGTAGCCTCAATTACAGATAATCCAGAAGAGACCAATCTTTGTATTAGTTCAATCTTCACAGCTGTGGGTATTGTGTTCTTTTCATTTTGTAATCCATCTCTAGGCCCAACTTCCACTATCTTCACAAATTTTGGCATGCCTCTTAAGAGCTGCAACAGTGTTGTGAACAATGAACATGAGTGGAAATAAAGAAGCGCATAGAGACGAGAAATTTGGAAACAAGGATAAAAGCTTTAAGGAGTGTCGTTTTCTTACTGCATGCTCCGCGAACAATACCAACAACAGAAAGCAATTTTGAACTTTGAACATAGGTCAACATACCACAATGGTTCAATGTGCATATGAAAAAATGAAGTAAAAACAAAGAGAACCTTCCATTGAACTATTCAACATCAAAATGTTATCAGTCTTGTTAGAAAAGTTGACCAATATTCTATTGCATGATGTGTATAAAAGATTGGAAATAAAAAAAAAGGTTTAGAAATCACTGTGCTTGGAGTATTAGCGAGTCATTCTCTTCCCTATGTGTTTGATACCGCCTCCATGCAAGCAGCTATGATAATCAAAGCGCTTACTGGCCCTAATACCCCGAATTCTAGCACTACATCGCGCAAGGGTGTGACATAGGAAGATCCCGATCGACAAATATTGCTCAGCTTGATGTTGGATAATTGATGGAAGAATAAAATAAAATGAGAATTTTTAGAGTAGAAAGAGAAAGAAACTTTGCTGGTTGGAGAGATGGATTTCAATTTTTTTTTTTGAAATAATGGATTTCAATATATTAAATTGGATAAATAGGATGATCAAGAATGCAGATTATGAGGTCTATATATAGGAGAGGCCCAATGGGATGGAAAAGCTCCTGAAAATCTGGCCAAAAATCAGCCCGTTAGCCCAAAATTCGCGGAAGTCCGTTGCAGCTTCTTGAGGCCCGTTACTGCTCCTATTCACCTGTGCACCTGCAGCACAGATCTCTCAACTGACCGTTTGATCCGCAATCTGTTAACGCTGTTAGTATATCTGCAAACGTTGCGGGTTCAACCAGTAAAAGGTAAATAAAAAATTGAACTTGTGAACTTCGGTTAGTAAGCCAGCCCAGTAAACCAATAGGCTACCATCTGATTTGTGAAATGGGTTTTTGCAAAAAATTATTCATAAAACTTTTCAACAAATCTAGCATCTTGACAAAGTATGCATTAGGTAAGCTACCAGGATGAATCAAACTAACGGACATGGAAAATTAGATCTTAAAAAAGTACCTTGTTAGCTTGATCTCCCAATTCATTGCCAGTGTCTGATGAGCAATAATGTCGAGTCTGATGACCTTGTAAATACCTTGCATCGCACAAAGTATCAAAAACATTTTGGTTTCTACTGAGGCTGGACGACATCAAAATTAACGGATCCGAGCAGCAAGTATCTTTCATTTGTCTTCTCCATATATGTTCCTCACTGCAAATGAGGGAAACATAACTTCAGAATATTGGTAATGTAGAATATTGGTAATGCAGTGGAGATAGGGGTGAAGTGACCACATAAGGAGCTCTTTATCAATTAGTCATATTCTCATACACATACCCAATATAGGATCAATAAACAAGAAAGCATATAGCTGAAGCACTGAAAGAGAGAAGAAAAGCATGAAAAAAATTCCTAGGCTCAGTTTAAAATAAATTATGAATGCAACTCTTCTTAAAGCTCGAAGAGATCTGTAGCCAATTATTTTTGTAATGACTCGTTTCAAATAAGCTATTTTGAATGTTACAAAAATTAATAATTCCCATAATGGATTAAGCCACTTTCAGAAATACCAGTAAAGATCTTAGAACATCTAGGTTTAAGCACAGAAGTCACGTAAACCATAAGTAATACTAAAAGGAATGGAAGCTATTAAGATAATTTATATTAGAAGCTTCAGTTTTTATTTGTTCTTTTCTTTTTTGGGTTGGGGGCTGTTGTGTGTGTGTGTGTGTATGTAGGGGGGGGGGGGTAAGGGGGGAAAATCAAATTAGGTTTTACTTGTTAAAGAATCTTTATTGAATGGAAATGTCAGTGACTAACACTATTCCGCATCAACTATACTGAATAGAAAATTGCTAGGTACGGCATCAAAATTATTTTGTAAATAGGTATAATATGTGTTTTCATATCATCAATCTCCCTAGGCATACCTCCTCCCTGGATGTTGAATACTTCACCTCACACATGCCCAACACCATTGAATTGGGTATCATTGTCAAACATGTGAACCATGTCAGTGTGTACTCAGCATCAATCCGGTATAGAATGGATATACTGTGAAGTAGCATTAAAGATAATTTGAGCATACATGTTAACCATATTTTCATGTTGATGCCCCTTGGACATAACCACCTATGCAAATGTTACTTAACCTCTCACTGAGCGACACATATCAACATCACCACTTAGACTACACCTTGTAAATATGTAAAGTAACAAAAAAGGAAACCAACATCAAAGATAGATTTAAGACTCAGGGTACTTACATGCAACTATTTGAAGAGCTGCATTGTCTTCCTTCAATCAAAGAAGTACCCATTTCAGCTTCATCTGTCGTAGGCCTGCAGGCAATAGTACTGAACCTCTGGATCAAACCTACCCCACTTGAGTTCGGAAAGTTGTCAAGACCCACTGGCTCCTTTAAGGTAGACATTCCTTTTGAAATAAACTTCAAATAGGAATTTGTAGTGAGTGCATGCGATAAGCGCGTAGTCCACCATGAACAGTTAGGTAATACTTTTTGTGTCAACATAATACCAAGTACCTACAGCAGTTCACTACAAGTGCTGGTGAACCTCAAGGAAAAGCAAGCTACAAGAAGCGAAATACCTGGTTATCAAAACAAAGGAAGTGCGAAAAGTGAAAACTTCTCTCAACTGTAAATATACAGAAAAAAGCATAAAACACTTGTTAAGAAACAAATACACATTCCTTATGCATTAACATTTTTGGGCACATCTTTATTTCACCAATTTCAAACATTATAACAAATTGATCACCATTATTCCATTGTGTTCACTAATTCTCAACAAATGTTTGAGACATAGAAAATCATGTGTCTTGCACGTGTAGGTTAGCTTCATACACAAGGGAAATGAAGCCTAAAACTACTATCAAATTATTAAAGATGATCAAATCAAATGAGTCTTTATATGAACACAACTAATCATTAAACTCTTCATTCTAGACACTTGCTTGTCTGCATACAAGAGGTTACTTTCAGAAGTAATGAATGGTGAAGGTATTACGTTCCCTAAGTAGGTAAAGTAAAAGGAGTTTTCTCAGTTTCCTACCCACATATAAGCAGGGAGGAGGAAGGACTACCGATGAAAAAAGGAAAACGTCAAAATCCTCTCTGGTTATGACCACCTGGCTTGCACATTAATCCTTGAAATATGATGAAGGAGAAATGAGGAATGAAGACTAATCGAATTCAAGTTGCTTCTGAACCAACTAGCCTATACCCAGAAACCTGGTGGTTGCTTCTGAACCAACTAGCCTATACCCAGAAACCTGGTGAACACATTACTACTAAATATTCTTACCCATTTTCTCTGCTTCCTCCTTATTCTATCTGCCTAAGCAATCAAAAAATCCAACACTCAGGAATCAACACATTCAGACATACTTTGTTCTTATCCCTCTCCTAAGTAGTAACAAAGTGGCCTACTTTGTCCCAAATTCATTTCGATATATTCCTAACTAGTGTATCCGCAAGTGAAACTACGTTCCAAATTCTACAGATGCACTCATTTGTATCTATCTTCTACGCTTCGAGCGCATTTCCACACATCCATCTCAACATCCTCCAAATAACTAAGCACATGTTTCTATTAGGCAGTTAAAATCGGTTTTCGGAACGAATCGGTCTATGAGCGATTAGTGATTAATCGGGAAAAAATCGGTATATATTGATGATTTATTATCTCTGAAGTATATGATAAAAATCTTAAATTTAAATTGTCGTGTATTTAGTATCTATATGTTAAAAAAAATGTATATTTTGTCTTAATGCAGATAATCGAGAATAATCTCGAACGGGAGGTATACATCCAGTCGTAAGAGAAAAAAAAAGTATACATGAATATGAACGGAGTAAATGAATATGCTGATTAAGCTGGATGTTTCTGCCTTGGTTGCTGTTATCATTTTTTGGAGCTATCCATCAAGTCTACAGTCAAAGATCTTCACTATGCAATATGACAGTAAAAAGTAAAAAGTAAAAAGTGTACAGATTTGGCAGTAATGCATATGTAATATGAATGGAGTAAAAATTACACATATTTCATCACTGATCCTAGTTACTACTAGTAGCCGTAGGATAAGCAATTAAGCATGCAGTAACTCCTAAAAAAATATCTATGGATTATTGGATTAAGTAGAACATAACAAAGCAAAATCAAGTTTAGAGCAATCAACAAATTTTCTAGAAAAGAACAGTAAACAATAACTCCCGAAAAGAACAATTAAAGAACAATAAATACATGTAGTTGAAATTTTAAGCAATCAAAGTATATTTCAGGTTGAGATTTTTAGCAGGAACAGTCAAAAGAACAGTAAACACCTGTTGATGTCGCTACTGTTGCTGCAGCTGCTATTGAGAGGGAGGAGTCGCTGACGTTGCCGCCGCTGATGTTGAACAGGGAGGAGAAGGAGGTGCTGATGTTGTTGCTGCTATTGAGAGTGAGATAAGGGAAAGGTGGAGAATTTGGAGAATTCGGAGATTGAAATTGGAGGTGTAGAATGTGGAGACTGAGAGGGTTGAAATTGGGTTCAATCCACAGTGGTTTCTAATATTTGCCAATTTGCCATATTATAGCAAATGGCATGCTGCAACGTTTTCTATTTTGCCATTTTTTTGGCAAACTTTCTATATTTGTTTGTCAAAATGAGAAACAAAGTAGCAATTCTCAAATTATAAGAGCATCCACAGTGGTATTTTTCATTTTCTATTATATGGCATCTACAGTAAAAGCAAATGGAGGACGATCGTGCAGTGGTGGTTTGTTAAATTTTTCTCATATGCGTGCGTGGCAAAAATTTAAGGGAGATACGGGGAAACATTCCCCGTCACAAAATAAAAAAATAAAAAAATAAAAAAATAAAAAAATAAAAAATAAATAAAAAATAAAAAATAAAAAATTGAAATCGTTAGACGGGATATCATATCCCGTCCTAAAAATCCGGCTCACTTTATACTAAAGTTTCCCATTAATTTGTTGGCGTGGAGTTGTTTTGGCAAAGAAGAAATCATTTTGCTCCCCTCCTTTTTGATATTAAAAGACCATATTACCCCCTCCTTTGAAATAAGAAGAACACTATAAAATCGGATACCAGAAGTTGAATTGAAGACACTCTGCTCTCGGCATTCTTCTGGCCAAAAAAATTTTATTTGCTCTCAGCTATTCTCTTTCCCTCTTCAAATTTCTTAACTCTTATTGTAATCAAGATACATAAAATTTGGAATGTCTTCTTCAATCAAGCGATTTATTGGGAATATTAAATCAAGGCGTTGGTCGGAGTCCGCATCATCACAATCTGCACCGACACAAAACAGAAACGAAGAAGAAACAACTGCGCCTATCAATGCCAGCGATCCATCACAGTGGGTAAAAGTTTTCGATGATGGACGGCACATTTGCAAACTGATTACAGATGAACCTATAGGTGGATTTGTTAATTTCAGAGGAAATTGGAAGGGACCGATTAAAGCCTACAAGGTACTTTGCAATGTTCCTATAATAAAGCAGCTCATCGACAATGCGGGTTGGTCCCCTTTTTTTACTATTGATACAGAGAAGTTGTCTGCGCGTCTTGTTGAGGCTTTGGTTGAGAGATGGTGGGACACGACCCACACTTTTCACCTTCCTGGCGGTGAGTTGGGATTTACCCCGTTAGACTGGACAATGCTAACGGGTTTATCTATTGGAATCGATGAGTTGCCGCCATGTAACGACGATGCATATCCTTTTGAGGTTGTCCAGGGTAGTTTCTTTCCAGAAATTACACCGGAAGATTGGAAATCTCACGGTATACGTATCTCTTTCCTAAAGAAGTATTTTGTGAAAGATTGGATAGATGCAACTATAGCCGATCCTGTAGTGGCAATGAAAGTTGGCAGAGCTTTCTTCATGTATTTTGTGGATGAGTTTCTTCTACCTAATGCGTCCGGTGTAGTGAGATGTGGTTTCCTTACTGCATTTGAAGATTTGAATGTTGTTGGTACGTATGATTGGGGTAGTCCATCTTTGGCATTGCTATATATATCTTTGGATGCTTGTAGCCGACTTAAATTGAAAGCATTTAACAACCCGTGGCAAGTACTAGAGGTAATCTTAATAAAGGGTCAACTCGAATGTGGGATGCAGATAGTCTCTCCTATATAATGAAGACCTGTATTATTTTACATAATATGATTGTGGAGGATGAAAGAGACGAAGGTATACATGATTATGACTACGAACAAAATTCATCAACTACATTCGTAACACCTAATACAACTTCTCCAACAGAACGGACAGCTCGTTTGGCACGGGGCGTTGTTTTACATGATCGACAGCGGCATCATACGCTTCGACAAGATTTGGTTAACCATATTTGGAACGAATTTGGGAAAGCCAATTGATAAAATGTAATACTTTCTGAATTGTTTATTTAGATTTGTAATTTTCCTTATTATGAATGGTCCATTTTTATTTTTTCTCCAATATGGTAGTAACTTGAATGTCCATTGAAATTATATATTTCGTACTTTGCATGATGGAAAGGTTATATTTCATACTGTTTTGAATTGCATGCTGGTAAAATTGTTATGATTGATGTGTACACATGAAACTACCTATTTAATACATTAAAATTAAAACTTAATACGTTGAAAGTAAATTATGAAGCAGGTTTTAATGTAAAATTGACGATACAATTTCTTTACTTCTTCAAACTCTTACAGAAATAAATAGCCTTACATTTTAATCCCTAATGAAACCTCTTTTTTCCATGATTTGACGTTGTCTACAAATAAAATAATAACGTTGCTCATCAGGATATTTTGTCAGATCCAACCCCATTATTCGATCTTCCTCCGCTTGCTCTTTCATATCCTGGTCTTTTTTTTCAAAGCAAGTTTCAATTGCGTCGCTTCTAATCTACGTCCTTGTGTCTCAATATAGCAGGAGTTAAATCTTCTCGTCTCTTCAAGCATAGCCTCGTCAGTACCATCGGCCGGGACAGTGGTGTAGAGGATTCACCTCCCGCCGCTACGTCGAAGTTGGGAGAGTCAACATTTAGAGGCGTACGTTGACTGCTACCAACATCAAATGACTGTATTCCAATGCCATACTCGAAGACAGTAGTCGTACGTAGAGAAAATTTGGGTAAATCTTTTAGTAATTGATAACATTCTTCAAATCGGAAAGCTTTTCCAGTAGATTGTATGTATTCCGTTCTTGCTTCCCGTATCTTGAAAAAAGAAAAAAAAATAAACACTCATTAAAAACTCTAACAATGCATTCAAAAAACAATAATTATAAGATTCAAATAAATATACCTTGTCAACCTCCGTGGTTCTGCTCGCTGCTCTGTTTGTAACACTCGCCAATTTAGCAACAAATAGAGACACATCTTTGGAAATAATGTGAAATCTACTACTAAGCGATGCCGACGTTCAATCCGTCGGACTGCCTAAAATTGCTTTGAAGGTGTTGAATATACGATCCCAAAATTGGCTACCCGATTGGTCCACACCAACTGTTGGATCTTGACTAGTTGCTATCCAACTCTGTGAAAGAATAACATCTTCACTTGTTGTATAGGCTCTCCCTCTTGATCCCCTGGTTGGAGCTGCCATTGTTGCGAGAAAATTTTTCTCAGGATTAGCTTTCGGTGGAGTAGGAAGACTAGTTTGCTTGTTTATGATTTTTGCTGTAAATTTTGTACACCCTATTGTATCAGGAATGTGTCTTATTTATACTGATTTTTTGATGGACGTTGTCAAATTATAGCCGTTGAGATTTGAAAAAAGAGACGTTGAAGAGAGCGGTGGGGAAACGTTGAAGGGCAATTTGGGGAAAAATAACCAAAAAAACAAAACAAAACAAAATTAAATCTCTATAGACGGGATAACATATCCCGGACGGGGTATGTTTCCCCGTCTGAGGAGATTTTTTTAAAAAAAAAAATTAAAAGGGAAGGACAGGGTATCATATCCCGGACGGGGTATGTTTCCCCGTCCGACCCTTTTTTAAAAAAAAAAATAATAATAATATTTAGACGGTATATCTTTTCCCGTCTCACTCGATTAAAAAATCATAAAATCGGAGTGACGGGATATGATTTCCCATCCTTTATAATTTGAGAATTGGTATTTCGTTTCTCATATATGAGAAACCAATATAGCAAATTTGCTATAAAATGGGAAAATGAAAAACCATTGCAGCGATCCGTTTCTTATAAAATGGCAATTTGCCATTTATAAAAAACTACTGTGGATGCTCTAAAGGACGGTATAACATATACCGTCCCTCTCATTTTAATATTTTTTATTCGCTTCGGACGGTATAACATATACCGTCCCAATTTTCTAATTTTTTTTTAAATTTTTTTTTAATCCGACGGCCAGATTTTGTCCAAAAAATAAAATAAAAAAAATAAATAATTTCCCCTGAAATCCCGGACGGTACAACATGTACCGTCCTAGATAACAAGTACCGTCCTAGGTTAGGTGTAGTTAATTAGGATTAGTTAGTTTATAATTAGGTTTGGTTAATATTATATTATTTAATTTATTTAACTAACATAATTTAATAGTTAGTAAGTAATTAATATTTGTAAATAAAGTTACCTATTTCTAGGACGGGATATGTTATCCCGTCCGACACTTTAACCCTTTTTTTTTCCTTTCTTTCAGGGACGGTATATGTTATACCGTCTCTCCCATTTAAAAAAAATAAAATAATACGCGACGGTATATGTTATACCGTCCCGCTTATTTAATTTAAAAAAAAAGTGAGGGACGGGATATGTTTTCCCGTCTCTTTCTTTTATTCTTTGCCACGTCAGCGGACGGTATAACATATACCGTCCGACTACGTAAATGAGAAAAATATAGCAAACAACCACTGCACGACCTTGCCCCATATGCTATTACTGTAGCTAGCATATTATACAATATGATAAATACCATTGTGGATGCTCTTAGGAAATGAAATTTGGGATATTTTACGGGAGATAGGAAAGTTGTAGAGAGACTAGGTTTGCCCGTTTTCACGTCTTCGGAACGGTGCATCTTATTTGATTATATAAAATAGTTTCGGAGGTCCAGCAAATTAATTGAAGTAGCAAACATAGAGCAAAAACATATTATATGATTTTTTTGAATTGTTTTTAAAGTTTTTAAATTTTTAAATTTTAAATTTTTTTAATATTTTAATATTTTTATTTTCTTAATATTTTGAATAGAAGATGGAGGGAGAGAGAGAGAGAAAATAATTAAATAAATATAGGAGTTGTTTTGGGTGGGGGATTTGAATTTGAGATTTGGGGGGAAAAATATGTTTTGTAAGGTTAGATCTAGGCCTTTGATTTTTGGGGATTGAAGGAGAGCCACTTGATAGCTTTCTTTGTATTTTATTATATAGAAGGTTAGATCTAGGCCTTTGATTTTTGGGGATTGAAGGAGAGCCACTTGATAGCTTTCTTTGTATTTTATTATATAGATGTGTTGGATCGGGTCGGGTTAAATGGACATACGGGTTGGATCGGGTCCAGTTGAGGAAGTTTTAAATTGAGTCTGATTAATCGGATTTTCACATAATCGCAGAATCGGCCAATTTTTCGAAATATCAGCGATTTTAGCCGATTAAATCGCCGAAAACCTTAGTTTTCAATGATCGGTTGAAAGTTAATCGGGTTTAACTCGATTAACGATTAATCCCGATTTTAACTCCTTATGATCCAAACTTCTGATCCATAAAGCATACCATATCTATTAGGCTTCGATCATCAATCCAAAGCAGTTACATTGATTAAGCATAATACTAGGTGACAATCACCATGCACTACACTCTCATTTCTTGTGACAAGTTTGTCCGAGCTACATTCCTGATAACCCTACTTGTGCTAAACTTTGACTAGCTTTTGTGAATCTTTCAACTTTGAAAATCATCATTTCTTCGGTCTCATCAACAAAATCAAATCAACTCAAAAGAGTTCCATGTGAAGTTACATTATAAAAAGAGTAATGTTACATCCACTATCAATTTCACTATATTTCTTTTCACTATCTTAGACGGCACACTTCAATAGGTAGGAAAAGATAGAGTAGGTGTGGAAACTCTTCAATAAGAGTCTGCCATCTAAGATAGCGAAGAAAATAGTAGTGAAATTGGCAATGGCTGAAGCATTAATCCTTAAAAAAATGAAGTGCACTAAAAATAATTTAAAACTCCAATCCATAAACCCAATTGACAAGTTCTTCGTAAAAAGAAGACCCAACAAGAATTACTCTCTACCCTATTAAAAAAAAAAACTCCAAAATTGCCCAAATCAAATCTCAAACAGATAAACCCATAAATTCCAAGTTTTTGCACATTCACAAGAATTGAGCTGCAGAAAAGTACCCAACTGACCTGAAATGGAGTAGACCCTTTGATCGGAAAGGAAGAGGAAGGATGTCTTTTTGGGTACCTTCCTCTTTGCGCTAGTCAATAATTTGGGAAAAGTGTGGAAAATTAAGGGATAAGCACAGGAGAATTATTTTGGAGGGAGGATGAGATAACATTTGTATAGTTACTGTAGCAAATCTCTTATCACTAATCAATCTAATATAATTATATTTATATCTTACACTAATATGAGAAGGAGTCTACTCTCTCATTTTTCTCTATTTTGATATAGAGAAAATAGATGAAATGTAGGGATTATATTATATAAATAGATTTGCTCTGCACACACAAAATTTGAGTCAACAAAAAATCGAGTAATCCCCTGCACACACAAAATATTGTATATAGGTATAGAGGTGTTAGCCGGTAGTATTCTGTATATGAGAGGCTAAAAGTGGAAGTTGTCAAGTAAAATGAGCTATTAGGAAAGCAGAGATAACCGAGGGGTCTAAAAAGAATTTACTCTTCTTTCTTCTCAGTAATAACTTGGTAATAATTACTACCCAAGTTCCACCGAAGAGTTGCAAAGAGTTTGTTGAATCATGAAATTTCAACTAAGGAAAGTTCTTGAAGTAAATTGAAAATATCACAAATAGGGAAGCAGAGAGAAAGAGTTGTAATTTAGAGGCAAATTATAAAAAGAACTAAACTGTATATTTGTGTATATTTATTATATAGATGTGTATATTTTTATACATCACTAGGTATGCCAGTGGCACGTGCCTACGGCACGTATTCGGAACTGCATATAAATTTATTTAGAGTTATTTGGTTGGGTGAACTGCATATATTTTTATGCATTATACATACTAAAATCAAAAGTCATTCAATATACCTCTTTATACCTCTTTAACAATTATTCGTTAAATTGTTTTAGTTTTTTAGGAATTTATCTTTATTGCCCTTAAATATCTCAATATTGACTTATCCAATTCTTAAAAAAAGTAGATTTTTGTCAAGAAATGTGAGAACGTCAATTAAAAATATGCACCATGACAGGAAAAAAACTGATTGTAAACAAATACAACCACATTTCTAATACAATCATCTACTCTATATAGGCATCCTTTGAAATTATATTGTTTCCTAATAGTTTTCTAATACAATCACCCTTAAATTGTTTCCTACGGCACATTATCGCGAAGAATAATTAATTAATTAAGTTGTTTGGTAAAAATTTTGACAGTCTTGTCTAAAATTTTACAGGCAGAATTGTAGTAAAAATTTCGACAGAATCTCCCCTGAAATATTAGTCCTTTTAGAGCAATTCCTTACAAAATTCTGCTCAAAATTAAAAAATTAACATCACAGGCAGTCAAATTGAATCCTCCCCAGGCTAATCCAAGCCACATCATACAGGCATCATATATATAGGGCTCTGGAGGAAAAAATCTTCATATGACTAAAGATATAAAATAAAAGACCAAGATATCGTTTGGAAACATAATAGATTTTAGAAAATTTAGTAAAAGATTCGACAGAACCTCCCCTAAAATATTAGCCATTTTATAGCAATTCCTTACGGGATGCTGCTCACAATTAAAAATTCAACATCACAGGCAATAAATATGAATCCTCCTCAAGCCAATCCAAGCAACATCCCACATGCATCATATATATAGGGCTCTGGGAGGAAAAAATCTTCATATGACTAAAGATACAAAATAAAAACCAAGATATCGTTTACAAACATAATAGATTTTAGAAAATTTAGTAAAAATTTTGACATAGTCTTCCCTAAAATATTGGCCCTTTTACAGTAATTCCTTACGAAATTCTGCTAACAATTAAAAATATGACATCACAGACAATAAATATCAATCCTCCCCAAACAAAACCAAGCAACATCACACAGGCATCATATATATAAGGTTCTGGGGGGAAAAATCATAATATAATGCAAGATACAAAATAAAAACCAAAAAATCGTTTGAAAACGTAATGGATTTTTTGAAAAACCTTCCAAAAACCAAACACAGAACCTAATACTCCACAAAATTGAGGGTACGGGTATTAACATAACTAAATTATATCATCATTATATACAAATACTTACATCATCTCCCAAAATGCTAAATATTACAACTATTACAATTATTACATCCTCCACCATAATATACACCAACCAACCAAATGACAAAAAAAAATTACAGGGTTGTAGGAGAACACAATGGTTGAAGTCTTCAAAAATGAGACCAAACAGTGAGCCTAATAAAAAAAGTAAGAGTTTTGAATCAAATAGTAAAAGTTTACAATAAACAATTAAAACAATGAAAGTTTCAAAACAATAGTAAGAGTTTTGAAACCATTACCTTTCAAACAGAACAACGCCTTGAACCAAACATGTTCTTCATCACTCTACCAAAAGTTAAACTGTCAATATGTACATAATGGTTCTGAGTGTATATGACAATCTGGAGAAAAAAAGCATTAAATTAGCAGCAATTAACGGTTAACCTAGGGTGTAGTTGTACTAAATATCAATTTACCTTATTACAACCCCAATTGATCAATGTAGTTATATTTATAAATTTGAGGTCCATGTCAGCTGCATCCCAGTTCTATTAAAGTTCAAATACGAAAGTCATACAAAAGTAAAACAACAATGAAAAAAAGTTTTGGTAAGGTAAGTCTATCATATATAACTTGTTCTTTAATTTTGTCATCTTGTTTCATTAAAGAAAAAATAATAATAAAACATACATTTATGTACTATAATAATAAAAATATTACACGAAGCAGGATGAACTTCTTCTATTTTTTTTCTTCTTATATATGGTGTCAATATGTCATTACTGATAAGTTAATTGATTTGAGGTGTTTGCTAGCTCATTATTGATTTAATGTTTGCCATCAAATAATAGAAAGGGTGATACTTGTTTTATTGCAAGTCCAATTGTTTGTTAATCCTACAATAATTATTTGTTATTGCAACTCCAATTGCTATATAGTTGGAAATTTAGCATCGTCTTGTAGAAAAATAAAGAGAGATTCATTTCATTATATAGGATGAGAGTGACAACCTACTGTTTGTTCTAGCTAGCTAATATACAAATTATACTGTATTTAATATATATGCTTGTGTTCAAGATAACCATAGTTATATTTAATTTAAAAGCTAGAAAAACTGTAGTTATATTTAATATCCATCTCTATCAAATAAGTAAAGAAGTTAATTTGTTACAGATTGAAACATATATGTTATAACTCCACTTTAAAAAGTCACTTATGAGTAGTGTAACTGTGAAGTGTGAATTGATAAAAAGATGATCACACTAAAGGCCTGATAGTGTAACTGTGAAGTGTGAATTGATAAACAGATGATCACACTAAAGGCCTGATAAGATACTAATTGTCATTCATATTTCAAGAATTTTTTTAATAACTACTATTGTATATACTTTTCTTTTAAGATCATTGTTATACATCATCTCCCAAAATACTAACTGTTAAGATCATTTTTTCCATGCATACTTAAATATATAGTTAATAAGATTATCTGTAGTTATCCTTTATGCAAAGAAAATATAGACACTGTATACTTGAGAGCATGTGCTGAGAGTATGGGAATGGTAGCTCATGCAAAGTTTGGCAGATGCATTTCTTAATTGTGGTTGGTGAAATTTAATAGTTTGTGGATCATCCATAATACTATTTAGAGAAAATTTTGCTATCTTAAGTCTCCTAATTAACGAATTAGCAAAGTAGAGTATACATGCTATGTCTCCATTTTTGGGTGAATATCAAATACCTTAAAGGTGAGGATATCGAGATATGATGCTTTGCTCTCTGCAAGCAATACTCTTCATCTGAAACAAAAGAGATAGATAGCTTTGTGAATTCATGAAATGAATCTAACCAAGTCTTTTAAATATAACAACTTTTATGAATAATACAAATCTTTGTTGTTAGTAGTCCCACATGTAAATAATAAGGAGAATAAAAGAACTTATCGATAAGTAAGTTAATTAAAACTTGAAATGAAAAAGATATAAAGAGTTACATTTATAGCAAGCACTACCAGTTTACCATGAATTGACTGGATATCCTTTTGAAATAGTGTACCCAATGAAATCTCCAGCACTGCTAGAGTTCCACAATAGTAGTATTTGATATAAGTTAAATTTTTTTTTAAAAAGACATTTTTATAACTTAATGATCAAAATTAGCATAGTAATTTCCTTACCTGAGATGATCTTTACTTGCGATAGAAGCATCAGGCTTTGGGATACCCTTGCGTACAGCTTTCTGCTACTCTAGTGCTTTAGACTCAAAATATTCAAGCTAGGCAGCGGCATCCTACATAAATACCAGTGTTAAGCAAAGTTTTCTCCAAATTGAAAATTTTTTTCAAGGCGAAAAGTGTAATAAGAAAAAAAGAAACTACCTTGAAGTTTTAGCAAAGTAAAAAAACTACCCTAAAAAGATATTCTACCAAAAACTACCTTTATGTTTCTGCATGCAATTGAGAACATGCACATTTGATCACAAAATGCACTAAAACATCAATCTCAATGCCCAAGGAAACTTTAGGGGAGATTTTGGCCAAAATGTGGAGGGTAGTTAAATGAATTTGTCTTAAACTTCAGTTTAGTTCTTTTTATAATGTATACAAATATACACATCTATATAATAAATATACACAAATATACAGTTTAGTTCTTTTTATAATTTGCCTCTAAATTACAACTCTTTCTCTCTGTTTCCCTATTTGTGATATTTTCAATTTACTTCAAGAACTTTCCTTAGTTGAAATTTCATGATTCAACAAACTCTTTGCAACTCTTCTGTGGAACTTGGGTAGTAGTTATTACCAAGTTATTATTGAGAAAAAAGAAGAGTAAATTCCTTTTAGACCCCTCGGTTATCTCTGCTTTCCTAATAGCTCCCTTGACTGGACAACTTCCACTTTTAGCCCCTCATATATAGAATACTACCGGCTAACACCTCTATACCCATATACACTATATGGCTGACTACTATACGTGGAACCGGCAATATTTCAACTTCTTGTTCCAAAATAACCTTTATCTCAATCATCTCAATCCCTATAATCCTCAAATATGGAATTAGATTTCTTGAATATCCCAAAGAGCAATCAGTTCCCCATGAAGAGAATGTAGTGGACGCTGCTAAAATGTATTTTAAGTTTTGATGTATCATGTTTAAAGTTTACTCTTATAACTCTGTGTATGTTTTTTTTTTTTTGTCTTTTTTCTCAATTAAGTGCATCAGGTCAAGTTTTAATGGTGTACGGAAATAATAAAAGGTACCGAGGCATAAAGCATTCAATAATTAATTCAATATACTCTAAAAATAGTCAAAATTTAAAATTTATAAATTAGTGGCATTAAAATGCACCTCCTCTCACATCTTGGTGGCATTCAACCAATCATTATGCTGCTCACCATCACCATCTCTATACCTTCTTCTTGCTTCATCAAAATTCATCTCAAATAAGAAACCAAACCCAAAATCTAGCAACTACCCATTACAGGATTAGATATGGCAAGAGGATAACTGTAGCCAAAATCTCACCTTGAAAATTTTTGCATGATTTTTTTTGTGTGGATGAAATCTCTGCATGATTGAAAGTTGATCTCCCTGCAAAAAGAAAAGAATATTTAAAAATAATTTATACTTTTGAAAAATCCACTTAAGTGTGATTAGTTACACATTACCCTCAATAATATGTGCCGAACTGAAGATGAGGAGCAATATAATGAAGTATGAAAACAGAGTCATCTACAAAAACTGGAGTAGATACAGAGAAAAGAGAAGAGCAGGGGTGAGAGATATATAATAGCTCCGCGAACAAAAGCTGAAAAAAACTATATAGTTAGTTTGAGAAATTCACTCTATATGTGCATATTTAATGCACGGGCTACTGACGGACCAAATGATCTTATATGCAAATCTGTCATTTAATTTATTCCCGTGTCACTGTTATGAGAGAAATCTATGTTGAAGGATTATCACTCTTTCAACACCTCAACCAAAGTGATATTTTCCAATTACATAAAAAGCATGTTAATAAAATTTTGAACTAAAATAAGGCTTCTAGCAAAAGATAAATCTTAAATGAGATAAAATAATAATTATGGGAACATCACTACCTTAATCCATAATAATAATATCCATAAATCCCATAATAATAATATGCATCATAGATTACCTGCAAACACATTGCAGCCTCCAACGTGTTCCAAATGCATGTAAGATACAACCTCAGAGTAGTCGCCTACAATTCAACAACCAAAACCCATAAAAACAATCAACCAACTAACAGAACCAAAGCAGGTTTGCCCGTTCACATATATATATACTAGGTTTGCCCATTAACACGTGCCTACGGCACGTCTTCAGAACGGTGCACCTGGTTTTATTATATAAAATAGTTTTGGAGGTCCAGCAAATTAATTGAAGTAGAAAATATATTATATGAGGAAACAGTATATGTACCTTTAAGCTCAATCATCGCCTTCTTGATCATTAGCTTGAACTTACTTGGAATGCATATAGTTTATTAGAAACACTGCATAAAATTTTTTTTTTTTTTAAAAATTTTAACTTCAGCATCACTTTTAGATGCTTGTAATAGTTATGGGACATTATCATATAGGTTTTTATAGAACTTACTATAATTCCATAACCACTATGAGCATGTCTAAATACAATGGTAACGCAAGTGCATGTGTGAAGGTATCTACAATACCAATAATCCAAATATTTGTTTGTCTGAGACTCAGTTTGCAATTGAAATATCTCTTATTATTATTTCAATCAAAATGAAATACATGAAGTTCTCAAAACTATAAACCAAGCTAATCATTTCTTTTATCTCCACTTTGTCTCCCCATTGCACCTTTATAAAAAAAAATCAAAATGGATAAATAATAAATTTACTTTAGTTATCTTTCTTAAGTGGAGAGTTTGCACCCTTCACTGGTAAAATCCATTCATCTCAATCCTATATATCCAAACATACACTAAAAGTTCTGATATGTTATGTTATCCATGGTTTAACCACTGAAGGGAACACTTCACAATAGTATTTTCTCTTGTAATAAAGAAATTAATGTTGCATATTTGCCAAGTTATTTTCTCTTGTAATCAAAACCAATAAAAAAAATTTTAAAAAAAAATCACCAAATTAAAATTTTTAAACCCAAAAATAAAATAATCATACCTCTCTGAACTTAGATCCCATGCACACACAAAATTCGAGTCAGCAAAAAACTGAGTAATCCCCTGCATACAAAAAATTAAAAATTAGAATGAGAATTCGGTTAATGAGATGAAATTATAGTCGTCGCATCGCATATAGAGACTCTCGATTCGGTGGAGGAGATTCGCCGATACGGAGTCGCTTGATATTCGTGCTCGATTTGGTGGAGGGGAGTCACCGATACGGAATCAGCAGCGGATCAGATATCGGCGACGACCTCTTGATTGGGGTTCGACATTGGATTTGCTTTGAGATTTGCAAATTTTCAGAAAATTTAAATTTTAAAATCTTTAAAATTTTTATTATTTTTATTTTAAAAATTTTTTAAAATTTTAAACTTTTTAAATTTTTTTAAATTTTTTAAATGTTTAAAATTTTAATTTTTTATAATTTTATTTTATTTTTATTTTTAAAAAAATTTTATTAATTTTTAAATTTTTTTACTTTTTTGTTTTTGATTTTTTTGAATTATTTTTAAAGTTTTTAATTTTTAATTTTTTAAGTTTTTAAGTTTTTAATTTTTAAAATTTTTAGAATTTTTATTTTCTTAATTTTTTGAATAGGGGGGGGGGGGGGGGGGGGAGAGAGAGAGAGAGAGAGAATTAAATAAATAAATGAGTTGTTTTGGGTGGGGGATTTGAATTTGAGTTTCGGGGGGGGGGGGGGGGGGGGGGGAGACTTTTGGGGGGGAAATGTGTTTTGTGAGGTTAGATCTGGACCTTTGATTTTGGGGGGATTGAAGGAGAGCCACTTGATAGCTTTCTTTGTGTTTTATTTTATATATATATATATATATATATATATATATATATATATATAGGGAAAGCTTCGGTTGTGCACTACCTCTAGTGCACATGGCGTGTGCACTGGGCCTTTGGGCGTTCATATTGACGATCCGAACTGTTCACATTGATCTCGACATCTAAATTAGTCTAAATATGTAAAACCAAATCATTTGAAATTCATTTACCCATCCATTGAAGGGTTACAAAATTGTATGGCTGAAAATCTTTGTTTTTTATAGTCACATGATGGATGGGTAAATGAATTTCAAATGATTTGATTTTACATATTTAGACTAATTTAGATGTGTAGATCAATGTGAACGGTTCGGATTGTCGATATGAACGCCCGAAGGCCTAGTGCACACGTCGTGTGCACTGGAGGAGTGCACAACCGAAGCTTTCCCTATATATATATATATATATATATATATATATATATATATATATATATATAGGGAAACTTTCTGTTGAGCACTAGGCAAGTGCACAACGCTGTGTGCACTGGGCCTAGTCCGTCCGATCGGAAGCTTTCATCATGATCTCCATCCAATGGTTCTAAAAGCTTTCCGCTCATCTGTCTATTTAGGGGGGGTAAAATTGGAATTTCATACCCCCCCAAACCAGCTATCTCCTTCCCTCTTATCTGTGTCCTTCCCTCTCTATCACGCTCGACATTTCATTGAGCTGAAGAAACATCAAAAACCCCTAGGTCCCAAAAATTTCGAACCCCATCTCATCGGCATCGATTTCTCTCCAAAATCTCCATCTCCTCCCTCTCCAATGCTCGATTTTCCCCATCTTGGTAATCTTCGACCTAAGATTTGAAAACCCTAGCCCCCAAAATCTCCCGAACCCACAAATCAGTACCCAAATGCACTTGGCGCTCTCCTCCTCGTGACGTGATCAACCTCTTCACGCTCCTCGTGATGCTTTCTTCCTCCTCCATCCCCCAATCGTTGTCAGGTATTAATTTTATTTTTTTTTGCTTTACTTCATATTATTGAAAGAAATCACTTTTCCTTAACCCAGTTTCAAAAATAATTTCTTATTGTTGAAAAAAAACACTTTTCCATGATATTGTTGAAAAATAATATATTTTGGAAGTCGCGGAGAGAGACCTCGGTTAATTACTATCTATTGGTTAATTACTATGTATTAGTTGATCTTCTTTGACTGATATGTAGAATTGAACATAGTGTATTGCACTAAACTTAATTACTATCTATAGGTCGAAGATGAACAAGAAAGAAAACTAATGAAATTGGGTTGTGTTGTTTAGAACTCTGGAAACCACACAAACAATTGCTTCTATTTTCTATGGGAGAGTGTAGATCAGGAAAATATATATCCTTTTATTCAATTATATGTCAGTTGTATCATGTAAATTGTGAAAAAACTGATACTTGAATTGGAACGCATTGAAACCTCCTGAATTACTGCAACTAAAACTCTGAAGACCGAATTTTACCCTTTGCTTCCTTTGCTTTGTGACCCTGGAAGTAATTGGATTTAATGCAACTTTTTGTAGGTCTTTATTTTAGTTTTGTTTTAGTGTGTGTCTAGTTGGATGCAAGTGCAAGTTGAACCTCTAGCTCACGTTTCATATTTTTTGTAATCATGAGGTGCACTCGAAGAGTGAGAAGCATCATCTCTAATCTGTAATATTATAGTACTAAAGTTGCCGATTTATAATATTTGTTAGAATAAGAAGTCACCTATTGTATATTTCGCAATAAGTTAATAGAATGTGTTTTTTTTTAAGTTTAGTGGCTTAAACCTTACAACATCTTGTAGGATGGCATCGAACTACTCTTCCAACCAAATCCACAATCATTACAGCTGTAGCTCCAGGTCTTCCCGAGCCAGTTCCGGACAGAGAATTGGAGGTCCAAAATGTTTTTATCGAATACAGACAACGGTCAAATATTCTTCTTCGGGGAAGAATCCAGGTAAAGCATATTACAATTGTCCCAATTTTCCCAATGGTTGCGAATTTTTTTGTTGGGTAGAGAATTATGGGACACATGAGGATAAAGATGCAACAATAAGGGAATTACATGATGAGCTTTTGATTCAGTCTTTATTGAGGTTGGTAGATTGTGATGGTGCGCACAGGAGTGGTTACAGGGTAGGTGCCCAGCATTATGCAGTTGTCGGATTTCTTTGTGGGGTGTTGGTGTCTCTTTTATTGTTCCTAGAGTTCTTCAAGTACTAGTGAATATGGTAGTGGTGTCTGAAGGGTTATGAAGTTTAGAAAATTGTATTTTGTAGTTGCTTTATTTTGTAATTTTGTATGTTGTAAGATATGTTATCTAATGGTGTAGTTTCTCAGTTTGGAGAATGTATCTATGTAATGGTTAAATTTTACTTGGGAGTAACTGAATGGGTATTAACAAGTAGCTCATGTTATTCAAGTTCAGATATTTTGTATGCTTTCTATATTCTCAAGTACGATTATGTGATTATTGTCTCACTGGTTGAATTTTGGCTTGATTGTGGCTCAGAGATTGAATTTTTTTGATACAATTTGTGATTGATGACAACATATAGCTCATGTTATTGAAGTTCATACTACATACAGGTGATTGATGACAACATAAGCTACTTTTGGTGCTTTTGTAAGTTGTACTTTAACACTGATAATGTATCTAACATTATTGCTTCTAATCCTAACAGGTGAAGAAACTCTCATCTTTCCTTAACAGATACATTTCACTGAAAATGCACTCCTTCACCATTTACAACTTCGCCAGTCAAGTAGGCAGGATCATCTAGTTTGGATTCAATGAGTATTCTTTGAGATGCTTCTAGGGTTACAACGAGAACCATACCGACGCCCATGTTGAAAGTACGCCTCATCTCGGCATCTTCAATCCTTCCAGTCTGAAAAAAAGTTTGAAATCATAAGGTTTTTGTGTGTGTTATTTTGTTCTTTCCATCCACGATGGAATAAGTGAGTATTATAATTTGAGCAATTCTTTATGTGGATGGAATCTGTAAGCTTTTCCATGCACACATTACAGATTGGACCAATGGCTCACACTTAATTATGTTAGACCGATTCACAATTTGACAATGAATTAATGGAAAGTATTAAAGGGCCGAACAACATTTGACTATGCATTTGCAAGACGGAGTTACAATGAAGGAATATCTGTAGAGTGCGTCATCAATTTGAATTGCCCAGTCAGCACTGGCCATGCACAAACAACTGCTTTCGCGGTAATAGTGTTAGAGATGTCTATGCAAATTTCAAATGCAGTTATTGTTGATGAAGAGGGTGTAAATTAGTTTGACACGATTTCAAATCACAAGATCATAATACCCACACTCTTCATACATTTAGCGCCCTAGAGAATTGAGTACTGAATGACTTCGGAGATCTAATCCTGGTCAGCATAGTTATGAATTCCGATGAAGAAACTAGCCTTTGGACCTAAATAGGTGTAGGGATTGAGATACAGGAATTTGGGTGGCATCAGTAAACTAGGTGATTGATTGTAATAGATGGCATCCATTGTAAACTAGAAGCAGTACCCAGTCTTGTGTTAACTTTTGACAATTTGTTCCATAAAATGTTACTGCATGAAACTGGAAGAAAGTCAGAGAATTGAATGATTGATCAACAATCAATCAGGCAGCCAAAATCATCCAAAATCACCATCATCTCTAAGCAAAAAGGACTTCCATTCATACAAACTTCAAGTAAGTTTTTTCCCAACAAACTCAGGATTACTCAAATCATCATTACAGAGATTGAAAAATTTACAAATCCACCAAAATTTTAATTAAGGAAACCATGTACACGACAGAGCAAAATTAGCCTCCTGCAACATCTTATAAAATGTGAGAAACAAAAGATTTGCTATAGTGACTTACATCCAAACTTCATGATCCAAATAAACTCAAGATCTAAAACTATAATCATTCTTGAAAAGAAGCAGATTATTTCAGTTCCTAAAACTATATAACTAGTTGAACTCAATTGCTTGTCAAGCATACAAAGCGAAGATCAACTACTGATACTGTTGCTGCATCTGTTCATCTTCTGGAGTTGATTCTGTAGCCTATAACAAGAAGTCCCAACACTTTATCTACTTCTGCATGTCTTCATGTGAGTTTTTTGATAGCTGACTGGAAAAATAAACATAACGTTAGATGAATTTCATACTCATTTATTAGATAACATAAAGTAATTATGAATTAGAGGATGATCATGTTCATGACATGAATTTAAGTAGGCTCAGAAATGACTTTACTTCACAAGACATTGTTCTCAAATGAGCACAACATCTTCAGTGGTTAATGCATTTAAAAAAAATATCAAGGCTTGAGACTGTGTTGGTGTAGTCATATATGGCTGCAGTTGAACTGCCACGCCCAAATAGCTGTAACCATCACAAACCCCTACATGTTGTTCCACAATCAACTAAATGCATTCCCATTTCTAATGTAACACCTCGAATTTGTGAGATACCAAAAATGTCTGTTTTTATATATTTTGAGTGGTGAAAATTAATTTTGATGTATTATTGAAATATTGATATTGGTATGGATATTTGTGGTAGATTGGTATTAATGATATATTGGAATTATGGGTCGAGTTTTATGTGAGGAAATATTATTTCCCTTATTTTCTACTTTTGGAAAATTTTTATGCGACAATTTTATGCATTTGATGTTGTTAGTATTTTTAAAGTTAGAGAGTTGGGGGTCTATTTGAAATATTTTGAAGAGTGGGGGCTCATATGCAATCATCCCCTTCTAATTATATTATTAATAATATATTAATTTCCAAACCCCCCCCCCCCCATCCCCATTCCTTCCTCCTTTCTTTCCTTCTTCTGTTTTTCCCCCGATCAAACGAAACCAGCCGAACCCATTCGGCCGGCTTCTCCACGCCCGAATCCACCCCGTTTCTCCGGGGTTTTCAAATTAATTTGGGGGGATTGCTAATTGGAAGGTTCTCTAGCTCGTGGCGGAGTCCGTTTTTCGAAAGAATTTCGAAAAGGTAAACCCTAGATTTTATTTTTGTATAAAATTTAGTGTGGTTAATTTATTTTGAGTAAGAGTATTATGGTAGGGAGATTAGAAGATGCTGAGAAGGGTAGAGACGAGAAATTAGCAATTTCTTAGAGATTTTGCAAGTTGTTAAAAAATTAGGGTTTTGGGTTTGTAAAAGAAAATTATATATGTGAGAATTACCCCTTTTATAGTAATAGAATTTTAGTAGAACCATTAGAATAATTTGGGAGTGATTTTAGTAATTTCATGGGGATAAAATTCCGTAGTAATTCGAATGTTACGTGCTAGGCACGTGTGCATCCCAGGCGTTCAATAAACGCTTGTGTGATAGTTGGAATAGGGTTATTAGCTTTTGTGATTGATTTGGAGGGTTTGAGCCTTAATTGTGTTGGAATTTGATAATAGGTTATGTTAGCAACTTTGGATACGGAATTGCGAGATGGCGCTTCGAGTCTTCACGGGCTATTATGTGAGTATGAATGTATTTATGCATTTGTTATTTAAAGCAAATTTTAGTATGATCTGAATGATTGATATGAATCCTGGAATAGGGTGTATGTGGAAAAGGAAATTAGTGTTCGGTGTTGGTATGCGATATGACGATTAAATACTCGTCTCGTGTTTTGATATAAATTTATAGACGATGGATTAGTTATATATATATATGGGGATGAGTTATATGTATATAAGGATGTCGGTATATGGTGGATTGATGTGGTTTTAAATAATCAGGGTGATGGTAATGTATTGTATATATATATATATATATATATATATATATATATATATATATATATATATATATATATATGTATATGGTGTTGTGATGTGTTAACCTACTGGGCGTATGCAAACATGTGAGAATGAGATAATAAATAGTACGGTATATTCATGATGTGTGAGGTAATGATCAAATAAATACTACAGTACAGTTGTGGTGTGCCATCATATGATGTGATGATTTTATATGGCAATTACAGTGATATTTCTTATATGTGATACATTGACAGGGTAAGTGGGATGGTGATCATTGTTTATGTGTTAGTAAGTTCAAATAAAAGACGAGATGTTATGATGATAAAGGGTGATGTTAATATGAAAAGTAAATGTTAATAACAATAATTCGGTTGACTTGAATAGATACCTCCGCATAGACGGAGAGAGATATGATGCCCCAGGGTAGACCTGGGAGAGTAGATACCTCCGGTGGGACCGGAGAGAGATATGATACCTCAGGGTAGACCTGAGAGAGAGATGATACCCCAGGGTAGACCTGGGAGAGTAGATACCTCCGGTGGGACCGGAGAGAGATATGATACCTCAGGGTAGACCTAGAGAGATGATACCCCAGTGTAGACCTGGGAGAGTAGATACCTCCAGTGGGACCGGAGAGAGAGATGATACCCCAGGGTAGACCTGGGAGAGTAGATACCTCCGGTGGGACCGGAGAGAGATATGATACCTCAGGGTAGACGTGAGAGAGAATTGATACTCTAGGATAGACCTAGGGTAAAATGAATATGATATGAAATGTGATTTAGAAAGAGAAGTGTTTGGTATAAGCTGAAATGAAATAGTGAAGTAAGTGTATTATGAGTTGAGAATAAAGAAGAAATAAGTGTTAATAATAAATGGGATAGTAAAGAAAGTAGATAGTGAAACGTGAATTGTGGATGAGAAAGAAAATAGTTGTGAATGAAGTAAATGTGAAAGAAAATGAGTTATGAGTTAGTGTATGAAAAGAAGTGATAAATGCAGTACGTGGTTAATTTTAGATGAAAATAATAATAATAAAAGAGATGTGTTATCCTGAATAATACGAAGAAATTGTATTATGTGCGTGATTATTAAAGTAAAATGTAGTTGATATGTGTTGTACCTTGGAATTGTGTCAAGGAACTACCTGCCCGCTATTTCTGTGGAAATGGTAGGAACTACCTGCCTTGGCATAATTTGCAGGGTGAGTTTGTATGATAGTGGTAATGATTAGTGGAAATGAAAAGTTAAATAAAGTGAAGATGATGAGTGATTGAAGTGAATTAATAACCAAGCTATCGGCTTGAGATGTGATGTGATATTACACAAACTGTGTGTTTGAGGTACAGTGATTATTACCCAAGCTATCGGCTATGGGATGTGATATGTTGTGGCCCCAGATTGTGTTTTGGGATTAAGTGAAAATGGTAATAAGATATATTACTTATAAGAATGAGAATTTCTAAAGTGGTATAATGAGATGGAAATGAACCATAAAGCATGTTTTTGGATGTAATAAGTATAAGCATTCGATTAATAATGTGTTAAGGATGTGATGAGATGTAAGAGCATTGCAATAAGCAATTAGATGTTATATTTGTGTTATAAGACTTGAATGAATGTGGTATTAAGAGAATATAAGCAATTGTAAGAATTGATACTGGATAGGGCATAATAAAATAAATACCCGTATAATGGGATTGGTTATGAAACTGGTTAATAAGAAAGTATGTGTATTATGAGTTGTATTCATACAAATGGTTATTAATGAAAGGAGTAATAACATACAAATGGTTATAATGCTATTATGACGATACTTGGGGAAGAATGAATATTTGGGTTAGAGAGTTTAAATTGAAAAGTAGTGGATTGTATGTGTATTCGTACTATGTGTTGTGCTATCTAGATGATCTAAACTAGACACAAATTAAAAACCTCGCAAGTGTACGAATCGTTTATAGAAGCGTAGTGACGAGCAAGGGTCGATCCCGCAGAGATTGTAGAAATTAACTTACTAACCAATAAAATAGAAATAAGGATCTTAAGGTGTTGTTCTAAAAGAAATGAAAAGATTAAAAACTATTTCAAGAAGTTCTGAATCACTAATATTTATCAAGTAGTTAGGCTTTGATTTCCACCTGTAGTCAGTAATGCTAAGTTACCTTTGTCACTATTCTGGTTACTCATGTTCGTTCCTTTAAGGGCATGGTATCTACTCCTTAAAGTACTGTTTCCCTAGCCAAGAATTAGGCATGGTATCTACTCTAATTCGTTTCTTTCCTTAAGTATTTAGCATGGTATCTACTAAGTTGCACTTAAAGAAAACATAAGAACAATGGAAACGAACAAACACTCGAAGTTCTAGAAATTGGTATCAGATCTAGATCCCTCAAGTTGATTAAACCAAGAATCCCTAAAGACTCTTGTGTTACAAGTTATGAGCACGAGATACGGGTCGTCTCAATATGCTCATATAACAGATTCAGATTCATAATACTCAAACTTGATAAACTCAGATTCTGTATGTCAGTCGACTTGCTGTCACCTCAGTCGACTGCCCTTGGAATTCTGAACAAGTTTGATTATTATAAATCTATACCAATACTCTCAGGTTTAATCAATAAGTAACAGAATAACACTCAGAAGAATAGAAGCATTACATAACTACGGTTTGAATCTACCCAACTATGAAATTAGTTCCACATAATTAAACTTTTATTGATCAGCAAGTTAGAATACATGATTAACATAAAAGACTGAAAAGAGGAGAAATAAACTGATGAAGTCCGGCAGATAGGTTGACTGGCTGTCACTCAGTCGACTTCCTTGTTCCCTTCGGATTACTTGATCTTCTCTCTCCTTCTTCGATGCTGATAAAGTAATGCTCTTGGTTGATGTCGTGATGATTCTGGAACTCTGTGATTCGGCTGGTGGTGTGTGTGCAAAATAATGCCTCTTGATTGATATTTATAGAACACGGCACGAGAATTAGGGTTTGCCACTTTTTCAAGAAAGTCCTCCTCTTTCCTTCTTTATTTGATCGGCGATTTATTTCTTTCTCTTTTCTTCTTTTCTTCCTTATCTGCTAACCACGTGCTCTTGCCAATCCCCTGTATCTAGCTTTGATTTGTTGGAGAAGTTTATTCGCATATAATCTGGGTTCAGATAGATTTGGATCTAGATGCGGATGCATCTTATCTTTCCACTCCGCCGACTACCAGTCGACTGGTGTTGGAGGTAAGTCGACTGCACCGAACCCCAGCAAACTCTCTGTACGGTCGACTGGTGAAGAGCCAGTCGACTGTTGCACTGCAGTTCCCTGTATATCCTCATCTCAGTCTGTATTAGTCTGGAATCTGCTTCGTTTTTCTGCTTTTGGTTGTTTCCTATGGAAAAGAGAAAAGAAGAGTAAAATACCACATATAGAGCATTTAAATGTCTAATTGCACTAAGATTATTGCTCCTAATTGTGAATATTCTTGAGTTCATCAAATACCCCCAAACTTAGCTTTTGCTTGTCCTCATGCAAAAAGTGAAATTATGAACAAGGGGAAAATATTAGTCTCAACCCATCACTCCAAGAAATTGTCTCATTATGCAAGCATCCAAATTTTGCAATCACAATTATAAACAATTTGTAAATAAAATAAAAACAAGCATACCCACTTTCTCTAGTGCAATTGTCTATTCATAACTCCAAACTCAACCACACTTGTCATGCAATTAATTATAGTTATAGTATGTAATACTCCATCTGCGATTATCCATTTTCTCTACTACAAACCGAGTAGCAAACTAGAGTTTTTTTATTTTTATTTTTTTAAAATTTTTTTTATTTTAATCCTCCATTTTTTTTTAGTTCCTTTCTTTAAGTCGTCACTTGCCTTTTGACGCGAATGCGAAACATTTGTGATGAATCCACCCGGTTACTCAACAAGTCACAAACTTTAAGTGCTTTGCATACTCATATTTCAAGTTGCCGTTTGACGTAAAGGTAAACATTGGTGATGAATACCCCTAGTTACTAAGCAACTCAAATCATTGGAGTAGATTGACTTTATTCCTATATATATATTCTTTTCGTTTTTACTCTATTTACTTAAACTCTGTTTAGGACTAGATCAAAGGGAATAATCACTAGAAAAAGCGTCACATTTGTTTTTTATGTATAATCACATGACTCGTACAATTTTGTAAGGAGTTATGGAACTCAACAATCCTAAAGTAAATAAGTATCCTTACTCTTACTTTATAAGAAATTGTTTATCCCTAAAAAAAAAATCAAAAGACTCTAAATGTAACTAACTAATACCCCCAAACTTAGATGGAACATTGTCCTCAATGTTTGCACAAAACTTAAAGTATAGGCATGAGTTACCAACTAGTTTGAAGGAATAAAATAAAGAAATAAAGAAACGATTAAAGAAATGAATAAATGAAAAGAGTGTAAATACTCCCCTGAAAAATTGGGTTGCCTCCCAATAAGCGCTGTATTTTCTGTCTTCAGCTAGACTTGATGAGTTCATGCAATGTATTGAATGGTTTGAAGATTCACATCTTCCTCGTGCAGCTCTAAACTCATCTCCATGTACGGCTTCGCCCTATGCCCGTTCACCTTGAATGTTTGATTTTTCTCTTTGCTGTGAACCTCCAACGCACCATATGGAAAGACTTTTGTAACAATGTATGGGTCATACCATCTTGACATGAGCTTGCCTGGAAAAAGTCTTAATCTTGAGTTGTATATCAATACCTTCTGTCCTTCATAAAACTCCTTCCTTGCTAACTGTTTATCATGGTACAACTTGGTCCTTTCCTTGTACAATTTTGCAATTTCATATGCGTCGTGCCTCAACTCTTCAAGCTCGTTCAGTTGCAATCTTCTCTTATCGCCTGCTTGTTTCATATCAAAATTGAATCTTTTGATGGCCCAATAGGCTTTGTGTTCCAACTCCACTGGCAGATGACAGGCTTTTCCAAAGACCAATCGGTATGGTGACATGCCGATGGGTGTCTTGTATGCCATTCGGTAGGCCCATAATGCATCGTTCAAGCGCAGTGACCAATCCTTTCTCCTCGTATTTACTGTCTTTTCCAAAATGCTCTTGATCTCTCTGTTGCTAATCTCCACCTGCCCACTAGTTTGAGGATGATATGGAGTACCCACTCTTTGTGTAATCTCATATTTCTTCATCAAAGAAGCAAATGGAAAATTATTGAAATGACTCCCTCCATCACTAATTATTGCTCGTGGTGTACCAAACCTAGTGAAAATGTTCTCCTGCAAAAACTTGACAACAACTTTGTGATCATTAGTTTTTGAGGGGACAGCCTCGACCCATTTAGACACATAATCCACACCCACAAGAATATATAAATAACCAAATGAGTTAGGAAAGGGACCCATGAAGTCGATTCCCCAATCATCAAAAAGCTCGATTACTTGGATGTTTTGCAGTGGCATTTGATTTCTAGACGAGATATTGCCTGTCCTTTAGCATTTGTCACAAGTCCTGCAAAAAGAAAAAGCATCTTTGAATACATTAGGCCAATAAAATCCAGATTGTAATACCTTGAGTGCTGTTGTTTTTGGTCCAAAATGTCCTCCACATGCATATTGGTGGCAATGTTGTAGAATACTCATTTGCTCTTCTTCTGCCATACATCTTCTTATAATTTGATCAGGGCAAAATTTGAACAAATAAGGATCATCCCAATAATAGTGCTTGCTCATGGCCACCAGTCTCTTTCTTTCCTGATTTGTCATACCTGGAGGGAAAACATGAGCAGTGAGGTAATTTACAATATCTGCAAACCATGAAAAACATGAGCAGTGAGATACCAGTCGACTGGTTCTGTTACCAGTCGACTGCCCCCGGTGTATGTTTATTTCAAATAAATGTTCATCTGGGAAATCTTCATTAAGTGGGAGCACAATTCTCTCTTCCTCATGCAGTAGTCTGGACATGTGATCTGCCACAACATTGTCACTTCCTTTCTTGTCTCTAATCTCAAGATCGAATTCTTGAAGCAACAGCACCCATCTGATCAACCTAGGCTTAGCATCCTTTTTAGCAAACAAATATCTCAAAGCAGCATGGTCAGTGAAAACAATAACTTTAGAACCAATTAAATATGATCTAAACTTTTCTACAGCAAAAATGACAGCTAACATTTCTTTTTCAGTAGTGGAATGATTAAGCTGTGCATCATTTAAAGTTCGAGAAGCATAGTAAATAACATGGGGTTCCTTATTGATTCTCTGACCTGAAACAACTCCCAAAGTATAGTCACTTGCATCACACATAAGCTCGAAAGGATGGTTCCAATCTGGTGCCATGACAATAGGTGCAGAAATGAGAAGATTTTTCAATGTAATAAAAGCATTTGTGCACTCTTCTGTCCATGCAAACTCAACGTCCTTAGCCAACAAATCACAAAGGGGTTTGGAGATTTTGGAGAAATCTTTTATAAATCTTCTATAGGACCCTGCATGTCCAAGAAAACTCCTAACACCCTTGACTGTAGTAGGTGGGGGGAGCTTTGATATGATGTCAATTTTTGCCTTGTCCACCTCTATGCCCCTTTTTGACACCACATGTTCCAAGACAATACCTTGTTGTACCATAAAGTGGCACTTTTCCCAATTCAGCACTAAATTGCATTCTTCACATCTCTTGAGTACAAGCTGCAAATGGTTAAGGCATTCATCAAAACAAGATCCAAAAATACTAAAATCATCCATAAATACCTCGATGAACCTTTCCACCATGTCTGAAAATATACTCATCATGCATCTCTGAAATGTAGCTGGTGCATTGCACAATCCAAAGGGCATCCTCCTGTATGCAAAAGTACCAAAAGGACATGTAAAAGTGGTTTTTTCTTGATCTTCTGGAGCAATAGCAATTTGATTATAGCTACTATAATCATCTAAAAAACAATAATGACTATATCCTGCTAATCTTTCTAACATTTGATCAATAAAAGGAAGAAGGAAGTGATCTTTCCTGGTTTCGTTATTCAGCTTCCTGTAGTCAATGCATACCCTCCATCCTGTGGTCACTCTCGTAGGGATAAGCTCATTCTCTTCATTCTTCACCACTGTGACTCCACTTTTCTTAGGCACCACATGTATAGGACCCACCCACTTGCTATCTGAGATAGGGTAGATGATGCCAACATCTAATAGCTTCAAGACCTCTATTCTTACCACTTCCTTCATGTGTGGGTTAAGCCTTCTCTGTGCTTCCCTGCTTGGTTTTGCATTGTCTTCAAGAAGTATTTTATGCATGCACTTGGATGTACTTATTCCCTTGATATTCGCAATGGTCCATCCTATTGCACCTTTGTGTTCTCGCAGTACCCTCAGTAGCTTTTCTTCTTCCTGTGCACTCAAGTTAGCAGCAACTATCACTGGTAGCGTCTGGTTTTTACCCAAATATGCGTGCTTCAGATGTTCAGGCAGCGGCTTCAGCTCCACCTCTGGCGTTCTGGTAGCAGTCTGGACAGTCGACTTATCCTGTCCACCAGTCGACTGGTCCGAGGAAACACAAGTGTCATCAGTCACAATATTTTCAAATGCAGGTGCGAGTTTACCTGAGTATGACTTTGGAGTTTCAAGGTGATGTACTGTCTCTGCAATCCTGCCGTCATCGTATTCCTGTTCAACATGAGCTAAAGTTAGAGATTGTGTGATTGTGGCTTGTAGTGGTTCAATGCTATGTACCTGAAATGTTTGATCAACAATCTCCTGTACCACATCAACATTATAGCATTCATGGTCATCATGTGGTAATTTTAGTGTATCAAACATTTTAAATTCAACCTTTTCTCCATTTATTTTCATGCTTATAGTACCCTTTTTAACACAAATTTTTATATCAGCCGTACTCATAAAGGGCCTACCTAAAATGATCGGTAGAGAAGATGGCATTGAAGAGTCCTCCATATCTAACACAACAAAATCGGCAGGCAAAATGAAATCGTTTACCTGAACTAGGACATCTTCCAAAATACCTCTAGGTCTTTTGATGCTGCGATCAGCCAACTGCAAAGTGATGGATGTTGGTTTGAGTTCCCCCAATCCTAGCTTTTCATAAACAGTGTATGGCAGAAGGTTGATGCTTGCCCCCAAGTCTAGCAGTGCCTTTTCAAAAAAATGCTCACCAACCCTGCAAGGAATGGTAAAACTACCTGGGTCCTTCAATTTAGGAGGTAATTTCCTTAACAAAACAGCGCTCACTTCTTCTGTCAAAGCCACATCCTCCTTCACCTGAAATGTTCTTTTGTGAGTACAACATTCCTTCAAAAATTTTGCATAAGAAGGAATTTGTTTAATAGCATCAAGTAGAGGGATATTAATTTCTACCTTTCTGAGAGTTTCAAAGATGTCAAATAAATATTGTTCTTTCTTCTGCTTGACTAACCTTTAAGGAAATGGTGGCAAAATTGTCCTTTCTTTTTCACTTACCTTGTTGGAACCCAAAATTTTTGATGGTTTTGTGTCTGTTTCTTTTGCGTGTGTTCCAACCTTATTTTCAATTGTCTTACCACTTCTCAGAGTTGTTACTGCTTTGAGCTGTTCTTGGCCTCTACGATTTGGTATGGTTTGTGAAGGGAGTTCGCCTGCTTTTCTTTCACTCAACTCCTTTGCGATTTGCCCTATTTGAGTTTCTAATTTTTGAATTGCTTGCCCTTGTTGGTTGCTTGTTTGATGTTGTTGTTGGAGCAATTGAAGAACGGTGGATTCAAAATCCAACTTCTTCTGTTCTTGAACTGGCCTATCAAACCCACTTCCCATTTGGAAGTTCCGTGCATGTCCTTGCGAAGATTGAGCGCCTTGATTATTGCTCCACGAGAAATTTGGATGGTTCCTCCACCCTGGGTTGTATGTGTTTGAGAATGGGTTGTTCTTGGGTGGGAACACTCCTTGTCCCACATAGTTTGCATGCTCCTGATCTGTGAATGAAGACATGGGACATGTATCAGTTGTATGATCACAATGAGAACAAATTGCACAAATTTCTTTTGTTAGATTTTTCGCATTGCCCATTGTTGTCATTGCATTAACAAGCATGTCAATTTTTTTGTTCATGTTTACCATTTCTAATTGTATGTTATTACTACCAGAAATTTCGTAAACTCCCTGTTTTTTAGGAATGCCTCTTCCCCTTGTTGAGAATTGCTGTGAGTTCTCGTTGAGTTCTTCAAATAATTCGATGGCTTCCTCTCCAATTTTCCTCATCAAGATCCCATTGCAAGCTGAATCCACAATTGCCTTGTTAGTATCATTCAAACCTTCATAGAATGCTTGTACCTGATCATCTTTAGGCATGTTGTGCGTAGGACACTTGAGAAGCTTGTTCTTGAAATCTTTCCATGCTTTGAAGAATAAATCTCCATCTTTTTGTTGGAAGAGTTGAATCTCCCTTTTCAGTTGTTTGGTCTTCTGGGCTGGAAAGAATTCTTTCAAGAATTTTGTGGCCAATTGCTCCCATGAATTGATTGATCCTGGTTCCAAAGAATTATACCATAGTTTAGCATTAAATTTTAAGGAGAATGGAAACAAGATTAACCTGATTTGTTCAGGAGTAAGCCCTTGGACGCTTTGTGTTCTGCAAAGATCAAAGAAGTCCTGCAGGTGGAGGTGAGGCTCCTCGTCTGGTTTGCCACTGAAGTGGGGAACCATGCTAAGTAATTGGGGAGATAGATGCATATTCCCTGTGACATTCGGTTGATAAGCAATGCAGGAAGGTTGCTCAATATTTTTAGGCGTGAATTTGTCCTGCATTGGTACTCGATTTGGTACTTCCTCAGCCATTGTTGCTCGTGAATTGGGTCTCTGTGCAGTCGACTGGTCGCTTGTAGCAGTCGACTGGTTGGACGCAGACAGCCGACCTAGTCTATGCAGTGTGCGTTCTGTTTCTGCGTCAATAGGTAGTAGCTCTGGACGAAGTGATCTCCTTCCGTGCATCCACCAAAATCTTGTAACCTAAAAGAGAAGAAAGAAAATAAAAGAAAAGAAAAGATTTACTGATTTCTAATTTAAAATGCTAACAATCCCCGGCAACGGCGCCAAAAACTTGTTGTGCTATCTAGATGATCTAAACTAGACACAAATTAAAAACCTCGCAAGTGTACGAATCGTTTATAGAAGCGTAGTGACGAGCAAGGGTCGATCCCATAGAGATTGTAGAAATTAACTTACTAACCAATAAAATAGAAATAAGGATCTTAAGGTGTTGTTCTAAAAGAAATGAAAAGATTAAAAACTATTTCAAGAAGTTCTGAATCACTAATATTTATCAAGTAGTTAGGCTTTGATTTCCACCTGTAGTCAGTAATGCTAAGTTACCTTTGTCACTATTCTGGTTACTCATGTTCGTTCCTTTAAGGGCATGGTATCTACTCCTTAAAGTACTGTTTCCCTAGCCAAGAATTAGGCATGGTATCTACTCTAATTCGTTTCTTTCCTTAAGTATTTAGCATGGTATCTACTAAGTTGCACTTAAAGAAAACATAAGAACAATGGAAACGAACAAACACTCGAAGTTCTAGAAATTGGTATCAGATCTAGATCCCTCAAGTTGATTAAACCAAGAACCCCTAAAGACTCTTGTGTTACAAGTTATGAGCACGAGATACGGGTCGTCTCAATATGCTCATATAACAGATTCAGATTCATAATACTCAAACTTGATAAACTCAGATTCTGTATGTCAGTCGACTTGCTGTCACCTCAGTCGACTGCCCTTGGAATTCTGAACAAGTTTGATTATTATAAATCTATACCAATACTCTCAGGTTTAATCAATAAGTAACAGAATAACACTCAGAAGAATAGAAGCATTACATAACTACGGTTTGAATCTACCCAACTATGAAATTAGTTCCACATAATTAAACTTTTATTGATCAGCAAGTTAGAATACATGATTAACATAAAAGACTGAAAAGAGGAGAAATAAACTGATGAAGTCCGGCAGATAGGTCGACTAGCTGTCACTCAGTCGACTTCCTTGTTCCCTTCGGATTACTTGATCTTCTCTCTCCTTCTTCGATGCTGATAAAGTAATGCTCTTGGTTGATGTCGTGATGATTCTGGAACTCTGTGATTCGGCTGGTGGTGTGTGTGCAAAATAATGCCTCTTGATTGATATTTATAGAACACGGCACGAGAATTAGGGTTTGCCACTTTTTCAAGAAAGTCCTCCTCTTTCCTTCTTTATTTGATCGGCGATTTATTTCTTTCTCTTTTCTTCTTTTCTTCCTTATCTGCTAACCACGTGCTCTTGCCAATCCCCTGTATCTAGCTTTGATTTGTTGGAGAAGTTTATTCGCATATAATCTGGGTTCAGATAGATTTGGATCTAGATGCGGATGCATCTTATCTTTTCACTCCGCCGACTACCAGTCGACTGGTGTTGGAGGTAAGTCGACTGCACCGAACCCCAGCAAACTCTCTGTACGGTCGACTGGTGAAGAGCCAGTCGACTGTTGCACTGCAGTTCCCTGTATATCCTCATCTCAGTCTGTATTAGTTTGGAATCTGCTTCGTTTTTCTGCTTTTGGTTGTTTCCTATGGAAAAGAGAAAAGAAGAGTAAAATACCACATATAGAGCATTTAAATGTCTAATTGCACTAAGATTATTGCTCCTAATTGTGAATATTCTTGAGTTCATCACTATGCGGATGAAAATAAGAATTTATATATATACGAGGTTGATGTGAAGTACATTATGAAATGTGGGAAGTGGTGGATAACTAAATAGTTGAATGCAGGATTGGCAAGGTATTTGAGATATCGTCGTATTGATGATGTTGTTGTGTTCAGCATTCAGGTTGCATTATCTTAATTTGGTATTCGTAAGTTTAAATTATTTTCTTTATACTGTTTTAAATTGTTATTAGATTAATAACTATACTCACACCAGAAATGGCTAACCCCTTAGTATTTGGGGGGTTAGGGAGTCCCTAGACTACCCTAAATCCCCTACTGTTACAGGTCCTCAGCAGTGCAGAGGTGAGACGTAGATTCGTAGAGTGGGGTTTTTACTTTAAAATTTGTTGTATTAATTGGCTTTATGAATAGTTGAATTTATGATCTAAATTGTATTATGGGTGTATAAGCATGTATATGACGATGATGAGTATAGTGTGAGGTGGTATGGTATGTTTGTGACCCATACCCATCTCGTTGTGGAGTACCGGGCTCTGTGGTAGGTTTTACAAGGATTTTTCTAAAATTTTACCTTGTTTTTCAAAGAAATTTATAGTTTTTAATTGATATTTGATAATCCGTTATGAGTTTGGCCCCCAGAGCATTATATTATATTGCCTGTGTGTATCTGCTCATTTTGGCCTGGGGAGCCCATGAAAATATTATGTGGATTGTGAGCTACGGAATTTTGAGCAGAATTCCGTAAGCTATCTGTGTTTCAGGGCGAAATTTACAGGGGAGACTTTGCCAAAATTTTCCCTGAAATATTACTTTCTTAATTTATGTTTAAAGTGATATAGAAATTGAAAGAATTGAATTTCGAGGTTTAGTTTTCAAAAAAAAAAATTTTGGGGCGTTACATCTAAAGAATCTTAATCACCCAAAGGAAACGATCAGCCAAAGAAAACTATCAGCCATACTATCAACCAGAGTTATCATTCAAAGGAAACTATCCGCCAAAACATACAAAACACAGTATCACCCAAAGGAAATAGAGCACAACTCAGGTGTAACACAAATTGTACCAGAAATTGAGTGGTATGTAGTATGAACTTCAATAACATAAGGTATATGTTGTCATCAATCAAAAAATGCGTTCAAAAAATTTAATCTCTGAGCTACAATCAAGCCAAAATTCAACCAGTGCACAAAAAAAACTAACATCAGGCCAAAATTTTACTTTACCCCCCCCCCCCCCCCCCCCAATAGGCAGATGAGCGGGGATTGAGTTAGCACCATTGGATGGGGTTCATGATGAAAGCTCTCGATCGGACAGCCTAGGCCCAGTGCACACAGCGTTGTGCACCACCCCTGACTCTAACCGAAAGTTTCTTTTTCTGGGCCAAAAATCAAGCCAAAATTCAACCAGTGAGCCAAAAAAAAATTTGTTCACTCCAAATGTCAAAAATACCAAGTATCAGCCAAAAAATATCAACCAACCAAAGCTCTACCTCACTGTAACAAAGGATCAGCCAAACAAGTATCAAGAAGGGTATAAACTTAGGATACTCACTGTGTAACAAAGTTCACATTCAAAAATTTGTATAATTGTATCAGAAAACTTCTACCTCAGAGCCAAAATCAAGCATATGTAATTGTATATTCAGTACAACTGAATATACAAAGCATACAAAGCATCTGTCACTTCAATTGTAGAAAAACTCAAGTATCAAAGCATAAGGATCAGGCTATTGAACTAAAATTCAAATATCAGCCAACTGAAAATCAAACTTGATATGGCATGATCATATCAAGTGCGTGCAGCAGCCCACTAACAACCTGACCTCAGAGAAAGTCACAAATTGATTTCACTTAGTAGGTGGAGAAGACAATAAATTCATCACTGCCTATCAATTCATCCCGTGGACTAAATAAAGGTAGAGTATCATATTTACCAAATTGATTGTGAATCAAATACTTCCCTCAGTTCACGTTATCGTGAGAATCCTCGGAAGTATTGTCAGTAGAGGAATCCACCTCCTCTTCGGCGAATGCACTCTTGCCACTGAAAAGGGAAAAAAACCAAAAAAAGTCATTATCAAGTGAACTTTATAATAATTAATAAGAAAGTGCACACTTAATTGACAATTTTCATAATTACACAATAGCATGAAATACCTTTCATTTTTCTTTGGACAAGTTCGCGCATCATGGCCTTGGCCGCGCAAACCGCAACAATTGCACTTCCTAGGTTTGCCTATTAATTTCTCCCGCGTTGGTTTCAAACTCTTCCCACTTGGTCTTCCCTTCGTATTACATTGACGAGGTTCTTCCACCGAGACTTGAGACAAGACAAATTCCTTCCCATGTACTCGTGTTCCGCTACCTTTAGCCCCAGCACTACACCCCTCAAGTTCAGATATTATATTAAAGCCTTCAATTGACTTGATCATAGCTTCACGCATGAACACATACCCTTCATCGCAAGACAGTCCAATCTCAAGTTGTTGCTTGGACAAGTTATTTAACTCACAATAACGGGACGCAGAATTCTCGCTATTATTGCCATATTTTCTACCAAAATTTGTGGGGGTGTAGCTTCTTCTAATTACCCCATGGCTCCATCTTCTCATCATATATTGTTTGGGAAGTTCATTACAATTTGAGTATTTAAGGAAGGCCAAGAAATGCCTACAAGGAAGTCCAACAAATTCGAACATAAAGCATGAACAACACCCATAGTGAGTCTCTTTGGAATAAGTAATCATTGTCTTTTTTTCCGACCTACCAATGAATGTCACTGTATAATAAGTCTTAGTAGTATTCACGTCACCTTCCACTAAATTCACATTATACAGTAGGCTTGCCTTGATTTCTTTTTGGAACTTTAAAAACATTGCTAAAGTGTATACTTGGGCCATTTGTTCCTCCATATACCACCCGGTCTTCAATTTGGGTTTCCGATCTAGTGTACGGTGGTTCTCTTTAACTTTTTCTTCTTTTTGCCTACTAATCACTCTTTCAAATATCAAAGCAAACTCATGAAGTGAATACTTCTTTTGGGTGTGCATCTTTAAGAAAGAATTCATTCCTTCACTTCTTTGGCTACTAGACATACCGGCCCAAAAATAAGACCTGTGGTATACGGGGGCCCATTTATCACGAATATGAAAAATATCATTCAACCATTTGTTGTTTTCTGCCCCAAATTCCATAACCAAAGCCTTTCATTGTTCTTCAAAAGAGACACAGTCATGCGAATTCCAAATGTTATCTTTAAATGCATCCATGAACTTAGAATTTTGAACCAATTGAGGCACCTCGGAAGGAATCTTATCTAAAATATGCCAGATGCAATATCTATGATGAATTTGAGGGAAAACTTGTTTAATTGCAGCACCAATACCCCGGTCTTGGTCCGTTACAATGCTAACGAGAGTTTTCATCATGACTCCTAGCCATGTTTGGAATAACCACACAAAAGATGAAGCCATCTCATTTGGGATGAAACCACAACCGAGAAAAATAGACTGCCAATGATGATTAATCCCAACAAATGGAACAAATAGCATACCGTAACTGTTAGTACTATGTGTTGCATCAAAAGAAACTACATCACCAAATACCTCATAAGTCATACGAGCAATCCCATCAACCCAAAAACAATGAAACAGTCTACCGGACTCATCTTGCTCGAATGCATAAAAAAAGAAGGATCTTTTTCCTTTTGCCATTTAAAAAAGTCTACCAACATTTTATCATCATGACCTTTCAATGACTCCCTCAAATCTCTTTCATGGTTTCTAGCGTCAGTTAGAGTAAATCAAACCCTATCATATCCCCCACTTGAATCATAAAAAAAAAGCATTTGTTTGCATGTGGGAATATTAGCACCCGCTAGTTGCTCCATTATGACTTAATCGAAACTTGACACTTGAGTGCAGGTTGTTTGACAGAAAAAGTCAAAGCATCCTAAAATAAGAAAATGAATAATTAATATACATGCCACAAAAGAATCATCAAAAAAATATTGAAGACTGAAAATCATCTTTACCCAAAGAATATGTCTTAAGTTACATAAATTTGTAAACTTATTAGATGAGGGCTATTTATTAAATGTATTGAAAGCAAATCTTACCACCATAACGAGGTTCTTGTTCTTCTTTGTTTCATTCTTGTATTCTTTGTTGAATGTTCCATAAGATATCTTCGCAATTTGGTCGACAGTCAACTTGTCGACTTTCAATTTTTTCTTCTTAAAAAAAACTTAATTTGAAGTTTATAATTTTGTAGATTTAATTAGAAGGAAGAGAAAATGAGAATTTTAATGTTTTTCTTACCTAAGTTCCGTCTGCGCATACGAACTTGATCCCAAATGAGGATCAAAATCATTTGATAGTCGATTTATGCTGCACTGCAACGATTTTTCTGCAAAAGTATACAAATAAGTACAAATGCTTGTACTTTTTTTACTTCATTCTTGAAATAAATGGTCTTCTAATCAAGTATACAACCATATACCCATTTGAATCAGGGAAAATTTATAATATCAACCAATTGAAAATTTTAAAAAAAATCTAAGAGATTAGTTGCAAGCCTTTGGCTCACTAGTTGAAAATGAAGCAGCAAAGTTGAGAATATTTCTAAATTTTTAGTAGATTTCTCTCAATTTCCCAACTGATGAATGCAAATGTGAATGTTACTGTAAACAAAAAACCTTTGAAACAAAGCCTTTTTTTTGTGGTTATTAATTAGGTCCTCATGAGGGCAGTCATTCTAGGTCCCGCCTCTCCTAACCTCTCTGCAATTGGAATAGGGTATAAAGCAATTGACTGCAAGGGACAAAAGCCACATGATTAACATGAATTATAAGAATAGAGAGAATAGAGAGTTTGAAGTATAGATGAAATAGAATAGTTCCAATACGATATTTCTTTCACCCAAATAGTTTTCAAAAAAGATCATTCATTCCTAAATATAAACATATACCAAAAGCAATAGCAAATTCTTCATTCCAGATTTGTAGCATATAATCAACATATGGAATTTATAGCACACCTAACATTATCAATGATATACAAAAACCAAGCAGAGCAAACAATGAACTAGTGTCGCTAATGTTAATGTCTTATGCATTAGTAAGACACATACATGCACTTGGTTATTAACAACATAGCCATCTTGAAGTAAAGCATTTATTGTGGACACTAACCCTATTGAAGAATCTGTTACTAAATCATGTAAATATTGTAGTTTTCTTAATCTAACCATCAAACCATCTTGAAGTAAACCTGTATTAGTGGCTATAGTTTTCAACATACTGTTATCACTTGGGTAAACCAAAATAATAGCATAACCAAATATTTACAATATATGACAATGAGCTAGGAAATGGAACCTAATAGAGAGGAAATTCACTTGCAGAGTGATTGATCACTCATGAGAACCTATTTTGGACAACTCACACAAATCATTATGTTTCATGATTCAAAAAAACACAAGTGACTTTGACGTCATTTATCCATCCAATTAGTTCTACTGCAAAACAATCGTTCATTTTGTAATACTTGAGACATGATCAGGTATTCAAACCACTGTTTTTATATATATATATATATATATATATATATATATATATATATATATATATATATATATATATATATACACACACACAATTACTATGACATGACAATCAAGATAAACAATGTAAATTGTTAATAACGGGTCTCTATACGAGAAAAAGTCAACTCATATATAGATAAAGAAAGCTCCTTTCTCACTATAACAATTATCTATCAGTGAAAACAACAAACAAATTATGAGCATCACGAAGAAGAAAGAACTAAGCAGTAGTTCGTAGAATTACCAGCAGCAAATGGTTGGCGATTAACCATCTAACGTACTTCAAACTCTCCCTTCCTCATATCTGAAGTAAAAAATATAAAGAAATCCCCAAAATAGTTAAACGAATGCAAAACATTCCGTCCTTATACTTCAAACTCTCCCTTCCTCAATTATCCTTTTGTTTCCTTTTGTTGTTTGGAAGCACAGATAGCAATCCAGTAATGAGAATAGAGAGATAATGAAGAATGCAAAACAAAAGCCACATGATTTGTATGTGCCTGGACAATACTTTGTCTAAGTCCACCCTAAAGCCTTTACTCCCTTGGGCTTCTTTTCACTAAAAAAATGCTTTGATGTTTTGAATGCAAAGAAACATGGATAAGATCTATTCCTTTAGTTGCCACTAATCTTGAAAAAAATTACTTGACTTCAACAAACACTGCCATGAAAGTTGTAGCATACTTTCACTCAACACTTTCTCCAACATTGGTATATGATAACTGTTGAACAGAAAGAACATTTGAGATCTTGCTTTTACAGGGAAAATTGAGAGAAATCTGCTAGTATTATAGCTCAAGAAGCAACAAAGTTGAAAAAATTTCTAAATTACCATGCCCATGACTACAGGTCGAACATCATCATACACAATTTGAGAATATGGCTGCTTCATAGAAAATGTATGTCAGGAATTTCATCCGAATAGAAGAACGGTATGATACCCTTCTTCTATGACATAATAAAAGAAACAAAATTTCCAAAAAAAATCTAAACTTGTTCATACCCCTAATTTTCATGAAATCTATAATTGTGAACAAGGGTCTGCGATTTAGAAGCCTATGCCAAAACTATGAACAAGGCCCCGCAATCATTCACCGCAAGTGTGCCCTAATTGAAAGGAGAGAGAGAAGGAGAATGAGATACCTGAAGACAGGTTGGAGGATGCTCGGGGGCCGTTGGCGTGGAGGAGGAGGACAAGGCAGCGACGTGGAAAAGGTGGCATGGAGGAGGAGGAGGTGGCGACGAAGAGGAGGCAGCGGTGAGGAGACTAGATTAGGAAGGTTTTGATTTTGGGTGGGATGTGGGCGCGAGGGGGAATGAGGGTTTTGGGGGGAAGTTTGTGGGTGTGGGTGTGGGTGTGGTGTGTGTGTGTGTGGGGGGGGGGGGGGGTATTGTTTTTTTTTTTTGTCTTTTTTCGTTTTTGGCCACGGGAAAGAAATTTAGTTAATTGATTTTTTTTATTTTTTTTATCCACTCAATATTTGAGAAGTGAGGGTAATTTTTTAGCATCAAATTGTTGAGCGGCAAAATTATATGTGTAATGCACATGTTTATACATAATTTATTTTTAAAAAAAAATATTTAATTATCTACTTTGGTAATTGAGTATTGTTTGTTACAATTGTTCCCTTATAATTGTCAACACTTGCAACAATTCAATAAAATCTCTTGCGAATGTCAAAATATTTGCAATGAATGGGTTTGTTGTGATTAATTTCTTGTTGATGGTAGTACCAACAAGGAATTTATTGTGCTTGCAAATAATCTATTATTATTGCAAGGTATTCTACTAGTGAAAGCTTCCGATTGGACGAACTAGGCCTAGTGCACACAGCGTTGTGCACTAGCCCAGTGCTCAACAGAAAGTTTCCCTATATATATAGGAAGATCTTCCATTGTGCACCACCTTTCCATGTGCACTCGGCCTTCCCACCTTCGTATCGACGATCTGAACCGTTTACATTGATCTACACATCTAAATTAGTCTAAATATGTAAAATCAAATCATTTGAAATTCATTTGCCCATCCATCATGTGACTATACAAAACAATGATTTTCAGTCATATAATTTTGTAACACTTCAATGGATGGGCAAATGAATTTCAAATGATTTGATTTTACATATTTAGAATAACTTAGATGTGTAGATCAATGTGAACGGTTCGGATCATCGATACGAAGGCGGGAAGGCAGAGTGCACACGCCGTGTGCACCATATTGGCAACTTAGAAATTTTTGGAGATATGAAACTTAAGTGAAAATTAGAGGGGCATACTTTCTTTCTCATGTTTCTCACACTTCCCTGAAAGGGTTGTTAGACTACCAACAATAGCTTTATCTCTGAGAAGCTACTTATACAATGTTGTCTCTGTAACTAGTAAAAATGGTCTTTTGCGATTTATATGGAACTTGAATGTTGAAATTGTTACTAGAGTTATGAATAGGAGTGGCATGCTAGAAATAAAATCTGGATAGGAGTGGCATGCTAGAAATAAAATCTGCATGTGGAATAAGTATGTAGATATTCATGCCATCATGCTCCCAAGTCTTTTGATACACTTCCTCATTTGCTAGGTTTGAGTTTTTCCCTTTGTTTAGATTTTCATATATCCATTCAGACTTTGGTCTTCTTTTTCTCCAGTTCTAGCTAATGGTTATTGTATATTAGTTTCCAAAATTTTTATTCTGTAGTGCTGTGCTACTGTCATTCTGTCTTGATACAAGTTTGCTCTTTCATTAATTGAATTCTTATTCTAATTTTTAATTTTGTGTGTGTAGTGCCCCATATTTTTAAAATTTTGTTTTGAGAATATTAAATGAGTTAAATTGGTTTTTGGTGATTTAATAAATATTTATCTAAAAATTTATCTTCTTACATGTGCAAAACACGTGCAAATATTTTCTCGGGAGGTTCAAAAGCCAAAATTATTTTGGGGAAACTCAGTATTTATTATTTGAGAATATTTGTGATTTTTCTAGATTTTTCTGACAATGGTTGGACCCATTTGCAAATAGTTCAAAAAGAATGATTTTTGTGCAAAATTACCAAATGGGGGTGAAAACTCCAGATTTTCAGATTTTTGGGCTGGATATAATGCCTAGTCAATTCAGGATTAAAAATTTTACCTTTTGTTTCAACACATTTGATATATTTTACATGTTTTGATAAAAGATGATCTTTTTGCAAAATTGCTATTTGAAGGGATGGAAATGCAAAAAAAATTTCTGGGTTTTTCCTACAGTGCCCGCCGATGCTAATGGGGGAACTTTTTGTTTTTTGAACTCAATTAAATTGGTTTTAACTAATTTCCTAGTATGGGGGTATATTTAAGTAAAGGTATATTTAAAAAGGAGTATTTTGCAAATGTCTTCGAAAAACCCTAGAATCTTTAATCCCAAACTATTTAGGGTGTAGTGCAGTCGTCGTTTGCTGCACAACATAGGGAATTTCTTATATCTTATTATTTTGGAGTTCTAAAGAGAATATCTTGAATTTATTGCTAAGGATGGGCTTTTCTCACTTTCTATTTGTCTTCGTTCGATTCTTTCAACAAGGTGAGTGATATATTTGTTTTGTTTTGTTCTTTGAATGTTGTATGTGGTGTTTCATCTATTAGAAAATATGCTAGGAATTGGGTATGAATATATATATATATGATGGATTGGATGAATTGGTGAATTAAAATTGAACCTTATATGAAAACCTAGATTTTTATGAGTAGAATTGCATGTGGATGATTTGAGATTGTTGAATGACCTATTATGAATCATGAGTAGGCTACTTCTTTTGGGTTTATGCTGATTTGTTTGAGTATGGTGGATGTTATGCATAATTTGATTTAAAGATGAGATTTTTGTTATTATTGAGTTTGGATGAACGCAACTTGATTATGGAAATGTTAAATTTGTTTATGTTCTTGAATTAATAATGGTGATTGCATTTGAAGAAGTTTGAGGATGACTAATGAATTAAGAGATCATGTCTTGAGAATTGGATTTGGGATAAATTGAATTGGATTTGATGTAATCCAACTAAATTGGGAATTTTGTGATTTGTGAAAGGTTTCATTTGAATTTGAATTTCTGAAATACTAAGATTAAATCTGAATATGTTGTTATTTCTAATCGATGGATTTGCGAAGTTTCCTTTGGTGCACGAACATGCACAAATAATTTACATGAATATCGTATTTCAATATTTTTGAAGAAATTGAGTCTTTATGTGTTTTCGAAGGATTTGACTATATCTCAACTTTTTTTGGTATTGATATGGTTTGGAACAAAATACGAAGTTATTTTGATGAGTAATTAATTCCTAAAAACTCTACTTTTGATGTATGCACAAATTCGTTTTCTTTTGAAGAGAATCAACAAATTTGCTATTTTGATTAATTCAAGTGGGTTTGATTGTTTTTTTATGGATTTTTGTATATCCTATAAGTTGTATTTGATCGTATCAGAAATATGTTTTTTTACAGAATTCGTTTTCATAAAGTAAAATTCTGTATCGGTTGAAAAGTGCAAAACTAAAAAAAACTGCAGTCTGCAGGTCGACAATCGGCCGAGTGAATTTTACAGTCGATCGTCGTTACCTGGCTGCTGTGTTTTCTCGTTTTCTCGAAATTTTGCTCTGAACAGTCGACCGATGACTTTTTACAGTCGATTGCCACTACTTAGAATTATTTTCTTGAAGTCTTGGGTTTTCGCTCTGGACAGTCGACCGATGACTTTTTACAGTCGACTGCCACTACTTAGATTTTTATTTCTTGAAGTGCTGGTTTTTCGCTCTGGACAGTCGACCGACTCTGGTTTACAGTCGACTGTTACTGATATTTTCTTGAGTTATCTTGATGTTCTTTTGGATCTATAACTTACTGTTCTAAATATTATCTTTTCTAAAGAACATATATTTTCAAAATGTTTTATGGTTGGGTTTGGATGGTTGAGTGTGAGTCTCTAGAGGGTGTATGGGACCCTAGTATGCCGGCAGTTGAGTTATTGTGTTTTGGCCTGTTGAGGCATATTGTTGATCAGTTGTTGAGTTAAGTCCGGCAGGTTACACCATCTCTAGGAGGTTCGTAATAAAATTAATTAACTTAAAAAGATAAGGACAGACACCAGCGGTGATATGATGAATGAGAACATGGGTTATGGACCTTAGTATGGCTCGCAATGTGAGATAATCCCCGAAATTATCGAGGTGTGAGTGAAATAGTCTTCGGAATTAAGGGCTTGCACCAGACCTATGTAGAGTGGGATGCATAGAATCCGACAAGTACGCATTAGAGAGTCAACATATAGTATTGATGTTCTCTTGACTTGGTTTTATGCATGTGTTTTTCCTGTTTTCCTACACTTGACACTTAGTCTAGTTTCACTTGATGCTTTCATATTTCATTGCTATGTCTTATTTCATTTATTCTTGTTATTACATGTTGTTTATGATTCCATGATTTACTTATGTTGTTTTGTTTTATGTCACTCACACCGTTATGGCTGACCAGGAAATTCAGGGCGCTACAGAGATCATATGCAATTTTCAGATCATACTCGATCCCATGATACAATTTGTAATGCCCCGCCCCAATACTATGATCCCATGATACAATTTGTAACAGCCAAAATCATTCTGAAGCATTCTGAACAAGTGGGCCCCCTCCTTTAACCTTTCTCTTTCTCTTACATTAATATATATCTATATAATAAAATACAAAGAAAGCTATCAAGTGGTTCTCCTTCAATTTCCTCAAAAATCAAAGGCCCAGATCTAACCTCACAAAACATATTTTCCCCCTAAAAGTTTCCTCCAAAACTCAAATTCAAATCCCCCACCCAAAACAACTCCTATATTTAATTAATTTTTTTTTTCTCTCTCTCTCCCTTCCTCCCTTTTCTATTCAAAAATTTTTAAAAATAATTTTTTTAAAAATTTTTTTAAAATAAAAAATTTAAAATTTAAAAAAATTTAAATTTTAAAAGCTTTAAAAATAGTTCAAAAAAATCAAAAAAATTCATATAATATGTTTTTTGCTGGACCCCAAAAGTTTCTCATATAATATATTTGCTACTTCAATTAATTTGCTCGACCTCCAAAATAATTTTATATGATCAAATAAGGTGCACCGTTCCGAAGACGTGCCGTAGGCACGTGTCAACGGGCAAACCTAGTCTATATAATAAAACACAAAAAAAGCTATCAAGTGGCTCTCCTTCAATCCCCAAAAATTAAAGACTCAGATCTAACCTCACAAAACATATTTTTCCTCCAAAAGTTTCCTCCAAAACTCAAATTCAAATCACCCACCCAAAACAACTCCTTTATTTATTTAATTATTTTCTCTCTCTCTCTCTCTATCTCTCTCTCTCTTCTATTCAAAAATTAAGAAAATAAAAATTTTAAATTTTTTTATTAAAAAAAAAAACTAAAAAAATTAAATACTTTAAAAATCTATATAATAAAACACAAAAAAAGCTATCAAGTAGCTCTCATTCCATAGGGTTGAAATTAATGGTCTAGATTTAACTTCACAAAACATTTCCCGCCAAAAAAACTTTCCTCCAAAACTCAAATTCAAATCCCCCAAAACAACTCATTTAATTATTTATTTATTTCTCTCTCTCTCTCTCATTCTTCCTCTATTTGCTTAGAAATTTATTTTTTCAGATTTCAAGTTTGTAAATTTACAGATTTCTTATACATTTTTTTATTTCTCATATTACATTGAAAATAACAAATATCTTATGAACAGTTAAATTTTATCATTTTCCACACTCAAAGTTCTAAGAAGTTAGATTTTATACCCACATTTATAATTATTTTTCAACATATACTAATGGAAACATGGATTTTTATTTACAACTAAGTATTGTTTTACTACTATTCAAACCTGAGCTACACAATTGTTGTTTTACTGTTTACAATACTTCATATGTTGTATCGTTCCGAAAACGTGCCGTAGGCACGTTCCCACGGGCAAAACTAGTATTTATACATGTTTACTTATTCAGAAATTACTGGTATCACAATGTGTATAGGGAATTACTCAATTTTTTGTTGGCTCAAATTTTGTGTGTGCAAGACAAACCTAGTAATATAATATAATCCCTACTTTTCATCTAATTTGTCTATATCAAAATAGAGAAAAATGAGAGGGGTAGACTCCCTCACATATTAGTGTAAGATATAAATATAATATTATAATTAGATTAGATTGGAGTTAAGAGATTTGCTACAGTAACTATACAAATGTTATCTCATCCCCCTCCAAAAAAATTCTCCCATGCTTATCTTTTAATTTTCCACTTTTCCCAAATTATTGACGAACGTGAAGAGGAAGGTATCCCAAAAAAACATCCTTTTTCTTCCTTTCCGATCAAAGGGTCTACTCCATTTCAGGTCAGTTGGGTACTTTTCTTCTGCTCAATTCTTGTGAATGTTTGTGCAAAAACTTGAAATTTATGGGTTTATCTGTTTGAGATTTGATTTGGGCAATTTTGGAGTTTTTTTTAAATAGGGTAAAGAGTAATTCTTGTTGGGTCTTTTTTATATGAAGAACTTGTCAATTGGGTTTATGGATTGGAGTTTTTAATTATTTTTAGTGCACTTCATTTATTTTTTTAAGATTAATGCCTCAGCTACTATTAATTTCATTACCATTCTCTTTACTATCTTAGAGCATCCACAGTCGTTCAATAGAAAAAATGACAAAATACATATTTTAGCAATGCATTTCTTCGAAATGCTGCAGTCGTTGAAAGGTAAAAAATGCATAAATTTATTTAAAAAGTAACAGACGAAACATGATATTTTGTCTGTTTATAAAAAAATAATTTATACAGGCCGAAAGTTAAAAAATATTAATAAAAAATACGGGACGAAATATCCCAAAGGAAATTAAAAATAAAAAAAATAAAATAAAAGGAATGGGACGAAACATGATGTTTATTCCCACATGGGAATAAACATCATGTTTATTCCCACATATTTTATTTGGTTTTTATATATTTTTTAATTCGGACGAAATATCATGTTTCGTCCGATCAATTAAAAATATAATTAAATAATCCAGACGAAACATGATGTTTCGTCTGCTATAATATGCATTTTGCTATTTCGAATGCTATTTCTCCCTTTTTACTGTACACGGATTGCTAAAAAATGGCAAAATACATCACGACTGTGTGCGCTACAGTACCAAAAAAATAGCAAAAATAGCAAATAAGCAAACGACTGTGGATGTTCTTAGGTGACATACTCCCATTGAAGAGTTTCCTCGCCTACTCTATCTTCTCCTACCTATTAGAGTGTGTCACCTAAGATAGTGAAGAGAGGCATAGTGAAATTGGTAGTAAACACAGCATTAGTCTTTTTTTAATGTAACTTCACATGGAACTCTTTTGAGTTGAGTTGAGTTGATTTGGTTGATGAGACTGAAGGAATGATGATTTTCAAAGTTGAAAGATGGAGAAAAGCTAGTCAAAGTTTAGAACAAGTAGGGTTATCAGGGAATTTTTTGCCGTACCGGGCCATTTTTTGAAACTATTTGTAATTTTAGGTCACTTTCCAAACTATTAGTATTTTTGGCTAGTCAGTGTCACGTCAGCAGCGGCCGCTATTAAAAATAGCGGTCTCTTCATAGCGACCAATACATTGTACTACCACACTTGACAGATTGTAGAGGGTATTGTATAATTGCAAACTACTTGGTGTAACTGACGTCGCTATTGTCAATAGTGGCATCGTCTAACTAAGGTCGCTATTCTCAATAGCGATCTCAGGTGGACCTAAAAGCGATTGGGCCAACCTGCGGTCGCTATTGGGAATAGCGACCTTGGTCATACGAGGTCGCTATTGACAATAGCGACCTCAGTTACAGTAAGTCGTGTCCATTATACAATATTCTCTTTATAAGCTGACAAGTGTGGGAGGTCGCTATGAAGAGCCCGCTATTCCCAGTAGCGGCCGCTGCTGACGTGACAGTGACTAGCCAAAAATGTTAATAGTTTGTAAACTGACCTAAAATCGCAAATAGTTTCAAAAAGTGGCCTAGTATCTCAAAAAAATCGGTTATGAGGAATGTAGCTCAGACAAACTTGTGACAAGGAATGAGAGTGCAGTGCATGGTGATTGCCACCCAGTATTATGCTTAATCAATGTAACTGCTTTGGATTGATGATTGAAGCCTAAAAGATATGGTATGCTTTATGGATCAGAAGTTTGGATCATAAGCAGTTAAAATTGGCAATTATCGACAATTAATCGTTAATCGGGTTACCGATTATTGAAAACTGAGGTTTTCGGCGATTTAACCGGCTAAAATCGTCCACATTTTGAAAAATTGGCCGATTTTGCGATTATGTGAAAATCCGATTAATCGGACTCAATTTAAAACTTCCTCAACTGGACCTGATCCAACCCGTAAGTCCATTTAACCCGACCCGGTCTAATACCATCTCTCTACAACTTTCCTATCTCCTGTAAAATATCCCAAATTTCATTTCCTAACCCTAAACCCAATTTCAACCCTCTCGGTCTCCAAATTCCCCACCTCCAATCTCAACTCTCTCAATCTCAATCTCGGAATTCTCCATATTCTCCATCTTTCCCTTTTCTCACTCTCAATAGCAGCAACAACATCAGCACCTCCTTCTCCTCCCTGTTCAACATCAGCGGCGGCAACGTCAGCGACTCCTCCCTCTCAATAGCAGCGGCGGCAACAGTAGCGACATCAACAGGTGTTTACTGTTCTTTTGACTGTTCCTGCTAAAAATCTCAACCTGAAATCTACTTTGATTGCTAAAAATTTCAACTACGTGTGTTTATTGTTATTTAATTGTTCTTTTCGGGAGTTATTGTTTACTGTTCTTTTCTAGAAAATTTGTTGATTGCTTTAAACTTGATTTTACTTTGTTATGTTCTACTTAATCCAATAATCCATTGATATTTTTTAGGAGTTACTGCATGCTTAATTGCTTATCCTACGGCTACTAGTAGTAACTAGGATCAGTGATGGAATATGTGTAATTTTTACTCCATTCATATTACATATGCATTACTGCCAAATCTGTACACTTTTTACTTTTTACTTTTTACTGTCATATTGCATAGTGAAGATCTTTGACTGTAGACTTGATGGATAGCTCCAAAAAATGATAACAGCAACCAAGAGGCAGAAACATCCAGCTTAATCAGCATCTTCATTTACTCCGTTCATATTCATGTATACTTTTTTTCCCTTACGACTGGAAGTATACTTCCCATTCCAGATTATTCTCGATTATCTGCATTAAGACAAAATATACATTTTTTTAAACATATAGATACTAAATACACGACAATTTAAATTTAAGATCTTTATCATATACTTCAGAGATAATAAATCATCAATATATATATATGATTTTTCCAACCCCCCCACCCCAAATTTTTTCCCGATTACCCAATTAATCACTAATCGCTCCCAGACCGATTAGTTCCGAAAACCGATTTTAATTGCCCAATAGAAACATGTGCTGAGTTATTTGGAGGATGTTGAGATGGATGTGTGGAAATGCACTAGAAGCGTAGAAGATAGATACAAATGTGTGCATCTGTAGAATTTGGAACGTAGTTTCACTTGCGGATACACTGGTTAGGAATATATCGAAATGATTTTGGGACAAAGTAGGCCACTTAGTTACTACTTAGGAGAGGTATACGAACAAAGTATGTCTGAATGTGTTGATTCCTGAGTGTTGGATTTTTTGATTGCTTAGGCAGATAGAATAAGGAGGAAGCAGAGAAAATGGGGAAGAATATTTAGTTGTAATGTTATCACCAGGTTTCTGATTTGGGTATAGGCTAGTTGGGTCAGAAACAACTTGAATTCGATTAGTCCTCATTCCTCATTTCTCCTTCATCATATTTCAAGGATTAATGTGCAAGCCAGGTGGTCATAGCCAAAGAGGATTTTGTCGTTTTCCTTTTTTCATCGTTAGTCCTTCCTGCTTATATATGGGTAGGAAACTGAGAAAACTCCTTTTACTTTACCTACTTAATAGTGTAATACCTTCACCATTCATTACTTCTGAATGTAACCTCTTGTATGCAGACATGCAAGTGTGTAGAATGCAGACATATGTCTAGGCAGATATGTATTGTGTAATAAAATAATGTTATCTAGACTGTCAAATTTTGTGTTAAATCCTTATGAATATGTCATTTTAGATGATATGTTATGATGTGAAGGCTTTATCTCTTTATCTAGGGAACTTCACATCGCGTTGCAATAAATGGATAGACTATTATAATCAGTGAAGAGTTTAATGATTAGTTGTGTTCATATAAAGACTCATTTGATTTGATCATCTGTAATAACTTGATAGGAGTTTTAGGCTTCATTTCCCTTGTGTATGAAGCTAACCCACACATGCAAGACACATGGTTTTCTATGTCTCAAACATTTGTTGAGAATTAGTGAACACAATGGAATAATGGTGATCAATTTGTTATAATGTTTGAAATTGGTGAAATAAAAGATGTGCCCAAAAATTTTAGTGCATAAGGAATGTGTATTTGTTTGTTGACAAGTGTTTTATGCTTTTTTCTGTATATTTACAGTTGAGAGAAGTTTTCACTTTTCGCAGTTCCTTTGTTTTGATAACCAGGTATTTCGCTTCTTGTAGCTTGCTTTTCCTTGAGGTTCACCAGCACTTGTAGTGAACTGTTGTAGGTACTTGGTATTATGCTGACACAAAAAGTATTACCTGACTGTTCATGGTGGACTATGCGCTTATCGCATGCACTCATTTCAAATTCCTATTTGAAGTTTATTTCAAAAGGAATGTCTAGCTTAGAGGAGCCAGTGGATCTTGACAACTTTACGAACTCAAGTGGGGTAGGTTGGATCCAGAGGTTCAGTACTATTGCCTGCATGCCTAGGACAGATGAAGCTGAAATGGATACTTCTTTGATTGAAGGAAGACAATGCAGCTCTGCAAATAGTTGCATGTAAGTATCCTGAGTCTTAAATCTATCTTTGATGTTGTTTTTTTTTTGTTACTTTACATATTTACAAGGTGTAGTCTAAATGGTGATGTTGATATGCGTCGCTCAGCGAGAGGTTAAGTAACATTTGCATAGGAGGTTATGTCCAAGGGGCATCAACATGAAAATATGGTTAACATGTATGCTCAAATTATCTTTAATGCTACTTCGCAGTATATCCATTCTATACCGGATTGATGCTGAGTACACACTGACATGGTTCACGTGTTTGACAATGATACCCAATTCAATGGTGTTGGGCATGTGTGAGGTGAAGTATTCAACATCCAGGGAGGAGGTATGCCTAGGGAGATTGATGATATGAAAACACATATAATACCTATTTACAAAATAATTTTGATGCCGTACCTAGCAATTTTCTATTCAGTATAGTTGATGCTGAATAGTGTTAGTCACTGACATTTCCATTCAATAAAGATTGTTTAGTAAGTAAAACCTAATTTGATTTTCTCCCCTTACCCCCCCCCCCCCCCCCCCCCCCCCCCCCCAACCCAAAAAAAAGAAAAAATAAAAATCGAAGCTCCAAATATAAATTATTTTAATAGCTTCCATTCCTTTTAGTATTACTTATGGTTTATGTGACTGACTTCTGTGCTTAAACCTAAATGTTCGAAGATCTTTACTGGTATTTCTGAAAGTGGCTTAATCCATTATGGGAATTATTAATTTTTGTAACATACAAAATAGCTTATCTGAAACGAGTCATTACAAAAATAATTGGCTACAGATCTCTTCGAGCTCTGCATTCATAATTTATTTTTAACTGAGCCTAGGAATTTTTTTCATACTTTTCTTCGCTCTTTCAGTGCTTCAGCTATATGCTTTCTTGCTTATTGATCCTATATTGGGTATGTGTATGAGAATATGACTAATTGATAAAGAGCTCCTTATGTGGTCACTTCACCCCTATCACCACTGCATTACCAATATTCTACATTACCATATTCTGAAGTTATGTTTCCCTCATTTGCAGTGAGGAACATATATGGAGAAGACAAATGAAAGATACTTGCTGCTCGGATCCGTTAATTTTGATGTCGTCCAGCCTCAGTAGAAACCAAAATGTTTTTGATACTTTGTGCGATGCAAGGTATTTACAAGGTCATCAGACTCGACATTATTGCTCATCAGACACTGGCAATGAATTGGGAGATCAAGCTAACAAGGTACTTTTTTAAGATCTAATTTTCCATGTCCATTAGTTTGATTCATCCTGGTAGCTTACCTAATGCATACTTTGTCAAGATGCTAGACTTGTTGAAAAGTTTTATGAATTATTTTTTGCAAAAACCCATTTCACAAATCAGATGGTAGCCCATTGGTTTACTGGGCTGGCTTACTAACCGAAGGTCACAAGTTCAATTTTTTATTTACCTTTGCTGGTTGAACCCGCAACGTTCGCAGATATACTAACAGCATTAACAGATTGTGGATCAAACGGTCAGTTGAGAGATCTGTGCTGCAGGTGCACAGGTGAATAGGAGCAGTAACGGGCCTCAAGAAGCTGCAACGGACTACCGCGAATTTTGGGCTAACGGGCTGATTTTTGGCCAGATTTTCAGGAGCTTTTCCATACTCCCATTGGGCCTCTCCTATATATAGACTTCATAATCTGCACTCTTAATCATCCTATTTATCCAATTTAATATATTGAAATCCATTATTTCCAAAAAAATATATTGAAATCCATCTCTCCGACCAGCAAAGTTTCTTTCTCTTTCTACTCTAAATATTCGCTCATTTTATTTTATTCTTCCATCAATTATCCAACATCAAGCTGAGCAATATTTGTCGATCGGGATCTTCCTATGTCACGCCCGTGCGCGACGCAGTGCTAGAATTCGGGGTATTAGCACCAGTAAGCGCTTTGATTATCATAGCTGCTTGCATGGAGGCGGTATCAAACACATAGGGAAGAGAATGACTCGCTAATACTCCAAGCACAGTGATTTCTAAATCTTTTTTTTTAATTTCCAATCTTTTATACGCATCATGCAATAGAATATTGGTCAACTTTTTTTACAAGACTGACAACATTTTGATGTTGAATAGTTCAATGGAAGGTTCTCTTTGTTTTTTACTTCATTTTTTCATATGCACATTGAACCATTGTGGTATGTTAACCTATGTTCAAAGTTCAAAATTGCTTTCTATTGTTGGTATTGTACGCAGAGCATGCAGTAAGAAAACGACACTCCTTAAAGCTTTTATCCTTGTTTGCAAATTTCTCGTCTCTGTGCGCTTCTTTATTTCCACTCATGTTCATTGTTTGCAACACTGTTGCAGCTCTTAAGAGGCATGCCAAAATTTGTGAAGATAGTGGAAGTTGGGCCTAGAGATGGATTACAAAATGAAAAGAACACAATACCCACAGCTGTGAAGATTGAACTAATACAAAGATTGGTCTCTTCTGGATTATCTGTAATTGAGGCTACAAGTTTTGTCTCTCCAAAATGGGTCCCACAGGTAATATTATCGCTTGATTTGACACATTATATTTACGTTATCATGCAATTTGTTGATTGTCTTGTTCTCTCCCAGATGATAATAACTCTAGATAAATCTTCAAGCTTTATGATTGTTGGAGTTAGATTGAGAATTGCAATCCTAGACTAAACAAATTATAACATTGTTCTCCAAGCTGAAACTTCATATACTCAATTTAATGAATTTGGCATCCTGCATTGTTTGTACATGCTATGGTTGGTGAGGCTGTATCTTTGTTGGCCTTTTAGGTTTTATACTTTGTTAGACTTATCCTTTGTTTTGTAGTACATTTACCGGTTTAAAATGTTCATTATACAATTTACTGATTGTTTTTGACATTTTCATGCAACAAATAACAGTTAGCAGATGCAAAGGATGTTATTCATGCCCTTCGAGACATAGAGGGTGTGAGGTTCCCTGTTTTAACTCCAAATCTTCGAGTAAGTTAATATATTAAAAGAAATGAATTTCTGCAAATTTTTTTCCGGTACATAACAAAATAAAAAATTGCATCACATTCTTCAGGGATTTGAGGCAGCTATTGCAGCTGGTGCGAAAGAAGTTGCAGTATTTGCATCAGCTTCTGAAGGTTTTTCCAGGTTAAATATCAATTGCAGCATAAAAGAAAGCCTTGACCGTTATCGTGAGGTTACTCTTGCAGCCAAAAAATTGGGCACACCTGTACGTGGGTAAGTTTTGCACTTAGAGCTTAAAGGATTTGTTCGAATGTTCAATGTAAGTCTCTATCTAATGCTTATATTTGCAGCAAGTTGGGTCAATTCAGGAAATTTTTGTAATGACTGAAACTGTTCATAAAAAATCTTAGCCTGATCATAGATGATTTTGTATATCTTTCACAGATTTCTAATAGCCTAATGTAACTGATTGATGGTTTAATTTACGAAGTAATGTGTATAAATGAATCTGTATAAAGAAAAAAAATGGAGCATTGCAATTGGGCATGCTTTTGCATGTGCGGCTTCACCAGCAAAACATAACAAGGCTTGCTGCTACTACAACAACAACAACAACAACAACAACAACAACAACAACTAGGAAAGTAAGCTTCAGGAGAAAAAAATCTTAAAATAAACTAATGAAAAATAAATTAGTGAGAGAGAAGCTCTTTTTATCATGGGTTTCAAAACTTGGTATGGTATCGGCTGCCATTTATCGGTACTATTTCGGACAAGTCTGTAGTATTTGTAGGCAAAGTCCAATCAGACCCGGTCAATCCATCTAAGTATTGGCCAACATTTGGTGCCATACTTCTTAGACCGCAATAGAGAGTAATTTTAGTTTAGTCAGAAAGATTGAAAATTAAATGTATTGTTCAGTGATCATACTAGTTTATATGCAACAATTACACTTGTGCTTCCTCTTAGTGATCTTCAATTAGTATGGACCTGAAAAATTAATGTCAGCAATTAACATTAGTATAGGAATACAAAAAAACAAATTTCAGCATAAAAAAGAGGATGAGGAAGGATTTAGAAAAAGAAAAAAGAAATCCCATAATTAACTATTATAAGATGACATAAGAAGGCCATTTGGCAGCGTCTGATCTCTAAGTGATTATGCAGGAGTTATGCATCTCAATGATTGCCTTCTATTGGAGTTTCCTCTCTTTTTAAACGCTCAATACTTTTGAGTGAATATACTTTTCTATACGTGGATTATCGTCCCATTGTTATTGCAATCATAGAACTGCTAATTCTGTATCTGTATCAGTTCCCTAATTTCGGCATTATACTCGATTGTTTTTCATGTTTAATGAAAATTATATGAACTACTGACTCTAATTGTCGGCATGCAATTATGCTAGGTATGTGTCATGTGTTGTGGGGTGTCCAGTAGAGGGCAAGGTGCATCCGTCACAGGTTGCATATGTGGCGAAGGAGCTCTATGAAATGGGATGCTCTGAAATCTCACTTGGTGATACTATTGGAGTTGGTACCCCAGGTAACTTGTACTCTTTCAACTTTGAGGTTGAATTAGAAAGGACCCCACACCATGTGTAACCAAAATACTGACTCCTTTCTCCACAGAAATTCTCACCGAGAAAAGGGAAATTAGGAACTGGAACCCTTCTTTTGGGAGGTTACATGAAATGAAAGACAGAATACTGCTAGCTTCTTCACTAGACCCAAAACAGACGAACTCCCAAACCAATTTATATCTACTTCCTGAAAACTATTCATCATACATTTGATGAATTCGGCTACGGCCTTTTAATTAAAAAAAATGAATGAAATTGGAAGAAATCATAGAAAACTATTCAACTGTTGGCTCAATTATTCTCTAGAGGCATCATGTCCTTTTTGAAAGTCAGTGACACAGTAGGTAACTATTTCGTTCTAGTATCTGGCAATGCAATACTCTAAGCTTTTCCCGTAGGTGCTGCCTCATAAAAATACTGCTAGTCTGATACGACTGATATTCTGTTTGAATGTTTTACTTACAAATTGTTGGTTTTGCATACTGATAGTCTCATGCTTTACTGATTTCATTGATACTACCGATAACAAGTAGGCCTTTTCTTGTCGCAAGACTGAGTTCCCAAGCATGGTCATACATTTTATAGCATATCATGTTCAAATGAAAAGGAAAAGTATTATGGTCAACAATAGTTACAATTATTTCCTTTTTAAAAAAACAATCGTTAGAAGGGTTTTTAACACGTGTACCCCTAACAAAGAAGCTAATATCATATATACCCCTCACAAATGAATATTATCACATTTGTCACTAACAATTTGAAATCCATCTCAAGTTGACAATCGGTTAGAATTCTGCCTTGCGATTGTAGTGTTTCCTTGTGTCGGATTCGATTATAAGATGCTGGTGCGTGGATGCTTTTTAGTTTCGACCATTGGTTGCAAAAATTTCTCTTACTGTTTCCTCATCTTCTTCTTTAGCAATTACTAATTCTACCGACAACCCAACTCCACTGTATTCTCGATTATAGGATGCTGGTGCCTGGATTCTTTTTAGTTTCGACCCATTGGGTGCAAAAATTTCTCTTACTGTTTCATCTTCTTCTTCTTTAGCAATTACCAATTCTACCGGCAACCTAACTCCACTGTATTCCTACCGTCCAACCACCACCTCCGGCCGAACCCACCTCCACAAATAATATTCAAACCTCATAGCCACATCATCAACTTCATCCCTAAACCACAAATCTCAATCTTAGTCTCAATCTCAGTCTAAATATCAATCTCAACTATCTTCTAAACTAAGCGATATATATGGTTAATACTCACATTGTTAGGGACAAATATTCATTTGTGTGGGATATATATGATATTAGTTTATTTGTTAGGGGTACACGTGTTAAAAACCCTAGTTACAATTATGGATTCGTAAGAAACAGGGATGACAACTTATTTCTCCCTCCATGAGCAGAAATTTTCATCAATGAAGCCTGCAGTATGTTCTCATGTCTCTCTATCTGCACGTCACAGGAACTGTCATTTCAATGCTCGAAGCTGTCATGTCCGTCGTTCCAACTGAGAATCTAGCCGTACATTTCCATGACACATATGGCCAGTCTCTGTCCAACATTTTGATCTCCCTTCAAGTAAGCAACCTCCTCAAAATCTCAGGGGAAAAAAAACCTGTTAGGATTCTATAGGCTGCAGGTCTCTCCACCCTTGTAATTATATCATGGCTTCCCTCATTTTCTTATAATTTCTGAAAGAGCATGATTGCTACATGCTTTGCGATGTGCAATACCCTAATGCAAGGGATTGCTTATGCACTATAATTTTATCTTTTCCCGATTGTCCCACAAATTCAATATTACTCTTTAACATTTGATGCCAATAGATGGGAGTCGACACAGTGGATGCTTCAGTGGCTGGCCTTGGAGGCTGCCCTTACGCCAAAGGTGCTTCAGGGAATGTCGCCACGGAGGATGTTGTATATATGCTCCAAGGCCTTGGTATCAAAACCAATGTCGACCTCCGCATGCTTATTTCTGCCGGTGACTTCATCTCCAAGCGTTTGGGCCGCCAGTCCGGCTCTAAAGCTGCCATTGCTTTGAGCAAAATTGCAGATGCTTCAAAGATACAATCTTGTCTGTAATCTTTTTAAGAGTCAGTTTGATTTGACAACAGTATTAGTAACTGTTGAATCAAACAGTTACTCAGGTAATCATCATGTTCTAGGAATATTGAGATTGTTGGCACAATCAATCTTGTGCAAGTGTGACTTCATGATACAGAACAAGCATGTGTATAAATAAGATTACCCCTCTGCAATAAGAATAGAATTTGGGATTCTTCCAGTTTATTTCAAATGTACTTAGTTAAAAACAGGTTTAAATATTTTTGAGTTTTTCGGAATAATTTAACAAGAGCATTAATTAGTAGTTACAAACTAAAAGCAATCGAAACAGAAAACCCAGGAATTAAAAGTTTGCATAGACGTTGAAAAAATCCAGTTCACAGTATTGGTCCTCCAGTGCGCAGCGCTGCACGAGAGTAGCAGTACAATGTGCCTTGCAGTTGCAGTTGCATTTTCCTTCCCTCTAATCTTGTCTGATCTCACCATCCATTGAAGTTGCGTTGTGTGTTGAGGATGTAGTTGGAGCGCAGAGGACAGCGTATGCAGCCTCGGCCCTCCATTAAGCTGCTCGGCCCTCCATTAAGCTGCTCGATGACACCAAGGGAATCACACCTTCAAAGATTACTTTCTGCAACTGAAGTCGTTCATTTGCCAAGTTTGAATGACCCACCTTGCTGCAAGTGCTTCCAACTCAAAAAACTGACGCCGCAGTACCGTGCCAAAAACACCAAACAGGGTACCTATTACTAACTCACAAAAGCCCTCACAAAAGCCCCCATCAAAATTGCTCTTAAACCATCCAGAACTTGGCTTCTTTATGGTGTCAACATTCTTAGTTACAAATTACAAGTCAATTATCCAGAGTTGGGCACCAAGCTTTCTCCACAATACCTTCCATAGTGTATCTCTTTGCGCCAGTTTCAACCAAATCAGCTAAAACGACATTATCATTCAAAATAACAATACATTCTTTAGTACTCTGGGTTTGTTTTGTTAAGCTCTTATTAATGAAACAAACAGGGTGCCAGATTCCACATTTTCCTTCCAAACAAAAAAAAAAAACAAAAACATTACTTTCTTTATCCGCTAATTTTCCCCACTTTGTTACATGGTCAGTGCAGAAATTCATCACCAGAAATATACATGCTTCATAGTAGTTATTAGGTGAGAAGTGAAGTATGTAAGAACATCCACAATCGTTTCCTATATTTGCCAGTTTCTCATATGTTGAGAAACGAGGAGCTGCAGTCGTTTACTATTTTGTCATATTTTGACAAAATCGCTACAATCGCTTCTCATTTTTAAAAAACGAATTGGCGATTCTCAAATTATAGGGGCGGAACATGTTGTTCCGTCTCTATTTTTTTTAATTTTTTTTAATGGGATCGTACGAAACATGTTGTTTCGTCTGACCTTTTTTTTAATTTTAAAAAAGATCAGATGGTACAACATGTACCGTTTGAACCAAAAAAAAAAAAAAAAAATGCTCAAACGAGACATGCTGTCCCGTTTCAAGCATTTTTCGCTTGGACGGGACAACGTGTCCCGTCCCACCCTTTTTTTTGGTTTTTTTAGTGTATAATTGTTAGTGATATGGCTAAAAATGGGGTTTAATCGGAACCGTCCAAATCGGGCGCGAATCTTGAGACCTGAGGGTAAAACGGTAATTTCACCCACAAAAGGACCAAAACGGATATTGGATCTGCCCTCCTAGGGCCCAATAATCCGCGAATGGATCCACCACCAAGAGGGTGCGGGTCTCGACCCGCTGCGTACCCAATCCATCAAGATAGAGTCAGGGTCCCTGATTAAATACGATCAACGGCCCTGATGGACGTCTATCTTTTCACGGGGGATTAGGGATTAAATTCCTTATCTGATTACAGGGAATATATATTGTCAGATTACCTTCCTCATCTGATTACGGAGGACATTCCTTATCAAATCACGGGGATTACATTCCTAATCCGTTCCCTAAGACGCCTATAAATACCCCCCATCCATCTCCATTAAGAGGTAATCAACCCTTCACCAGTTTTCGTGCTCATTCATAGTCTTCTTAGATTACTGACTTGAGCGTCGGAGGCTGCGTCGCCGGGAACCACCCCGGTGTCTCGCACTTTTTGCAGGTGCACGGCGGGAACGACGAACGGGGCCCGACGGAACAGGTACGCAGGTTCTCCTATTCAGTTTCCCCAAGAACTCACAAATTCATCTGTTTGCCCCCACACCGAATTTAGCGGCAACAGATTGGCGCCGTTTGTGGGAAACAAACGAATAGAGACCTCTCCCCTTCCCGGTGAACAGGTTTTCTCCTGCCATGCCGCCTCGCAAAGTTAGATCTAGGGGCTCCAACCGAGCGCCCAACCCTGACCAGCAAGAAGTCCTTCCTGATCCCGCTCAGCAACAAGGGCAACTCCCTCCTACCATAGAAGAGCCGCTCCAACGGAACCCTCCACCTCCTGATCCAAAGGGGCCTAACCCCCAGAAACAGCCCCTTCACCAAGAGAACATCTCCATCCACAACGCCTCCAGTGCTTCCATGGCCTCCCATCACCCCCGGGCCTCTGGTCGCCACAATGCCCCTCCCAAACGCCCGGAAGATGATGACCTTCGTCGCCATCTGGATGAAAAGCGGGCTCGGGGGGAAGCCTCCCGCCAGCAAGAGCGATCCCCCCGTCACCGAGAGCACAGGAGGTCCCCCATCCGAAGAGGAAGAAAGGACTCCCCCGATTATCACCGAAGAAGGCATTCTCCCGCAGGTCGGCAGCAGCCTAGGAACAATGAGGCACCCATCACCCGTGCCGAGTTCCAGCAGTTCCAAGCAATGGTACAACAGGCCCTCAACCTCCGTCAAAATCCCAATGGGCCGAGGGCCCCATCCCCTCCTCCGGTCCGAAGCCCTCGCCAACGGTCCCCCTCTCCTCGTCCTGCACCAACCAACTCCCGGCGCACCCTGAGTCCTCGTCGCTCCCGAAGTGACCGCCGCCGCAGCCCTCGCTCCCCCTCATACGAAGACGAGTCCCGTGGTCCGGCGAATTACCGTCGGAGGGATGACATCATGGACCGCCGTCTCAACGAAGTGGAAAAGCTCCTGGGTCAGATAAACCGAGAAGAGGAACTCAGGGGGAGGACCCTACGTCCTAGCCGGCCCCCGTTCTCCCGAACCATAGTGGATGCCCCTGTACCGTTCGGTTTCAAACCTCCCCAATTCGAAAATTACACCGGCGAGACCGATCCAGTTGATCACATCGAAGGCTTTAAGACTTTGATGCTCCTCCACCAAGCTTCCGATGCCCTCCTCTGCAAAACATTCCCCGCGACACTCAAAGGTCCGGCTCGAGAATGGTACTCTCGTCTCGCCCCGGCATCGATATTCTCCTTTGAACAGTTCGAAACCCTCTTCATCACCCACTTTGTCAGCAGCCGAAGGACCGAGAAAACCAGTATCTCACTATTGCACCTCCGTCAGCAAAAGGGGGAAAAACTGAGGGACTACGTGAAGAGGTTCACAGCCGAAGCTAGAACTATTGCCTCCCTCGACCAATCGGTCGCTACCGCAGCATTCCAATCCAACATTCTCAATTCCAACCTCCGCTCCTCCCTTGCCAAGAAACCCCCACATGACTTTTCCGACCTTCTTCTTCGCACCGAAAAGTACATTCGGGCCGAAGAGGCCGAGCAACCCCCCAACTGGGAAGTGCCCGCCTCCGGGCTTAAAAGGAAGGGGGCAGAAGAAGAAGGAGCCAAGAAGCTCCAGAAGGATAATGCCGGCCAGCGCCGACCTCCCCTAGATTTGAGAAGTTCACTCCCCTCAACGCTAACCTCTCGGCCATCTTCATGGAGGTCGAAAAAGACGGGGTCTTGCCTCCAGCTCCCAAAATGAATAATCCCGCCAAGAGAAGAGATAAAGAGAAATGGTGCCGCTATCACCGGGACCACGGGCATGACACCAACGACTGCCGTGCTCTGAGGAACGAGATCGAAGCCCTTATCCAGAGGGGACAGCTGACGAAGTTTGTAAAAAAGGACCGAGCCGAGCTCCCTCTCCCGCCTCGGGGGGCTAACAAGCGTCCGGAAAGAGAAGAGACACCAGACTTCGAGGAAGAGCGAGTCCTCCACCTCATCCATGGGGGTCCGATGGGAGGCTCCTCGAACTCCTCCCGAAAAGCGTTTATCAGAGAGGTCAATTCAGTCCGAACCACGCCTCCTCCCAAGGGCCTCGGAGTGCCAGTTACCTTCTCCGACGAAGATCTCGAGGGAGTCCGTATCCCGCATTGTGACGCTCTCGTCATCAGCCTCCACATGGCAAATTTCAAAGTGGAGAGGATCTTAGTCGACAACGGCAGCTCCGTCAACATCCTATTCCTCTCCGCTTTCAAAGGCCTAAAGCTCTCCAGAGACAGGCTCAAACCCGCCGGTTACACTCTCCATGGGTTCACGGGGGTTCCGGTAACTATAGAAGGGGTGATCACCCTCGATGTAACTGCCGGACAAACCCCTACCACCAGAACGGAGCCAATGGACTTCATGGTAGTGGATGTTCCCGCTGCCTACAACGTCATTTTGGGCAGGCCCGGCCTCGCGGCTCTGGAAGCAGTTCCCTCGGCATATCATCTGAAGATGAAATTTCCCACCCGATCCGGGGTCGGAGAAGTAAGGGGAAATCAGGAGCAGGCCCGGAAATGCTACATGACTTCGACCCTTGGGCCCGTCCTCTCTTTAGAGACCCTGGAAATTCCCCAAGATTCCACAAGACCGACCTCCGAGCCAGCGGACGAACTGGAGGAGGTGCTCTTCTCCGAACAAGAGCCGACCCGCAAGTTCTTCGTAAGCAAGGCCCTCCCGTCCGCCCTATACTCAGATATTGTGGAATGCATCCGAGACAATCAAGACCTCTTCGCATGGTCCGCAGCTGACATGCCCGGTATCTCTGAAGAACTCTTAGTCCACCGCTTGAGTGTTGATCCGGGGTCCAAACCGGTTCAGCAGAAGAGGCGTAAGTTCGCCCCCGAGCGACAGCTCGCTATTAAAGAAGAGGTAGATAAATTGCTGAAGGCCCGATTCATACAGGAGGTAAACTACCCTGAATGGTTATCGAACGTAGTAATGGTGAAGAAGTCCAACGGAACATGGAGAATTTGCATTGATTTCACCGACCTCAACAAAGCCTGTCCCAAAGATCCCTTCCCTCTACCGAGCATCGACACTCTGATTGACGCAACCTCGGGACATGAGCTTCTAAGCTTCATGGACGCTTTCTCGGGTTACAATCAGATAAGGATGTTCCCGCCGGATATCCCAAAGACGTCTTTTGTAACCGACCAAGGCCTTTATTGCTACAGGGTCATGCCATTCGGCCTAAAGAACGCAGGGGCAACATACCAGCGCCTCGTCAACAAAGTTTTTCAGGCTCAGATCGGCAGAAACATGGAAGTGTATGTCGATGACATGCTGGTGAAAAGCATCCGAGGTGTTGATCATGTGACCGACCTCCAAGAAGCATTTGATGTTTTAAGAAGGAACAATATGAGACTCAACCCGAACAAATGTGCGTTCGGCGTCTCATCAGGCAAGTTCCTCGGCTTTATGGTTAGCCAACGAGGAATAGAGGCGAATCCGGAAAAGATCAAGGCCATACTGGACATGGCCCCCCCTAGAAATGTCAAAGAAGTTCAGAGGCTGACTGGTCGCTTAGCCGCCATAGGGCGCTTCCTGTCGAAGTCCGGGGAGAAGTGCCTCCCGTTCTTCAAAGCCCTCAGGGGGGCTAAAGGATTCGAGTGGGGGCAGCAGCAACAAGACTCCTTTGACCAGCTTAAAGCCTACCTCGTCAATCCCCCTCTCCTTAGCAAACCAGTACCCGGCGAACCGCTCTACCTCTACCTCGCGGCTTCCGAACAGACGCTCAGTGCGGTCTTAGTCAGAGAAGAAGAAAGGGCTCAGAAGCCCATATACTACGTCAGCAAGGTGCTCCGGGATGCCGAACTTCGGTACCCGAAAATTGAGAAAATGGCGTATGCCCTGGTAATGGCCGCGAGAAAACTTAGACCCTACTTTCAGTCTCATTCGGTGGTCGTCCTTACCGACCAGCCACTGAAACAGATTCTTCACAAACCCGAGACTTCTGGTCGCCTCATGAAGTGGTCGATCGAGCTGAGCCAGCACGATATAACTTATCAGCCTCGGACTGCAATCAAGGCACAGGCACTGGCCGAATTCATAGTTGAGACTACAATCCCCGAGTCTGGCCAAGCAGCAAAGGGACCCCCCGTCTGGTCGGTCTATGTTGACGGGTCCTCTTGTAATGAGGGTAGCGGGGCAGGAGTCATCCTGGCAGGACCAGAAGGCTTCATCCTCCAATACTCACTCCGGATAAATTTCAAAGCCTCGAACAACGAGGCCGAATATGAAGCACTAATAGCCGGGCTTCGAATGGCCCGAAATGCTGGGGCACATCGGCTACAGATTTTCAGCGACTCCCAGTTGATTGTTAACCAGGTCCTCGGCGAGTATGAAGCCCGCGACGATAGAATGGCTAAATACTTGTCCAAAGTAAAGAGCCTCATGGCGCTGTTCGACGAGGCTCTCATCCAAAGGATCCCTCGAGAAGAAAATGCTCAGGCCGACGCCTTATCCAAGTTAGCCTCCTCCTCCCTTCAAGGTCTGGAACAGACCGTTTTGATAGAAGTCCTCCTAAAGCCGAGCATAGAGGACGAAGCGCCAGACTCCGTTGAAGCATTGCCCGTCCTCCTCGAAGACAACTGGATGAAACCCATTGTCGAATTCCTGAGGAACGGACTCCTCCCTGAAGATCCGAGGGAAGCACGAAGAATTAGGGCCCGAGCCGAGCGTTTTACTTTACTCGAAGGCATCTTATACAAACGCTCCTTCACCCAAGCGGATGGTCGACCGTATCTAAGGTGCCTCTCCCCCGAGCAAGCCGACTACGCCCTACAGGAGCTCCATGAGGGGATCGGCGGAGCCCATTCTGGATCCAGGGCTCTGGCGCGCAAGGTATTGAACTATGGATATTACTGGCCCACTCTCCTACGGGACGCCGAACGACACGTTCGGCAGTGCAGCTCCTGCCAAAAGTATGCAGACATCCGACGTCTTCCGCAGGCACCGCTGACTTCCCTATCAAGTCCCGTTCCCTTCGCTATGTGGGGGATGGACTTACTGGGACCATTCCCTCCAGCCCCCGGACAGCTAAAGTTCCTAGTCGTGGCAGTCGACTATTTCTCTAAGTGGATAGAAGCCGAGCCCCTGGCTACGATCACCGAACATAGGGTCGTTCAGTTCTTCTGGAAGAATGTGATTTGCCGGTTCGGCGTTCCCCGAGTCATAGTCACAGATAACGGGACACAGTTTACTGGAGCCGCCTTCCGAGCCTTGTGTGAAGACCTTTCCATACAACACCGATTCTCCTCCGTCTCCCATCCCCAGTCGAATGGCCAAGCTGAGAATGCCAACCGACAGATTCTTGCAGGGATCAAGAAGAGGTTAGACAAGTGTTCCAAGGGACTATGGGTCGATCAGCTGCCGAACGTACTCTGGAATCACTGCACCACCAAGCGGACCCCAACAGGCGAGAGCCCATTTAATCTCACCTATGGGGCTGAAGCCATCATCCCCCTAGAAGTCGGGATACCCTCTCCTCGCCTGATCGCTTATGAAGAAGAGCAGAATGCTAGAGAACTCAGAACAAGCCTAGATCTGATAGACGAAATCCGAGAGAGAGCTGCCATACGCCAGCAAGCTTACCGAAGAAGGATCGAGCTGGCATACAACAAAAGAGTCCGCCCAACAGACCTCAAAGAAGGGAATTTAGTCCTTCGGAAGTTGGCCATATCATTCCCCGGGCAGAAAAGCAAGCTGGCCCCGAACTGGGAGGGACCGTACAAGATCTCGAAAGTAATCCGCCCCGGTACGTACAAGCTAGAGGATCTCGAAGGCAGAGAAATTCCCCGGACTTGGAACGCCGACCATCTTTTGAAATACCAAGAGAAGGCAACTACGTCTCTCCAAGTAACTCGAGATGTCGAACCGTTCCCCTCCTTTCTCTAGTCATAGTTTGTCCTTTTTGTGCTTTCTTTCATTATTGTAATAACGGCTAGCAACTTTAGAAGCAGCCGATCATTAGATGTTAATAAATGAAGTTTCTTCATGTTTTCACTACTATTAACATCCCTCTGCTTGTAACTCTTTAATGTCACAATGGTTCCGGAGTCCCACACTTGGCTCGATTCTACTTCGCGAGCTCGCTCCTAAGCGAGCTAGAAGTAGCTCGCCATTCGAAAATGCTCCCACAGCCGTTGAATGGTACGGAGTCCAACACTTGGTTCGACCCTACTCCGCAAGCTCGCTCCTAAGCGAGCTAGGGGTAGTTCGCCATTCGAAATTGCTCCTACACCCCTTAAATTGACAATGGTTCCGGAGTCCAACACTTGGCTCGATTCTACTTCGCGAGCTCGCTCCTAAGCGAGCTAGAAGTAGCTCGCCATTCGAAAATGCTCCCACAGCCGTTGAATGGTACGGAGTCCAACACTTGGTTCGACCCTACTCCGCAAGCTCGCTCCTAAGCGAGCTAGGGGTAGTTCGCCATTCGAAATTGCTCCTACACCCCTTAAACTGACAATGGTTCCGGAGTCCAACACTTGGCTCGATTCTACTTCGCGAGCTCGCTCCTAAGCGAGCTAGAAGTAGCTCGCCATTCGAAAATGCTCCTACAGCCGTTGAATGGTATGGAGTTCAACACTTGGTTCGACCCTACTCCGCAAGCTCGCTCCTAAGCGAGCTAGGGGTAGTTCGCCATTCGAAATTGCTCCTACACCCCTTAAACCGACAATGGTTCCGGAGTCCAACACTTGGCTCGATTCTACTTCGCGAGCTCGCTCCTAAGCGAGCTAGAAGTAGCTCACCATTCGAAAATGCTCCCACAGCCGTTGAATGGTACGGAGTCCAACACTTGGTTCGACCCTACTCCGCAAGCTCGCTCCTAAGCGAGCTAGGGGTAGTTCGCCATTCGAAATTGCTCCTACACCCCTTAAACTGACAATGGTTCCGGAGTCCAACACTTGGCTCGATTCTACTTCGCGAGCTCGCTCCTAAGCGAGCTAGAAGTAGCTCGCCATTCGAAAATGCTCCCACAGCCGTTGAATGGTACGGAGTCCAACACTTGGTTCGACCCTACTCCGCAAGCTCGCTCCTAAGCGAGCTAGGGGTAGTTCGCCATTCGAAATTGCTCCTACACCCCTTAAACTGACAATGGTTCCGGAGTCCAACACTTGGCTCGATTCTACTTCGCGAGCTCGCTCCTAAGCGAGCTAGAAGTAGCTCGCCATTCGAAAATACTCCCACAGCCGTTGAATAGTACGGAGTCCAACACTTGGTTCGACCCTACTCCGCAAGCTCGCTCCTAAGCGAGCTAGGGGTAGTTCGCCATTCGAAATTGCTCCTACACCCCTTAAACCGACAATGGTTCCGGAGTCCGCCAAACGAGCTAGGGACGGCTCACCGTCCTAAAAAACGCTCCGACGACGTTAACCTAATCAAGCAAGTGCACAACTCGGCTCGACGTTACTTCGCGACTCCACTCATGATCGACCTAAAAGAAGCTCGCCATTCGGAGTTCGACAGTTCAGAAGTTACCCCATGACAGACAACATTCACAGCAATAAAACACGCAAGTTCGGCAATAACGCATTTATTAATGAAACAGATGTGATACAAAGGCAAACACAAACAGGAGCACGACTCAACAAGGGTATTTACAATACCGACTCGTCACACTTAGCGAAAAGCAAAAAAAAAAAAAAGAGCAAAGAACGCGCGGAACCGACCACTTCAGCGCTTCTTCGGAGCTGGAGCATTCCGCTTCAAGGACACTCGAGAGTGACGACGCTTGTCCCCGGAGCGCGACCCCAAGCCGGCAAACTGGGACGTATCCTCGGCACCGCTCCTGGCAGCTACGCCGACAGACGCCCCGCTCGAGGAGATTGCCACCGAGCTCTGCGCGTCCCCCGGGCTTGGTTGGCCGATCCGCTGACGGGTCGCCATCTCATAGAAAGTAATGCCCCGCTCACTCTCAGCACGAGTGCATGACGTGCTTCGAACGTTGATCAGCCCTGAATGTGGCTTCAGACGAGCCACTTCCGCCTCCAACTCTGAGATCCTGTCCCGCAACGAGTCGTCTTTAACGTCGACTTCGAAACGTGGGGGTATCGCGGAGTCCGGCACTCCAGATTGACTAGCGACGAGGCGCCGAAGGTGGGTGACTTCGATGCTTTTATCCACCGTCGCCCTCTTGAGCGCTTCGACTTCAGCAGTCAACTCGACTCGTTCAGTCGTCAACTTGGCCACCTCGGCCGTCAGCCCCTCGCCCTCACTCCGGAGCTTCGCCTCTACGGACTGCAGATGCTGTATCTCGGAAAGCAACTCGTCCTTCTCCGCTGTTATTTTGGACAAATTATGACGAATGCACTGAACACGAATCTCATTACTGAAATCAGTGGGCAAGTGTTCACCTTCGGGTATGAGCTCGGCGATTCGGCTTTCCAAACGACGAATCTCGATATCACGCCGGCCAAGGACGAGCTGGAGATGCTTCCTCTCGCTCTCGGCTCGGCGCAATCCGAGCTCGACCTTATAAAGTTTCTCCCTACACCTAGCCAGACACAGCCTCGTCGCCCCTAGGCCAGCTTCAGCTTTAACCTCTTCGTCCGGGCGGGAAAGCTCGACGTCTTGGGGGATCACCATAAGCTGCAAAGAAATCGGAGCGATCAGCGAAAACGTTGAGCGTGGCCGAAGCACCGCACTTGGAAAAATTTTCATCTCTAAAAACAAAGTTTGACGGTTCGGCAAAAGAGGGGGCATAAAACAGAAATTTCCGAGCACCAACACTTGCAAAAATTTTGATTTCATTTACGTCAAAAGAAGCGGTGGCCAGTCCGCTATTAGGCATTACAAAGTTCGATAAAAAAAAAAAAAAAAAAAAAAGAAGAGCAGAAACAGCCAAAAACAATAAAACGAGAGGCGGATTCAGTGCTCGACCTCTTTCCCCGGGCGACGAGGCGGAGTAGGGGTCGACTTCGCCGAAGGAGATGCCGCCGCCAGTGGAGTGGCCGTGACGCTCGGGACCTCGCCAGTAATCCCGGCATCGGCATCAGCGCCGTCCTCCTCCTCCTCCTCCTCTTCCCCTTCGGACTCGGGGTCGAAGCCCTCGACGTGTCCGGGGAAGAGTCGCCATCCCGAGACGTCCACCCCGGGGTACGCCTCTCGCACCCGGTCGAGGGCAGTGGCGAAGGCCTTCGCCATGTTCTGCGCGAGGTACCCCTGGGCCTTCTTCAAGGTGGCGTCCTCCACCTCCTTCACAGCCGCCGCCTGCTTCGCCTCGGCCTCGGCCAACTGATTGGCCGACCCCTCCTTCTCCCGACGCAGCTCGTCCTCCAGCCTCTTCACTTCGGCCTCGAGGTGCTGGATCCTCGCAGACCGGCCTTCATGCTCGACTCGGAGCTTGTCGAGCTGGTTCGACATCCGAGCCTTCTCGTTCCGAGCCTGGTCGGACTCTTGCTTCAGCTCCTTCTCGAGGACGGTCAGCCGTTCGGTGAGGTGACCGAAGTGGACGACGATCTGCGAGGGAAAGAGGAAGAACTCAGAGAGTTAGAAAAATTTTGTGATTCAAGATGAAACGAATGAAGGGAACTCGGAACTTACCGATACCGCCGAACGAGCGATCTCGATCACATCGTCGCCCTGCCTCCCCGCGTCCATGGCGGCGCGGTCCTTCAGGGTGGCGAGATGCTTGACGGCCTGCATACTCGCCAACGAGTTCCCGAGGAACCCATCGTGCCTCCGGACCTGCCAGTCCGGAATGTGGATCAGCTTGTGCTCCTCCGTCAGGAGCTCCTCGCCTGCCACGGTCAACGGCGGGGTCGGCATGGCGAGGGCGGCGGCGATGGGGAACTCGCCCGCAGATGCTGGAGCCGAGGTCGACACCACGGCGACGACCGGGTCGTCGGCAATCTCCACCGCCTGGACGGGGCCCTCGATCCTCGGCGCCTTTGAGGATGAGGGCAGCTTCGACGCTACCCTCTTGCGCTTCCTCGGCGCCTTACTGGCGAGTCCTGCCCTAAGCGCCAACACCGCCTCGTAGTCCATAGATTCTACATCAAAAGAAAAAAAATTTGATTAGCACAAAAGAAGAACAAGGCAGCAAGTACAAAAAAAAAGAACTTGGCGAAAAGCCGCGTACTAGGATCTACGCGGCCGAGCCCTCCCCTGTAAAGAACGTCCTCCGTCAACTCCTTCCAGTCGTACTTCGGCCGGTCGAGAAGGGCCCGAACCGCCCCTTCTTCTTCTACTGAGAGTCTCGGCAGCGCCGTCGCCCTCTTGGTCACCCCTTCTGCCCAATTGGTGGGGATCGGCCAGGCCTCTCGACTCCGCACGACGACCCACTTCTCTCGCCAGTGCTTGATAGAGTCCGGGCAAACCACGAGCCTGCCGCCGTGCCTCGGAGTCAGATAATACCGATACTCCGACTTGTTCCCTTGGTGGAGCCGGTATATCGTCCGAAGCACGTTCAGCTGCGGTTCGATCCCCGCGGCCTGGCAATGGAGAACGAAGCCATTAATCACTCGCCACGCGTTCGGCATGAGCTGAATAGGGCAGACCCCGTACCAGCTCACCACGGTAATTGCGAACGCGTGGAGAGGTAGCCGGGCACCGGCGATAAAGGCATCAACCGGCCAGCAACACATGGTCACTGGCAGCGGCGAATTGGCCCTAACCCCGGGGCCCGGCAGCATGATTTCGTACTCCTCCGGGATGAAAAAAGCGTCCCGGATCGCCACCAACTCCTCCTCGCGCAGGATCGACGCCGCATCGTCCGCCTCCGTCGTCTCCCTCGCTTCATTCTCCTCGAAGGTCCTCTCCCTCCCATGGATGATTCGTTCGGCCTGGTCCTTCGGGAGCTCCCGGACCCTGTGTAGTCCTGTCAGCGGACCCGGCAGCTGTCCGAACTCTCCCATCCTCTTCGGATCCTCGACAATCGAATCCTTGCCGAACACCTTGCCCTTGGTTGGAGTCGGAGTCGAGGCTTCGGCGCCTATAGGGGAGGACTCGGACCCAGAGACTTCATCTGAGACAGAAGCTACAGACATAGTTTATAAATTACCTCGAGAGAAAGAGCTGCCGAAAAGCTTCGCCTGAGCTAACGCCGGTGCCGGAAAAACTTGCCTGAAACACTAGAGAACGCCTGAACAAATGAGAGGAGAAGTGAGAAATGAGGGGGGGGGGGTGAGGATTTATAGAAGGGGGGCACGCCCCACGAGGCTAATGGGCTTGTACGACCGGCCCATCTAAATCAAGCGGCGGAGCGATCCCAATCGTCACCTCGTTAACCGCAGCGAATCATGAGATGCATTTAATGCTATCCCATCTGATGGAATCCCAGAGGTCACAGCATTTAATGGGCGTCCCATCTGTCAGGGTTGTCAGAATTGTCAGAATTGTCAGACGTTCAAATGGCGCACAGAAGAGACAAACTCACATAAACGACAAGTCTGGGCGCTCGGCACCCACTGCCGAGCATTCGCGACACTGACCCTGTTATAGGGGAAAAAGTCACGCTCGGCACCCACTGCCGAGCATTCGTGACACCGACCCTGTTATAGGGAAAAAAGTCACGCTCGGCACCCACTGCCGAGCATTCGTGACACCGACCCTGTTATAGGGGAAAAAGTCACGCTCGGCACCCACTGCCGAGCATTCGTGACACCGACCCTGTTATAGGGGGAAAAATCACGCTCGGCACCCACTGCCGAGCATTCGTGACACCGACCCTGTTATAGGGGAAAAAATCACGCTCGGCACCCACTGCCGAGCATTCGTGACACCGACCCTGTTATAGGGGAAAAAGTCACGCTCGGCACCCACTGCCGAGCATTCGTGACACCGACCCTGTTATAGGGGGAAAAATCACGCTCGGCACCCACTGCCGAGCATTCGTGACACCGACCCTGTTATAGGGGAAAAAGTCACGCTCGGCACCCACTGCCGAGCATTCGTGACACCGACCCTGTTATAGGGGAAAAAGTCACGCTCGGCACCCACTGCCGAGCATTCGTGACACCGACCCTGTTATAGGGAAAAAATCACGCTCGGCACCCACTGCCGAGCATTCGTGACACCGACCCTGTTATAGGGGAAAAAGTCACGCTCGGCACCCACTGCCGAGCATTCGTGACACCGACCCTGTTATAGGGAAAAAATCACGCTCGGCACCCACTGCCGAGCATTCGTGACACCGACCCTGTTATAGGGAAAAAATCACGCTCGGCACCCACTGCCGAGCATTCGTGACACCGACCCTGTTATAGGGGAAAAAGTCACGCTCGGCACCCACTGCCGAGCATTCGTGACACCGACCCTGTTATAGGGGAAAAAGTCACGCTCGGCACCCACTGCCGAGCATTCGTGACACCGACCCTGTTATAGGGGAAAAAGTCACGCTCGGCACCCACTGCCGAGCATTCGTGACACCGACCCTGTTATAGGGGAAAAAGTCACGCTCGGCACCCACTGCCGAGCATTCGTGACACCGACCCTGTTATAGGGGAAAAAGTCACGCTCGGCACCCACTGCCGAGCATTCGTGACACCGACCCTGTTATCGGGAAAAAGTCACGTTCGGCACCGCTGCCGAGCGTTCGGGGCACCGACCCTGTTATATGGAAAAAACAGGTTCGGCACCGCTGCCGAGCGTTCGTGGCACCGACCCTGTTATATGGAAAAAACGGGTTCGGCACCGCTGCCGAGCGTTCGTGGCACCGACCCTCTTATAGGGAAAAAACCGGTTCGGCACCGCTGCCGAGCGTTCGTGGCACCGACCCTGTTATATGGAAAAAACAGGTTCGGCACCGCTGCCGAGCGTTCGTGGCACCGACCCTCTTATAGGGAAAAAACCGGTTCGGCACCGCTGCCGAGCGTTCGTGGCACCGACCCTCTTATAGGGAAAAAACCGGCTCGGCACCGCTGCCGAGCGTTCGTGGCACCGACCCTCTTATAGGGAAAAAAACCGGTTCGGCACCGCTGCCGAGCGTTCGCGGCACCGACCCTCTTATGGGGGAAAGACAAGTTCGGCGGACCGCCGAACTCGCTCCTGACGCTCGCAGTCCTGCCGAACTCACTTCCCTCTCTGGAAAAGCTCGCCGAACCGCATATGGACCTCGGCCCCTTCGCCAGCGAACTCTAGGGGGGTCTAAAGCGTGCTCCAAGTATACAAGACCACCGAATGACGAATTGACACTTTGCGAAGTTAATAAGATATCCCTGCAAGAACACCACATGACCATCAGAGTTCAGGAGCGACTCAGAGTTCAATCCGCTTGAAAAATCACCAAACTACCTCCTTCAAGATTCAAAACCTTCCGTTTGGGCCCCGATACAACTCCACCAGCCATTAAAAAACTGCTAAACTACTCCTCAAAGGCCGATCAAGCTCAGCCTTTAGGAGTGGGGGGCTCGTGATATGGCTAAAAATGGGGTTTAATCGGAACCGTCCAAATCGGGCGCGAATCTTGAGACCTGAGGGTAAAACGGTAATTTCACCCACAAAAGGACCAAAACGGATATTGGATCTGCCCTCCTAGGGCCCAATAATCCGCGAATGGATCCACCACCAAGAGGGTGCGGGTCTCGACCCGCTGCGTACCCAATCCATCAAGATAGAGTCAGGGTCCCTGATTAAATACGATCAACGGCCCTGATGGACGTCTATCTTTTCACGGGGGATTAGGGATTAAATTCCTTATCTGATTACAGGGAATATATATTGTCAGATTACCTTCCTCATCTGATTACGGAGGACATTCCTTATCAAATCACGGGGATTACATTCCTAATCCGTTCCCTAAGACGCCTATAAATACCCCCCATCCATCTCCATTAAGAGGTAATCAACCCTTCACCAGTTTTCGTGCTCATTCATAGTCTTCTTAGATTACTGACTTGAGCGTCGGAGGGTGCGTCGCCGGGAACCACCCCGGTGTCTCGCACTTTTTGCAGGTGCACGGCGGGAACGACGAACGGGGCCCGACGGAACAGGTACGCAGGTTCTCCTATTCAGTTTCCCCAAGAACTCACAAATTCATCTGTTTGCCCCCACACCGAATTTAGCGGCAACAGTTAGGTTAGTGGTTAATTTAGTGGTTTAGGGTATATTTTATTATTTAATTAACATATTTTAATATCTAATCATTAATTAATTAACCGAAAAAAAAAAGAAGAAAACAACAACAACAACAACAACAACAATGGACGAAACAACATGATCGACTTTCTCAAATTTTAGCAAACGAAACAACATGATCGGCTTTCTCAAATTTTAGCAAACCAATACTGCAGACATAACCCCTATCTGCTATTTCTATACATGTCATTTTCTCAAAAATGAGAAACACCATTGTGGATGCTCTAACAAACATATAAATGAAAATATAGATATCTAATCTCTAATATTATAATAAGAGAAGGCCTTGTCATTTAAAAATCTATCAACACATGCAGTACACATGCATAACTATTATAAAGGAGGTCTTAATTTCAAATCTAGACTACGTCTGAATTTTTACTTCAAAAAAATTATATTTATTATTTTTGATAATGCAGATGGAGTCTTACGACTCCAGCCCAATATATTAATAAAAAGCCCAATATATTAATAAGAAGAATAGTACAAAATTATATTTATTAAGCCGTGCGTAAATTACTTGTTTTTGAAATTCAGAATCAGTTTCATCAAAAAAGAAATTCAGAATCAGTCGTCTTTCAAACCAAAAAAAAAAAGAAATTCAGAATCAGTCCATTCACATGGAACAGAAACAAAAAATGTAGGCCCAGCCCAACTCTAACAGGCTCAAATTCGAGAAGCTTCCTGAATCTGCTCAACTGTTGGGGCAAAACCGTAATTCAGCCTCCAACGAAGCCCTAAACCCTCCTTAAACCCCAACTCACCAGATTCCAAAATCCAATTGCTCAATCCCTATCACCCCTTCATTTTCTTCGAGCTCAAGCAATGGCGAAGCGTTTGATTCCGGCTCTCAACAGGATTCTGGTTGAGAAGATAGTTCCTCCTTCAAAGACAGCCGCTGGGATCTTGCTGCCTGAGAAAACCGCCCAGGTTTGAACTTTTTTACTTCTTGATTTCATGCAAAATCATCGACTTTATGAAGCTTGTGTATGATTGGTAATTTTATGCTCATGGGTTTTGCGCACAAAGTTAGAAGGACGCAATCTTTGGGGTTTCTGATATGGGGTTTGCTTCAGACTTGGAAATATGGTAGATTTTGTAATTGTGTGATGGGATTGCTGTGATTTGGGTTATGTTTTTTAACCTGGTGTTGGTCAAATTTAGTTGTTGTGATGGTGGTAGTTGCTAACTGTATGTTGGGACTTGGGTGTTGATGGTTTGTTCAATTTTGGAGTAGGTTTTTTTGGAAGGGTGTATTTGAACAAAAAATGTTGTGAATTTTAAAATATGGCACCTCATTTTGGTTGAGTTGTGTGTTTGTTATTATAAAAAATGTGAAGAAAAATGATAAAAACATGCCTTTATTTAACCAGATTAGACACTAGTGAACTGGGAAGTGGCACAATGCAAAATCGTTTTGGGGGTTACAGAAGAGATACTTTTTGTAGGGGTGTTAGGAAAAAAAAAGAAAAAGAAACCCAATGTGAGATTGTTGTTGGTTGAGAGAAGTGATCGTTCTTCACCTGCTGCAGCACAGCTGTATCTTTTGTGTATATATATATATATATATATATATATATATATATATATATATATATCTATATATATATAGGGAAATGCTCCATTGAAAACGCAAATATTGTGAAAATCCGTAAAAACAACCTAGGCCGTTGTTGGGAACAACGGCCTAGGCTATAATGCATTACAACCTAGGCTGTTGTTCCCAACAACGGCCTAGGTTTGTTTTCACGTTTTCCACGCTACAGTACGTTTTCAATGGAGCATTTCCTATACACACACACACACACACAAAGAAAGCTATCAAGTGCTCACATTCAATATGATTGAAATCAATGGTCCAGATCTAGCATCGCTAAACATATTTTCCCATCCAAAAGTTCCCCCAAAACTCAAATTTAAATCCCAAAACAACTCCTTTATTTATTTATTTATTTATTTATCTCTCTCTCTCTTTCTTTCTCTATACTTATATATTTATATTTTCAGATTTCAGGTTAGTAAATTTTCAGATTTTTATGCTTTTTTTTATTATTCATGTTACATTGAAAATAACAAATATCTCATCAACAGTTAAATTTCATCATTTTTCATACTCATAGTTCTAAGAAGTTGGATTTTACACCTCCATTTATAATTATTTTTCAACATATATTAATGGAAACATGGACTTTTATTTACAACTAATTATTGTTTTACTATTAAATTTGAGGTACTTAATTGTTGTTTTACTGTTTACAAGACTTTCATAAAATGTATCGTTCCGAAGGTGTGCCTACGGCACGTGCCCACGAGCAATTCTAGTATATATATATAACGGAGAAAGATAATGTTGATGGTTAGGGTTTTTCCCATATGGATCACTAAGAGCATCTGTAGTCGTTTGCTAAATATCGATAATATGCATATTTGGCTCAAAAATGAGCTGCGCTCGTTTGCCAAATATCCATTTCATCCATATTTCGATACAGTTGCCTGCTATAAATGAGAATGGATTTGAGATTTATCCATATATGAGAGGCGGCACATCATGTGCCGTCCCACAAAAAAAACTATTATCTTTTTTTCGTCGGACGACACTTCAAGTGCCGTCGCTTGATTTTTTTTTTTTTTTTTCAATTAACCCCCCCCCCCAAATCCCTTGGACGGCATGCTGCCCCTTGATTTTTTTTTCCCAATTAAAAAACCCCAAACCGCAGGCCCAAGTGCCGTCCAGAGTTTTTTGTAATTTTCAATTTTTTTTGCAAATTTTGGAAATGTTTTTGCAATTTTTTAATTTTTTTTGCAATTTCTGAAATGTTTTTTGTATTTTTTTGTAATTTTTTATTTTTACCCCGGGTACGAATTTTTATTCCTCCGACGGCGCTTCGAGTGCCGTCGCTCCATTTTTAAAAAAGCTAAAAAATAGCTTTTGACGACTGCAGCAAAACTTAGATTCCTATTTCCATTTATCCATATATCCATATTTTTCCCTTCAACGACTACAGATGCTCTAACAAATATTTTAATTCCATATACCTCACTCACAAATATTTAATTCCATATAAGTACTTTTGAGTGAGTTATATGGAATTAAATTTTGGTGACAAAAGTGGTTATTTGGAATGAATTTCATATTGTAAGTGAGTTATATGGAATTAAGTATTTGTGAGTGAGGTATATAGAATTGAAATATTTGTTAGTGACCCATGTGAGAAAAATCCTAATGGTTGGGCCCTAGTATTCTAGCTAGGGCCCAACCATTAGCTTGTTTCTTGCAGTCTCGATTAAAGCGGATTGGGCCCTAGTATTCTAGCTTAAACATAACCTTCCCATCTCTTAATTCGAAGGACTCTTCTAGCCTGTTTCCTGCAGCAACAGTGCGGTGATTAATTCCTCATTTGACTTTAATTTTCTTCTTTCTGCATCTTTTCCCCCTCCACATCTATGCCAGTGCCCAAGCCCTAGGCAGTCAGTGTTGGGTGGCCCCTTTACTGCCTTCTGCTTGTGGAAATTTTGTTTACAAAGATTAGCAATTGAAATGGTGAAACTTGGCTCCTATAGTTGATAATTTTAATGTCCTGCATGTGCTCCACTAATTGATACGCTACTTCTCATTGCACTACCAAAGAGAAATGGGATACCCAATTTAAAAGGAATGTTCAGAGGAGTAAAATTCATCACATCAGAAAGTGGAACAAAGTAGTTCATAAATATACTACACAAATCATTCTCATTTCTAGAACACATGTAGGGTAAGTAATCATTTAAGGTGCAACCATAGTTATCATACAATGACTCTTACGTCACAGAACATGCATCTAAAGCTAAATATTATGCCACATTGCCACATATTTTGAAAACTGTCAAAGATTCTGGAATAGGAAACAATGATTAGTTGCAATTTAGCTACATGTTGTTGGACTATGAATGTTCTTACAACTTGATATGCTTTGTACAACTAAATTTTGTTATCAGGAATTTGAATAAGCTGCTTGGTCTTTGATTGTCTTGTATGGTTCTGTTGGATTGAAACTTTTACTTGTCATTAGATGTAATTTTCCAATGTTCTGTATGATGTTTGGGCAGTGCATTATAATTTTAGAGATTGCCCTTTTTTCCCCTGCATCTGTTGCAGCTAGCTTTGTTCGCTTTGTCTGATCACATAGTAATTGCAGTCATCTTGTTAATTGAAAAAGTTTTTTTTTGTCTGTGTGTGTGTGTGTGTGCTTGGTCTGCTTTCTGTCCTCTTTCTGATTTTGTTTATCCTGATTTCAGCTGAACTCTGGCAAAGTTATAGCTGTTGGACCTGGTGCACGTGGTAAAGATGGGAATCTTATCCCTGTTTCTGTAAAAGAGGGAGATACAGTCCTTTTACCTGAATACGGTGGAACTGAAGTCAAACTGGGAGATAAGGAGTATGATTCGATTGCTTTTCCTAGTTTACATTCCACGTGCAAATAAATCATCCTTTACATAATACCTGCTAGTTGGTGAATTCAATTAATACATCCTTATTTCATGGTCAGTTGTTCAATGTAATAGTGATAAGCAGCGTCTGCTTTTACTCTCAGTTCCTAAATCTGCAGTTAGGATAGTTCGGAGACAGGGGAGGATGTACCCTGAGGACAAGGGGGTCAATTGACCCCCCTTGAACTTTTCAAAATTGCATAGATTCTGTGCATGTGGTTTTTTTAAATATTTACAACAGTAGCCCCCCTTAAACTTTTGAAAATTGAAGAGACTACATATCTTGGGTATTTTGTAAATACTTACTACAATTGACCCCCTTTTCTTTCCTTAAATTTTATTTCATGTTGTTTTTAAACCATGTTGAGTTAATTTTCTGTCTTGGCCCGTCGGAGATAACCACTATTTGAAGTGATTAGGCTGGTTCTGAATACCTACGTGACTTGAAGAGAGCACATGATGTAATATTTTAGATTAAGCCACACAACCTCTTAAGATTCAATCCTAGTGAGCATGGGCGGAGCTTAGTGAGCGCCCCCCCCCCCTCCCTAAAAAAATAAAGTTCACAACTCCCTTCATGTTATCGAAAATTTTGAAAAAATCCCAAAAATATTATGATTTGCTGCTCCAAAAAATTAAGTTCTATGGTTTGGCCCCTCCTACAATTTATGAAAAAAACCCTTATATATATTTATATATAGCCAAAAGATTTTTTCTTGGCCCTCCGGGCAAAATTGTTTTGGGGGCTTCGCCCCTGCTGGTGAGCATTTTTCTAGTCCACTTCATTTATTTGATGTGAAGTCCTGGCATCAAATTCCATCATCTCTCATTCTGTTTATTCCTCGTGATTTAGTTGGAAGTAAAAATGGTTTTCCTAAATCATATGAACAATGCTGGTAGGAAATGTTTAGATATGGTTTAGTTGTACTTTTGATACTTTAAAGGCTCATGTAATTGGACAATGTTTGTTTAAAAAAAGGCTACGAAGATTGTTTTCCGAAGTCCTACCTGTTTGTGTAAACACAACTAGGTCCTTACCTGCACGTACTACAGGTGAGCAATAAACAAATAACATGCTTGTTTATAGGAGTGGCCAATAGAATTTTAGAATTTTTACCCCTTTTTGTATTAGAAAATAATTTCGGTAACCTTGGTTTGGTAGTTCTTTTTTGTCCCCATCGCCGGGAAGATATGACTGATATACAATCTGCTTATTTCCCTTGCTTGCCATTTTTTCATTATGCTATTGTGATATTATGATACATAATGCACCGATTAAACAGACCATAATTAACTTTATAGTAGCATTATTTTCCTATTACTTGCTGTGCATTTTTCTACTTTGATTACCGTGTCATTTTCTTCTTCCTGTATTTGAATGTGATTATATTGCTGATGGTATTCATTCATCTTATGTGTTGATTACTTGTAGGTATCATTTGGTTCGAGAGGATGACATCCTCGGTACCCTTCTTGACTGAATATGAATGATGAATGCTCTGCCAATCATGTTCTGAGATACATTTATGTTATATGAAATGTATTCAAATATCAGAAAATTAGTAGATGTAACAGGCCGTTAGAGGTGAGAACTCATTTAGGTTTTGGTGATTGGCTTGGTCTTTGACTTCAATTTTTTATGAAGAAACTTGATAAATAAACTGATTTACCATTATTATTTGTACTGTATGCGGTCAGTTATGTTTGTGTGTTTTAGGCTTTTGATGCGTCAGCATATCTATGGTATAGATAGTACTTCATATATTCAGGTAAAATAGCTTATCTTCCTTGGAAAGCATTTGCAAACGTAGGTGGTTGATTTTTTGCAGTGGTGGTTATTTGGGGGTTTTACATCCGTGTTGTTGTAGCACAAGCATGACAAATTGTTCCTACTCTTTAATGTCTGATCTTTTGTGAATGATATATCTTTTTACGAAGGGTTTGCATTTGTGGCCTTGGTTAAAGTTATGGAGGAGTTGTTCAGATATGGGGATGTTCACTATTATTGTAAAATAGTATTATACACGTGCTTTGCACGTGGAAATATTTTTTTGAGGGGGGAATGATAAGGGGAAAAAAATTAAGGGTCCGTTTGTTTTGATATTCAGAATAGGCGTTTGTTTTAAGCTCTATTCAGAATTGATATTCAGAATACTCATACCCCATATTTTCCAAAACACCTCCTTTATTCTCTTTATTATTATTATTATTATTGGGGTTAAATCGGAACCGTCCAGATGGGGCACGAATCTTGAAGCTCATGGGTAAAACGGTAATTTCACCTGCTGACGGGTCTGAAGCGGGGTTAAATCGGAACCGTCTAGATGGGGCACGAATCTTGAAGCTCAGGGGTAAAACGGTAATTTCACCTGCTGACGGGTCTGAAGCGGGTACCGGTTATCTTCCCCAAAGACCCACTTACCCGCGAACGGATCCACCTCAACTGGGTGCGGGTTTCAACCCGCAACAAACCCGGTCCAGAAGGGATAGAATTAGGGTTTCTGATTAATATTAATCAACGGTCCTGATTCATGTCTATCCTTTCACTGGGGATTAGGGATCACATTCCTTATCTGTATACACAGGAATTACATGCCTAATCTGTTCCCTGAGACGCCTATAAATACCCCCCATTCATCTCCATTAAGAGGTAATCAATCTTTCGCCAGTTTTTGCGCTCTTTCCTAGTCTGCCAGATCACTGACTTGAGCGTCGGAGGGTGCGTCGCCGGGAACAACCCCGGTGTCTCGCACTTTTTGCAGGTGCACGGCGGGAACGACGATCGAGGCCCGACGGAACAAGTACACAGGTTTTTCTATTCAGTTTCCCCAAGAATCCACAAGTTCTATCTGTTTGCCCCCACACCGAAATTAGCGGCAACAGATTGGCGCCGTCTGTGGGAAACTAACGAATAGAGACCTCTCCTTTCCCCGGTGAACAGGTTTTCTTCAGCCATGCCGCCTCGCAAAGTTAGGTCAAGAGGGTCTAATCGAGTGCCCAACCCTGACCAGCAAGAAGTCCTTCCTGATCCTGCTCAGCAACAAGGGCAACTCCCCCCTACCATGGAAGAGCCGCTCCATCGGAACCCTCCACCTCCTGATCCAAAGGGTCCTAACCCTCAGAAACAGCCTCTTCACCAAGAGAACCTCTCCATCCACAACGCCTCCAGTGCCTCCATGGCCTCCCATCATCCCCGAGCCTCTGGTCGCCACAATGCCCCTCCCAAACGCCCGGAAGATGATGACCTTCGTCGTCATCTGGATGAAAAGCGGGCTCGGGGGGAAGCCTCCCGCCAGCAAGAGCGATCCCCCCGTCGCCGAGAGTACAGGAGGTCCCCCATCCGAAGAGGGAGGAAGGACTCCCCCGATCATTACCGAAGGAGGCACTCTCCCGCAGGTCGGCAGCAGCCTAGGAACAATGAGGCACCAATCACCCGTGCCGAGTTCCAGCATTTCCAAGCGACCGTCCTGCAGGCCCTCAACCTCCGTCAGAATCCTATTGAGCCGAAGCTCACATCCCCTCCTCCGGTCCGAAGCCCTCGCCGACGGTCCCCTTCTCCTCGACCCGCTCCTACCAATTCCAGGCGCACCCCAAGTCCTCGTCGTTCTCGAAGTTACCATCGCCGCAGCCCTCGCTCCCCCTCATACGAAGACGAGTCCCGTGGCTCGGCAGATTACCGTCGGAGAGATGACACCATGAACCGCCGTCTAAACGAGGTGGAAAAACTCTTGGGACAGATAAACAGAGAAGAGGAGCTTAGGGGGAGGACCCTACGTCCTAGCCGACCCCCATTCTCCCGGACCATAGTAGATGCCCCTGTGCCGTTCGGTTTCAAACCTCCCCAGTTCGAGAACTACACTGGGGAGACCGATCCAGTTGATCACATCGAAAGCTTTAAGACTTTGATGCTCCTCCATCAAGCTTCCGATGCCCTCCTCTGCAAAACATTCCCTGCAACTCTCAAAGGCCCAGCTCGAGAATGGTACTCTCACCTTGCCCCAGCGTCGATATTCTCCTTCGAACAGTTCGAAACCCTGTTCATCACCCATTTTGTCAGCAGCCGAAGGGCCGAGAAGACCAGCATCTCACTATTGCACCTCCGTCAACAGAAGGGGGAGAAATTGAGGGACTACGTAAAGAGGTTCACAGCTGAAGCCAGAACCATCGCATCCCTCGACCAATCGGTTGCTACCGCGGCGTTCCAATCCAATATCCTCAATTCCAACCTCCGCTCCTCCCTCGCCAAGAAACCACCACATGACTTTTCCGACCTTCTCCTCCGCACTGAAAAGTACATCCGAGCTGAAGAGGCCGAGCAACAACCCAACTGGGAAGGGACTGCCTCCGGGTTTAAGAGGAAGGGAACGGAAGAAGAAGGAGCAAAGAAGCTCCAGAAGGATAATGCTGGCCAGCGCCGACCTCCCCTAGATTTGAGAAGTTTACTCCCCTCACCACAAACATCTCCGCCATTTTCATGGAAGTCGAAAAAGAAGGAGTCTTACCTCCTGCTCCGAAGATGAACACCCCTGCCAAGAGAAGAGATAGAGAAAAATGGTGCCGCTATCACCGGGACCACGGGCACGACACCAACGATTGCCGTGCACTAAGAAACGAGATCGAAGCCCTTATCCAGAGGGGGCAGTTGGGAAAATTCGTGAGAAAGGACCAAGCCGAGCTTCCTCCCCAGCCTCGGGGGACTAACAAACGTCCGGAACGAGAAGAGACGCCAGAGTTTGAGGAAGAACGAGTCCTCCACCTCATCCATGGGGGTCCAATGGGGGGCTCCTCGAACTCTTCTCGGAAAGCTTTTATTAGGGAAGTGAACTCGGTCCGAACCACCCCTCCTCCCAAAGGCCTTGGAGTGCCCGTCACCTTCTCCGATGAAGACCTCGAGGGTGTCCGCACCCCTCATTGCGACGCACTCGTCATCAGTCTTCACATGGCCAATTTCAAAGTCGAGAGAATCTTAGTGGATAACGGTAGCTCCGTTAACATCCTCTTTCTCGACGCCTTCAAGGGGCTGAAGCTCTCCCGAGACAGACTCAAGCCCGCCGGCTACACGCTCCATGGGTTCACGGGAGTGCCGGTGACGATTGAAGGGGTAATCACCCTCGATGTCACAGCCGGTGGCCGACCTCCAAGAAGCATTTGATGTTTTGAGAAAGCACAATATGAGACTCAACCCGAACAAGTGTGCGTTCGGCGTCTCATCAGGGAAGTTCCTCGGCTTCATGGTTAGCCAACGAGGAATAGAGGCAAACCCGGAAAAGATCAAGGCCATATTGGACATGGCCCCCCCTAGAAATGTCAAGGAAGTTCAAAGATTGACTGGTCGCCTAGCCGCCATTGGGCGCTTTCTGTCGAAGTCCGGGGAGAAGTGCCTCCCGTTCTTCAAAGCCCTCAGGGGGGCTAAAGGATTCGAATGGGGGCAGCAACAACAAGACTCCTTCGACCAGCTTAAGGCTTACCTCGTCAACCCACCTCTTCTCAGCAAACCCATACCGGGCGAACCACTCTACCTCTACTTGGCAGCTTCCGAACAGACGCTTAGTGCGGTCCTAGTCAGAGAAGAAGAAAGAACTCAGAAGCCCATCTACTACGTCAGCAAAGTGCTCCGGGACGCCGAGCTTCGGTACCCGAAAATTGAGAAAATAGCCTATGCCCTGATAATGGCTGCGAGAAAACTTCGGCCCTACTTCCAGTCCCATTCGGTGGTCGTCCTTACCGACCAGCCGCTGAAACAGATCCTTCACAAGCCAGAGACTTCCGGCCGCCTCATGAAGTGGTCGATCGAGCTGAGCCAACATGATATAACTTACCAGCCTCGGACCGCAATCAAGGCGCAGGCGCTGGCCGAATTCATAGTTGAAACAACTATCCCCGACCCCGAGCAAACAATGAAGGGACCGCCCGTCTGGTCGGTCTATGTCGATGGATCCTCTTGCAACGAGGGAAGCGGGGCAGGGGTCATCCTCGCGGGCCCAGACGACTTTGTCCTCCAATATTCCCTCCGTATAAACTTCAAAGCCTCGAACAACGAAGCCGAATACGAGGCACTCATAGCCGGCCTTGGAATGGCCCGAAATGCAGGGGCGCGACGCCTGCGGATCTTCAGCGACTCTCAGTTGGTCGTCAACCAGGTCCTCGGCGAATATGAAGCCCGTGATGACAGGATGGTAAAGTACTTGGCTAAAGTGAAGAGCCTCATGGCGCTCTTCGAGGAGGCCCTCATCCGTAGAATCCCCAGAGAAGAAAATGCCCAGGCCGACACCCTGTCTAAATTAGCTTCCTCATCCCTTCAGGGCCTCGAACAAACTGTTCTGATAGAAGTCCTCCTAAAGCCGAGCATAGAGGACGAGGCTCTCAACTCCGTCGAAACACTGCCAGTCCTCCTCGAAGACAATTGGATGAAGCCCCTCGTCGAGTTTTTAAGAGACGGACTCCTCCCCCAGGATCCGAAGGAAGCCCGAAGGATAAGTGATGTTGATATTTGCAAGTGTACAAAATCGCACAAGTAATATAGATAGATGAGTAGAGTGTCGAACCCACAGGGACTAGATATTTTACTGAGTACCGGAATAACTAGATGAATCACTATTTAGAAGATCGAATGTTTTGAATAATAAAACAACTAAATTACTCTAATCTAATTTAATCTAACTAAATTGGTGAAGAGGGAGAGGGCTGTAAAACTTTGAAGCTCTTGTAATTTGTTAAGGGTAAAATTTGTTCTAGGGCTCTTGGTTCACCTCATTTATCACACACACAAATTATAATTCCTTATAAATAAAAATATTATCTTTCCCAATTGTCGACCAAAATCCTAAAGATATTAACCACTCTATCAACGTAGTCTAAAAATTATTCTCAATTAATCATTCGTCTATCCACCAAATTATTAATTGAGAAATTGGATTTCTTAACGGTCACGTCCTCCAATATACGGTCTTAATTTTTATTAATCACAAATTACCTATTCGGTCTTTTTATGATTTGAAAAATCATACAAATGTCTATCCACCATGTTGTACGCATAAATAATAAAAATTAAAACACAATCAGGAAAAATAGATAAATAAGAAGGAATTAAAATTTGTGTTCAAAACTCGGCTACATCTTAGCCTCTAAAACAATCAATTCAGTTCATGATCAAAGTTGCAATTAATAAAATTGTTTGGGATTGTATCAAAAAAATATAGAGAAGAACATACACAAAATAATAATATAAAAAAAATAATTAATCCAAACCCCTTAAACAGAACCCCAGAAGCTGTCGCCTGCGCCGCTGTCCCAGTCGCCTGTCGCTGTCAGCGTCAGCCGTCAGATCGCCACGTCGCGCACTCAGGGATCTCTGGTTGCAGCCTGTGCTTCTCTCTCTCCTTTTTTCGTTTTGATTGGTGTACCAGGAGAAAAAGTCGCCAGTCAGCACGTGGGTCCAAGTCGAGCTGTCTCTCTCTCCCTTTGTTGTTCTGAGCCGCTCTGCTGTTTATCTCGGTTTCCGAGTCGCCAAGTCACCACTTCAGCCGGGTGCACTTCGAATACTGCGCCAGATGGCAGCCCTACTGCCCGCACGTACTTGGTTTCCTTGGAACTCGTACACACTTTTTCTCTCTCTTTTTCCTTTGTATTTGGTACAGCCGTCACCTCTTACTTTCTTCTCTCTTCTTTGCTTTGTATATATAGAGAACGGGAAGGAGTTAGGGTTTGCACTTTTTGCAGATTAGTCCTCCCACTTTCTTTATTTCATTCCTTTTATAACCCAGAATTTTATTTACTTCCTCTTTCTTTCTTTTCTTCCTTTTCTGCCACCCACGTGCTTCTGCGTACACAAAATAATACCAAAAATTAGGATTTTTAAATAAAATAAAATTAATTAGTTTAAAATTAATTAAACTAACTATAAATCAAATTCGCGTATAAAAATCCTTTTACAAATTATTTGTCGCACTTTTAACTCAACAAAACAATAAAAATTTATAAATCAATTATTTTACTTTGTTTGTTGATTTTTTTTCACAATTCTTTACTTTTTGCATCAAAAATACTATTTCTTCAAAAATAATTAATTAAATTAAATCTTATAGAAATAAGGTGAATTACAGACAATATCAGCGAAAACAAGCCATTTTAATAGGTAAATGAGTACAAATATTTGTATATAAATTAGACACATCAATAAGGACCCGAGCCGAGCATTACATATTGGTCGAAGGTATTCTATATAAGCGCTCCTTCACCCAGGTGGATGGTCGGCCCTACCTAAGGTGCCTCTCCCCCGGACAAGCCGACTACGCCTTGCAAGAACTCCATGAGGGCATCGGCGGAGCCCACTCCGGCTCCAGAGCCTTAGCGCGAGTGTTGAACTACGGGTATTACTGGCCCACTCTCCCACGGGACGCCGAACGACACGTTCGGCAATGCACCTCCTGCCAGAAGTATTCCGACATTCGACGCCTTCCACAAGCACCAATCTCCTCCCTATCAAGTCCGATCCCCTTCGCAATGTGGGGGATGGATTTACTGGGGCCATTTCCACCAGCCCCCGGACAATTAAAGTTCCTAGTCGTGGCAGTCGACTATTTCTCGAAATGGATAGAGGCCGAGCCCCTGGCTACAATCACCGAACATAGAGTTGTTCAATTCTTTTGGAAAAATGTAATCTGCCGATTTGGCGTTCCTCGGGTCATAGTTACAGATAACGGTACGCAGTTCGCTGGAGCTGCCTTCCGAGCCTTATGTGAAGACCTGGCCATACAACACCGCTTCTCCTCTGTCTCTCATCCCCAGTCAAATGGCCAGGCCGAGAATGCCAACCGGAAGATCCTCTCCGGCATTAAGAAGAGACTGGACAAGTGCTCCAAGGGCTTGTGGGTCGATCAGCTGCCCAATGTGTTGTGGAATTACCGCACCACGAAGCGGACCCCAACAGGCGAGAGTTCGTTTAATCTCACCTATGGGTCCGAGGCCCTCATCCCGCTAGAAGTTGGGATACCCTCTCCTCGTTTGATAGCTTTTGAAGAAGAACAGAATGCCAGAGAGCTCAGAGCAAGCCTAGACTTGATAGACGAAATCCGGAAAAGAGCGGCCATACGGCAACAAAGTTACCGGAGAAGAATCGAACTCGCCTACAACAAACGGGTCCGCCCAACAGACCTCAAAGAAGGGGATCTGGTCCTCCGAAAATTGGCCATCTCGTTCCCCGGACAGAAAAGCAAACTGGCCCCGAATTGGGAGGGACCATACAAAATCTCCAAAGTGATCCGTCCCGGTGCATACAGGCTAGAAGATCTTGAAGGCAGAGAAATTCCCAGGACTTGGAACGCCGACCATCTTTTGAAATACCAAGAGAAGGCAGCTACGCCTATCTAAGTAACTCGAGATGTCGGACCACTCCTCTCCTGCTACTAGTAGTAATTTTTCCTTTGTTCTTTTTTCATTGTAATAACGGCTAGCAACTTTAGAAGCAGCCGACCATTAGATATTAATAAATAAAGTATTTCGTATTTTTGATACTATCGCATACCTCCGCCTTTAATTCTCTAACCACACGATGGTTCGGAGTCCAGCACTCGGCTCGACTCTTCCTCCTCGGCTCGTCTATAGACGAGCCGGGAGTAGATCGCCGTTCGAAATTGCTCCTGTAGCCGTTGAATGGATCGGAGTCCAACACTTGGCTCGATTCTGCTTCGCAAGTTCGCTCCTAGGCGGACTAGAAGTAGCTCGCCATTCGAAACTGCTCCTGCATCCCTTAAACTACCCACACGATGGTTCGGAGTCCAGCACTCGGCTCGACACTTCTTCCTCGGCTCGCCTATAGACGAGCCGGGAGTAGATCGCCGTTCGAAATTGCTCCTGCAGCCGTTGAATGGATCGGAGTCCAACACTTGGCTCGATTCTGCTTCGCAAGTTCGCTCCTAAGCGGACTAGAAGTAGCTCGCCATTCGAAACTGCTCCTGCATCCCTTAAACTACCCACACGATGGTTCGGAGTCCAGCACTCGGCTCGACACTTCTTCCTCGACTCGTCTATAGACGACCTGGAAGTAGATCGCCGTTCGAAATTGCTCCTGCAGCCATTGAATGGATCGGAGTCCAACACTTGGCTCGACTCTGCTTCGCAAGCTCGCCCCTAAGCGGACTAGAAGTAGCTTGCCATTCGAAACTGCTCCTGCATCCCTTAAACTAATCTAACGATCGGATCTCTCCGACGCCTCGACCCAATCTTCCGACTCACCCTCAGTCGGGCCGGAATTAGGTACAAATCACAGCCCTCACACGCCGAGCCGAGGTACCGGGGTATCGACCCTCGTATATGGCAAAAAATCACTCCGAGGCGAAGCCACCGTCAGATCGTCTCAGAAAGTGCGCTAGGGCGTGATGAGCGGATCTCATTCAGCCACGTGTCCACAAAACGACAAGATAGTGTTTTCTTGGGAACTGGACCCGCCTCGAGATCCGTGCAAACGTCAGACGTCCCTGATCAGGCCACGTGGGTGCAGTCGAGAAGCAACTACGCCTTAACAGCCAAACCAAGCCTATGGCTCAGAAGCGCGGCAAATCTTTCCGACTCACCCTCAGTCGGGCCGGAATTAGGCACAAATCACAGCCCTCACGCGCCGAGCCGAGGTACCGGGGTACCGACCCTCGTATATGGCAAAAAATCACTTCGAGGCGAAGCCACCGTCAGATCGTCTCAGAAAGTGCGCTAGGGCTTGATGAGCGGACCTCATTCAGCCACGTGTCCACAAAACGACAAGATAGTGTTTTCTTGGGAACTGGACCCGCCTCGAGATCTGTGCAAACATCAGACGTCCCTGATCAGGCCACGTGGGCGCAGTCGAGAAGCAACTATGCCTTAACAGCCAAACCAAGCCTATGGCTCAGAAGCGCGGCAAATCTTTCCGACTCACCCTCAGTCGGGCCGGAATTAGGTACAAATCACAGCCCTCACGTGCCGAGCCGAGGTACCGGGGTACCGACCCTCGTATATGGCAAAAAATCACTCCGAGGCGAAGCCACCGTCAGATCGTCTCAGAAAGTGCGCTAGGGCGTGATGAGCAGATCTTATTCAGCCACGTGTCCACAAAACGACAAGATAGTGTTTTCTTGGGAACTGGACCCGCCTCGAGATCCGTGCAAACATCAGACGTCCCTGATCAAGCCTACTCTAGTTGACACAACCATAGCACAGATAAGGAGACAACCGAGGATAGTTCGGATAAAACAACTCCAATTCCATTAATAAGTTGGATAAAGTTACAAAGCGGATTACAACAGCAAAAACTTGCAAGTAGGTTACAACACAAAGACACGACCCGACCGCTACTTCCGAGGAAGGGAAATGCTCCGCTTTAGAGACACTTTGGGTCGACGCTTCTTGACCTCCGAGCTCGAATCCAGGCCGACGAACCGAGACGCCTCCTCACCACTAACCCTGACGGTTGCTCCTACCGAAGCACCGCTTGAAGACACCGCCACACCGCTTTGGGCATCGGCGGCTGACCTGCCTACAATAGGAGTCCGGCTCGCCGCTTGATAAAACGTGATCCCTCGCTCGATCTCTTCGCGGGTGCACGAGGTGCTCCGGACGTTAGCCCTCACCGGCTGAGGCTTGAGCCGAGCAACTTCTTCCTCCAGTTCGACGATGCGATCCTTCAAAGTGTCATCCTTCACTATCACCTTAAACCGAGGAAGTTTCGCCGAACCGGGGTATTCGGCGCTGTCGGAGATAACGCGACGCAAGTGGGTCACTTCGATACTCTTGTCGACAGTCACCCTCTGCAACTCTTCCACCTTCCTCGCTAAGCCATCCCGTTCGGCTGCAACTCGAGCCAGTTCCTCTTCCCTAGCAGATAGCTCGGCCTCGACTATCCGTAGGTGGTGCAGTTCAACTAAAGCATCGCTATGCCTAATCTCCAAGTTATGAAGTATTCTCCTCGTCAGGTGAACCTCACCCTCGAGACGATCCTCCCGGGATCGCTTAAATAACTCGGCTCGGCGCTGTTCAGCCGAGGTGTTACGAGTCGGCTCGGCAATCTGAAATAAGAAAGAGATAGCATTGAAATACCACACTACCGAGCCAAACACTTAGACAAATTCCGGAGTCAAAATACTTTTCATTCATTGAAAGGCGATGGCCAGTCCGCAAAAGGCATTACAACGATCGGAACAAAAAAAAAACTACAAAAACTTAGTGAGGGGATCAAGGGTCCACCTTCGTCGCCGCGTCGGCCACGGGTGCATCGGCGGAGAGTCCCTTGACCTGGCCGTCCGCCACAGTCTCTCCATCCCGACCTCCCTCGCCTTCGCCTTCGGCCTCGTCATCTTCGCCTTCCTCCCCTTCATCGTCCGAGGTCGGCGTTGGAAACAATTGGTAGCCGACCCGCTCGAAGCCGGGGACACGTTCCTGAACGTGGTCGAGGACCATCTGATAGGACTTCTCCATGTTTTCGGCCATGTGCTTCTTCGCCTCTTCCTCGACCTCCTTCTCCACTTCGGCCCGGATCTTCGTCGCCAGGGCCTCCTTCTCTGCCCTCTCTTCGGCCAAGGACTTCAGCGCCGCAGCTAAGTCCTCGGCGGCCTTGGCGGCCTTGGCAGACTCCGCGTCGAGCCGCTCCTTAGCCTTCTCCAAGTCCGACCCAAGATCCGCGACCCGGACTTCCAAGGCCTCAGCCCGCCTCTGCTCGGCCTCAAGTTCTTTGACCGCCCTGACCTTCGCCAACCTGTCCTTGTCACTGGCGGACCTCAGCTCCTTCTCCTGCTCGGCAAATGTCTCGAGGAGGTGGCCGAAGTGGCAAGTGGCCTACAGAGACAACAATCAGTAATGCACAAGCCGAGTTGCAGACTTAAAGAAATTTGCAATACACTTACCGAAACGAGTGACCGAGCGACTTCATAGGTGTCGTCGCCGACCGTCCCCGCCCTCAGCGCGGCCCTGTCCTTCGGGGTCGCCAAGTGTTTGACGACCTGCCCGGACATCTGCGAATTGCCGAGGAACCCGTCATGGTTCTTCACTCGCCAATTCGGCACGAACAGCTGCTTGTGCTGTTCTGTCAGAATCTCTTCGGCGGCCTGGGTTAGCGGTGGTGCCTCGATCGACAGCGCCGCGTTCACGTCAAAGGTCCCCTCGATCACTCCAGGGACCGAAGAAGACGGGGGCTCCTCAGCGACAACTTCCGAGGGAGCCTCCACGGTCGGAGGGGGCGGAGAGATGGTCGAGGCAACGGCAGGTGCCGGGGTCGACGAGACAGTCGCGGCCGCCCTCTTCCTCTTCTTCCCCCCGGCCAACTTAGACCTGTCGGCCATCATGGAGTTGAAGTCAATCTTCATTGCTTCTGCAACGAGCCACAAAAAAAAGGGACGAGTTAGCAGCCCGAACCAAAAACTTAGAAGAAAAATGAAAAACGAGATGTCAGGAGCATACTCGGGTCGATGGGGCTTAGGCCGTACCCAAACAACACCTCCTCCGTCAAATCCCTCCAACTCAGTATCGGAAGGGCCATTATCTTCCTCGCCACCTCTTCCTCGGCATCAGACAAAACAGGGTCGGCGCGCGCGAAATTCGGCACCTCCACCTTCCAACGGGTCGGAATGGGCCTAATCGCCTCGCCCCTTACTATAAAATACTTTTCCTTCCAACCCTTAATCGAGTCAGGGTTTTCTACAATCTTGACACCCTTCCTCGGCCCCAAGTAGTATCGATACTCCGTCTTGTGCTGCCGGTTTACTCGATACATTCCTCGGAAGACCGTGAGATCCGGCTGCACCTCGGCTCGGTAGCACTGAAGCATAAAGGCGTTCACATGGCGCCATGTGTTCGGCATGAACTGGGTCGGCGCGAGGCAATACCAGCCGAGGATCTCGAGGATGAATGGGTGCAGAGGGAAACGTAACCCGGCATGAAAGGAGTCAACGTCGAACATGCACATGTCCGAAGACGGCAGCTTGGAATTCGCTCGTATCCCAGGACCTGGGAGAATCAGTTTGTACTCCGGAGGGATAGCGAAAGCCCTTCTAACCCGGAGTAGGTCCTCCTCGGATACCAACGTGATGAGCTCATCGGCTTCGGTGGCAAGGACTGGGTTAGGTTCTTCGACGATCTTAGACTTCCCATAGATCGCCTTCTCCAGCAAGTCGCCCTGGTACTGCCTGACCCCCGAATGACCGGACAGGACGGAAGGATACCGACCTATCTCGGGTGCTTGCTTCGGATTCTCCACAATCACCTCCACTATGGGGGATTGGGCCTCCACCCTCCTCTTCTTCTTCCCCTTCTTCGTTTCGACTACAGACGGTTCAGCAGCTTGCTTACCCTTCCTCCTAATCTCCGACCTCCTCCTCTCCTCGGCACTCTCGTCGCCCGAAGATGAGGCCCCACTCCCCGAGTCTACTCGAGACATCTCTAGAAAAATTATTCAGACTAAGTAAACTGACCTTTTGAAGTGACGTCCACGGTCGGAGTGCCCTCGCCGGAAATCGCCTAGCCCACGCGACAGCTAACGGAAACACCTTAGAGAGAAAATCGCCGCTAGCAGAGAACTTAGAGATCGAAAGTAAAAAACTTGAGTGAAAAGTGGGAAATGAGCTTTGAGAGTAAGGGTGAGAGCTTTTAACCCCTAGCAAGTTGGGCCTCCCTGGGAAACGCAAAAAGCCCACTAGGGAGCCAAAGCGACAGGCGGAAAAGATACGAAGCTTACTCAAAGCAAGAGACTCTTCAGAATACCAAGTCAACGTCTCGGCCACCTACAAGAAAACCATAGGACGCCCCGGCTAGGCAACCGAACCACGGCCAGGCAACCGAACCACGGCCACCCTTTAGAACAAACCGCTCAGCCGAGCCGAGATACCGGGGTACCGACCCTCGTATATGGCAAAAAATCGCTCCGAGGCGAAGTCACCGTCGGATCTCCTTAAAATTCGCGACAGAATCTGATGGACGGTTCAGATCGTGCCACGCCCACAAAACGACAAGATAGCGTTTTCTCGTGATCTGAACCCCATCCTCGAGATGCGCGCCATGATGGACCGCTCAGATCCAGCCATGCGTCTCTCCTTGCTGCCTGCCATCGGCTCGCCCAGCCGAGCTACCGAACAGCTCAGCCGAGCCACCGAGCTACTAAGCGCAGAGGAGGGGAGCCCTCACGAGGTACTTCCTCCAAAACACACAACTCAGTACCTCGGCCAAACAGCCCTGATGCGCCGAGCCGAAATACCGGGGTACCGACCCTCGTATATGGCAAAAAATCGCTCCGAAGCGAAGTCACCGTCGGATCTCCTTAAAATTCGCGACAGAATCTGATGGACGGTTCAGATCGTGCCACGCCCACAAAACGACAAGATAGCGTTTTCTCGTGATCTGAACCCCATCCTCAAGATGCGCGCCATGATGGACCGCTCAGATCCAGCCACGCGTCTCTCCTTGCTGCCTGCCATCGGCTCGCCCAGCCGAGCTACCGAACAGCTCAGCCGAGCCACCGAGCTACTAAGCGCAGAGGAGGGGACCCCTCACGAGGTACTTCCTCCAAAACACACAACTCAGTACCTCGGCCAAACAGCCCTGATGCGCCGAGCCAAGATACCGGGGTACCGATCCTCGTATATGGCAAAAAATCGCTCCGAGGCGAAGTCACCGTCGGATCTCCTTAAAATTCGCGACAGAATCTGATGGACGGTTCAGATCGTGCCACGCCCACAAAACGACAAGATAGCGTTTTCTCGTGATCTGAACCCCATCCTTGAGATGCGCGCCATGATGGACCGCTCAGATCCACCCACGCGTCTCTCCTTGCTGCCTGCCATCGGCTCGCCCAGCCGAGCTACCGAACAGCTCAGCCGAGCCACCGAGCTACTAAGCGCAGAGGAGGGGAGCCTTCACGAGGTACTTCCTCCAAAACACACAACTCAGTACCTCGGCCAAACAGCCCTGATGCGCCGAGCCGAGATACCGGGGTACCGACCCTCGTATATGGCAAAAAATCGCTCCGAGGCGAAGTCACCGTCGGATCTCCTTAAAATTCGCGACAGGATCTGATGGACGGTTCAGATCGTGCCACGCCCACAAAACGACAAGATAGCGTTTTCTCGTGATCTGAACCCCATCCTCGAGATGCGCGCCATGATGGACCGCTCAGATCCACCCACGCGTCTCTCCTTGCTGCCTGCCATCGGCTCGCCCAGCCGAGCTACCGAACAGCTCAGCCGAGCCACCGAGCTACTAGGCGCAAAGGAGGGGAGCCCTCACGAGGTACTTCCTCCAAAACACAACTCAGTACCTCGGCCAAACCACCCCGAGGCACCGACCCTCCGAGCCGGGGTACCGGGGTACCGACCCTCGTATATGGCGAAAAATCGCCCCGATCCATATCAGCCGTTGGATCTTGTAGAAAAGCGCGCTCGTCATGATGGACGGCCCAGATTTGGCCACGTCCGCTAAATGACAAGATAGCGTTTTACGGGGATCCGCGCTGAGATGGACGGCTCAGATGATGCCACGTACCTCGGAATCACCGAGCCAAAGCACCGACCTAACGAACCGAGGCACCGACCCTCCGAGCCGGGGTACCGGGGTACCGACCCTCGTATATGGCGAAAAATCGCCCCGATCCATATCAGCCGTTGGATCTTGTGAAAAAGCGCGCTCGTCATGATGGACGGCCCAGATTTGGCCACGTCCACTAAACGACAAGATAGCGTTTTACGGGGATCCGCGCTGAGATGGGCGGCTCAGATGATGCCACGTACCTCGGAATCACCGAGCCGAAGCACCGACCCAACGAACCGAGGCACCGACCCTTCGAGCCGGGGTACCGGGGTACCGACCCTCGTATATGGCAAAAAATCGCTCCGACCCATATCAGCCGTTGGATCTTGTGAAAAAGCGCGCTCGTCATGATGGACGGTCCAGATTTGGTCACGTCCACTAAACGACAAGATAGAGTTTTACGGGGATCCGCGCTAAGATGGACGGCTCAGATGACGCCACGTACCTCGGAATCGTCGAGCCGAGGCACTGGTCATCCGAACCGAGGCGCCGACCCTCCGAGCCGGGGTACCGGGGTACCGAACCTCACATACGGCGAAAAAACGAGCCGAAGAACAGGGACCACACGATCTCTCCGAAAATCGCGCTCCGCTCCGATCAAGGGCTCTGATGACGCCACGTCATAAATAAGTATTAAAAATTAATTTTTATTTATTTTAATCGTTTTATTTATTTAAAAATTGCGAAAAAATTACTAAAAATTCGGGAAAATTCACTAGAAATTCTAGAAAATAATTATAAATTCGGGGTGATATTTTCGAACCCCTGAACGAACAATTATTGCCTAGAATGTATTGTGAAGGCCCCCGAACGACTGGTTAACACATCGCAAAATTGAATAAATAATCCGAAAAAATAGATAAAGACCGTCGGACATTCAGAGATGCTTAAGAACAGATTGTAACTTCAAAAATCACCTTACTACCCCCTTCAAGATTCAAAACCCTCCATTCGGACTCCGATACAACTCCGCTAGCCACTAAAACAGTTAAACTACTCCTCAAAGGCTGATTAGACTCAGTCTTTAGGAGTGGGGGGCTCGTGATATGGCTGAAAATGGGGTTAAATCGGAACCGTCCAAATGGGGCACGAATCTTGAAGCTCAGGGGTAAAACGGTAATTTCACCTGCTGACGGGTCTGAAGCGGGTACCGGTTATCTTCCCCAAAGACCCACTTACCCGCGAACGGATCCACCTCAATTGGGTGCGGGTTTCAACCCGCAACAAACCCGGTCCAGAAGGGATAGAATTAGGGTTTCTGATTAATATTAATCAACGGCCCTGATTCATGTCTATCCTTTCACTGGGGATTAGGGATCACATTCCTTATCTGTATACACAGGAATTACATGCCTAATTTGTTCCCTGAGACGCCGATAAATACCCCCCATTCATCTCCATTAAGAGGTAATCAATCTTTCGCCAGTTTTTGCGCTCTTTCCTAGTCTGCCAGATCACTGACTTGAGCGTCGGAGGGTGCGTCGCCGGGAACAACCCCGGTGTCTCGCACTTTTTGCAGGTGCACGGCGGGAACGACGATCGAGGCCCGACGGAACAGGTACACAGGTTTTTCTATTCAGTTTCCCCAAGAATCCACAAGTTCTATCTGTTTGCCCCCACACCGAAATTAGCGGCAACAATTATTATTATTATTATATATATTATTATTATTATTATATATATTATTAATATTATTATATATTATTATTATTATTATTTCCAAAACACCTCCTTTCCAAAACACCTCCTTTACTCTCTTTATTATTATTATTATTATTATATATATTATTATTATTATTATTATTATATATATATTATTATTATTATATATATTATTATTATTATATATATATTATTATTATATATTATTATTATTATTATTATATATATATATATATATTATTATATATATTATTATTATTATTATTATTATTATTATTATTATTATTATTATATATTATTATTATTATTATTATTATTATTATTATTTTTATTATTATTATTAATATTATTATTATATATATTATTATTATTATTATATATTATTATATATATTATTATTATTATTATTTATTATTATTATTATATATATATTATTATTATTATTATATATATTATTAATATTATTATATATTATTATTATTATTATTATATATATTATTATTATTATTATTATTATTATTTCAGCTTTTAAACACTCTTTTTCAGAAAAACAGCTTTTCGATAACAGTTTTCAGCTAGAAATATAACCGAACAGCTTTTAAACTCTCTTTTTCAGAAAAACAGCTTTCAGATAACTGTTTTCAGCTAGAAATATAACCGAACAGCTTTTAAACACTCTTTTTCAGAAAAAACAGCTTTCAGATAACTGTTTTCAGCTAGAAATATAATCGAACAGCTTTTAAACACTCTTTTTCAGAAAAAACAGCTTTCAGATAACAGTTTTCAGCCAGAAATATAACCGAACAGCTTTTAAACTCTCTTTTTCAGAAAAACAGCTTTCAGATAACTGTTTTCAGCTAGAAATATAACCGAACAGCTTTTAAACACTCATTTTCAGAAAAACAGCTTTCAGAATACAGTTTTCAGCTAGAAATATAACCGAACAGCTTCTAAACTCTCTTTTTCAGATAAACAGCTTTCAGAATATAGTCTAAACAAACAGCTTTTAAACTCATATTCAGAATACTCTATTCAGAATACTCTATTCAAAATATCAAAACAAACGCACCCTAAGTGATTTGCACGTGGGGAAATTTTTTTTTGGTGGGGGAGAAAGAAAAGGGCAAAAAAAAAAAATTTTTACCAACACGTGTGTTGCAATGGTTGGGTTAAGGACTAAGGCCGTCTTCCATTATAGTAGTAGAGATATAGTTGCATTGAGATGATAATGACTGAAAAAATAGTTGCAATCTAACCTCACAATGTTTAATTTATCGCAAAAAGAGTCATTATGATTATGACTAGAACACAGTTGCAACTTAACAGCGCAAAGAAATTGGCACCGACCAAAGCATGTGATAGGGACACTCGGTGATGGTTAATGCCTAACAACCTCTTTGAAAGACACCTTCCGATTTGTTTTCATCAGCTTTGGAGCATTACCTGTGCCCCCCCCCCCCCCCCCCCCCCCCCCCCCCGGGAAATTAATGCCTAACAACCTCTTTGAAAGACACCTTCCGATTTGTTTTCATCAGCTTTGGAGCATTCCCTGTCCCCCCCCCCCCCCGCGCGTTGACCCTGGCATGAAAGGGCATGAAAGGATCGGAGCTGATAGATGTACGAATACTCTCTTTCTCTTACCGTTCCTCAAATGTGGGGCCCAATCGGCATTGCAAATGCCATTTTCAGAATGAAACTGCATTTATGCAGTTCCATTCTAAAACCGGACCCTTCCCTTATTTGAAAATTGTAATATATGAATAAAATTATTTATTTGTTTATTTAATTTCTTTCTTTAATCTTCTGTTAAGTAGTTTATTTGTAGATAATAATAAGCAATAATTATATTATTATTAATTTTTCAACGAGATTTTTATTATGAGACCAATATTGAATATCTTTCTGACTTATTTTAAGTGTAGAAATTAATACTATAAATCAATAATTATACTAAAGAGAAATACGAATTCATAAATATTTATTGAAAATTATAAAACATAATACTGAACGAAGAATCGAAAATTTAAAAACATAATGCTGAATGAAGAGTGAATAAAAATAATTCTAATTATCGGGATTATCGGGATGGTCATTATTTTCTCCTGGAAACTGGGTCGAACTACTGAACTCTCCTGAATAGAAAGTGGGATCTGAATCACGTAAAAGACCCTGAAAATATCCATTTGTATTTGTGGGCCCTTCTTGTTGGAATTCATGAACCCTTCTCGCCCAAATTTCCTTCTTTCTACTTTAACCATTTACGATTATCTGGATCAGTTATGGATTCCAAATTGGTCAACATAATTTTGTTATCTTCACGTTCATGATGCATATTTTCAATTTTACATCGCTTAGTGTTCATTAACTGTTGATTTTGTTCAACCAACTCCTGTATTTTTCGATTCTGTTCTTTGATTTTTCTCATTGATCCTTTTACTGTCAATCTTTTCTTTCTTTTTTGCCTTCTCTCTCTTTCTTCCAATAGGTCTAATTGCTGAAAAACTTCTGCTTGTTTCCCAAGTTGAATCTCATATTCGTCTAGACTTAAATCTACTCGGAAGGAATGTAATCTATCTAATTTGGCTGTACGAGAACGAGATTGAGATCCTTCTTGTGAATTATTTTCCCTACGTAATTTAGCAGTGAAGCGCCAGTATGATCGTTCTGTCTTTCATCCTCCTTCAAAAGCGGCTACACGTATATAAATTTGAAACTCTTTTTTTTGAAGTGACATCCATCTGAAGAGTTTTATGTGTCATCTCTAACTACAAAAATAATAAACTAATAGTGAGGTTGCATATTTTTCAATTATAACAAAATATTAAAAATATGTAGAAATAATACATACAATATCTGCTTGAGAAGCACCGCTTGGATTTATTTCTCCACTTGACGAAGAGCACCCCGAAAGTTGCTACTACGGACATCAAATCGGACATACGCTTGGAAAGAGACTTCGGCGTTCGCTGAGATTGTGGAGTCCTAAGAATACTGAATTTGGCAGTAACTCGTTGTCATAGCATTTCGAGAAGTGTTAAGATAAGCATGACATAATTCTATATCATCCGATTTTGAGTAATTTCTCTTTCTTATAGATGTCATAACTTTTTTTTTTATTAAGTGTAATGTAACCCCCCCCCCCCCCCCCCCCCCCCCTCCTCTCTATAGTGATGCTTACAAAGGACCAATTTGATTTCTGATGAAATTTCTTACATGATTCTTGACAAGATTTCTCACGAGATTCTTGACAAGACTCCTGATGAGATTCCTGAAAAGCACTAACGTGATTCCTGACAATATTCCAGACGAGATTCCTGGCAATATTTCATCCAGCCCTATAAAACATTTAACAAATACCCGATATCTTACATCCACATCTATTATTTTTTTCACTCATTCTTTCTTCATCAATCTCTTTTAGCTAATGGATCCAAATGAAATTCCTTCATCTTTATGGCCTTCAAGCGATATCATCAATTATTATCAAGATATTTTGGATGGATAAGAACAACAACAGCAATTGTTATTTGGCATGATTGCTAGTAACAATTGATTTTTGGTGGATCATTCGAGTGACGAAGAAGATGACGCTCAGTCAACTCAAAGAGACTTAGTTTCCAGATATTGTGTTATCAATCGTGAACGTGAGGCAGCTGCACATAATTTGTGGGTTGATTATAATGCGCCACAACCACGATTTGGTGAAGGAAAATTTTGCTGACGTTATCGGATGAGTAGCAGATGATTTCATCAGATTGCACACGCTGTCAAAAATCATGATAATTACTTTGTGCAAAAGCGTGATGGCGTGGGCAAACTTGGTTTATCAACTTTTCATAAACTAACTGCTACTAGAATGCTCGCGTATGGTGTTACAGCATATTCTACAGATGAATATCTAAAAATTGGTGACTCAACCGCAGTTTCTTGCTTGAAAAAATATTGTCACGCTGTCGTGAGGTATTTGACGTTGAATACCTTAGATCACTTAATGCCAATGATGTTTCTAGACTCCCCCGCATAAGTGAAGAACGTGGATTTCCTAGATTGCTTAGTAGTTTAGACTGTATGCATTGGAAATGAAAAAAAATTCCAATCGCTTGGGCCGGCCAATACTCACACATGAATGGATCCCCAACTATCTTTCTTGAGGCAGTAGCAAGTTATGACCTTTGGATATGGCATGCATATTTTGGCATATTGGGCTCTAATAACGACATTAATGTGGTGGAATCTTCACACTTATTTGTTGATCTTGCTGCTGGTAAAACGGTTCCGGTTAAATATTATATTATGGAAAATGAATATGACACAGGTTATTATTTAGCCGATGACGTATATCCTAAATGGTCTACACTTGTTCAGACCATTCGTGATCCCCGGGGGCCTGCTAAGCAGTATTTTGCTATGAAACAAGAATTATGTAGGAAAGATGTCGAACGTGCATTTGGAGTTCTTCAATCACGCTGGGCAATCATGAAAGGACCAGCTCGTTTTTGGAGTAAACGTGTTTTACATGATATAATGACATCGTGTATAATAATGCACAACATGATCATTGAAGACGAGCGAGATATAAATGAGTCAATTAAGGAATTTAGGCATACAACTGCCCCTGAGATATTGATGGTAGCCGATGATGCAACCCAATTTAGTCAGTTTCTAGCTAAACACAAGAAAATTAAGGACAATAAAGCTCAATTTGAACTCCGGAACGGATTAATTGCTCATTTGTGGGAACGACACGGTGCTAGTACATCAGGTGTTTAATTGTTAATATTTTGTAATTTAAATAACGTGGTACTCTTTTTCCTACAGATTTTTTTAACAAGGCCATCAATAATTGTATTACATTTTTCTTAGTAAGTGTATTATCTATTTCTAATTAATTGTATTATAACTTTTTAATTATTTGTATTATTTTTTTGCATTCAAAAAATTATTTTTATGCAAAAAAAAAAAAATTTATAAAAAATATTTGAAACCCCAAATGGGGTACCTTTGGACACCCCATTTGAAATCCCAAATTAAAATGACATATTCTAAGAATTATGCCAGAATGGAACCTCAAAATGGGGATAAAGATGGGGTTCCATTGGGAATGCTCTTTGCTCGATAACATCTTGCAACATGATAACATTGTGCGGCGGCATGTGGGCTGAGCTTTTATAAATTAATTCAAAATCCTTAACCCTGCAAATTCCATGTGTTTTGTTTTTCCCTTTAATAGTTTGTAGCAACTCCTGCATACTAACACAGACTCACATTCCATAATTGAGAAATTGTGCAAGTGGAGGTTCAAATCTCTATTGTTAGTCTATTAGGCCACTTGCTCATAATCTGTGTTTAAATCAATTTTTCAGAGTGAAGCCAATAGTTGTTTTTCTTAAGGAATAAAGTCGAGCCAATATTGTCAGTGATGTTCATCTCTACTATTATAATGGGCGAAGGGCTTAGTGTCATCTGTCACCGGGCGTCATTTTGGTAAATATTTTCGAAAGTAGACCAGTTTGGTAAATATTTTTGAAAGTGGATCAGTTTGGAAATTATTTTCTTTTTATCCTTTTCACTATCAAAAAAACACGGACAGCGCACGTGTTGGTAGGTTTTTTTTCCCTTTTACCTTCTTCCTCCACGTGCATCGCACGTGCATGATACTAGTTTATTAAAATAGAGATTTATGAATGACTTATTTGGAATTAAAAAAAATTGGATGGCCTATGGAAAAAATTCTTTTGCTTTTCACCCTATCAATTATTTTACCTGGTATAACTACAGCAACCGGAAAACAAACACCTACTACCATTTCAGGTTGGTGCTTAGTGCAGCTACCTCGATCGTGCATAGACCAAGTCCTTATAATATTAATCAGATCTTGTTGTATATTGTGGATATGGGTAAGTATGAATATTGTAATCTGCTTTTTGTCAAAATTTCTGAGTCATGTCCGCATTCAGCTCACCCCTTTGACCTTTAAATATCACATGGTGCAAAGACTTCCTCCGGTCATACTCAGCGCCCACTAATTTGTTAGAATCGATCCCCACTGAGAAGCGTGTTTTTCGTTTCCTTTTCTTTTGGTTTCTGGCACCTTATGCTGTACAAGGTGGTGTTTGTTTCATTGCAAGTAGGTGTAGTTAGAATGATAAATTTAAGGTTAAGTAAAATAGAAACTCATAGTAGGCATCCATGGTCGTTAGCTAAAAAATGCATTATGTGCATATTTCGTCACTATAGACACTGCACTCGTGAGGCAATCTGCCATTTTTTTTCTATTTTTCGCTACAGTAAAAAGCTAAAGATAGCAGGCGATATAGCAATGTGCATATTATGCGTGACAAATGTTTCGTCTGAATTATTTAAATATTTTTTAAAATTCTCGGACGAAACATCTAATTTTTTTTTTCTCTCGAAACTTAACCTCTTAATTAGTACTGAATTAGTTTAATTAGTATTTTAATTAAAATTTTAGTTAAATAATTAGTTAATTAATTAAGTTTAGTAATTTAATTACTTAATTAAAACCTTAATTATGCATTTTACCCACTGGTGCCATTTTGCCACGGAACCTAAGATTCTTTTGGAGGTCCCGACGGGGACGAAACATGATGTTTCGTCTCACGTGGGTTCCATGTGTTTTTTATATATTTAAAAACACTTCAAAAAAATTTTTAAAAAAAATCCAAAAACAAAATATTCGACAGTCTGTTTCACTTTTGACAAAATTATGCATTTTTTACTTTTTTGATGATTGCAGCCAACACTCGATTTTTTTAGTTGTTTCATGCTCGCCGTTGGGACACGACGAGTTTAGTGCTAATTTTTTTTAAAACTCGTCGTTTCCAACAACGAGTGCAGTTCAAAATTTTCAATGAAGACTAGCTGTTTCCAACGGCAAAGACATTTATACTAGGCTCGATGTTGAGAACAACGAGTTTAGTTCAAAATTTTGAAATAAGACTCGTCGTTCCCAATGACGATGACATTTATACTAGACTCATTATTGGAAACGGCGAGGATGTAGGAAATTTCACAGAGAGTGAAACATGCTATTGGACTTAATGAATTTTCGAAAACAACTCCATAATTATTTTTTCTTAAACTAAACTCGCCGTTCCCAACGAGTCTGGTGTAAATGTCCTCACCATTGGGAAGAGTGAGTCTTCACTGAAAATTTTGAACTAAACTCGTTGTTCCAACAAGTCTAGTATTAATGTTATCGCCATTGGGAACAACTAGTCTTCATTGAAATTTTTTAAACTGAACTCGCCATTGGGTACAGCGAGTTTCTAAAAAAATTAGCACTGAACTCGCCGTGTCCCAACGGTAAGCATGAAACAACTAAACTCGCTGTTGGGAATGACGAATTTAGTTGTTGAGTCCACAAACATAAATACTTTTGCAACAATCCTATAAGTGCAAATGTTTTTAAAAAGTGACCAAAAAAAAAAAATCTAGACGCTGTGGGTTTTCTGAAATTTAGTATATATAATAAAAATGAGAGAACTCGAATTCATCTAAAAAGATTGTAAACCCCAAAAGTCTGCTCTAAACCTAGACGGGACCATAGTCTAATTATAACCAAACACTCACCTTAATCCAACTGAGTCCAGAAATATGCATGTATTCTTCCTAAAGCTATTTAAAAAATTTAATTGACTTTACGGTCTTAAGCAAGGACTCCTAATTCCTAAACCATGTTAACTAACTTCTCGTCTCTGTTTCATTCACAAACTTTCTAATTCAGCACCAAAATGTTTTAAGTTGAAATCATCGAGGACAACAGATGAACTGAATTGATTATATAAAGTATTTGGCTTCATTGTTGTCTTTCTGCTTTATTGTACATCTTGTATTTTTGGTTTCAGCTGTAATTTTGTTTTACATCTTGTAAAACCGTCCATTCTGCATTGTACAGTCTTATTTTCTATTATCAATATATTTTTTGATCGGGCTGGAGCCTTCAGACTCTATCCGCTTACATCAAAAAGATTATATAAAGTATATACACTGTTCCAGATTACATCCAGCTTTGGATTGGCCAAATTACCCAGGCAATGAGCGCATGTTTGATATATTTTGCAACATGGTGATGATTAAATTAGAAACTCTGCCAAGAGTTTTTCCTCGTTTATCCAATGTTGTGGACACGCACAGTCTGTCCCTCTATAGTTGTACAAGTATTTATCCTTTGGCATTCACCATTCCAATTGAGCACACACAAAAAAAAACGACATTTGTGCTCATCTAGATCTCATGTTGAGACTTCTCCTGAATTGGCTACCATTCTTCCCCTTAAGTTGCTGTTGGTGTTTGTTTTGGGCTTGGCTTTGGCCTTGTTTCGGCAAGTCTTTCAACTCCATGACCTGAATTGTCCGCTGTTTCTTCGCTGTATATGATGAAAGAGTGCCAAAACTCAATCAGTTCAGGTCATTGCTAGTTCAAGGACTTTTCAGGTCATTGCTAGTTCAAGGACTTGGGTACTAACTACAATGAAAATCATCCTAAAAGGAGAAGAAAAGAACACAAACCATTCTTAGCCTCCTCGTATCTGTCTTGAAGCCTCCTCTTTGCAACCTCCAACCTGCGTTGATAAGCCAAGTCCTCGAACTCCTTTGATACCTGAAAGAGATGTTAAGAGGTGAGATTGAAATAAGATCCCCAACTGTAACCTGCCAAAAAAAACTTCTTGGCACTTCTAGTTTTGCAGGAAACAGCAAATGACCCAAGGGAGTAGTAGAGGAGGGTTATATAGGGCAACTTTTAGCACGCACACTTCTATTATGGAAGGATATCCGTATCAGACACTCACACTTTATGGACATTTCTTGAACACAGATCAGACACTTACAATCTTTGCCTTGAATCTCTATGGAAGTATGTAATGCACTATAAATTTCTTTCATGCTTTTTCTCAAAAAAATAAATCTCTTTCTTGATTATGCAATCAAAATTATATTTTTGAATGCAATTTGACTTAACTGTTAACTTAAATCTACAGATAATAATATGGCTGCCCTCCCATGTCCCCTACCTGTAGTTCTATACCTATACCTTGTTGTTTTCTTTTCTTTCTAATGAAGTCTCCTAATTACCTGTATCCATGTTTCCTACCGTATAACTAAGGGGTTTTCTGCAGTTTACAGTTCATAATACATATTTTGATTCATGGTTGGTGAAACTTACATCTTTTCTAGGCTTTGAAAGAGCCCCAGAAGGTTTTAGTCTCAGCTGGGTGTTCTTTTGAGCATCAACTCTTGCCGGAGGCCTCTGGGGCACTGACAAGCGTGCAATATCCTGGCCCTTCCATGTCTTACGAATAGCATCTTGTGGCTTTGGTGGCTTGTGCACAATTTCCTGCCTCCTAACCTCTTCGGACTGCTTTTTCCTTTCCTCTGTGTTCCTATAAGTGGTTACTTTTACCATAGGTTTTTCAGGCACACGATAACTTGGGCATTCCCTATCCTTTGAAGCCTTGTGTGTCCCGTTCGATGGCTTTGATTCTCTCGCCGCTACTTCTTGCCTCTGGATGTCTCCCTTATCTGTAGTTCGCAGCCTTCTTCCATTCTCCTTTACCACTTTAGCGCTCGTGGGATCTTAAGATATTCAATACATGAACGAGATTTTAGTCAGGAAAGAGAAACAAAAAAGAAATTGAGAAATTGGAAGTAGGAAAAGCAGGGAAAATGAGCTCACTTCCATCCTCATCCATCCCATCAAAGATCTTTTTTTGAGTTGATTGGTTCAAAATGGAAATGAAAACATAAATGCAAGTCAGTTCATGTCAAATGGTGTATGTGCAAATGTATAAGTGGTAAATATGTACCTCTGAAAACTCGAAGGATGCAGTTTGCGTAGCTAGAAGAGCTCCCATGTCTAATGGAGGAAAATCAAGCTCTGATGGGAGCAAAGACTCCTCTTCGGCAAGCGATGGATTGACTGAGACCGGACTGGTTTCTAAAAAAGCATATTAAAAAAAGAGTAAATTGTGAGATAAAGAAAGAGAAAAAAAACAGGGATTATTTCCAAATATATTATCAAACATTTTCTTCACCTTGAGTAGGAGTAGGAGCAGCAGTAGCCACCCACTCGTTAACAAGAAGTTTCCAACCCCTAAAAGCAAACAAAAAAATAATTAAGGGAAATTCCTTTGTGTAAAAACTGAGCTTTGACTATGTGAGATCTTATCGGAGATCCTAATGGAGATGGGAGTTCGTAGCTTCATATCTTGTTAGTAAGAGAAAAATTTTGGTTAGAATTTGAGAATTGCTTAGATTAGGTAGAGGCAGTGAGGGGTTGCTGTTGTAGGTTTAATTTGATAAGGCAAGAATATTTTAGTTATTTTATTTTTAAGTAAATCTGCTATTTGCTTTTACTACATTGATTCAATCACCTTGTTAATTCATCAAACACATTTCAAATTCATAAAAATCATAACGGAACGCAAACAACTCATGATTGTGTTATTCCAAACAAAAAACTGATGATTGTGTTCATTTGAGATTGATTATATCTATAATAGTAGCACATACGGAGAGCTTCATTTTTAGTTTTCATGGAGCTTAGAAGGTTCGTAAGTTCACCACAGAATGATAACAAAAACAAATTCTTTCCATAAAACCTAGTATCTATAAATAAATGATACCATGAAACTCTGTCCTCTCATTTTTAGAGTGTACTAGCTACTGCGTTAGTTTCTGAATAATTGAGTAAAACATAACAAAACTCACTTGACAAGGGTCCGGGAAAGAAGCCGGATAGGTTTGGATTTGTGCTTGTTTAGACCGCTAACTGCCCTTCCAATATCCGTAGCCTAAAACCCAAATATAATAATACAATAAGAAACCAATATATATTGCCAGACAAAATAACCTCAGCATAAATTAGCATCTCAACTATGTGTCTATGCCCAACAAAAGGTACCAAAAATAGGAAGGATATGAATTATACACTGAGGTTTTCTACTGAGAGCTCCATCAATTGCAACCGCCTCAGCGACTCGGACAGAACTTTTTCTGACTGCAAAGAAACGAGAAATAGCCAGAGAAATCTTGCTTTAGTACCATAGTAGAGTGTAACCAATATATAAATAGCATACTAAAGACTGAGTTTCCAGACAAACAGAAATATATTTAACATTCAGAGTGAAATACCATGGATTCACAGTATACTAAGCATAGCAAAGATGTCCAAGTGCAACTACTCATGTCATTTCAAATTATGACAGCTCATCAAGCAACTAAGTAGCCACTTATAGTAACACAGAAATACTCTGATATTACAAAGGAAAAGAATGAAAAATATAAATAATTTGCCTAAATTTCTCAACAACAAAGAAACTTCTCGAACACCAAACATATAACCATAGTTTAAAGGTTTAAAGGATCAGCCGATCCTTATCCAAATAGGCCGGATAGGATCGGTTTTGAAGGGGGGCAATCCAATCCTCATCCAAAAGATCGGCACTGGCAATTCGGATCGGGGATCAACTGAGATGCACATGGGATCGACTGGATCGGACTGGTCCAGGGCGAACCACCAATCCGCAAATTGAAAATAAATAGATGAATTGAAAATTTACTTTTTAAAAAATAATAAAACATTTTTTTTAGTAAAAGAAAACATTCAAATATTATTTTTATTTTAAAAAACACCTTATACCAAAAATCCGATCGTTCAAACCGAACTGGCTGATACCGATCCCAATACCAAATATTTTAGCAACCCGATACCATTCTGATACCAAGATTTTGGATCTCAAATGACACTGCTACTCTCAAGGGAATTCAGTGATCATGTTTCTTGAATATTATCTGGGAAACAAAAACTCATGAATGAGTATCCGAGTGCTATCAACAGTAGCCAACCATAGTTATTTGTATTAACTTTATGATTACTTCTAGATCGCAACACGCAACATTCTATCAGTATAAGTAGTGGGAAAAAAGACAGAACAATTTCATAACATCCTCCCTTACAAACAAATCCAACATGCAATGATGCTGTTTATAGTAAGCACAATCACAATTCAAACTATTTCACCCAATTCGACAAAACTATCATAAATTAGGCAATTTTCACCATGAACAATTTGAACAAACCAATCAAGCAAGTATATCCAAAATGTCAAAGTAACTAATAACAAATAACTTAAACAACAAAAAAACAAACCTCTTCTTTCCAGTTAGTAAGCACATCCCTAATCCTCAACACTTCACCAAGTGTCTGTTGCTGCTCCTCAATCTCATCATTCAGAGCCTCAAACTCATCGATACTCCCACAATCCGGCGTTCTATTGCTAGTACTCAAACCATTACTCTCAGTCGGTTCGTTATCCTCCTCGCTCATAGTTCTCTTACTACTCTTGCTCTCCTTTGGACTTCCCTCACTAGTCTCATCCTCCTCCTCCTCATCATCATCATCTTCAACTACACCTTCCTCAGGTGTTTGAAGTTCGGCACTACTTTTCAGGCTCTGCAAGTTCCAACATGTATACAAAATCTCAGTGATCTCATCCCGCGAAGCCAAGAACTCCATCGGGAAGTCAACGGAAGCCACCAGGATCGAAAACTTGATCACTTGGAAGATATCAGCATTGGCACAATTGAAAAACTTCCGCCAGTAATCAAGTGATTCAGTCGATAAACTCTCCGCCATTTCTGCTCTCACAAAAACAACAAAAACCCAAGTTAAAAAATCCTCTTTCCAATTAAAAACCTGTAACAATTCTGAATGTTTGACTGATTTAAAAAAAATGCCAGATTCAATTCTGAAAATTACCCAAGTTAAGATTTTGATTGTGAATCTTGATTGGTAGACTGACCAATCCAAATGGGTTTCCGATCAATTCCAATAATTAAAACCCCTTTTTAAAAAATCTCAAAAAATGGCCAAAAGGGGTTAAAAACAGAGGTTCTCCTAAAAAAAAATAAAAAATCAGACCGATCAGAAACCCAACTCAGATCGAATATAACCAATTGGGTCAATCAAAAACTGAGCAGGTTTGATCTTTTTGGTGTGTTTGATTGACAATCCTGAAATTGGGGATGAAAATTAGGGATTTTTGAGTCAAAAAAGAGCAGCAAAAAATCTTACTAAAAAGGGGGGAGGGGGAGGGATACACACACGTCGCCTGAAAATGATCGATGTTGTCGACGAAGGCTACGGGTGTCATCGGAGAAGATTAAGAGGTAGATGAGATGGATTATAAAGCAAACTCTCTGTTTTTTTTTTGGAAACGTTCAAAGTGCAAATAATGTAAAAGTATGGGGAGGATTGTGTAATTTAGGAAAAGATAAGGGGTTTTGTGTTGTTTTTGGGTGCGATTGCCGATGTGGTATGACGCGGCTTGGCGGTCTCGGTGTGCTACGCGGGGGAATGGATTTGTCGTTTTGTCTACGTGGGTTTTTGATCTGTTAGAGTTCAGACTGGTTCTGGGGGAAAGGACGAGAGTGCCCCTGAGCATGTAGGATCCGCAACTCGATAGAACGGTTAGCGGTAATGGACCCTTCTAGGAAAGCTAGAATGAACTAAAATTTAAAACCCATAGAGCATCCACAATCGTTTACTATTTATGCATAATATGCATATTTTAGCTTTAAAAAGACTGCAGTCATTTACTATTTATACATATTTTAACGATTTTGCGACAGTAGGTTGCTATATATGAGAGCGGATATACATGGACGTATCTGACTTTCAGGGGGCCCTAAGCAATTTTTAAAATGAGCCTTTTGCAAGTTTACAAAATAAAAAATGAGAATTATTTAAATACAAACAAACTTTGAGCATTGGAGGACAAACTACTTAAATGAAATCAAATTTATGTATATATCCTTCCATTTTTTTTTTAATTGATAACGTGCGCATTTTCCATAAAATGTATAATGGCAAAAAGAAACTCAGACAAACTCTAACAATAAAATTTATTTCTTTACATAATCCCACATGTCTAACTACAATACAAATTATTCAGTGATTAGTAACACAATACAAATTATTTAATGTTTGATTTGAGAACACAATATAAATTATTTGACCAACTACCATACAAATTTTTTAATGTTCTCACTTTCAAAATCAGGGTCAGCATACTCTGATACTCAATTACTCATCACACCACTGGTGCCCACACTCAGCACGACAGCACCAAATGAATCAATGATTAAATGACTTAAAAAAAAACAAGATGCAAACAGGAACACTTACACCACATTCCTCTGATGATTAAATAGTATTAACTATTAATGATTAAATTGTATTAACTAATAAGTAAACCACTGAATAACAAGATGATTAAATAGTATTAACTAATAAGTAATAACACTAACACCACATTCCACAATCTGTTCACAGATGATTAAAAGAAAAAAAAAAAAAAATGAAGACAGAAGTTCTGAAGACAAAGAAATTAGGGTAATTACTTGGCAGACTGGCACAGCGATGTCCACAGATGTGACTGTGAGATGGCGAATTGGCGACGTGCGATGCGGCGACAGGCGACTGGCGACGGGAGACAGGCAACGCGACGACGGTGATTTCTGGTTCAGTGGTTCTGGATCATTGCCTCACTGGAAGAAGAACTAAGAAGTAAGAAGATTTGAAGTCTTGAAGAAGAAGAACAGTGAAAAGAGGGAGGACTAAAATTTGGGATGGAGAAAGAGAGAGGAAGAGAGGGATTAAAATTAAACAGGGAGAGAAATCAAGTGACGGTTAGGTTTCTTTCCTTTTTTTTTAATTTTTTTTTATTTTTTTTAAAAATTATTATTTGTTCTTAACAGTGAATACTTTTTTTTAAAAGAGGCCCTATACAATTTTGGGGCCCAAAGCAGCTGCTTGGGCTGCTTGGGCCCAGATCCGCCATTGCGGATATAGGAATTATGCATATTATATAGGACGGATCTTCAAGTTCCATCCCATGCCGAAAAATTATTTTTTATTTGGTCGGACGGAACTCGAAAATCCGTCGCTTAATATTAAATAATATTTTGTATAGAAAATGGCCCAAAAATCCCCCCCCCCCCCCCCCCCGGGGATCCGTCTTTCCCGTCCCTTGGGTATTTAAAAAAAAAGAAAAAAATTAATCTAAACACAATTGTATGATTTCCTATTATAGCTATATTTCTATTGCAATGTTAAATTTTTTTTCCCTCCGACAATCTTCAAGATCCGTCTTACAAAAAAATATATTAAAAAATTCATTTTATCAATTTTAAATCTGGCCGATCATACATTTCGCCGTCGGACGAATCTCCAAAGTCCGTCTTATATTTTTTTATTTTAAATTACTATAATGTAGCATTCGACGAATGCAGCAAACGCTTAAATGCTATATGTAAAATATGCATATTGCCATTTTTTATACCTTTTATGCATATTTTACCTTTGACGAGCATCCACAGTCGTGCATACTAAAAATTAGCAAAATGCATATTTTAGATATAGCAAGGTGATATTTGTTGCAGTGATAAAATGCTATAATATAGCAAAAAAAATTGAAAATTAATCGGACGGAACTCTAAGTTCCATCCCGCTTTAAAAAAAAATTCTGGGCATTTTTTAATAATTAAAAAAAGGAGGGGGAGGGGGGGACGGATTGCAGCCATCCGTTCAAGGGCAATACAATATTTTTTTTTGGGGACGAATCTCAGAGTTCCATCCCATATATATATATATATATATATATATATATATATATATATATATATATATATGGGACGGACTTCAGAGATCCGTCTGATAAAATAAAAATATAATTTTTTTATTTAGGACGGACTTCAGAAATCCGTCCTGTATAATATCCATTTTCTCAAATCGTCTCTCATATATAGCAATCTTCTGTAGTGAAAAGGTCAAAATATGCATAAATAGCCAACGACCGCGGAAGGTCGTTGGCTAAAAAATGCATAAAATAAATATTTAGCCAACAACTGTCGATGCTCTAAGAAGGGGGATGAACACATAACATTTGAGTAATGTTTCCGATCTTTTTCTTCATTATCTTGTGTGACGCACTATTATTAGAGATTTCTACCACCTACTCTATAATAACTTCCACTAATAGTGTGTAACTTGAGTAATGTTATATCCAATTCATTTCTCTTCACTACCTTATGTGGCACATTACTGTTGGATATTTCTACCACATACTCTACAAAAACTTCAACTAAAAGTGTGTCGTCTTAATTCCAAATTAGCAACCGAAGTTTTTAAAATATGACCAAAAACCTCTTATGTTAATTTTTTAGCAAAAATAATGTGAAATTACATAAATACCCCTTAGCCTCTTTCTTCTCTTTTCCGTTGTTCTTCTTATTCTTCTTCTTCTTCATTTTTTCTGTTTTTCTTGTTTTAGTTTCTTTTTTCCTATTTTTTTATAAATTTAGTGAATATGAAGGTGATGGTGATGGGTTTCGGAGGTGGTGGAGATGGTGGTCGGTGGTGGTCAGTGGAGATGAGTTTTGGAGGTGATGGTGATGGATTTCGGTGGTGGTTGGAGATAGCGGTGGAGACGCTGTTCGGTGGTGGTGATGGGGTTTAAACCCATTAAGATGAGGGAGATGGTGGAGGGCAATTTTGATATTTAGCACTTTTTCTTAACGGAATTAAACTCGTTAAAAGGTGTATTAAGAGAATATTCCATTAATTTAATGGTAAACTTAACGACAGGTATTTTTTTTATCATATTTTAAAAACTTGAGGTTCTATTTGGGTAATGCAAAAAAAAATTTGATGCTATTTAAAAATTAGGATAAACTTTGAATATCATTAGATCATTTTCTCATATAAGAATTCTCGCTGTACTTATTAGCTGGATATCATTTGATCATCTCCCCATAAAAGAAATCTCGTTGTACTTATCTTATTGCAGGTGTCAACGAGTTGGATTATTTTCTTTTGACAATAAACCGTCCCGTGGATATAGAAAATATCCGTGTCGGTTGAAGGGTTAAACGGTTATGGATTTTTAGCAAATACTGTATGGCATTAAACCCCTTTACTGTTAGAAAAAATGCACGAAAATTTTGTTGTGTTTATCATATCGTATGTTTATTGTTATATTTTCCTATTACGACCTAACTGTTATAAGACGTTAACTATGAATCTAAATATATATAAGCAATTTTCTTACTCACTCTTTCAACGCTAAGGACGTTTTTGTCAGTTCAACCAAGTTAGCTTCGCTCGATAAGATTTTTTGAATGTATTTGGGTCTGTTAGAGATTATAGTCTCACATTGGGTAGTTGGCTAGTTTTGTATTTGGTTCCTTCTATATATAAGAGATATTGTACTCAGTTATTTCTCAATTCAATATTCAGTATTGTCTTCATTTTTCTCTGATTTATCTTAACATGGTATCAGAGCCAGTTATACAAATTTTATTCTCTTAAACTTCACAAAAAAAAAATTGAAAAAAAAAACTTCTTCAATCTCCCGACTGTTGGAAGATCCAGTCGTCGCCGTCCTCTTCACACAACCAAATCCCTCCGGCGTCCTCTCAGGTCATCTTCTTCGGCAGCTCCGGCGTCCTCTTCACACAACCAAATCAACTCCCTTCGACGTCCTCTTCGCGCCGCCAAATCCCTCCGGCGTCCTCTCAAGTCATCTTCTTCGGCAGCTCCGACGTCCTCTTCACAATCCGATCAGATCCGAACTTCAACCAGATCCTTCGGCGTCCTCTTCACTTCAACCGGATCCTCTCAAACTTCACCCAGGTCGTCCTCGTCAGATCGTCGCTTTTCAAGATCCAGATCCAAATCCGTCGACATCTTCAACTTCGTCATCCGATCTTCAACGACCGACGCCATCTTCAACATCAGATCTTTTCTTTTGGATCCATCAATTTTTTTTGGCAGACCCTTCTTCTTCTTCATTTTTTTTTCTTTTTCTTTTCTTGATTCGATTTGTTGTTGATTTTTTGGCAGACCCCCAAATTTTTTTTTTCAAAAAAAAATGAGTAAAAAAAAAATCAAAGAAAATAAATAAATAAATAAATAAATAAAAAAGTCAAAACAAATATATATATATATATTTCTGCATATTTTCGCCTCCACTGACTTCCCCGATGCAACCGCCTCTCGTTCCTCATCCAGATCCAACAAGAAGCAGCTCCACCTTCAGTCTTCCTCCGGTCTCCTACCTTCTCCTTACATCATTCATCACCCTACTCCACCTCTAATTCCGCCACCGGTAGCACTGCCCTACCCCTTACCCCGATTCAGGCACCAGCAGCATCTCCCTCCACATTGTGCTCTCAGTCACAGCAGTGCTAGTCTTGTTTCTCCTCGCAGTGCTTCTTCCCTCACATCCTCGGTCATGCCCGTCACTCCGGCCTTGCCGTCTCCTGCTGATTGGGCTAATACTCAACAACACCTCACTCAGCTGGAACTACAGCTTATTGGTCAGTCTATCGATGCTGGCTCCTCTGCTCTTGCACTTTCTGCCACTCCAGGTATGAATTTGTTCTGCATTTTAGATTCTGGTGCATCACATCATCCCACTAGTAATCAGACACTATTCACCACCTGCACAACAATTCCCTCTCACTCACCATCTCTACATACAGCTGATGGCTCACTACTTCTTATTACACACTCAGGGACAATTAACTCTCCCACTCTCACATTACCATATATTTTCTATGCTCCTCATTTATCAATAAACCTTATTTTTATTAGTGCGTTGTGCGATAGTGGTCTTGTCGTTACTTTTAACTCTTTAGATTGTTCTATTACTGATTCCTCCACCGGTGAGGAGTTTGGGCGTGCTAGTCTTCATGGTCGTCTCTATTATCTAGATTTTCTTCGTGCACATCACTCTCCTTCTAGTTTTGTCGGTATTATTTCCTCTGATGTTGATCTGTGGCACAGACGTTTAGGTCATATTAGCGCATCACGACTCCAGACTATAGCTCGTAGTGGTGCCCTTGGTTCTCTCACTTTTAAACATTTATCTGATTGTCAGGGTTGTCATTTGGCTAAACACAATGCCCTACCCTTTAGTCACAAAAGAACTTCTAAAACCACTCACCCTTTTCAACTTGTTCATTCCGACATATGGGGACCCTCTCCCGTACCCTCGTGGAAAAGCTATCTCTATCATGTTGCCTTCATTGATGACTTTACTAGACATACATGGGTCTTTCTTATGCGTCAGCAATCTGAGATACCTGATATTTACCGGTTCTTTACAAATATAATTCACACTCAGTTCGGTGTGTGCATTAAGAATTTTCGATCGGACGGTGCACGTGAGTACACTTCCAGCACTTTGAGATCAATCCTTCAGTCTCACGGCACCCTGTTTCAGCAATCACGCCCTCACACACATGAGCAGAATGGTGTAGCTGAACGCAAGCATCGTCACATCCTTGAGGCGGCTCGCGCTCTTTTACTCTCCTCTTCTGCTCCTCGTTCTTTCTGGGCTGAAGCTATCATGACCTCTGTTAGTCTCATCAACATTACTCCCTCGTCTGCCCTAGCTGGTACGATGCCTTACGAGACTCTTTATCATTCACCACCCGACTACAGTATGCTCCGTACCTTTGGATGCACCTGTTACGTCCTTCTCCCTCCTACTGAGCGCACGAAGCTCTCCGCTCGTGCTGCTAAGTGCGTTCACCTAGGTCTCAGTCCTGAATACAAAGGTTATCGTTGTTTTGATCCATCAGCAGGTCGTGTCCACATTTCTCGACATGTATCCTTTGTGGAAGACTCCCCTTACTACCTGACCCCCCCCCCCCCCCCGAGGATACTTGATTTCTCGATTCTCCAGTTGTTGCTAGCCCCCCGACTTTACCTTCCTGCATTCCTTTTGATCCCACTCCGCTTGCTCCATTCATATCTCCTGCAGTCCTTACACCTGTTGTTCCTCCTACCGAAACTCCACCTGCATCCCCACAGCAACCACCACCCATCCCACCTACTTCCCCACCGACACAGGCACCTACTCCACCTCCTCACCTCCACACCCTGTCAGTCCACCACCTCTTCGTCAGTCTACCCGTTCCACTTCTGGTATTCCTCCAGCACGTTATACACCTGATGCCACTGGTCCTTCTGACCAGTTTGGTTTTGCCACCCTAGCTTCCTACTCACCACAGTTTCATGCATATCTCACTGCTATACACTCTATACGTGAGCCCAGAACTTATCAAGATGCAATTCAATATCCTGAATGGAGGAAAGCTATTGCAGAGGAATTCAGTGCATTTGATCAAACTGGAACTTGGGATGTTGTTCCTCTGCCAGAGGGTGTTCAGTCTCTTAGTTGCAAGTGGATCTTCAATATCAAATATCAACCTGATGGATCTATTGAGCGGCACAAGGCTCGTCTAGTAGCCCGAGGATTTACTCAGGAGCATGGCATTGATTATGATGAGACCTTTGCTCCCGTTGCACAGATGACTATTGTTCGCACTCTTCTTGCTGTTGCAGCCATCCGCCAATGGCCGTTATACCAGATGGACGTGAAGAATGCTTTTCTTCATGGTACCTTATCTGAGGTTGTTTATATGGATCCTCCTCTTGGCCTCCCTACTCCTCATTGTCATGTTTACCGGTTGCGTTGAGCTATATATGGTTTGAAGCAGGCCCCTCGAGCCTGGTTTGAGTGTTTTCACCTTGTCATCACCAAGGCTGGTTTTAGTCAGAGTTCTCAGGACCATTCTATGTTTATGCGGTCATCACCATAGGGGAGGGTAATTCTACTACTTTATGTTGACGATATGATCATTACTGGAGATGACTCTGTGGGCATTACATCCACCCAAAAATATCTTCATCAGCAATTCCATATGAAAGACCTTAGCAGACTACGTTATTTTCTGGGTTTAGAGATTGCTCATGGATCTCAGGGGATACTCATTTCTCACCAGAAATACACATCAGATATTATTTCCGCTGCATGTCTCTCTGACAGTCGATCAATTGATACACCCTTAGAGCTTCATGTGAAGCTTCGTCCCACAGATGGTGAGCTTCTTCCTGATCCTACCAGATACAGGCAGATTATTGGACAGCTTGTCTACTTATGCATGACCAGACCTGATATTGCTCATGCAGTTAATATTGACAGTCAATTTGTTTCTGCTCCTACATCAGTTCACTACGGTGCTCTTTTTCGGATCATCAGATATCTTCGGGGCACTATCACTCGCTCATTATTTATGCCTTCTACATCCAAACTAGAGCTCAGTGCATATTCTGATTCAGATTGGGCAGGTGATCCGACTACCAGAAGGTCTACAACAGGTTTCTGTCTATTTCTTGGTGATTCATTGATCTCATGGCGGAGCAAGAAACAAGCAGTTGTTGCATGTTCTTCCACCGAGGCTGAGTACAGAGCAATGGCAACTACTACTAGAGACATTGTTCATGTTCGTTGGCTGTTATCAGATATGGGTGTCACTCTTACAGGAGCTACTCCACTTTATTGTGATAACCGGAGTGCATTGCACATTGCAAGCAATCCGGTCTTTCATGAACGAACGAAGCATATTGAGATTGATTGTCATTATGTTCGTGGGCGTTTTGAGGCAGGGACCATCTCTCTCCATTCTGTTACCTCTTCCCAGCAGACTGCAGACTTCTTCACCAAATTTCATACTGTTCAGAGATTCCGACACTTAGTAGGCAAACTCGCATTGTTTGACCCATCGTGAGTTTGAGAGGAGGTGTTAGAGATTATAGTCTCATATTGGGTAGTTGCCTAGTTTTGTATTTGGTTCCTCCTATATATAGGAGATATTGTACTCAGTTATTTCTCAATTCAATATTCAGTATTGTCTTCATTTTTCTCTGATTTACCTTAATAGGGTCTAACTAAAAACTTTGGATATATAATCCAATACCCATTATGAAAGGCTACTACGTAATGGATTTTTTAATAATAACCAAATTGCATTAAAGCCCTTTATGGTGTGGACGAATGCAACAAATCCATTATACTTACCTTAATTGGCGTATCATCAATTCATCATCATTGTGTATTCCTTTTAACACCCAACCATTACCCGTTAGTGCTAAGAATGATTCTAAACATATTCACATGCGCTTTTCACTAATAAATTTTCTTACTCAATTTTTCGAAGATCACTTATCCAAATTTGAAGGATGATTTTGTCATTTCGTTTCTGTCTGATTATGATTTCGATTGAAATGGCAGGATTACCCCTGTGACGATAAGGTCCAATTAAAGAACAATAGTAATCTGCACGTTCAATACACGTTCTAATTATTATTTTTTATATAGTAAATAATAAGACGTAATTTGACCTCGAACCTGAGACCTTCGTTTACTCATCACTTACTCTTTACTGATTAACTTTAGTGGCACAAACTTTTAATTTATATGAGTGACACTTTGTAATTAATTATGTTGTAAATAAATTTAAACTTTGAGGGTATTATGATAACTAACAACAGTTGAGTAATATAACTCCTAGTTAAAAATGAATGACTGAGATTATAGTTGAACGTCTACAAATTACTAGTTGTCTACAAATGACAACTCAAACTCTCCCCTTATAATATTAGAGATTATTAAAAATGGTAGTGAATATTTAGGATTATATTTAATTGAATTAAACCTTTAACTATATGAAGAAAAAAGGTATGGCATCTATCTCATTTTGCTTCTCTTATTAACATGTCTAATTGTTTATTTTCCTTTTCACATCTAAATATTATAAGGCATTAATAACGAATCTTGAAGGATATTTAGGCCTTCCCCACTAAAATTTTCTTACTTGATCTATCAATGCACAAAATCTGGAATGTTATGTGCCTTTTGCAGCGAATCTATGCGAAATTCACTAACATTTCTTACTTAATCTTTCAGTGCTCGTACCCTATCTAAACTCGAAGGATAGATAACTTTAGCTCAGCTAGATTTATGACTTGTTCTGATAAAAAGGACGCGAGTACCCATGGATACAAGATCTGAAACTAGGTTAAAGGGACAAAGGCAATGGATCTTTTAGTACATACTAAAATGCATTAAACCTCTTTAGCAGGGCCGGCCCTGAGTTCCCGGTGGCTCGACGCGAAAGACTCAAATAATTATTTTTAGAGGCTCCTAATTACAATATTTTTTCACATACAAAATACGTGCATATATTTATAAGGAAAATATAAATTTGGAGGCTCCAAAAATTATAAAAAATTGGGGATCTGAAGCGGTCGTCTCATCTGCCTCAAGGTGGGAGCCGACCCTACTCTTTAGTGTCGGACAAATGCAAGAAATCTCATCTCACTTACGTATTGCACGTGCCATCATGGTATTTGTATTTTACACCTAAATACTACTCCCTCCATTTCAATATATAAGTCATTCTAGTTTTTTTTTTCTTCTTCATAATATAAGTTACTTTAGGTTTTTGAAAAGATGTATTGTCATTATTAAATGTCTTTGAATTAATTTTCTATAAGATTTTTAATTTTACCCTTGTCCTTTTTTTAAGAGAAATAATAAAAAAATTATAGATGAAGGTAAATATGATATTATACAATTGATGGCTCATTTATGAGCTTCAAAAATAAAAAATATGGAGTACATTTATTTAATCATAAGTTGTTTTTTAATAGTTGTGTAGAAACATAGAATGACTTATCTCTAATATTATAATGAAAAATGTCTTAGTGTTATTTGTAAATCTATCAACACGTGTAACGCACGTACATAATTAATATAAATAAGATTTTAGGTTCGAGTCCTTATTACGTACATAATTAATATAAATGAGGTTTTCGGTTCAAGTTCTTATTATGTTAGATTTTTTATTTTAATTTTTTTTATTAAAACGTGCATGCATGTGTAATTACTGGTATTTTGAAACGGAGAGAATATAAAACAGTGATGGCAAACTGGAATAGATATATACTACTATGTGCCTTCCACTAAATTATTTTACTCGATCTTTAAATGGTACAACATAGGGATGGCAAGTGGGCCGGGTAAACCGCCGACCCGCCCGCGACCCGCCCGTATAACCCGGCCCGCGAAAAGGCGGTTCGGGTTCGGGTCGAATCCGTGAACAGTAACGGGTCGATCCGGGTCACCGAAATAGCAGATCCAACCCGTCCAACCCGGCCCGCAGACCCGGTTAAAAACCCCAACCCGCCCAACCTGGCCCGCGGACCCGGTTAAAAACCCCAACCCGCCCGCTAACCTGTGGGTCAACCTGCTGGTTGCGAACCGTTTGACCCGAACGGGTCAAACGGGTTGCAAAAAATCTGTGCCCAACGGCACTGTTGTCCAGAGCCCATCAACGGCTCTAATGGCCATTTTTTTTGGGGTTTTTTTTTTGTTTTTTTTTTGGTTTTTTTTGTTATTTTAACCCTATAAATACCCCCCCCCCCCCAAAAAAAAAACCCCATCAAAAAATTCATAAAAATCTCTCTTACTCTGTCTACTATTATAACTCATTTCTAAGTAATTTGTGAACAATTGAAGTATTGAACAAGCAATTTTTGAAGGCATATACACGATCAAATTCCGATTGTATCGAAATCAAAATTCAACAACGTCTTCAACTCTTCAACGCTCGTCCAACTCCAAGTGATCAAGTCTTCAACTCTCCTTCAAGCTCTCCTCAACACTTCAATTCTGGAATCGCTTATTTCTACTTCTACTTCTATTCTTATTTTCACGGATTTTTTTATATACGCGTATCTACGGTGAACGGTATCAAAATTTCATACCTCTCTTCTTATTTAATTTTTGTTGTAGTTATAATTTTGGTTGATTTTTTGATCTTCTCTATCTCAACCCTCTTGTTTTCTAGATTTTTTTTATAACTCATCGCTCCAATATTGTGTATTTTTTTTACATGCATTACTACATTATGTCAAGATCACGCGGTAGCGATCGTAGCCAAGGTGGGCAATATTCCACCGGCACTTTCCGTAAGCCACCAATTGTCCCAATCAGTGAGCCCGCTGAAGAGTACCATGATCCTCCTATCCAACAATGGGGTACACACGATGAGGTTGTAGGAGACATACAATTAGAAGAAAAACAACAACAACAACAGCCAACCGAAACAACACAACCCCGTAGCGGTAGGAAAAGTAGAGGGAAAAGTAGTGATTGACATAAATTTTACGATTTTATCCCGGACGAAGAAAATCCGGGTATAGGTTTGAAAGTTTGTAAAACATGTTCTAAGGCATACAAATTCAAGAGGGGTAATGGCACCGGTACAATTAGTAGACACATCCAATATAACCATAAAATCCTTCTAGTTGACCTACCCGGCCAACAAAAAATTAACCCTAGGACCGGTCTAGTTGATAGCTACCCTTATGAACCCGATCTTGTTTGTCGGGAAATGGCCCGATTAGTAAAAAATGAAGAGTTACCATTTTTCTATCCCGAGAGTAGGGACTTGGAAAATTTTAATCAAACGGCCTTAAACCCTCATTTGAGAAGAATCCCGAGAAATACTTGCAAATCGGATTGTTTTAAAGTGTACAATGAAATGAAAGACGTTTTGATTGCAATTTTATGGAGTTTAACTTGTAGAGTTAGTTTAATTTCAGATTGTTGGATGGGTGTCAATAATATTCCAATGATGGGAATAATCTGTCATTAGATCGATAATGATTGGATTCTTCAAAAAAGAATCATATCACTTGCCGCGTTGCCCTATCTCCATAGTGGCGCTGAAATAGCAAACCGTATTTTAGAAATTTGTGATATTTTTCATATTTGCGATAAAATTATGTGTATTAGTTTTGATAATGCATCTAATAACAATGCAGCAATTACTATTTTAAAATCCGCATTAAACCCTCCATCTGACAATATTTTTCATATTAGATGTGCATGTCATATTTTAAATTTATGTATTCAAGATGCATTAAAAATAGTCGATCCATATATACTTAAAATTAGAAATTTTGTACATTTTATTGCATAAAGTCCCAGCGTACTTCAAGAATGGAAAAATTGGTGTGGGATTTCAAATGTACCTTTTAGAAAATTTTCAAAGGATGTTAAACACCGATGGAACTCTACTTTTGATTTACTACATGTTGTTACCGAATATAAAGCAGTTGTAAATAATTTTTGTATCGCAAAAAATATGGCAAATTTTGAAATGACTCCCACCGATTGATTTTATGCCGAATCTTTGTTGAAATTTTTAGAACCTTTTAAAACCGCAACTTTAAAATTTTCAAAATCATATGAATCTATTTCTAGTAGCATTTTTATTTCAATAGTTATTATGATACAAACATTTAACGAAATGTTAAATGATGCTTATGTTGGTGATATTGTAAAACCTGCATACAAAAATTTTTTGAAGTATTTTTATCTTCCTCCTATGTTGATTTGTGTTGCTACCGTTATGGATCCTCGTATCAAATTAGAAGGTACAAAGAGTTTGATTGAAATGTTTTTGCATTACTTGGGAAAAATGTAGAAATAGAAATAGAAATTGATTGTGCTTCTTTTTTAGTTAAATTTGAATCTACATTAAATAACTTGTATGATTATTATGATAGAGCTTTTGCTTCTAGTAGTACAACTTCTGTAGTTAGTTCTTCTTCTCATAGTTCCAAAGGTAAGGATAAAAGTAAATTTGATGATAAAACATTTAATTTACTTGCACAAATTCAATCCAAAAAACCTAAGACTAATCAACCAAATGAATTAAATTGGTATAACCAACAAGATTCTGAGTCTTTTTCTTCTTTACTAGATATTTTACAATGGTGGAAAGACCATGAACACACTTATAGTATTCTTAAATATATGGCTAAAGATTTACTAACTTCTCCTATCTCTACAGTTGCTTCTGAAAGTACATTTTCTTCAAGTGGCAAGGTTCTAACTGATTACAGGAATCGCTTGAAGCCCGACTCGTTAGAGATGCTCGTTTGTACAGAAGACTGGCTGAAGGCTGAAGATAGGACACAAGGGAAAGAATTATCTACGTCCATAAGTGGGATCAACTCGCCGGAAGAAGAAGAAGAACAACAACAACAACAATAATAGCATCCAAAATGAAGAATTCAATACCAACAACTGTACAACAACAAGTCAACAACAACAAATTGAAGGCCACCAACTTGAAGACAATTGTAAATAGATAAAAAAAAATTGTATTAGATCTTTACTTGTTATTTCAAATTATAAATATTGAAGTAAATTGAAATTGTATATAAAAAATATGTTTATAAAATAAATTTGTGAATTATTTATTTTTTATTAGAAATTGTGAAACTTGTATAACGTGAAATCATACGAATAATATTTCAAATTTTTTGGCCAATTTCACTCTTACAATCTTATTATTATTATTATTATTATTATTATTATTATTATTATTATTATTATTATTATTATAAGGTTTTTAAAAATAAAAAAAACCCTATCTAAACGGGCCAGCCCGCGACCCGACCCGACCCGAACCGACTCGGGTTGGACCTGAAAGGGTTCACTGGTAGGGCGAGTCGCCATTTCTACTCTTCGACCTGGCCCGGTTAAGCAACCAATCCGGTCCGAATCTGCCGAAGTCAACATCGAACCCGGACAGGTCCGGCCCGACCCGACCTGTTCGACCCGAATGCCAATCCTAGTACAACATACATCTCTACTATTATAATGGGAGAAGGGGTTAGTGTCTTTTGTCACCATTTTTTTTTTTTTTTGTGTTTTTGTCATTTTGTCAACACGTGCAGCGCACGTTTTGGCTTTTTTTTCCTTTTTTTTTTCCTTTCCATTCCCCTCCACGTGCATCACACGTGCATTATGGTTTTTTTTTGTCCTTTTCATTCCCCTCCGCGTGCATCGCACGTGTTGGTATTTTTTTTTCCCTTTTCGTTCCCCACCGTGTATATCGCACGTGCATTATAGTTTTTTTTTTGGGGTCCTTTTCATTCCTCTTCACGCGCATCACACGTGCATGATACTAGTACTCTATAGTTGAATGAAGGTTCTGTCGTTTTTGTTTACGTCACTGTCACTGGTTATATTTTTTGGCTAGTTCTAAGTGAAAAGACAATAGTACCCAACAGACATGGAGTTGGATTCAGACAAGGGCCTGTGCTAATGGATCTTTTAGTAAGAACTAACTAAATTTTATTAAACCCCTTAGTTTTTTTTTTTTTTTTTTTAAAGAAAAGGTGGAGTATGGTCACCCTATTTCATTAATAAGAAATTAATGATAGAAACTCAGAGAACTGGGCCAGCATATAACAAACAGACAGAAAATAAAACATACATAAAGCAATATGACCCGTACAAACAATAAATCCTTCCAACAACACTAGAAGGTGGACCGACAAACAAACTCGGTCCAACAAAATTGTATGTACGTCAGTTTAGCTTTGTACACTGTCTCCACGGCACATGCACATCCATCTAAAACTAGTTTGGCAGGATTTTAAACCCATCGATCCCTGCCTTCTCCTCGCTGGGGGGACCCCATCTTTGGGCCCAAGTCCCGCAGGCCGACTTATGACACCACGACACATGAACAGCAACTGCACCCTCCCATCATCTCCACCATTCATCCTACAAACGCGCCAACAGCTTCCACAGCCGCTACCAAAGAGATAGCCATGAAGAGGATACCTTCACATCTCTCGCGATTGTGTTTTCTCAGGTGATTTCTCACCAAATAAATATCTCGCTCACCCCACCAAAAACTACGCTCCAGGCGAGAGCCGTGGAGAGGATACCTTCACCTCTCTCACGTTTTTACTCTCTCAGGCGATTTCTCATCACACAGACTCATCTCGACTCTTACTCCCAACGGGGAAAGAGGCGACGCTGTTACGTGAGAGTGGCCTAAGCTAGAGGAAGCTCAATAGCTTGATAGTAGGCGCTGTCAGGACTGCATCGGCGATATCATTGGACACCCAAACAAGTGAGCGCACATCATGAAGGAACCCTCTTTTCGGATCCAAACGTGCAATACCACGTGCAACACAATCTTCACCTCCCACAGCAAACAACTATTGTCATGGCAAATTTGCCAATGCAAATTTTTTTTGTTGTACCTAACTTATTATTGCACTTGTCATTGTCATAATTTTCTTTTTACATCTAATCCTTACATGACATTAACAAAGAATCTAAACAGACGTGTATGTGCTTTTCACTAAATTTTCTTACTATATCTCACTCATATATTAACCCAGATCAGAGTTTGGTCCTGTCTTTTTATTCATATCGCTATCACTTGGTTACTGGTTCTAGTTATGATTCTGACGTGAAGTACGAGAGTGTCATTGTGGCGAAGGAATATGATAACATGATTAAAGGGCATGGTATATAAAGGATCACTAGGAAGAAACTTAACTAGATTAGACCCTAGCGGTTTGAAAAAAATATAAGAAATCTCATTGTACTTGTCTTATTTCCACGTGGCACATTTTTTATTTTATTTAACACCTAATCACTATTGATTTTAATAATGACTATAAAAGGATGTTTATGCCCTTCTTACTAAATTCTCTTACGCGGTCCATCATCGCTTATAATCTCAGAATTTATCAAAATATGAAAGCCTCTCTTAATTTTTCAGTGTACCCTTTTTCAAAGAAAAAACAAATAAACAAATAAATAAAAACTTAATTCAATCCACTCAAAATCAATACTTAGGAAGTGTTGGATAAGTGGTTTTTTTTTTGTTCCTAGGAATATTTATGATTTCCGATTCTTAAAAATCATAAAACATATTTGGTATGTCTTAAATATCTTTAAGAATGTTAGTTGGAAACTTAATTTTTTTTTTTGGTTGAGCTACATATTTTCTCGGAATGTTAATCTTATTATTTAAAATACTCATCTCTTCCTCAAATAACAAAACAAACTGTTTAATGAAATACATGAGTAAAATATTTGATTTTATTCAGGTTTTGGATATTAATATTTGATTTTCTTTTCCTTTTCCTTTTTCTTTTTCTTTTTCTTTTTCTTTTTCTTTTCTTTTTATTTTATTTTTGAATTTTAAGATGAAGAAATGCAATTTGATGGGTATGTTAAATTTTGGGGGAGATTTGATGCGTGTGTTCAATAATTTTGGGGGAGACAGAGGACTTTGACAGATATGAAGGAGATAGAGTTGAACATGGCATAAGATAGAGCTAGAACTTTGAAGTTATTATCTATGTTCTTGTTTTTGGTTGTGCAGAATTGTATGAAGCAAGTGTAATTTGTAAGAAAATTTTACGCATCACTTGTAATAGCAGGCTGTTGATTCAAAAGCACTTGTAAGATAAAATTATATGAGATTGAATTCAGAAGATTGTTATGCTTTTCAATTGCAAAATTTTAAGTACAAGCATGTTGTACATATTCTAAATTTTAGCAGCTTCTACAGATCTGATTACATATATGACACAAAGATAATACAAGCATGTTAGTAGCCATGAACTGTCAGTGTGACTATGTTGCTACTCAGGGCCGGCCCTGAGTTCCCGGGGGGCCTAGGCGAACTTTCGACATGGGGGCCCCTAATAACATATATATATATTTTTTACGCGCAAAATACATACCTATATTTACAAGGAAAGTTCAAATTTGGGGGCCCCTAAAATCACGAAATCTCCGGGGGCCCAAGGCGGCCGCCTTACCCGCCTCTAGGGTAGGGCCGGCCCTGTTGCTACTGCTGCTATACATAGCTTCAATGTAGTTGTTGTTGCCATTGTTACTACCTCATCTGCATCAGATGCTTTGTTGATTCAATTGCTTCTCTTCACATTATTTTTTTGAAATGAAAATCCAAATAAACCTAAAAAACACAGCAAGACACAAATAAAGAGAATATTAGAACATGAGTAACTTTTACATAATTCTACAAAGTGAGAATACAACTTGTAATGGCTCGAAAGATTCAAATAATCATCAAATACAACATTGCTTAGAATTCTTCATTTCTCATTGAATGGCTCAGAAACACTATATTTTTCATCATAATAACAGCTCAGAACACTTTACATATCACAACTTCATTGCAGAAACACAAGCAACAACTTATTAACTACATCAAAATTAAGAGAAATAGTTGTAGAAGCATGGAATCGGCTCAGCATCACTCTACATTTCATCATTATATAGGCTCAATATATTGTCAAAACCCTTATATAAGATTCATGGATCTTCTTATCAATTAAAAAATATACATAAGAAGCAATAAACTCAAGAAACCTGAACCTGTAAGAGAGGGATCGGGATCGACGGGGCGAGAAAGGCTCGGGATCGACTACATCGAGAGAGGTCGGGGTGCTCGGGGATCGACGGCAGCGAGAGAGGGTCGGGGTGCTCGGGGATCAACGGCGACTAGTGGGATCGACGATGCGATGAGTAGATCGACGACGCGACGAGAGAATCGACAGCGACGAGTTGGTCGAAGACGGCGACCACTTGGGTGCTCGGATTTTTGGGGGAGAAAGAGGGGGTGGGTTTTTGGGGGAGAAAGAGGAGAAGAAATATGAAGAGACAGGGATAGGGTTTTTTTGGGGGGGTGGCAAATTTGTAATTTTAATGAAGTAATATTTTCCCAAACCCTTGGGAATCTAAGAATCCCCCCCCCCCTTCGGGGAAAAATTTTGTGGGAATTGTGCCAAAAAAAATTCCTAGGAATCTTAGTTTCCTTGGAATTTGAAATTAAAAATTAGCATATCAAACATTGGAAACTAAATTTCCAAGTCAAGATTCTCAGGAAAAAAAACAAATCCTTGTAGCAAACGCCCCCTTAAGGTAATTGCTTTCGGAAAAGGAAGAAGATGATGAAAGAGAAACCTCAATTTTGGATACCGAGGGAGAAATGATATCATGGAAAGTTGGTTTAAAAAAGATGCATTCGAGGTTCAAGTAGGAAATAGAATCATTGAATAGGGGAAATTAGTAAGGATATTTAGGTCAGTAAAATGTTCCGAGTATGACACAGGATCACACAAACAACTGCCCAGATGGTTGTAACATCCCGTGTTAAGAATATATATATATATATATATACATATAATTAATTAGAGGTACCCTATAGAGTTTCCTATAGGGGGGATTATATGGAATTTAATGGATTGGTGGGCCCTGGAGTACAACAGAATTGATGTGGCTCTGTCTGTCCACGTCGTTGACGTGGAGGAAGGGGGTCACCTGGGGCCCAGAAAAGAGAAGGGGAGGGCTTGTGCTGCGCTGTGGTAGTAGGGCTCCCTGGTGTTTCGCCTGTGCATTTCTCACGAGAGAGAGAGAGAGCGTGGGGGATGTTTGAGATTGATCCCATATCGGGAAGGATTGAAATTAATTGTGTGTATATATATAATTGCATGGGATTAGATGTCACCAATCAGCTATAGCACCTTTTATGAGGCAAGCTTATGGTGGGCAGTTGTTAGAAAATTGCTGAATTAGGGCGGGGCATTACAAATGGTATCAGAGCCGACTATCGACACCGATGTGGGTAAGAGTGGGTTTGTGTCTTGTATGCCTGAGAGGGAGTTGTGGTCAGTACGCTTGCGGTGTAGACAGGGGTCGCACGCTAAGATTTGACTGAATTGGGGGGACGCCAATCCACACCAGCGAGAAAGGAGATCCTGGCGCTACGTTGCAAGTCTCGGCTTCAACAAGGATGCTGGATTCTTAAGGGGGGTGTATGTAACATCCCATGTTAAGAATATATATATATATATATATATATATATATATATATATATATATATATATATATATATATATATATATATATATATATATATATATAATTAAAGGTGTAACACCCTGTATTTTTAAAATAATTTTTTTGAAATTAATAAATGAATTAAAATGATTTTTGGTGATTTAATAAATATTTTTCTGAAATTTATATTTTTGCACGTGCAAAATACGTGCAAAAATTTTCTTGGGAAGTTCAAAATCAGAAATTACTTTTTGGGAAAAACCTAATATTTATTATTACGCATTATTTATGAATTTTATGGATTTTTCTAAAATTTATTTGGCATATTTGCAAATATTACAAAAGAGAGGTTTTGTGCAAAATTACCACTTGGAGTAAAAACTCCAGAATTTCAGTTTTCTGGGCTGAGCATGATAACTAGCCAACTCAGAGGTAAATATTTTAATTTTTATTCTAATAGATTTGGTTTATTTCGCAAATTTTTTAAAGAAGGGTCTTTTTGCAAAATTGCCACTTAGAGACCAAAATTACAAAATTTATTTTCTAGGTTTGAAACCAGTGCCGGCCAGATCTAGGTGGTTATTTTTTATTTTTGATCTCAATTGAATTGGTTAATCTAATTTTCTAGTATAAAGATATATATATTCTAAAGGGATAATTTGCAAAATCTTCTCAAAACCCTAGAAATTGGATTTCGGCCTATATTAGGGCTGCTACAGCCACCCCCCTCCTCTGCAAAACAAAAGAATATTTTTACAATTGATTTTCTTGTAGTTTAAAAGCGAGGATCTTGGATTTTTGTGAAAGGATGAGGTTTTTCTTATTCTTTATTATTTCGGTTGATTCTTCATTGAGGTGAGTGACATATGTTTGCTTTCTTACTGTTATATGCATGTTGTATGTGATGATTTATCTGGTAGAATGCATGTTAGATGATTGTATGATGATATAATAGAAATATTGATGGATGGATGATTAAAAGTGGACTTTCAATGAATGTTATGATTAGAATCCCTATATAGATGGCTTGAGATTGTTAAAAACCTAATGGAAATTGTAAGTATGTTGTTTCTTTATTATTCTTACTGTTTGATTGTATATATATTGAGATTATATGATAGAAATGCACAAATTTGAATAAAGATGAGTATTCTGCAGTTGATCATATATATATATATATATATATATATATATATATATATATATACTGTTTGAGAATTTGATGGAGAAGAACTTGACTAATGATTATGTAGATGCTTGTGATCAAGGGGTAAACTAATATAATCAGTTGGGGTATGTGTATAAAAAGTTGTAGAAGGATTTTTGAATCAAAAGATCTGGCTTTTGTGAGTTGCAATGTTTTTTTTTTAGTTTTTGGGTCTGATACTTGTTCAGCCAAAATTGACTTTTGAAATTTTGCAAAGTTTTCGATTGGGATCTGGAATTAAATTGAGACTGAGGTTGAATTGAACATTGCACTACCCTTATTCCATGATTCTTGTTGATTTTACTGACCTATATATATATATACATATATACATCTATATCCTATGTTTTTGATTTGAAGAAGTTTTGTCGAAAAGTTGATCTTTTATGAACTTGATGAGCTTTTGATATGTTTTATAAACTCCAGTATGGTAGACAAGTTGTAATTGATCAACTCAGGATTTTTGATTTACAAATTTATGATTTTAAAGATTTTAATTGAAGTATCAGTGAAAAGTGCACAAGTTTTGAAACTGGCTGTGTAGCAGCTGATAGTCGACCGCCCTACTTTTGAACTAGGATGTGCAGTCGACCGTCACTTGGGAATCTTTGGAATTTTGGCTTGTGCAGTCGACCAACACCTACTGTCTGTGTTGTTTTGTTAAGTTTTCTGTTGATTTCTTGAACGATTGATTCTTCGAACTTATGGATTATTGATCTACTATTTTAGATGAAGTTTTTGTTACAGATTAATGTATTTTACAGAGAGTTATATTTTCATTATAATAGAATTTAAATTGTATTTCTCTGACTTTATAAAGTGAAATATATACGGTTTTCGAAGGAATTGATGTTTTTTGATTTTCTATGACTTCAAAATACAAAACTCAGTTATTTAGTGGATTTAATATTTTATTTCAGTTCTGGAAATTTGTGAGTATATTAGATGAATTTGGATTTTGTTGATTAAAGAAGTTTTCTTAATATAAAAGATTTAATGAAGGAATTAAGAGTTTTATTGAAGGGTTTTGTGTTGATATTCGAATTGTGAGTCTCTAGGGGTTGAGTGGGATTCCTGTAAACCGGCAGATGAGATTTTGTGGATTTTGACTGGTTGGGTCTTGGGATTGTTTTGTTGGAATTAATTCCGGCAGGATACACTAACTCTAGAGATGGGGGAATTTGTGTGTTGATAATAATCATCCTAAGGACATGCACTAGTGGAGATGTGATGGAACTTGGGAAATATAAGTATATGCTCTAGGGGTTAGTCCAACGGATGCGTTCCAGGACTGTGTGTTATTGTATCCCGAGAGGACAGTTGGTATGTTCGCGTGTCGAGGGTTGACAGGCCTATTCACGGAACATACGATGCATTCACTTGTCGAGGATCGGCAGGCCTATTCACGGAATGTACTGTATATCTGCACGTCAAGGGTCGGCAGGCCTATTCGTGCGGTACATGGCAGGGAGGTGATTCTCCAGTTTTTGAGCTATGCTTACATGATGCTTATGCATCAAGGGTTGTCAGGCCTATTCGCAGAGTAATCTGGATCTTGTTTCTATCACCATAGTAGGATTAGTTGCATAACGAGGGATTTACCCTATAAAGTGGAGAACGATAAGGGCTTGCACCGTACCTATGTTGTATGGAATGCATAGAATCCGACAAGTATGCATTAGAGAGTCATGATACTACATTTGTGTTTTCTTGACTTGGAATGCATATAATCTGACAAGTTTATTTTCTGTTTTCCTACACTTGACACTTAATTAGTCTAGTTTCACTTGATGTTTTCATGTTTTATTTATTCTTATTTTATATTTTATTCGTTACTATTGTTGGTATGTGTTGATTATGACTTTTTCTTTATGTTTTATTTATGTTGCATTTCTTTTGATGTCACTCACACCATTATGGCTGACCCTTGTAGTTTTGGAGGTAGGTTTATCTCTAGCCTCATGTTTTACAGGTAGGTACCTATAGCTTGGGGTTTGGATGCATGTGGTAGAATGATAATATGGCTGATGCAATTTGTAAAAGAATGTGTTGTAATAGAAAGAAATTGTAATTCAAGGTGTTTGTTTTCCGCTGTGCTTTGTAAAGAATTGATGTAATAGAAGTTGGAAGGAAAAAAAAATATCTGCGTTTGGCTATGTTTAGATGCTGGAAATTATGTCACATATTTCTAAGACATTATATTGAAAATTCGGGGCGCTACAGAGATTAGTATCAAAACATGCTTTAATAGTAATGATAAACATGGTATAAAAATAAACATAGGTGGACATTAGAGCGTGAGTACTTAGGTGTGGACATTAGAGTGTGAGTATCACATAGAATTAAAACGAGATGAAATGATTTGGGGTATGATTGAGGTTTTTTCATGAGGAATTGATGTGAATATGAATTGTGTTGTGATGCTCTAACTTTTTTCTCATTTTGCTGTATTCAGTATAATGGCAGGACCAAGAACCAGGAATGGTGGAAATGGTGATGGGGCTGGACTTGATCTTGAGACTGAAATTGCCAGGGTGTATTAGACCTTGAGCACGTTCATGGCAGCCAACATGACACAGAATTATAATCAAAATCAAGGGGCTGGACCGGTGCTTGTTAATGCTGAGCAGGTTGAGTCCTTCAAATGGATGAAGCTGCCAGTTTTTTAGGGACAGTCTGATCCAAATGAGGCTGATGATTGTGTTAGACAGATGGAGATGGTCTTCGAAGTTTTGGAAACCCCAGTAGACAATAGGATGAAATTGGCTACAATGCAATTAGAGAATGATGTTGGCGTCTGTTGGCAGTCAGTGAAGATGACTTTTTGGGATCAACAGGTGACTTGGGAGGCTTTTCTGGAGGAGTTCAGGGATCATTTTTTTCCTCTGGATATTCAGGAGAAGAAGGCAACAGAATTCTTGAATATGCAGCAAGGCAGCATGTCAGTGCGCGAATATGAGACTAAGTTCGCCCAGCTGTCATGGTATGCACCGGAGCTGATTGTTGATAAGGCGAAGACGGCCAAGAAATTGGAGCAGGGCTTGAGGCCGAATTCGAGGTCGCGAATGATATCGTTGGGTATCAGAAGGTTTGATAAGCTGGTCAGGAGAGCAGCAATGACAGAAGAAGATATGGATTAGTTCCAGAAGAAGCAGGAGACCCGGAATAGGAACAAGATGTAATACCCTAACCTTTCATTTTAATAAAAATGCAGATTTTCACGTGTTGTGCACGTGCAAATTTCATATGTATATTTATTTATTTATTTTTATATATATAATTTCATTTTTGTAGTATGAACAATTATTTTCTTCTTTTATTTTTCTAAAAGCCTATTTTGTAAAGCCTAAAACACTATTTTCTTAGTTTGAGCCCACTTTAATAATTTATTATTTTATTATTTTGGCCCACAAGCCTAAGGCCACTATTTGTGAAGCCTACAAATTTAATTAATCCTTTAAATTGTCACACTTGTCTTGTAGACATAAATTGTGAACAATTGATTAATTAAAATTGTACAAACTTCAAATAGGGCGGTACTAGGGGGCACGTGCATGCACGTAGTGTGCAATGCACATCATGTGGAGGCCGGATTATGCATGGGAGTGATGGGGAGTGGGTGTGTGTGTGCATGGGTAGTTTTTTGAGTGTGGGTGGTTGCTACAACTTCCCCTCCTATCCTACCCATCCATCTTTAACCATCTATTGAAATCCTAGCCCTCCAATCCATCCTAGAACTAGTATAAATACCCCCTACCTACTTGTATTCTACAATAAGAAATTATTGAAAGAAAGAAAACTATATAGGAGAAATATATTGGAGTGAGTGTGAGTTGTGGGTGTGTGTCCCACCATTGGAGGCCGGCCCATCTTTCCCCACAAGGAGCTCTCGATTTTGGCAAGGAAGCAAGAAGGAGGATCTTTTGCATCACAATCTAGGAGGAGAAGGCACTTTCTCGCACTCTAGGGGACTTTAGGAGTTTTTAATTGGCTTTTCTCCAAAGAGGTGGGTGTTTCTCATGACTTCTAAAGTAGAAATCATGCTAGGAATGAATTGAATAGTTATTGAAAAGCAACTAGTTGAAATGAAATCCATTGTTTTCCTAATTAGAGGAAAATTGATAAACTATTAGATGTGTGTTAATTTGGTTGCTGGATTTATTAATCATGGGTGAAAGTAAGTGTTCCTCATTGTTCCTAATATTAGAATGCATGCTAAGTATGTTTTAAACGCAATTATGTGAATTAACTAGTAAGAGATTGGAACCATGTTTGTTAATTAAAGTATTAAAGTAGAATGGTATATTAGAGATGAATTGATGGAATGATTTGCTAAGAGATAATTGTTAATTTTGTTGTAGAATTCTCCATTTTTGTGTGCCATATGAATGTTAAAGAGAATGTATTTGCAAACAAATAATTGAATGCATCATGTGTAAATTAGTTGGTAAAATAGAACTTTTATTCATTAAGAAAGATGATTTTGTGTTCTAAAAACATCATAGTTGTCAATAAGTAAGAGAACATTAATGTAGTGAATTTTTTTGGGAACCTATCTTTAATTATGAAGAAGTATGCTTTAGTTCTCGAATGTCGAAATTATGATCATGAAGTACAAACTAAGGCTAAAATATATGTTTTAAAGAGTTAAAAATACTCACAAAAATACTGGTTACTATAGAATTGAATGTATTTTAATTCTGAAAAATTTTGTTTTCAAAAGAGAAGAAAAAGAGACAATTTTGTTTTGAGACTTCAAGAATTATAACTATGAACAGAGAGCAAAATTAAAATCCAAATTAATTACTATCAAAACGAATTGGCCACTTAGACCAACTGGTCGGTAGAGCTTTGGCCGCTATAGTAAGGAGAAGGTCTCGGGTTCGATACTGTGGCTTTATTTTTATTTTTCTGTTAAAAACCCAAATAGCCGACAGTCGATACTTAGGGATTATAACCCCTAGTTATATCGTTCGGCGGCTTTGGCGCGTTGGTCTTGTGCGCTGTCTGTTTGATCGTTGGTTGTGGGTTCGAATCCGGTTGGGGGTTTGATTAAAAAAAATGATTTTTTTCTTTGTGGATTTTTTTAATTGAGTTTTTAAAAACAGAATAAAAATTGGGGAAAATATGGATTAATTGATGAAAATTATTAGGATTTTATAAGAAAAATTTATATAACTTTTGATAAAGTGTGAGTAAGAAATTGGGATTTTTGTAAGAAAGGACTTCTTTTTTAAATCAAATTGTCTTTTTAAATAAAGAAAAAATAAATGAGATTTTTGAGTTATAAAGTTGAAAATTTAGTAATGAGGAATTTTTGAAAGTGTGACTGGTGTAATTAATTAGACTTCTATTTTGTGCTTGTAGTAAGATTTTGAAATGAGATTAATAGATTTGTGGAATACATGAATTATTGATTACTACTAGTTGAAATTTATTCTTACACATAAATTGCACGTGAAGTTGAATTATTGATGGTGATGAGTTATGAAAGATGTGAACGCATGAATGCCATGCTTATGAAACATGAATTATGATTAATCATGAAAAGACCTTATGAGTATGAAAAGCTCGATATTGCAATTATGAGTTGAAATTGAGAATTAGGGTATAACCAAGCCTTATACCGGCAATAAAAGAAATGTGAAAATGATATTTGAAATGAGAAGACCAAGGTCTGGGTCATATGAATTAAATGACTAAGACCGGTATAGTGGGAGTGCTACACCCTAAAGATTGATTTTATTCATGATTCAATTAAACTAAGGATTAGATACATAGTGAAGATGTGGTGAAAGTAAGAGAAAAATATTGAGTATGAGGGCCATTGGATTGGCGGTGTGAGAGTATTCACAGGATGTCCCATGATGCATCATGATAGGGCATGGATACTGCTCCAGAGTACCGTCCCGGTGGCAATGCTTATGGAGTGTTTGATGACTGCGGGTGGTGTCATGTCTATGGTAGCAGCTGAATTACCACAGGATGCCTGCATAATGAGTCATGTATCAGTGCGTTGGTATTCCCTCCAGAGCGCCTAGACATGAGTTCGTAGGTCAGAAAATATCTAGGATACTTACCGTGGTTATAATAGTAGATTAAGTCATGACGAGGGATTGAACCCTAAAAGATGAAGAACGGTTAAGGGCTTGCCCTCGGACCTATGTAGTATGGGCTGCATAGACTCTGAACAAGTGCGCATTAGTATCATATAATACAATTAATTGCATTAAGGACTAAGTGCACATTCACAACACGACATCAATAGGATAGTTCCTTTTAGTTTTGTTTGTGACAAGTTTGTGGTTTGCTAAGTATTGAGAATCGTTATACTGTTTCCGACATAGAGAGGATATCCGTGTATAATATTTCGTCAGTTGAATGAACTGACGCGCCCATAGTTTTATATGCAGGGTAAAGATGCTTGACACAATTGAAGTATGCATGCTGCGCAAGATTGTTTTAAATATTGTTTCATGTAAAGTATTGTAAAATTGCTTCTGCTGTGACAATGTATAAGTGTAATGTAACTCTGATGAAAGCAATATTTTTATTTCCTTATAAAATTATACGAAAGAAGTGTAAAGATTCTGTGGAACTTCGAATTCAGTTATAGTTTGGAATTTGGGGTGTTACACAAGAGGCCAGCAGCAAGTCAGAACGGGAAGAAGTTCCCAGTGAAGCAGGGCAAGTTCAGTAGGCCAGAGCAGAAGGCACCCGCAATTCAAGCCGTGACTTGTTTCAACTGTGGAGAGGCAGGCCACTATCAGTCAGTATGCACCAAGCCCTTAAGGCGCGAGCTTGTTATCAATGTGGTCGTGAAGGGCATATCAGACCAAACTATTCGCAGTTGAAGAAGGAAGGTGCAGGAAGAGGCAAATTTCAAAGGCATGGGTGAGTGTTCGCATTAACTGAGGAGGATGCAGGTAACTCAGAGGATATGATCCAGGGTATGTAAGAATTTTAATTTCATTTATGTGATGTATTAAGTAAAACTTTGTTTAAGAATAAATTGGAGATTTGAGTATCATTCTTCATGTAATAGGATTTATCTTGATTAATGGAATAAAAGCAAAAGTTTTATTTGATACTCGTTTTTCGTATACATTTGTGTCGTCCAATTTTGCTAAAGTTTTAGGTGTGGATCATAAGGTATTTCCAGGCAGAGTCTTGTCAGTGGCAACACCGTCAGGAGAAGAATTGATTGTTGATCGATATTACGAGGGCTGGATATCGAGATAGGTGGGAGATTATTTGGCATTGATCTCATTGAACTGCAATTCAGGGGTGTGGATGTGATCATGGGCATTGATCGGATGACAATATATGATGCCACAATTGAATGCTATATGATGCCACAATTGAATGCAAGAAGAAAGAGGTGTTAGTAAAAGCACCAGGAGGTCCCGCAGTGACTTTTCAGGGAAAGAAGAAGGGCCCGAAAGTGACTGCAATGGTATCTAAGTTGATGATTCCAGATGAATTCAGAAGCATTACAGTAGTCAGGGATTTTCCTATGGTATTCTTGGAATATTTGCCGGGATTGCCACTGTAGTGAGATGTTGACTTCTGTATTAATGTTCAGCCAGAGAGTGCTCCGCTTTCTAAGGCTCCGTACAGGATGACACCTGTAGAGCGTGATGAAGTTAAGAAGCAGGTTGAGAAATTGATGAGTAAGAGATTCATCAGGCCGAGTACTTTGCCGTGGGGAGAACCAGTGTTGTTAGTGAAGAAGAAGGATGGATCAATGAGGATGTGCATTGACTATAGGGAGTTGAACATGATGACCATTAAGAACAAGTATCCGCTTCCACGGATTGATGATCTTTTTGATAGACTTTGGGGAGCAGCTTTATTTTCAAAGATTGATCTGCTATCAGGGTATCATTAGGTTCGAGTTAAGGAGGAAGATATGAGTAAAACAACTTTCAGAACTCGTCATGGACTCTATGAGTTTTTGGTAATGCCATTTGGAGTGACGAATGCGCCGGCACTGTTTATGGATATGATGAATTGGATTTTGCGGCCATTTATTGATTCCTTCATGGTGGTTTTCATTGATGATATTCTGATATATTCGAAGTCAGAGGAAGAGCACTCTAAGCACTTGGCAGAGGTGTTGAAGAAGTTGCAGAAGCATAACTTGTATACCAAGCTGTCAAAGTGTGATTTGGAAGTTTGAGGTAGCTTTCCTTGGTCATGTCCTTTCTAATGAGGGAGTGGCCACCGATCCTCAGAAGGTTGAAGTAGTGAAAAATTGGCCCAGGACAACGAAAGTGAAGGAAGTCAGGAGTTTCTTAGGTTTGGCTGGGTACTACAGAAGATTCATTCAGGGCTATACACGGATCGCAGTACCTTTGACAAGGTTAACTCAGAAGAATGTGGCATTCACTTGGACTGATAAATGTGAGGCGAGTTTCCTTGAGCTAAATGTTAGGTTGACGACTGCGCCTATCTTAGCTTTGCCGCAAGCTAGGAAGTACTATGATATCTTCAGTGATGCATCACTCACAGGTTTGAGGTGCATCTTAATGCAGGAAGGAAAGGTTATTGCATATGGTTCAAGGCAGTTGCGTCCGCATGAGAAGAACTATCCGACGCATGATTTGGAATTGGAAGCTATTATTTTTGCCTTGAAGCAATGGAGGCATTATGTATATAGAGAGAAGTTCAACATGTATACCGACCACAAGAGCCTGAAGTACATTTATCAGCAGAATGATCTAAATCTTCGACAGAGAAGGTGGTTGGAAGTGTTGGAAGACAATCGTCCTAAGATCAACTATCATCCAGGCAAGGCGAATGTGGTGGCCGATGGGCTTAGTCGGAAGAGTAGTTTGTCGAGTTTGATTACTACTCAGAGAGAGTTGGCAGAGTTTGATCAGGCAGGTATTGAGGTTGTACTGCAGGGTTTGGGAACATCTTTGGCTCAGTGGAGACTGCAGCCTTCTTTGAGAGAGCATATTATGGAGGGACAGGAATCAGATGCAGAGATTCAGAGGATGTTGCAGCAGGTTTTCGAAGGCAATTTATCAGAGTTTCGTGCCCAAGATGGAGTTCTATCGATGGGTGAAAATGTTATGTGTACTGGAGAATGCATATTTGAGGGAGAGTTTCTTGTAGGAGGCACACGGTACCTTATTTTTCAGTGCATCCTGAAGGCACAAAGATGTACAAGGACATCAAACAACACTTTTGGTGGTCCGGTATGAAAAAAGATGTAGCAGACTTTGTGGTAAGGTGCCTGACTTGCCCGCAGATCAAAGCAGAGAATCAGAGGTCGGGAGGTTTGTTACAGCCATTGCCCATTCCGGAATGGAAGTGGGAGAATATCATCATGAATTTCATCACGAGGTTACCGAGAAGTCCGAAGGGCAATGACTCAATTTGGATTATTGTGGATCGTTTGACCAAGTCAGCTCACTTTCTATCCATGAGGATTACTTGGTCGTTGGAGAAACTGACAGAGCTATACATTGATGAGATTGTGAGACTTCATGGAGTTCCTGTGTCGATTATTTCCGACAGGGATGAAAGGTTCACATCGAGATTTTGGAAGGGTTTGCTAGCAGCTTTGGGTACCAGAACCGATTTCAGTACTGCTTTTCATCCGCAGACCAATGGTCAGAATGAAAGGGTGAATCGGGTATTGGAAGATATGCTGAGGGATTGTGTTATGAATTTTGGTGGCAGTTGGAAGAGGTACTTGACATTGGTTGAGTTTGGTTATAACAATAGTTACCATGCGAGTATCAGGATGGCACCATGTGAAGCTTTGTACAGGAGGAAGTACAGGACACCTATTTGTTGATATGAAGTTGGTGAGAGGTAGATGTTTGAGCCTGAGATTGTGCAGCAGACATCGGAGAAGTTTGAGCTGATTCATAAGAGGTTGGTCGAGGCTCAGAGTCGGCAGAAGAGTTATGCAGACACTCGACGAAGGGACTTGGAGTTTGAGGTTGGAGATGTAGTTTTTCTCAAGGTGTCTCCGACTAAAGGAGTGATCAGGTTTGGAAAGGGAGGCAAGTTGGTGCCAAGGTACATTGGGCCATACAGAATTTTGAGGTGGATTGGTAAAATAACATATAAGTTGGAACTACCGGAGGAAATGGTACAGGTGCATGATGTGTTCCATGTGTCGATGTTGAGGAAGTATGTGTCGGATCTGAATAATCAGTTGGCGGAAGTGCCTGAAGGTCTACAACTAAACTTGAGTTACAAGGAGCAGCCTAAAGAGATTGTTGATTGTAGGGAGAAGGTGTTGAGGAATAAGGTGATACCTATGGTCAAGGTATTGTGGAGGAACCAACAGTTTGAGAAAGCTACTTGGGAGCCGTAGGATCGCTTGAAGAAGGATTTCCAGAGCTCTTTGTATGATTGTATTCTTTTGGTTAAATTATATTCTCTTGTATGATTATATTCTTTAAACTATCTCTATTTATGTGATTGCATTTTCTTTTGCTTATATCGTTCGGTCCTATTAGTAGTAGTTCTGAGGACAGAATTATTCTAAGGAGGGAGTGATGTAACACCCTATATTTTTTCAATAATTTTTTTGAGATTAATAAATGAATTAAAGTGATTTTTGGTGATTTAATAAATATTTTTCTGAAATTTATCTTTTTGCACGTGCAAATATTTTCGTGGAAAATTCAAAATCAGAAATTATTTTTGGGGAAAACCTAATATTTATTAGTAGGCATTATTTATGAATTTTCTGGATTAATCTGATATTTATTTGGCATATTTGCAAATATTATAAAAAGAGAGGTTTTTGTGCAAAATTACCACTTCGAGTAAAAACTCCAGAATTTCGGTTTTTCTGGGCTGAGCATGATGGCTAGCCAAATAAGAGGTAAATATTTTAATTTTTATTCTAATAGATTTGGTTTATTTCGCAAATTTGTTAAAGAATGGTCTTTTTGCAAAATTGCTACTTAAAGATCAAAATTAGAAAATTTGTTTTCTAGGTTTGAAACCAGTGCCAGCTAGATCTGGGTGGTTATTTTTTATTTTTGATCTCAATTGAATTGGTTAATTTATCCTAGTATAAAGATCTATATATGTAAAGATATATTCTAAAGAGATAATTTGCAAAATCTTCTCAAAACCCTAGAAATTGGATTTCAGCCTATAATAGGGTTGCTACAGCAGTCCCCCTCCTCTGCAAAACAAATACTATTTTTACTATTGGTTTTCTTGGAGTTTCAAAGCGAAGATCTTGGATTTTTACGAAAGGAGAAGCTTTTTCTTAATCTTTATTATTTCGGTTGATTCTTCATTGAGGTGAGTGACATATGTTTGCTTTCTTACTGTTCTATGCATGCTGTATGTGATGATTTGTCTGGTAGAATGCATGTTAGATGATTGTATGATGATATAATAAATTTATTGATGGATAGATGATTAAAAGTGGACTTTCTATGAATGTTATGATTAGAATCCCTATGTGGATGGCTTGAGATTGTTAAAAACCTAATGGAAATTATGGGTATGCTGTTTCTTTATTATTCTTATTGTTTGATTGTATATATATTGAGACTATATGATAGAAATGCACAAATTTGAATAAAGACGAGTATTCTACTGTTGATCATATATATATATACTAGGTATGCCCGTGGCACGTGCCTACGGCACGTATTCGGAACTGCATATAAATTTATTTGGAGTTATTTGGTTGGATGAACTGCATATAAATTTATGCATTATACATCTTTGGTTGGATGATCAAAAGTCATTCACTATACCTCTTTATACATCTTTAACAATTATTCGTTAAATTGTTTCAGTTTTTTAGGAATTTATCTTTATTGCCCTTAAATATCTAAATATTGACTTATCCAATTCTTCAAAAAGCTAGATTTTTTTAAAGAAATGTGAGAACATTAATTAAAAATATGCACCATGACAAGAAAAAAAAACTGATTGTAAACAAATACAACCACCTTTCTAATACAATCATCTACTATATAGAGGCCTCCTTTGAAATTATATTGTTGATTCTCATTTAAGACTTTTGGTGGTTGATTCTCTCCTTTGGTGTGTTGGTGTAGGCAATGATGCAAAACACTATATGATCAGAATAATTATTTCAAGCTTGTTGTATTTATTCTTGATTATATATCTATCATATCCTAGTTGGCGCGGCACCCCAATGCAGCCCTAGTTATGAATAGTGTGTTCTGAGCCTACTGGTTTTTTTAAACCACATGTTCAGTGTCTGTTGTTCTGAGCTTACAAAATTTGAAACTTCATGTTCAGCTTCTGTTTGTCTTGAGCGTACACAATTTGATACTTCATGTTCAGTTTCTGCTGTTCATTTTCTATTTATTCTGAGTTAACAAAATTTAATACTTCATGATGTGTTTCTGTTTGTTCTGGGTTTACCAAATTTGATACTACATGCTCTGTTTGTGTTTGTTATGAGCTTACAAAATTTGAAACATCAGGCTCTGTTTATGTTATTTATGAGCTTACAAAATTACACACTTCATGCTCTGTTTCTGTTTGTTCTGAGCTAACAAAATTTGACACTACATGCTCTGTTTGTGTTTGTTCTGAGCTTACAAATTTTGATACTTCATGATCTGTTTGTGTTAGTTTTGAGCTTACAAACTTTGACACTTCATGCTCTGTCTCTGTTTGACACTTCATTTGTAAAAAAAATATTAGCCATTTTACATGTCGCTATCCAAATGACCAAGATATAGTATGGAATCATAATAGATTTTAGAAAATTTTCTGAAAATTTCGACAGAACATTCCTTAAAATATTAGCCATTTTACAGCAATTCCTTACGGAATTCTGCTCACAATTAAAAATTTATCATCACAGTCAAGAAATACAAATCCTCCCCAGGCCAATCCAAGCAACATCACACAGACATTATATATATAGGGCTCTGGGAAGAAAAAATCTTCATATGACTAAGATACAAAATAAAAACCAAGATATCGTTTGAAAACATAATAGATTTTAGAAAATTTAGTAAAAATTTTGACAGAACCTCCCCTAAAATATTAGCCCTTTTACAGAAATTCCTTACGGAATTCTGTTAACAATTAAATATTTGACATCACAGGCAATAAATATCAATCCTCCCCAGGCAAAACCGAGCAACATCACACAGGCATCATATATATAAGGCTCTGGGGAAAAAAATCATAATATAATGCAAGATACAAAATAAAAACCAAAAATTTGTTTGAAAACATAATGGATTTTTTGAAAAACCTTCGAAAAACCTTTCAAAAGCCAAACACAGAACCCAATACTCGACAAAATTGTGGGTATGGGTATTAACATAACTATATTATATCATCATTATATACAGATACTTACATAATCTCCCAAATTGCTAAATATTACAACTATTACAACCTTCACCAAAATATACATCAACTAAGCGAATGACCAAAAAAAAATTACAATGTTGTAGAAAAATACAATGCTTCAAGTCTTCAAAAATGGGACCAAACAGTATACCTAAAAAAACAGTAAGAGTTTCGAAACAAATAGTAAGAGTTTACATTAATCAATCAAAACAATGAGAGTTTTAAAACTAACAACAAACAGCAAACAATAACTAACAATAAACAGCAAACAAAAACCTTTGCATGAAATAATAAAAAATGAGTCAACTTTTTGGAACCTCTTTGAAAAAAGGTAAAAAAACACATTCAGTCAGCTATATTAAGGGTATCTTCATTTATTTCTTTTTGTTCACTTTCCTTTTTTTCAATATTGAGAGGTAAGATGTTTGGACTAAGATACTGGTGTCCTGTGAGTGGAAAGATCTGTTATCTTGTGATTGGTTTGATGTGGTTTGAATTTTATGTAAATGCAACAGAGATTGCTTATTTAATTGATCAGTTATGAAAAGATAACACTTTCTTTATCTTATCTTTTTCTCCAAAAAAAAAAGAAATGCAGTGTTTTTTGCTACATGAAGAACAGCTCAATCAGGTTCTAGTTGCATAATATACATTTGAACTAATTTGAAGTGCTTAATTATAAATTTCAGTTAGATACTTTACGCAAAAAAAAATGTACTCATTCAAAACCTTTTAAATGTGCTTAATTATAATGATATTTTAAAACCTGCCACTTGTTGAACCACTACTTTACCTCAGTCTAACTTATGTGTCTTATTCCTCTTCATGCAGCTGGTGATGCTCCTTTCATGTATAATGGCATTTTTCTTAAACTACACAATATTTTTAAACACTACCCTCAAATCTGCGGAAATCTAAAGGTTTGTTTATCTCATTAGCACCAGCCCATAATTACCTTCCTTCTTTTACGCATGCCTTTTTTTCTTCCTTGAAAATGAGAACACTCCTTGCACTTTTGTTTGTGACAGGATTTTGTCATAGTAGGACTCGGTTGGTTGTTGTTTCGAGGGCTTCCTTTTGATTTGGTTAGTCGAATCTTCTTATCATACCTACCAATTTATGTTCTTGTATTTTCTCTCATTGATAATAATGTTTAATTTTTTTTTCTTTTTCTTTTTCAGCAAAATATTATAGGGCGGGGGCTTGGTTTTGTGGGGTTCTTTTTTATATGCTTGCTGTAAACTCAAAGGTAAGTAGGTACTGATAGATGGAGAGAGGCCAAAGAAATGGGATATGGGCGCAATTTTGTGCATTTGTGGATCATTTTTGGGGTCCATTTTTGCATGCTCTTCATGGTCGTAAATGCAAATATTATTATTTTGGGTTGAGATTCTTGTTCGACTGATGGTATTGTCTATATCGATTCCTCAACAAACTGGAGCTGAGTTATGAAAGCAAACCAGGGATGGGCTGCAATTTTACTGGTGGCAGATTTGTGTGACAATTTTTTAAAAATTTTCTTTCAGTGCAGTAAATTATTTTTATGATGCTCCTAAACCCGTCCATGAATAGAACACTTCTGTGTGTATCCTTTATTGATCATCCAGCCATAGTTACTTTAATTGTTGATTTGAGTTCATTTATTTATTTGATGTGCTATGATGAATGTTATTTACTGTGACAAAATGAAGTTAAACAATGAATAACAATGTCCTTATTAAGTTCATATACATACATCAGCATTTTGCATTTAGAAAAATGCATATTAGGGAAGCTCTCGGATTAGGATATATATGATCCATATCCGAATCAGATTTTTGTGTGAATACAGATATGAAAAATTCGTATCCAGGCAAATACGGATTCAGATATTCAAATCTAAAAAAATTCGAATGTGAATACGGATACGGATAGCACTTTGAAAAGCGGAGAATACGGATACGGATATCTCTAATCTCTAATATCTAATATTATAATGGGAGAATTGAGGTTGTCATTTGTAGACATTCAACTATTTAATCTCAACCATTCCAAATAGATGAATCTCTTATCGTGTAATCTTTTTATTTACAGGGGCAACTGTGCATGTAGTAACTGCATTACAGAAAATATCCCAAGTACTCAATCACTGCAAACTGTTCTCAATAATAGAAAAGTTTTCAACCCTAAAACTGTCACAAAACTTGATTGTGGAAGACCTATAGTATATATACACTAATGCCAATATTACTATCACATTTTGATATGTTTTAAAGTAATCCATGGCCCATTTCGCAACTGCTCTTCGCGATTTTGATCATTGCTTTCTTGAAGATATTTATCATTTAACAACTCTTCACAGCAGAGAGATGATTTAAAAAAGCACATCAATCAATTAAGGTGTAACTATGTCATTCAATATCAGTCATCTTCAGTTGCCACACTACTTGTTCTGTCATTTAATGCAAATCTGTCATTTAATTTATTCCCGTGTCACTGTTATGAGAGAAATCTATGTTGAAGGATTATCACTCTTTCAACACCTCAACCAAAGTGATATTTTCCAATTAAATAAAAAGTATGTTAATATAATTTTGAACTAAAATAAGGCTTCTAGCAAAAGATAAATCTTAAATGAGATAAAATAATAATTGTGGGAAAATCACTACCTTAATATCCATAAATCCCATAATAATAATATGCATCATAGATTACCTGCAAGCACATTGCAGCCTCCAACGTGTTCCAAATGCACGTCAGATACACATGCCTGTATGTCTATGGTGTATTCTAATTCAAGGTGGAATAACAAAGGCTTGGATACACATGCCCGTATCTATCAAATCAGGTATTTTTACCCCCCGATCATTGTGATTCTGTTGTTTTTCAATATGGCTTATTTTTGACTCAATTTAAGTTGGCAATTCTTGTACATACTATTACAGTATTACCGTGCGAATACAGAAAGAGATCTTTAAGCAACAACAAAACAGAAAGAGATCTGAAGTTTGTTGTTGTTGTTGATAATAGTAATTACATAGAAAATAGTATGCTGCTGCTTGGCCCATTCCAGCCTCTGGAAGGGAAAGTCTAATGCATATGCAGGACATGTCGCGTTCAACTATTGCCTGTTGTTCATTTATCACATAGCTGATTCTTTTGTTATAACCCATATTTTTAGAGTAATCCTAGATATACTTGGACACTTCAAACCTGAATCAGCTTGCTTAAATTAGCATTTGACTTACTTGAATCAAGTCACAAATCGCTTACATTATCAATATCGTTGGTATCTTCAGGAACACTGATCTAAAAGAAAGGTACTTGAATCATCCATGCGTATCTATACGCACACTGCTGAGTACTTCCATCGCATCAAACTCCCTTCTGTGCATTATTGAAATTTTGTGCTTTGTGCTATTCTGCACCTAGGGAGGCACCTTAGACATCCACCATGATGATAACTTCAACAACTAAAATTTCATGGTATATGTTGACCTCATGACATAGAGGGGAACACCATGAGTTCATGAATCCAGTATGCTTATCATAATGAGGCTTATCATATTAAGTTTTTAACCTGATCAATCAAATACCAAATTATTCGGTGCACCAAAGACGCATCAATTTGTATCTTTTATTTCAGGTATTAACCTGATCAATTTGTCCACGAATGGAAAGCGAAACTCAGAAAAAGAACTTTTTTTATTGTACAGAAAAGATCATTAAATGTGTTAAGTGGCCTTTCTATCTCAATTTCGATCTCAACCAACGCATATACATTTCTTTTTTCAGGATTTAGATGATAGGTAATGCTTTCAATTATTAATAGAGCAATAATAGGGCTTGAACTTGAAAGTACTGGGCATGCAAAGAAAGATAAGTTGAAAACTAACTTACTGTCGAAAATGAAGCCCGATAGTATGGATAGGCTGTAGTAATAAATCTCTCATATTCATTATGTCTAAAAGGTCGAACTGGAATCTGCAGTTGAGATGTTTTTAATTAGAGTGCTAAGTTGCAGCGGAATTAAACTAACAGCAATAATTAACTCTCTCAGAAAATAGATCACAAACAATAGAATAATAATATCAAACCTATGAATAATTTAGTGATACAATGATTTTAACAAAAATAAGAATCATCTATAGCATTTTTAGGTTAGAAAAAAAAATCTGCAGCATTTTCAAGAGTTTGACATTAGGTTGATTCAGCTGAAGAAGATCCAATACCTTAACAGATGAAATCTATCTACCTACTGATATGAAACACAATTTGTGTGTCAGTTTATCTCATTATGTACGCCTCATTATAGACTATACCTTCTCACAATAAACTGACCTGAATATTAACAGGTAACGGCTATAACTTGTTTTTTAACATAGAATCTAAAGCAAACCCCTCAAGTACAATGAACCATGACTCAACCAAAAGTGATATTTTTCAATTAAATAAGGCTTCTAGCAAAAGATAAATCTTAAATGAGATAAAATAATAATTGCGGGAAAATCACTACCTTAATATCCATAAATCCCATAATAATAATATGCATCATAGATTACCTGCAAGCACATTGCAGCCTCCAACGTGTTCCAAATGCACGTCAGATACAACCTCAGAGTAGTCGTCTACAATTCAACAACCAAAACCCACATAAACAATCAACCAACTAGCAGAACCCAAAATAAAATAAAAACCATACAAAGTATTGTACCACATAAACAATCAACCGACTAACAAAACCCAAAATAAAATAAAAACCATAAACAGTACAGTATCAATTCTAGAGTCAGCGTACGCAAGTTTTAGCCAAAGCAGCTACAAACGGTATAAAAAGTTTACCACTAATCAAATCATATAAAATGACATAGATGAACACATTTTTACTTCATTTATTACTTCAGCATTTTAGATCTCCAATCTTTTTGAAAATTATTTATTTACATTGAATTGTCATTCTCATAGCTTTATTGCAAAATCTATTCAAACAAACTGAAGCAGTGAAAGCAAGCAAAAATGGACATAAATGGCATCAATAACTTGTATAATGACAAAGTAAAGTGTACATGCTATGTCTCCATTTTTGGGTGAATATCAAATACCTTAAATGTAAGGATAGCGAGATATGATGCTTTGCTCTCTGCAAGCAAGACTCTTCATCTGAAACAAAAGAGATAGATGGCTTTGTGAATTCATGAAATGAATCTAACCAAATCTTTTAAATGTAACAACTTTTATGTATAATACAAATCTTTGTTGATAGTAGCCCCACATGTAAATAATAAGGAGAATTAAAGAACTTATCGATAAGTAAGTTAATTGAAACTTGAAATGAAAAAGATATAAAGAGTTACATTTGTAGCAAGCACTACCAATTTATCCTGAATCAACTGGGTATCCCTATGAAATAGTGTACTCAATCGACTGGGTATCCTGAATCGACTGGGTATCCACGATCCATAATAAAATAGTTAATGTAAAGGCTCCTTTTAAAGTAGAAATAAGCATTGGATCTTGACATGAACCAAGTTAAATTTCATAAAATCATATGGTAAAAAACTTAGCAAGAAAGGACGAAGATTAACATCTCCCAAATTAACAACCCACATGCACAAATTAGTGTGTAAAAATGGAGAAAATAAATAGAGAAAAATGAGAAGCTAACCTTCGAGAACAGATACCCAGCCTTCAATTTCTCCACATTAGCATTGCGAGCAACCTTTGTTGTGTAAGCTGAAACAAAACAAATCCAAAACACATTGTTAAAAAAGAACCATACTTAAGATCCAACAACAATAACATAATTAAGCTCCGACAACAATAACAACAATAACATAAGTGCTAAAAAAGGAAGCTACCAAAAGATAAGCCGAGAGACAAAAACTTTCCTCCAAAAAGGGAAGCTGCTCTGCTTCCTTTTTGCTAAAAGTAATCCTGAAATTCATTAAATTTCCTAATTTTTAGTAATTTAGCCATTTGCATACTACAATCATATGATATCTAGTAGCTTACAGATATCGCTCAACTAACATCATATATCATAAACTAATAATCAATAGAGAATTTTAACTAAAACAGCCATCAATAGTGATAGCACCCTCAATGGGCCATCAACAATGAACAGAAAAGAAGTTTTTGCAGATGGTCCATTACTCGTATGCTACAAATAGGCTTCAGATCAGTTGTTAAATTTCAAACCATTTTGTTTTATAGTTTTTGCAGTAAACTATAATTACAAATTTGATAGATTTCAAGTCAAATTTAGCTCTCTATAATTAGTCTTTCCCATTCTCTTCAACAGAACGAATGATGAGAATGAACCAAATTTAAAAGGAAAATGAAAATGAATAAGATAATGAACCAAATCTAACATGACACAGACCGTAGATAGAAATGTATGTGCTTCAAACTTTCCAAGTATGTTTAAAAGGAAAATGAATAACCATGAAACCCGGTACAGGAAAAAGTGACCTCTAAAGATAATTTTGTGCGTGAACAAAATGGAAAGAACCAAATTTGAAATAGGTAAAGAAAGATTCAGAAGCTCACATTTGAAGGTTTGTCATCTCCACTCTCACTGTTCTTCTTTCCTCCAAATAGACCAACTACAAGAAAAGATGTTCTCATTTGGCTCTTTCTGCTACAACGCCATGATAGTGATGGAATGACATTTAGTTGACCTAAAACATGAGTTTGTGATATAAATAAATTTAATCTCACACCGGTTAATGCTAGAACTACAAATAAAGGACCAAGATATAGTATGAAAGATTAATCATTTCCGCTAGAACTACAAATAATGCTAGAACTACAAATAATGCTAGAACTACAAACAAAGAAACACATAATAAATAAAAATCTCAATTTGCTAACAACATGCAAGGAAAATCTGACCTTCAGCTTGTTATTATGAATTTCCGCTTCAAATTGTCTATTGAAGACATTAAGTCTAACCATCTTCACTTTCAGTTCACTTATATGCACTTCTTTCTCTCTACAAATTACCTCTTTATCTTGCAATTGGCCCCTAACAAAATGGAAAGAATTGTCATACAATATTGCAGTAAAGAGTATACAAAATTACTGAATTAAATTTCAAAATTCATGTTTTTGGTGAAGCTTGGTTAAATTAAGCATCAAGCATTTTTTGGTTAAATTACTGAATTACATATCAAGAATGCATCAAGCTTGTACATATCAAGAATTAAATTTCACAATTCATGTTAAATTACTGAATTACTGAATTAAATATGAAGAATGCATCAAGCAATCTAACCAGTTTTTGGTGAAGCTTGTACAGAGGAGACGACGGAATGCGGACGGCGGGAGCGACGGCGACGGGCGACGCGACGCCGGGAGGGGACACGGGCTGAGAGGGGGTGGCGATGTGGCTGTGGTTGCTGCTATCGACGGAAGGAGAAGGGGAGGAGAGGGGCGTGCTGTCGTGGCTGGCGTCGTGGAGGCTGGACGACAGGGGAGGTCGCGAGCAGGCACCGGCGATGGGGTCACGGCAGGGGAGGTCGGGAGACTGGGTAGGAGGAGAGATGAGAGATGAGAAAGGGGAGAGATGACGACGGGGTCACGGCATGGGTTCCAGAGAGAGATCGGGAGTGATTCTGAGTGGAGCGGGAAGAGAGAAAGGGGGGAGAGAGAGAGAGATCGGGAGAAGAGAGAGAGAAGCCATAAGAGAGAGAGGGGGGGAGTGATTCTGAGTGGAGAGGGAGAGTGATTGGTTTTGGGTTTGAATTTTTGGGATTTGAAATTTTGGGCGGGAAAATATGTTTTGTGAGGTTAGATCTGGGCCATTGATTTTGGGGGATATTGAATATGAGCCACTTGATAGCTTTCTTTGTGTTTTATTATATATATATATATATACTGTTTGAGAATTTGATGGAGAAGAACTTGACTAATGATTACTGTAGATGCATATAATCAAGGGGTAAACTAATATAATCAGTTGGGGTATGTGTATAACAAGTAGTAGAAGGATTTTTGAATCAAAAGATCAGGCTTTTGTGAGTTGAAGTGTTTTTTTTTTAGTTCTCGGGTCTGATACTTGTTGAGCCGAAATTGGCTTTTGAAGTTTTGCAAAGTTTTTGATTTGGATCTTGAATTAAATTGAGACTGAGGTTGATTTGAACATTGTACTACCCGTATGCCATGATTCTTGTTGATTTTACTAACCTATATATATACATATATACATCTATATCTTATGTTTCTAATTTGAAGAAGTTTTGTCGAAAAATTGATCTTTTATGAACTTGATGAGATTTTGATATGTTTTATAAACTCCAGTATGTTAGACAAGTTGTAATTGATCATCTCAGAATTTTTGATTTACAGATTTATGCTTTTAAAGATTTTAATTGAAGTATCAATGAAAAGTGCACAAGTTTTGAAACTGACCGTGTAGTTGCTGACAGTCGACCGCCCTACTTTTGAACTAGGATGTGCGGTCGACCGCCACGTGGGAATCTTTGAAATTTTGGCTTGTGCCGTCGACCTTCATTATTTTGAACTGTTTTGACAGTCGACCGACATCTGTTGTCTGTGTTGTTTTGTTGAGTTTTCTGTTGATTTCTTGAACGATTGATTCTTCAAACTTATGGATTATTGATCTACTGTTTTAGATAAAAATTTTACTACAGATTACTGTATATTATAGAGAGTTATATTTACATTATAATAGAATTTAAATTGTATTTCTATGACTTTATAAAGTGAAATATATACGGTTTTCGAAGAAATTGATGTTTTGTGATTTTCTACGACTTCAAAATACAAAACTCAGTTATTTAGTGGATTTAATATTTTACTTCAGTTCTGGAAATTTGTGAGTATATTAGATGAATTTTGATTTTGTTGATTAAAGAAGTTTTCTTAATATAAACGTTTTGATGATGGAATTAAGAGTTTTATTGAAGGGTTTTGTGCTGATATTCGAATTGTGAGTCTCTAGGAGTTGAGTGGGATTCCTGTAAACCGGTAGATGAAATTTTGTAGATTTGACCAATTGGGTCTTGGAGTTTTTTTATTGGAATTAAGTCCGACAGAATACACTAACTCTAGAGATGGATGAATTTGTGTTTTAATAATAACCAACCTAAGGATAGTCACTAGTGGAGATGTGATGGAACTTGAGAAACGTAAGTATATGCTCTAGGGGTTAGTCCAACGGATGCTTTCCAGGACTGTGTGTTGTTGTGTCCCGAGAGGACAGTTGGTATGTTCGCATGAGGGTCGGCAGACCTATTCACGGAACATACGGTGCATTCGCATGTCGAGTGTCGGTAGCATATTCACGGGATGTACTATGTATTTGCATGTCGAGGGTCGACAGGCCTATTCGTGGGGTTCATGGTAGGGAGGTGATTCTTCGGTTTTTGAGCTATGCTTACATGATGCTTGCGCGTCGAGGGTTGTCAGGCCTATTCGGGGAGTAATCTGGATCTTGTTTCTATCACCGTAGTTAGATTAGTTTCATAATGGAGATCGATAAGGGCTTGCAACGGACCTGTAACATCCTGAATTTTCAAATATAAAATTTTTCATTTGTTTTCACGTGTCTTGCACGCGAAAATTAATGTATGTATTTGGCTTTAAAAATTATTATAATGTCATGAACAAACATTTTTCATTTCTCTTTTAAAAAGCCAATTATTAATTCTCAGGCCTAATAGTTTAATTTTAGCCCACCTAAAATAAAATAAATAAAATCAAATAAGAGCCCATGGATTTTAGCCCACCTAATTAGCCCACTAGTTATTTCTAATATTAATTAAGACAACTTGTAGGGTAGACTTGATTAAATAATAAATAAATTAACAATTAAATGAACAAAACAACTAGTGTGCATGTGATGGCACGTGCATTGCACATGCACGTGCAATGGAACTAGAAGGATTGATCGGCCATTCATAGAGTGGGAGAATGGGAGAGAGTGGAGTGTTAGTTACATGATGATGGGTAGTTCTTCTAACTCCCAAATGTATCCTAGCCCTTCATCCAAACTCATCTCAATCCTCCATTCACTCTTGAAATGTGTATAAATACCCCTCCCCTGTCTTTCTTCATCACTTGCATTAGAAATTTCAAAGAGAAAGAGAAAGAAAAGAAGGCATTTGTGAGGAAAAGATTGAGTGAGAAAAGAATCTTGTGAGAGAAAAGAAAGAGAGTGTGTCCCTTCTATTGGAGGCCGACCAAAGCAACAAGAGGAGGAGAAGGCTCGGGTTCATGCTTTGCTAGGAGAAGGAGCTCAAATTTTGCACAAACTAGGAGGAGAAGGGAGACGATCGTGCTTTCAAGGAGTTCTTTAGGAGTTTTTCTTTGTTTCTTCAAAAGGTGGGTGATTTCTCTACTTCTAATATAGATACTATGCTAGGAATCTAATTTATGAACATGTTAGAAACAGATAGAAATGTTGTTATATACTTGCTTGAAAAAACTAGTAAGAAAAGGAGAAAACTCTTGTTTGGCTATATGAGAAAATTAGTAAAATGAGTTGAAATTTGTTAATTACGATTTGTCATGATGCTTTATTAATATACTTTTATGCTAGAATACATATAATTTGATGAATCATGCTTATATGAAAATTGTGCTTGTGAATGAATTGTAGAATGCAAAATAACACTCATGGACTGTGAAATAAATTGATTAGTATAGAAGTTGCAATAAGTGTTAGAATTTTAATTGTATTGAATAAGTAATGTTATATTCAATTGATTGTCAATTATGTTGTCTCTTTGAATCATAAGAAATGAGTTAGTTTTATAAAAGATAAAATTAACTTAAGGGCCTTAACTTGTTAAAGAATGAAAAATTGTACAAAAACATTATGAATAAATGTGGGGAACAAGTAGACAAGATTCATTAAGAAAAGAAATTACAATGTCGATAAATACACTAATTATTTCATTTCTCAAAGGAAATAAAAGGGATAGTTTCTATTATATTGTCAAAAATAAAAATTTGCAAATTAGATAAATTACCATACTGTTTCTCAAAGAAATACATTCTGGAAAAAGATTTTGATATTGAATAAGTACAAATTAATTGAAAAATCGAGTGTATTAAAGGAAGAGTTAAATACAGTACGGTTTATACAAAAAAGTATATAACCAGACTTGTATCGGTTAGTCACTCAGGACCTAGTGGTCTTCAGGTGCGCTTTAGGTTTGTTACTGTAGCTGGACGGAGGCCCTGGTCTCGGGTTCGAGTCTTGCAAGGGGCTCTGTTTAATGAAAATTTTGATTTTCAATCAAATCCCGAAACCATACTTTAATTATAAACTAAGTTCACTTCATATCGGTTAGTCACTCAGGACCAAGTGGTCTTTGGGTGCACTTTGGGTCTGTTGATGTTCATGGGCGGGGGTGGTTGGTCCGGGTTCGAATCCGACTCTTGCTACTTTGTTTGTGGTTTTGAATTTTTTTAACATATTATGATTTTTTTTAGTATTTTAATAGTTTTAAGAGTATAAAAAATTGAGAAAAATACTAATATTCTTTTAAAATTACCTAGACTTCATAAAAATTATTTCTACAATATTTGACACATTATAATGAGATTGGAAATAATTTTTGGGAAGAAGAACTTGATAAATTTTCTTAGAATACGATTTTTGAGTAATTAAAGAAAGGGAATATTTTGAATGTAAAGGATTTTTGTGTAGAAATTAAAAATGAGATTTTCGACATGGAAAATTCAAGTAAGTAAAATATGAAATTTGATGTTTAATATATGCAAGAGTGCATGGAAAATGAAATAAAAAGACCATGATGAAATATGAAAATTTGCAAATATAAACACTTATTATTGGTGAACATGAAAAAAGGTTGAAACTAGAGTTTTAGCTAAGTCCTTACATCGGCAAGAAGGAAATTTTGAAAAAGAAATGTGATAATAAAAGACCAAGTTGGGTCGTGGTTAACAATTGTTGTTTAAGACCGGTGTAGAGGTAATGCTAACTCTAGGGTATTAATTTTTACCTATGATTCAGATAATTAAGAACTAGACTATAGTGAAGATGTGATGAAAGTAAGAGAAAAATACAAGTATGCGGGGCCTCGGATCTACGGTGTGAGAGTGTTCACAGGCTGTCTGCATGATGCGTCATGTCATGACGTGGATATATCTCCAAAATTATCGGGACCGTGGCAATGCTTGTGGGGTTCTTGGTGACTACGTAGTGCCATCGTTCTATGACGGAGGCAAATTGTCCATAGGTTTTCTGTATGATGCTTCATGTCATGACGTGGGATTCCCCTCTAGGCTGTCTGGGCATGAGCTCGTAACTCATAGAACACCTAGGATACTTATCGTAGTTACCGTAGTAGTTTAACTCATAACGAGGGATCCAACCCTACAAGATGAAGAACAGTTAGGGGCTTGCCCTCAGATTTATGTAGAATGTGATGCATAATTTCGAACAAGTGCGCATTAGTGTCATAAAATAATAAGTAACTGCATTTAAGATTAAGTGCACATTCACACACGACATCAATAAGATAGTCCCCCTTAGCTTTATTTGTGAACAAGTGTGTGCTTTCCAATTCCAAGTAAGACAAATTGATGTATTATATTCTAGCGTCAGTTATATGCAACTGACGTGCTCACAATTTCTATGCAGGATAAAATGAATGAAAGGACTAAGAAGGAATGCTGCTTAAAAAAATGTTCAAATTGTTATTTATTTCATGTATCATGTTGTAGTTATAATTTCGTTGCGTTGATGTAAACATTGTTGTATAAAAAGTTTTAAATTCCTTGTAAAATTGTACTAAGTGAAGTGTAAAGATCTTGTGGAACTTCGAATTCAGACTTATTTGGAATTCGGGGTGTTACAGGACCTATGTAGTATGGAATGCATAGAATCCGACAAGTATGCATTAGAGAGTCATTATACTGCATTTGTATTTTCTTGACTTGGTTTTATGCATGTTTGTTTTCTGTTTTCCTACACTTGACACTTAGTCTAGTTTCACTTTATGTTTTCATGCTTTATTTATTGTTATTTCATATTCCATTCGTCACTACTGTTGGTATGTGTTGATTATGACTTTATTCTTTATGTTTTATTTATGTTGCATTTCTTTTAATGTCACTCACACCGTTATGGCTGACCCCTGTAGTTTTGGGGGTTAAGGTTATCTCTAGACTCATGTTATACAAGTAGGTACCTATAGCTTGGGATTTGGATGCATGTGGTAGAATGATAATATGGCTTATGCAATTTGTAAAATAATATGTTGTAAAAGAAATATATTGTAATTCAAGGTATTTGTTTTCCGTTGTGCTTTGTAAAGAATTGATGTAATAAAAGTTTTAAAAAATATATATGTGTTTGGCTATATTTACTATTACATTGAGGTAGATGCTGGAAATTGTGCCACGTATTTCTAAGATATTATATTGAAAATTCGGGGCGCTACAAGAGGTACCCTATAGAGTATCTGATAGAGGAGATTATATGGAATTTAATGGATTGGTGGGCCCCGGAGTACAGCAGAATTACTGTGGCTCTGTCTGTCCACGTCGCTGACATGGAGGAAGGGGGTCACGTGGGGCCCAGGAGATAGAAGGGGGAGGGATTGTGCTGCTATGTGGCAGTGGGGCCCCCTAGTGTTTCTCCTGTGCATTTCTCACGAGAGAGAGAGCACGGGGGATGTTTGAGATTGATCCCATATCGGGGAGGATTGGAATTAATTGTGTGTATATATATAATTGCTTGGGATAAGAGGTCACCAATCAGCTGTAACACCTTTTATAAGGCAAGCCTGTGGTGGGTAGTTGTTAGAAAAATCACTGTTTCGGGCCGGGGTGTTACAATGGTCGATGAGAGTTTGGTTTAAAATATAATGAGAGTGCAAAGGTGATAAATGTATTAAAGCAAGGGCATGTTTGCACTTTTATGAGAGTGAAGGGGATTTAGTGCTTCAATAGTCTATAATTATATCTTCTATATCTTATACTAATATGAGAGAGAGCTACCACTTCTATCATCTCTTTATTTTGAAATAGAGAAGTGAGAAAAAAAGTAGGAATTTCTATTTAACTAACACGTGTACTACTCACAATTTTATTAAAAAAATTAAAACAAAATAAAAACCTCAATCCCTCAAATAAGTCTGTTCCCCTCATATTTTCTCAATCTCACAAAATCTCACGTCTCTTCCCAAATCCACCCTCATCCCCTAACTTAGAATTAGATTTTTAAGCAAACACAATTCATCAAATTATTTATATATGATTTTCTTAGTCTATCATTTTATTTTATTTTTAGGGAAAAGGTGAAATCTGGCCACCCTGTTTCATTAATAAGAGCTTAACGAAACAAACCCAGAGTACTGGGCCCAAGTACAAACTACCGACAGAAAATAAAATATACATGAAGCAACATAATGCGTACAAACAATAAATCCCTCCAACAACCCTGGAGGGTGGGCCGACAAACAAACTCGATCCAGCAAAATTGTAGGTACGTCAGTTTAGCTTCGTACAGTGCCTCCACGGCAAATAAACACCCACTTGAGACAAGTCTGGCAGGATTTTATCACCCGCCGATCCCTGCCTTCACCTCGCTGGAGGGACCCCATCTATGGGCCCAGGCCCCGCAGAACGAAAACTGACCCCACGGCACATGCACAGCGATCGCACCCTCCCACCATCTCCACCACTCATCCTACAAACGTGCCAGTAGATCCCACAACCGCTACCAAAGAGATAGCCGTGAAGAGGATACCTTCACATCTCACACGATAGCGCTTTCTCAGACGATTTCTCACCAAACAACTATTTCGCTCACCCCACCAAACACCGCGCTTCAGGAGAGAGCCATGGAGATGATACCTTCACCTCTCTCATGCTCAAGCTCTCTCCGGAGATTTTTCACCACACAAACTTATCTCGACTCATACTCCCAATCCAAGGGACGAGGCGACGCTATCACGAGCCAGTGGCCTAAGCTGGAGGAAGCTTAATAGCCTGATAGTAGGCACTGTGAAGACTTCACTGGCGATATCGTAAGACACTCCAGACCAACCGTACCCAAACCCCACATCCCATTACCCCCAACACCAACAAACTACCGGCCTGGCCCCACGGGCCCCAAACCGAACCACCGACCTCACACACTTGAACCCCAGATCCATGGTGTTCGTGACAACAGGCGTGGGAGGATGCTCTGGCGCAACATAGTCGCTCCGCAACAGTTGAGACAAGCACCCTGAAAATTGAGACAAGTGAGCGCACATCACGGAGGGACCCCATGTTTGGGCCCAGCTCCACAATCCTGTAAGATAACCTAACTCCCGGCCAGGGATGACCGATCATACCAAAATGAGCCAACCAACCGGTTTTCCAACCGAACCAATTGATTCGGTACCAAAAAATTCGGTTACCCAAAGTATGATACGGTACAACCGTGCCGAGTTCTAAAATCTGGTTCGGTTTCGGTATGAATATGGTTCAGTCGGTATTTTACCGTACTGTACCGATGCTAGCAAACTGTTAGAAAGGTTTCCCTCTGGGAGTTCAACCTGGAAGGAACACAGTAAAGTCAAAATAAAATGATTCTTCAGGAAATGCAATGAATAGAGACAGCTGAAATTAGACTCACAAAGATACTGATGAAAGATGTCGAGAGCAGAAAACCATGGTTACAGTAAGGGTAGTACATTACTCATGCTAAAATGTAAATAAACAAAATAAGATAATAATCCATTTAAAGAATAGAAATACATTCAAAACTTGTGTCTGTTATGTGATAATGATAATGTTATTACAGAGAATGACCAACAATTCTACATTCACGCTCACGTTGTAACTTCATAACAATTTACATTCTGAATTTGAATCTTATCCTATCTATTACATCATATAAACCCCACACATCTACATCTGCACTCTCACAATACAATAACCTTCATCGCAACTCTATATACAATGGATCACTCTCCAACGTGTTGTGTAGAGCAGAGTGGACATTTCATCACTGAATCTTTTTCATTTTCATAAATAGATCGAAGAACTCCAAAACTTAAATTATTAAATCTCCATGTGTTTATTTTGAGCTCTTTAGGACCCACCACTTCCTCCATTTCTTTGCTGCATCAGCATCACCATTCATATGTTGGGTCATATTTGGTATAACACCAATACCGAACCGTACCAACCGAAGTAGTCGGTATACCGTAATTTCGGTATACCGAACTTTTTGGTTGGTAACGGTTTGCATATTTTCAAACCGAACTAGTTTGGTATGGTAATGGTACAATGTCAAAAAGTCTGGTACCGTACCGAGCCCACCCTTACTCCCGGCATCTTCACACGCACTACCAACCCTCACAAAAACCAAATCAAAGCCATAGAACGCCGTGATTGGCCCTGAGAGTGTGGACATGGTGGCAAGCGCACGGAACATCCAGGCAAACCTCTAGCAAATCCATCCAATCCCAACCTAACTCAAACCCTAACCCCAAACAACACACCCCCAAACCCCCATAAAAAAATCCCAGAAGTACAAACCACCTTCTCCCTAGCTGGTACCGAAACCATTATAGCAGGCCGTTGTTGCTTCGGATCTGGAGAAGGGTAGGGAGATTGGGGAAGGGGGAAGGCGTCGAAGGATCGGGGAGTTGGGAGAGGGGCGAGTAGGGCGGGGCAGCATTTGTAGATGGCGGACGACTCGACGGCAGGCGAGAAGGGAAGGGATGGCGTCGAAGGGAAGGGAGATGGGCGACGACGGACCCCCGATGCCGTCGACGATGGCGCCCAAGGAGGGGACACCGTCGCCGGAGGCTAGCAAATCGGAGACGATGCTGCGCTTCAGGAGATGGCTTTGAGCGACAAAGCACTTCGGGGGTGGGGGGGGGGTCAACTTCGTCGAATATGCACGATCGGAGGGGGGATGACGGCGGGATGGTGGGGCGGCGGCGGTGAGGCCTAGCCGTTGCCCCTAGGATTTTCTCAGATTTAGGGTTTGCTTTTTTGGGAATTTGGGGTTAGTTTCTCTCTCTAGACTTTTCTAGAGAGAGAAACTCGGTTTGAAACAAGCTAAGAATGATAATTCTAGTCTATCATTTTTATCCTAATATGTGCTATAATGCATGATTTATAATGTATAACCAAATGTTAATGATGTTATATAATTTACATGTTAACATAAATTGGTTGAATTTGCGAAATCTTTCCATTGCGTGCATTTTTTAGCTTCAGTATTATTCAATTGGATAACATTATGGTTTGACAATGATTCTCTGAACCATCTGCTTATATGAGGGTGATAATGAATATTTCAGTAATTACAGTAAGGATGATATTCATAAGTTTCTCTCGATTTTCTCACACTTTTTTTGGAGTTATATATAATTTTATGAGTCTCTCAAAACTATTTTAGGTTATGAAGAGTAACACTAGTATGGAAATATATAGACTACATGAATTAATTTTATCACTAATTCCGAATACTAGGCGAATCATAATCAAAATTGCAATACTGACTGCAAAATTAACACTTCAAGTGTCTCATTGCAATTATTATTGTCATTGTCATTATTAATACTAGTAATATACACATGCAATACACGTATTAATTTTTCTATTTTTTTTAAAAAGTGAAACACTGATTTACTCGTGCGATGCATGTCTTAATAAATATGATTATATATTTTTAAAAGTTAATGTGAAAATTAGAATGGGAGAGTTGAAGTTGCACATGTGTTGTACGTAAGTAGGTAGATTTAGTTATTATATAGATAGTAATTTACACATGTGATGCACATCTAAAATATTTAAAAAATTAAAGTAAAAAATTTGACATAGTGGGAACTTGAACTTAAGACCTCCTTCATATTAGTTATGCACGTGCAATGCACGGGTTGGTAGATTGACAAATGACACTATGGTCTTCTCCCATTATAATATTAGCACTACAAGACTAATAGGCTTTACCGGCATTTTTTTTCACATTCACCGGCCTTTTTAAAAGCCGTTGTAGATACCACTGGCGTTTTATATTATGCCGGTGCAAGTGTCGCTGAATCGGGTGTCGCTGTATCTTAGGGACATTTTCCGGCGTTTTTACGAACGCCGGTATAGGTTAAAACTACACCGGCAGTTGAAAAACACCACCGAAAGGGTGGTTTCGTTTGGAACTTGAGTTTTCGGCCATCACCTACACCGGCGTTTTTAAAATGCCGGTATAGGTTGCCAGTTTTGCTTAAACCTACCCCGGCGCTTGTAAAAAACGCCGGGGTAGGCATATATTTTATTTAAAAAAATTTATTTTTTTATAAAATTAATTTATTAAAAAAAAAACCCTTCAGCACTTTTACAATCAAAACCAATTACAAAACTAAAAGAGACCCCAGTAAAATATGAATGAAGCATAATAGTATAATATTATCAAATTGTAATCTCATAAACATAATAATGTGATCTCATCACATTCATAACCAAAATATGGAGTTCAAAATATTGAGTTACAAAGAGTGAAAAAAGATTATTTTCACTGTCGAATTTAGGCAAACAAGATACTAACTGAGATGAAACTTATACTTTTATAATACTCATGAGATAACTGTCAATTGAAACCACAATATAAGTTCAAACAAGATTATTTCGTCACTAGTCACTCCTCTATAAATCATAGTATGCAACTTCAGTTACATAATCCATCTCATCATCACTTAAAACCAATGAGAAAGAACAATCTCATTTTCAAACCCAAGCAACAAGCATGAACATTATCTTAGAAACTGTGATACTCATCTAGACATCATGATATAATTGTATATAAAGTTTAGATAAAAAAATGTCCATCACTAGTCACTCCTAAAAAAATCATAGTGTGCAACTTCAGATACATTATCCATCTCATCTCCAAATTCAGACAAAAAAGCAACTCGTGAAGCTACACTTCTAGACAAACCATTGTTCAGTTTTAGACAAACCATTGATAATAAACATTGCTCATTTTCAAGTCTTCCCCATGGCAATGAAGCATCATGTAAATCACAACCACCTGTTTGGGTTTGCAGTTTGGATGATCAATCATTTAAATTGAAATGATAGTAGCCGTTGTTGGCTATTGCTGAGAGTAATTCAGCTCAAATTGAAATGATAGTGACTGGTACATAAACATATACATAATCATTTTACTCTTACATGATCATCTCTTCCTTCTCTTCCCTGTATTGAAATCGCAACCCACTACTTGCCCCACGTCAACAGATGGAAAACATGCAAACTAATAGAATGCGTTAGAATAAAATAATTCAAATTTTCTGCATATTATTACCCTATGTTTGTCATGAACATCAAATAATTTCCCATCACAATGAGCAACTATGGACCAGAATACCCCCAGATATACATTCAAAAACCTCAGACTAGCTATGACCGGAGAAGCAGACAAATGCAAAATATTACGAACATGAAAGTACATACATGAACACAATGCAGACCCCTATGTGTTTTGCCATATTAGAACTTGAAAGTCTATGTAATTCCATGGAGGCAGTTAAATCTGTTTGTCGTGGACAAAATACCTCGACCCGTTAGAAAGTCTTAAACACATACACTGCATGACTAAAGGTTTAAACACCTACACTGCATGACTAAAGGTTTAACAAACAATACTGTTACATCAATTTTTCTACTAGAAAGTTAAACTATCTTCAACATTACAAATTTAGCTATCACAGAATATAGTTAACCAATAATTAGAAGCAAAAACATGATACCACGCTAATAATTGACTTAAACAAACTAATTTAGTATCTATCAGAGTTGGATACAGGTAATACATAGGATCAGTAAAAATGCACTGTACAACACATGGAATATGTATATATGTGCAGATAGCTGGAAGAATGTCATTGAGCTACGGTACCCTACATCCTTCACACTTGCTGCTAATTGAAACAAATTAACCCATATTATTACTTGTTAGACGTTTTAGGAAAATATTCACCATAACTAGCTAACGTCTGACATGCAAAAAAAATTGCGTCAACTGCAACAAGAAATGTAGTAATAAACTCAACAACCATACTTAGTCTAAATACCCCTGCTAGGTTACGTAGTTCAACAAACAATCCCCAACACGTCGTACAGATCATCTCTACAAGATGAACCATCAAATTCACAAGGGTTGACCACTTAATCACATCCATGATCTAGAACCGACGTAATTTAAGACAAAACACACCTACACTAACTCTGAAGCACCCGAAAGAGATTTTATAAGCAGGTGCTTCAGAGTAAAATCAAAGAAAATAATCTGAAAAATTTTGCATATTGCATCATTTCTATTGCTGCTCCTATTCAATTTTTTATTATCTTGAACCCTTCAATTATGGTTGTCATAGCAAATACTCAGTAAAATACTTGCTACTTAAAACACTTCCGTTTCGAGATTAAATGTGAACTGCGAGGTAGTTACTAGTTTTATACTCATAGTAGTCATATACTAAATGTACAGTTAATCTCAAGCTCTCAACCAAGTAGTATCTACTAAGTATTAAGTACTTCCATGAAAGACTACCACAAGATTACCACAGCTCGCTAGCATACTTCCATGAGCCAGCAACATCATAGTTAATGCATAATGACATCCTACAAATTAAAATAAAATTAAAAAAAACGAATCAGAAATTTCAAGAACAAACCTAGGGTTTGTGTAGAGGAAGGGGCGACGGCGGGGGAGGGGGCGGCGATGGGAGGAAGGGACGACGGCGGGGGAGGGGGCGGTGATGAGGGAAGGGCCGACGGCGGGGTAGGGGGGCGGCGATGGGATAGCGAAGGGGGAAAGGGGCGACGCCGGAGGAGGGGGCGGCGATGGGGGAAGGGCCAAAAGCGGGAGAGGAGACGACGATGGGGGGAGTGGCGACGTCGGGGGAGGGGGACGGGGATATCGATGGGGATCGATTTGGGAGGACGGAGATGGAAAGAGAGAGAGAGTGTGTGAAACATTGGGGATAATTAAACCTAAAATGAGAGAGAGGGAGAGAGCGAGACTGGGCTTTTACTTATCCGCTACCTACACCGGCGTTTTAACGCAGAAACGCCGGTGTAGAGTTGGATTTTTTATTTCTTTACATTAGCTGGCTTCTACAGCGGCGTTTCTACCGAAACGCCAGAGTAGAAACACCGGTGTAAAACTATTTTCTTGTAGTGTAGAGATTAGAGATTAGAGATTAGAGATATTAGAAATTAGAGATTTAGTTTATTTTCTCAATGCATATTAATTACCCAACGAAGATTTAATAAAATTAAAAAAACACATCCAATATATATGAGTAATGCTTCAGCCACTACCAATTTCACTATCATTTTATTCACTACCTTAGGTGGCACTCCTATTGGAGAGTTCCCTCACCTAGTTCATCTTTCCTTACCTATTGGAGTGTGTCACTTAAGGTAGTGAAGAGAAATGTAGTGAAATTGGTAGTGGATGTGACATTACTCAATATATATATGTGAAGCCAAATAAAATTAAAGTCAATGTATCTACAGTCAATACTCTCTAAATTTTTTTGATGAACCGGATAGAGCCGAAGGCTCTAGCCATGCACTAAATCATATACACCAAAAGTTAATACAAACGTAGCATCAAAAAGTAGACGATTTACAAGATGTAAACAAAAATAAACCAAACAAACAGGCTACAGAAAAAACAGACAGGCCGATCCAGGAACCGGACACCAGCCACGAACAGCCGCACTACGAGGGGTAATCGTCGAAGCCGAAGCAGGGGCAGACGAGGGTCCTCTATTAAGCGCCCAGGAACAGGCATCCCGAATGCTTCCAAATCAACACCAAAAAATAGTATGGTGAAAGCACTAAATAGGATCACCATGAGAGAGAAAAAATAATATGAGTATGGGGGCTGATCAATTACGATCAGTGGCTAGCCCGAGATAGGCCCAGGCACCACAAAAGAGATCAATAGTCACCAACTTGAACAAAACAAACAGCCACAACAAACTCCAGATAGAAACAAGGCACCAAACCATATAAAGAAGCACTAATACGGCCGATAACAGATAAACAAGCCACGAAAATTAACGGTAGCAGCTATAAACAAACACTGGGTTAATAAGACCACCCAGAGCAGAACAGAAGTAAGCAATATAATTTACTACAAAGGAGATTTGATAAGGATACCGTCGCGGAGCATTACCGCTAATAACCAACAACGAAAGATTTTGAAATACGACACTACTTCGGATCCGACAACCTGTACAAAAAAGCCGCCTCGGGTGAGGGCACCGAAACTTCAAAAACCAATAGAGGAAGGAAAGCAGAACAAAGGCCCAGAGAACACCCAGGGTGAGGCAATCAACAGCAGCCACAAATCCAATAGTGGGAGAAATCAAAACACTGCTAGTAAATGCAGGTGCACAAAATAAACCCACTAGATGGGGAAGCCTGGCATCAGATAACCAAATTAAACTAAAGAAAAGACTCATAACCGCTTTACTCCTGCGAAGAGAAAGATCAGAAATCAGAACGAATACCAAGTAGAAAAGATCATATATAAAAGACTAGAACAGTAGAGATTATATAGCATGTAAAACTCGAAGACAATGAGTCGCATCAGTAATTCTAGAGCCGTGAAGCTCATTTTTAGCCTCTTGCTTTAATGCAGATGACCAAAAGGTGAAAAGAAAATTAAACTCTTCAATGATGGAGAATGAAGATGAAGCTCTCTGTCTAAATAATCTTTTGTTCCTTTCCATCCAAAGGATCCAGATGATGATTTGGATAGAAAGGAACCAAGAACGGCGATACTTAAAGCGCGATGGAATACTGGACCAGCAAGAATGTAAATTGTTAGGAATGGTGGCGATTTCCCATGCCAGTGTAGAAATTTTCCAAAGCGGACGCGCAAAATCGCATCCCACGAAAAGGTGGTTGGCGTCCTCAAACGACGAGACACACAGGGGACAGTTCTGTCCCCAAGCCAGATTCCTATTGTTAAGAACTTTGGCCGTAAGAAGCCTGTTGTTAAGAGCCAGCCAAGTCACAATTTTGACCTTAAGCGGGGCACATGATTGCCAGATGGTCTCGACGATAGGGGAGCGGATGCCTCTAAAATTGAGAAATTGATAAAAAGATTTGACCGAGAAAACACCCGCCGAGTTCCATCGCCAATAGAAATCCTCCCTAGGATGCCAAACATAATTGTTCAGAGAGGACATAAGCTCAGTGAACTGGGATGATAGTTGAGGGGGAAGGTTGACAGAGAAAAGGACGGTCCAAATATGATGAGAGTTTATGATATTGAGACAATCTGCTACAGTAGCGTGTGGAGCGGCAACCAGCCTGTAGAGAGCAGAAAAAGAGGAGGCTAATTTGACATTACCTATCCATAGGTCATGCCAGAATAGAGTTTTGGAACCGTCAAAACAGGCATGGGCAATGCCACATTGGAAGGCGGCGGCAGCTTTCCAAATGCCTTTCCAAAAAGGGGATGCGAAACGATGGACATGGTTGGGAAAAACCCACCAATTGCCATCTGGGTAGCAATTAGCCCTGATACTTTGTATCCAAGGTAAACGATCGCTTTTGAGAAATTTCCAAATCCATTTACCCAACAGAGCAATGTTATGGTTACGGCGATTAATGACTCCCAGTCCCCCTGCTTCCTTGGAAGAGCACACTAATGTCCAATTGGCTAGGTGGGATCCCCGATGGTAATCAGAGGACCCAGACCAAAAAAAATTGCTCCGGATTTGATCAATTTTCTTGATAACCCAGGACAGGATGAAGTAAAAAGACATCATAAATAGGGGGATAGAGGAAAGCACCGAATTGAGAAGGACCAGTCTGCCTCCTCTAGAGAGCAACTTGCCTGTCCAAACATTCAGTCTAGATTCCACCTTATCCACCAGAGGCATCCAATCGGATCTATGCAATTTGCCCCATCTGAGGGGCATTCCCAGGTACATGATAGGGAATGACGCTATAGGACAGTTGAAGAAATTGGAAATCTCAAGCTGGCGGTTGGGAGAACCCCCCAGCCAAAGAACAGAAGATTTCTGAAAATTGATGGTAAGGCCCGGAGCCATTTCAAATAAGTATAGGAGAAGTTTAAGATTACGGAGAGAGTGATTGTTTGGCTTCGCAAAAATGATAGTATCATTCGCGTATTGCAGATTTAATACACCGGGAAAAGACCGTGATTCCCCCAGACCATCAATGGCGTGAGCATCCCACGCATTGCGCAACAGTTTGCTAAACACGTCTGCAACCAGAGCGAAAAGGAGAGAGGAAAGAGGATCGCCCTGTCGAAGACCCTTTTTGATCTTAAATTTGTTACCTTCTGAACCATTGATGAAAATGGATGAAGTGCCAGAAAGCAGGCTGGACTTAATCCAATAAATCCATTTGGACCCAAACCCCCTATGGACCAATATGTCCAGAAGAAATTCCCAATTCACGTTGTCGTAGGCTTTTTGAAAATCTAATTTGAGGAGAATGCCTTCAGAGTTTGATCTGTGGCACTGAGAAATAATTTCTTGAGCCGACGCAATACTATCTAGGATAAAACGATCCTTGATGAAACCCGATTGTGCAGGATCAATAGGGAGGGCATAACCTTACTGAGTCTCGTAGAAAGAACTTTCATGATAATTTTAAAGGAGGTATTAATAAGACTGATAGGTCTAAAATTGGATACCGTGTTAGCACTCGCAATTTTAGGAATGAGAACAATGTGCGCGTAATTGATACGGTCAAAAGAGAGATCGCCTTGATGCAATTTCGGGAACATACGGAAAAGATCATCTTTAAGACAATGCCAAAACTTTTGGAAAAAGAATGCAGGAAATCCGTCAGGCCCTGGAGCGGAATCACTTTTAAGAGCGAATACCGCCGCTTTAATCTCCTCCATCGAAAACGGAGCCTCAAGAGATGAGAGATCGTTCGAAGGGGGGCCGTAAAGGTGATGCCAATCAAGGGTAATCTCTCGCTGTTTTTGAGAGCCGATGAGATTTTTATAGAAAGCCAGGAACGATCGATGAATCTTTGCATCAGAGGAAAGATCGACACCATTGTCGGAGATCGAAGAGATATGATTACACCGCTGTCTGTGCGATGCAAATGAGTGAAAGAACGCTGAGTTACCGTCACCTTCCTTTAACCATTGCACCCTGGCTCTTTGAGCCCACTTCACATGATCCTGACTCAAGATGTCAGCATAATATTTTTTACAGGACTGCCTTTCGGCACGAACTGAGTCGGAGAGAGGGCCCAGCTCTTCCTGCTGATCAATTGCTTCAATTGAAGCGAGAAGAAATTTTTTTAGGAAATTGGTATTAAACTGTCTATTGTATCTCCAAATCTTGCAACCAAATTTGATGGCGTGAAGTTTGAGAAGAATGCTAGCGAAGCCGGAAGGTCCGGAGACCGCAGCTAAACATTCCTCAACTAGATTGATGAAGATGAGATCTTGCAGCCAGAACTTTTCAAAATGGAATTTACGTTGATGGTAGAAAGGGAAATTCGAATAAAGAGCAATGGGAACGTGGTCAGATGAAGGATTAGGAAGATCCTTGAAAAATGTATTATGGAATCGGTTGATCCAAGATTGAGAGACAAGAAACCGGTCCAGTTTGGCCAAGGAAGGAGACTGACGCTGGTTAGACCAAGTGAATGATCTACCATTGAGGAGAATGTCCGTCAACTGCAATTCCCGGATGCAGTCATTAAATCGGAAGGAATGGAGATCAACCGAAGCAGAGGAAGATCTTTCAGATGAGAATTTAGTTACGTTGAAATCTCCACAGAAGAAGCATATACTGTTAGCAAAAGACTGAAGAGATTGGAATTCCTCCCAGAATAATGGACGGCCTTCCTGAGAAGACGTCCATAAACCGAGATGACCGTAATGACACAATTGAGAGAAAACCAATGTAGCTGAATGATAAGAAAGTAGGTTAGACGTTGAACTGAGATAAGGGAAAAGACCGATTCTTTGAAACCCAATAGAATACCCCCTCGGGAACCTGCAGCGTCTAGAGAGATCCATTTGGAAATAATGGATCCGCCTATAGCCCGAAAGACAGTAGGGGAAGGGGAATCCATCTTAGGCTCTTGAATGGAAATCAAATCGCAGTTAGAAGAGCTAATTAATTGGAAAATCGCCCTCTGTTTGACGGGGCAATTGAGACCCCTAATATTCCAAGAAACACTAATCATAAACACCATGATGCTCACAAACTCTTTTATGTTCAAAATGTCTAATCGAAGAAATGAAAGAAGAGTTATACGTCTCAGTTCTAAAACCCAAGCAGTGCATTTGGTGAGTTAGTTGAGAATCAGACCAATGATCAAATTGGGAATGAAAAATGGATCCTAGGCTCTCAACCTCCTGTTGAGGCTGAGAAATCAAGGATGATTCGGTCGGGGAAATACCACATCCTAAGAAGGTGGAAGGGTCCCGAGATTGGGATAATAAAGCTGCTTTCTTAGCAAGAATTCTAGCGCTGGACCGTATAATGCGCGGCGGGGGATATTCTGCCTGTAACGCAAAATGGTCTGCCCCGCCAAACACTTTAAACGGGCTGCCAGGAGATGAACTCCTGGTAGAGACGTCTAGAATAGGACCAGCGAGATTCAGACTAGGGGAGGGCGACGATGAATATGCTGATACAGTGAGCGAGGGATGGGTCACCGACCTCTGCCGCACCTTTACAGGTGCGTAGAGGCGGGGCCCCCCTTCGACAAGACCAGTTAGCCATTTCAATACTTTCGCATAGATAGGGAAAGTAAAGAAAGATAGAAGAAGAGAATGGAATGAGTGGAAAGACAAATTTAAAAGACAGCATTTGATATCCAAACCCTTACCGAAAACAATACAAACACCTAGAAAGAAATTGAAATCACAACAGTAAATGGGTACCTGCTGTAACACCCCTGCCCCGGGCCCGGACAATTTATACAATTTATAAGACAAATTAGATACTATGTAGTACAACTGCCCACCACAGGCTGCCTCTCAAAAGGTGGTTAACCGAATTGGTGACTCTTGATCCTTGGCAATTATATTTATATAATAGTTTATTTCTTGAAACCTTCGGTATGGGACAAATCCCTTCTCCCATACCCGTAGCACACCCCAGGGATTTAATCCCCAGGTTTGCCACGTCATGCCAAAGAAGCACACAGCACACATGTGATGTGCCTTCATACCCGGTGGGTCCCCCCACCTATTCACAAACCGGGGTACAAACAAACCCCATTTTCAAATCAATTTAATTCTTTATAAATCTCTCCCATAGAATAATTCTATAGGACCAAGTCTCAAATTCATTTATTATATATATTTCAAACCATATATATATTTCACAAATACGGGGTATTACATACACCCCCCCTTCAGAAATCAGCGTCCTCGCTGATGAGCACGGGGCATGCACAATCTAGTGCAGGATCTACTTTCTAGCCGATGCAGAGCATTTCTGTGAGCGTCACTCTCGTCTTTGGAATTCTGGAGACCAATCCCACTCTGCGGATCATTCTATGGATAGACCTCTATCCATCGTCCCAGACTACTGGGGATTGTCTGTCTCTCTCCGCCGATCATCCTGGAGTCCATAACTCACTGCTCTCACACCCTCGGTGTCGAAAGTCAGCTCTGATACCATTTGTAACACCCCTGCCTCGGGCCCGGACAATTTATACAATTTATAAGACAAATTAGATACTATGTAGTACAACTGCCCACCACAGGCTGCCTCTCAAAAGGTGGTTAACCGAAATGGTGACTCTTGATCCTTGGCAATTATATTTATATAATAGTTTATTTCTTGAAACCTTCGGTATGGGACAAATCCCTTCTCCCATACCCGTAGCACACCCCAGGGATTTAATCCCCAGGTTTGCCACGTCATGCCAAAGAAGCACACAGCACACATGTGCTGTGCCTTCATACCCGGTGGGTCCCCCCAGCTATTCACAAACCGGGGTACAAACAAACCCCATTTTCAAATCAATTTAATTCTTTATAAATCTCTCCCATAGAATAATTCTATAGGACCAAGTCTCAAATTCATTTATTATATATATTTCAAACCATATATATATTTCACAAATACGGGGTATTACACCTGCTGTGGCGAAGAATCCTTCTTAAGCGCCAAATCCCCTTCGTCTAGCAGGTCGTCCTGCTCGATCCAGGCATCATCTTTGGAGGAGGAGAGTGATTTGACTTTGATCGGAGGAAGGGCAGGGGCCAAATCATTAATGCCAGCAAATTGAGATTGCTTGATAAACTTATCCCAATCTGATGCATAGTGGGGGTTAGGATCCCACACCGGCCATTGAGAAGACTGAGGAAGAGGCGCGGGTGTGGCTGAGGTCTTAGCTGGTCGATGAGGGGGAGAATTCCTCTCAGTGCAAGAAGGTTTGAAGGGGGAAGCTTGCGTTTTTGAGGACGAAGGGAGGCTCGGCTTCGCCGACACCATAGCGGGATTTATCCACACTAGGTTAGGAGGTTTAGATGGGGATATCTTGGAAGAGGGAGGAGGAACATATTGCTTGGAGGAAGGGGTGAATTTCTTTCTCGAAGATGGGAACCTTTCCAATTGGGTCTAGAGGACGATGAAGAACCCGGATGGAAAGGGGTGTTGGAAGCAGCCGACTTGGGAATGGGCTTCGACAGAACATTAGAGGAGAGGGGAGGATGACCTTTCATGATCGCTGGGTCGTGATAAAGGACAGAGACAGTGAAGCTATTGAATTCATCAAAAAGAGCGTACACCTCAATGCGAGAAGATTGGCTCGGAATACGGAACAGTGCTTCCACCTGAAGGCATCCCGAGGCAAGCTTAGACGACGATGAAATGCTCACTATCTCCCCGATGCATCTGGACATCATCCCCACTAGCTGCAAGGTTGAACAGCACGGGGGAAGTCCGATCAGCATGACCTTGGTCGCAGCTGACCCAGAAGGTTGCAACGGAGGGCAGAAATTAACCCACTTTCGGAATGCCAGGGAGATAGATCCGATAGTAAGAGTTGAATTGGAGATAAATTCATCAAGCACCTTAGGAGAAGGGCATAGAATAACTATGTCCCCGTTGGAACACGGGCTAATCTTCCAATCCCAATCTTTCACATTGCAAGTTTCACAGAGAAAGGAGTTGAGGGTGAAAGCGGGAATCGATCCCTCACTGAATGAAACCGCCCCATAAGTATCGAAAAACTTAAGTCTGTCTGACAATTCCAAATGCGAGATGAAGACCTGGGTAATGGGTGGTTTACTCGGAGGGGATAGATCGACCGTAGGAGCCTGCACGGCCGGAGTGAGCACTCCAGAGATACGATTTTCGATAGGGGGAGTGGGGAGGAGAAGGGTAGAGGATGCTTCCTTCGAAATGGGAACCTTGTGGGATTGCTCCGCAGCGAGCTTGCGTTGAAGAGACGGCATGTCGAGAGCCTTCAACACTTGCTCCGAAATCGGCGCACCCAAGGTCAGCCCAAGCATTCGCTGGAGGGCAAAACATCGAGCTCGACCGTGGCCAGATTTCAGACAGAAGAGACACTTCATTTTGAGAGCACAATATTTTTTAACATGCCCAGATTGCAAACAATTGAAGCAGAGTGGATAAGATCGGAGATATGGGGGTGTAGAAGAGTATTTAGAATTAGGGTTGATGAAGTTAAATAGGCGAGAAGCTGAAGAGGTGGTAGACCCTAGAAGGTTCTCGGAGGTGGGTTTAGGTAAACTAGGCCCAAATAAATCCAGAGCTGCCGAATTTTTTTTTTGGGCAATTTTTTTTTTAACAACCTCAACCCATGACGTATCCATGGCCCACCAACAAAACGAGACATGAAAACAATGGGTCACCGACGAAAAAGCCCAGTAATGGAGGGGGAGGGATCAGAAAAGTCACTGAAGATAATAGAGATAGATGGTAACGGCAGTAATTGCCGGAGAGCCGCCGCCAGGTGATCGGCGATAAGAGGAGTACCCTACGGAGGTAGCAGGCGTCGCCCAACAAGTGGGAGAAGACCAACACAACCAAGGGTGAACAATTAACAACCAATTAAAGGAATGTTCCAATAACGCTGGTGAGGTACAACACAACCAGAGAGATCTAGAATCAATCCCCGTTGAAACACCTCACGACGCCTACAGAATGGAAAATCAAACTCCAGAAATTTGAAGAGACTTGGCGACACAACCGAAGAGAGAGGGGGAGAGGCAGTCCAATCACACCAACGGGAACAATAATAATGAGGAAACAAATTAAACTTACAGTGATCGGCTTCTGGAATACCAAAGTAGCTGAGGGCTCCCTCCGACAGCAATCACGATCCGGAAAAAGAAACCTTCGACAAGAGACTTCAGCCCAGACGACAGGGTGAAGGTTGAGGAACCCTAGCTGACCAGAGACGGCGAAAGAAGCCTCCAAGACTGAGACCAATATACGCAATCTCCGCTAGCTCGATGCTGGTGACCATAGAGAATGCCGACAGAAGAGCGCAAGGGGAGGAGCGTCAAGCAATGCAATGCGAGGCCCAAGGAACGCTGCCGAAAGGTAGGGAAGCACAGGAGACTAGGCTTCCAGCGGAGAGAGAGGATGAAGGGCTTTGAATCAAAATCGATAAGAATGAGATGGGTCGGAAGGAATTTGGGAGCTCTACAAAATTGATTGAAGGGAGAAGGCGAGAAAGAGGGTGGATCAATGGGATCTGGGGAGAGAAGATGCCGAGAAAGAGGATGGATTTCAAGAGTTAAGCAAATTTTTTTGTTCCAACATGATCAATACTCTCTAAATTAAACTTGAACTTCCACATGTTTGCAGATTAAAAGAAAAAAATTAATAATAATAATAATTCCTGGAAAGTTAACAAAAAATACTATTTATCTTTTATATGTGGAGGAAAATAGGAAGAAAATATTACCCTTTAAAAAAATAAGGATAAAATTAGGGCCGGCAATAGGCCGGATTTGGGCTGGACCCATTTAGGCCTGAGCCCAATCGAAGTTTAAAGCATGGGTCCAAGCTTGGCCCGACCTCGCTTCGGGATTAAAAAAGTAGGCCTGAGCCAGGGCACGAATTAGATCCGAACTATTTGTGCATGTTTTAATATATAACTTTTCAATAAAAAAATTCTTTGAGAATAATATATGATATAAAAAAATAACAGTAATAGGAATACGACTTAAATTTTTTGTATTCAGATCTAATTTGATTATTTTCGTTTTAACTACATATATAAATTATAATTTCTCTCTATAAATTTTAATACTCATTTCAACTTACATACATATATGAATATTCTCTATAAAAATACTCATATTTAAATATATATGATATATACATAAAATATACAAATGCACATGCAGAAATTTGATTCGGACCTATCGCACTTTAATACTTGAGCCTTAGCTCGGCCCGAATTCCACTCAGGCTTAAAAACTTGAGCCCGAAATGAAAATTATTAGCATAAATCTGCTAATAACTCCGAGTCAGATTGGGTTCGGATCAATTGGCACTCTTAGATAATATGTTAATAAATTAATCTGTTAATTGGATTTTTGACCCGAATTAATTTTCCATTAGTTACTGGGGGTATTCTAGTCAATGCCAAGTAATTCACGTCAATCTAAGCATGGGAGTTAGGACTTGGCAGAGGTTAGTCTTAAATTAAAGGGCTAAGCTTTTTAGCACGTGCCAGCTGCACGTTCTGTTAATTCTTTCTTCCCTCGTTTCCTTCCTTTATTTCCAGTTTTGCAATTAACACGGCTGTTGGAGGGCGACAAAATTGGCTCTGTGCCTGTCTGATTTGTACTCAAAATGACTCTCCAAAAAGAACAGTTTTTTACAATATGCTCAATATACCCCTAAGAGCATTTGTAGTTGTTCCGACCTAAATTTTAGATATTTGGCATGCAAAGATTATAAAATTTGGATTTCAGCTATAATCGTTTAAACCTAAATTTTGGATTTTAATTTAAAAAAATTGATGGACGAGAAATAATTTTCTACCCATTAATTTTTATTATTATTTTTTAAATAAAAAATCAAGGGACGGTGAATCATTTTCCCATCTAAGAATTTTTTTTAAAAATAAAGTGAAATTAATTCCTAATTTACTGTTAAATTAATTCTAATTAAATCTTAAATAACTTAATTCTTAATTAATTTCATTTAAAGAAATAATATATACACATAGAAATATCTATCTTAATTAATTTTTTTTTACCAAATGAATGAATAAATGGGCTGGACGGGGAATTATTTTCTGTCCGTCAGTCTGAACGAGAAATGATTTCCCGTTTGGCAGATTTCTTATTAAAAAAAAACAACGACGAAAGATGATCTTTCGTCTGATTGAACGGACGAAAGATCATCTTTCGTCTGCTATTTTTCCTAAAATCCTATTTCTTCTCCCAAATATAGCAGACGATTGTTCACCCCATACCCAAGATTTGGGTATATAGCGAATGACTGCAGCGATTTTTTTCTATTTTTTTCAAAAATAAGTATATAGCCAACGACTACAGATGCTTTAACAAATATTCTAATATCATATACATCTCTCATAAATGTGTACTTTTAAATTTGCCCATGAAAATTTAAATCTTATTTCTTATTTATCTCAATTTAAGATATCAATAACTTCATCATTATTTATCTCTATTATTGCAAGTGTCAGTCCACCAGTAAGCATTTTTGTTGGTAGGCAAAAGGTCAGGAGTTCAAATATTGTTTGCACAAAAAAAATTCTAATTAATATACATTCGAGATAAAATGTGGGTGTGTAGCTATGACTTTATTCAAAAGAAATTTTAAAAAAAACCCATTATTTAACTCTCGGATGATTAAATTTCAAATTTAATAATTTAATAAGAAAGAGCTTAATTTTTTTAGAAAGAATTAAGAAAAATAAATGTGAACTTTATGATATATCTAACAAATTTGGAGAATAACTGAAAGAAAAAAGATGTAGTTATAAAGATGTAACGTTAAAAAAAAAAATCTCTTGAAGAAATTTTAAATAGACAGTGCATTATCCCCCAAAATTTCATTGTCTGTTTCATGCAAGGTCCCAACTACAACTACTGATTAATCCAAAATTAGTAATGCTACATCCACTACCAATTTTACTACATTTCTCTTCATTACCTTAGGTGGCACACTCCAATAGTTAGGGAAAGATAGAGAAGGTGGGAGAACTCTTCAATAGGAGTATGCCACCTAAGGTAGTGAACAAAATGATAGTAAATGAAACATTACTCATCCAAAATTTGTGTCTAAAATATAATTTATACCGGGACGAAATTCAGCTGTAACGCAATTGCGGAGATGATTGAAATCCTACAAATAATAATCGTCATGGTCAACTAACTCAAATTATGTATTTGATTTTGTTTCTAACAAAAGTGTTTTAGCTGGATGTAGATTTACTCTAATTGTAATAGATTTCCATGAAAGATTAGGTTTGTTTAGTTTGTAAACACATAGCGAAAGTAATTTAAAATACTTTTTAACTTTTTGTTTTATTTAACATTAATATCTATTAATTATGGTTTAAATTAATTAAACTAAATTGATTTTAATTAAATTAAACAAAAAAAGCCAAAGCTTAAAAAAAATCAAGAGAAAAAAAATTATACTAAAAAAACTAAATCCAAGAAAAAAAAATGAAGCCAATTAGTCCCACATTGTCCAGAAGAAGAGGAGTTTGAGAGTTTAAATAGAGTTCTGTAAATTGTATGAATGACAAAGGAATTAATTAAGGACTTAATTTCAATCAAATATAGCTCAATTTTAATTATGCAAATTAATTAGTGACTAATATGAAATTAAAAGAAATCAAATAGTATATTTTGAGTGCTGGCAATTTCATGTGGGGACTTTTAGTCCCACGTCGGCCAAGAGATGTGTATTTTCGTTGTTTAGATAGTATTTTGTAAATTTTGCCTTTGATAAAGAAAAACGAAGAGTTGGAAAGAGAGCATGGTTTTGAGTCTTTGGCAAGAAAGAAAGAGTCTAATATTTCAAGGGGAGGAAACTAGCCCCTATTAGTAAGGGTCTCGTAGCTTTCTTGGAGCAGCAGATTGAGCACACAGTTGGTAGCATTGTCATGGAAAGCACTCTGGATGATAAGGACATTCCTACTAATATGATTCTGGGCTGCTGTGGAATCAATCTCAGAGATCTGAAGGGAATAAAAGAATAAAATGTTGGTAAACAGTACTGCCCAAGTGTACGGTAGGCTACAATACGAATCCAAATTACACAATTTGCTACAGGGATTTTTCCCCGATTTAAATTCCTACAGTGCATCGCAACCAAATAAGGTGAGAAGTTTTAGTGTCTTCCGCCAGGAGGCTATGAATATTATGAGATTGAGATTGGGCAAGACATTAGATCAATGATCCCACCTCCTAGGGATGTTAGGAGATCTCATTTATGTTTTGCTAAGACATGCTACTACTTTGCTTTGTTTTGATTTGAGTTCGTCCCAACCCGAAGGATGTTTGGGTTAATTGTCATCTGTATGCTCTCCCAGGTTTCTGTATTTGTTTAGTTAATTACTTTTTAGTAAAACAGGGCGGACAACTTGACATATTCCACATTATATTATATTATATTATATCTCAAGCTAATAGGACTATCCACTCTCTCCTTTCTCTATTTTGGAATAGAGAAAGAAGAGCAAAAGTAGGAGTTCAAACTTATCTTATCACGTACAGATCACACCTACAACTTAATAAAACAAAATTAAAAAATATAAAAAACACAAAAAACTCTTCCTCTCCCCAAATTCCCCCAACCCATCCTCGCCCAAAACCCACCTGTCACCGTTCATTGTTCGCAAATCCGCTCCAATCCAAACCGTCGCCGTTCGCCATCCACCAGTCTATCCAAAAACAAGTCATTCTCGTTCGCTTATCCTCGCTATCGTCCCTAGCTCAAAACTCAACTGTAATCGTTCGCCGTTCGCCAGTCAGCCCAAATCCAAGCAATAGCCGTACGCCATACCCCAAATCCTCACCAAGATTAAGGTATTCATGAAGTTGTAAGATCCTCTCTTATTTTGGATTAAATATTTACTATTTTTTAGAATATTGAGAATATGAGATTAATGTATTAATCAAGTTGTAACATCCTCTCTTATTTTGGATTGTATATATAGTATAATTATTTGCTAAAGAGGTGAAATATTTGATGAATCTAAGAGTAATATCTAAAGATCCTTTGGTTTATTATGTGCTGCTTCGTCTTCTCGTGTTAAATTCTTCAATCTTATCTCTATTTACTATATTCGCTCATCCTATTTGATAATATGCATGAATGAACTGAAATATGTTAGTTGTAGGAGCATGCTGTATGGTGGGGGCATATGGAACTCAAGTGGATGGGTTTTAATTTTGAATTTGATTAGAGATTTATACACCAATCTTTGAAATATAGGGTTCAGTAAGATACTTATAGATGTGGGAAAGTTCAAATTTGGGTTCGGGATTATCTTGATTACAATTATTTTCTCATTTGTGGTGCTGATGAACACATTATTATTCACTTTTTAGAGCAATAATCTTAATATAATTAGACATTTAAAAGCTCTCTATATGGTATTTAACTCCTATTTTCTCTTTTCCATAGGAAACAGCTTATAGCAGCAAAACGAAGCAGATTTAGGACTTCAAGAATAATACACAGCAAACTGCAGAGGATCAGTCGACTGGTTCCTCAACCAGGAGACTGAACAAGAGAAGCTGATTTTCCACAACTATCGACACAGTCGACTTACTCTCAAAGACAGTCGACTGGTATGATCAAAGGTGAAATCTACATAAGTCTCGACTCAGTCGACTGGTTTGAAGACAAGTCGACTGGTCTGCGGCGGAGTAAACAGATAAGATATTCGAAGATACACCTGAATCTGATTTCAAATCTATTTGAATCAAGATTTTATGCAGCGAATCAAATCTAAAGACAGGGTATTTTCCAAGTGAACAGATAAGGAAAGAAAGGAGAAAAGAGAAAGATATTAATCATCAAATCAAATAAAGAAAGATCTTCCTGAAAAAGGGGAAACCCTAATTCTCAGCCGTACTCTATAAATATCAGAATACCATCTCCAGAACGGCCTCTCTCCGCTCTCTCAACTCCACAACTCCATCCAAGGATCATCAAATCTATCTCGTGGACGCAACTTAATCAGAGAGTTCCCAACCATCAAGTCATCAACCCGTGCTTCACTCCATCAACATCGAAGAAGGAGAGAGAAGATCCAGCATCCAGAAGGCAGTCGACTGTGTGACAGACAGTCGACCATATTGCCGGAATCCATTAGTTTATTTCTTCTTCTCTCTTTATTCTTTTATGTTGATCATGTATTTGAACTTGTTAAGCAATAAAAGTATTATTATGTGGAACTAATTTCATAGTTGGGTAGATCGAAACCGTAGTTATGTAGTGCTATATTCTTCTGAGATCTTCTAATTACTTATTGATTGAATCTGGTTGAATTTACATGGATTAATGGTCATCAAACTTGGATCTTGAAGTCTGAGAGCAGTCGACTGAGGTGAGAGCCAGTCGACTGACATACAGCACGTGAGAATATCAAGTTTATGTTATCATTTATCTAAATCTGTTATATGAAGCATATTGAGACGACCGAATCTCGTGCCCATAATTTGTAACAAAGGAATCTTTAGGGGTTCTTGGTTCAATCAACTTAGAGGATCTAGATCTGATACCAATTTCTAGAACTTTAAGTGTTTGTTCGTTTCCACTGTTCTTATGTTTTCTCTAAGTATGACTTAGTAGATACCATGCTAAAATACTTAGGGGAAGAAACGAATTAGAGTAGATACCATGCCTAATTCTTGGCTTAGGGAAACAATACTTTAAGGAGTAGATACCATGCCCTTGAAGTGAACAACATGAGTAATTGGAAGTAAATTCAGAAGGTTACTTAGCATTACTAACTATTGGTGGAAATCAACAACCCAACTATTCAAGAGATATTTGTGATTCAAACTCATCTTTCTTAGTTTAATCTTTTTAATTCTTTTAGATTTCTACAACAACCCTTCATCATTTATTATTAGTTTTATTGATTAGTAAGTTGAAGACTACAATCTCTGTGGGATCGACCCTTGCTATTACTACGATTCGATTCGTGCACTTGCGAGGTTTTTATAATTTGTGTCTAGTTTTATCTATTTATTTAGGTATCTAGATTCCAACAACAAGTTTTTGGCGCCGCTGCCGGGGATTGTTTAGTATTTTAACTTACAAGTCAGTAGAATTTTATTAGTTTTTCTTTTCTTTTATTAATACTTTTTCTTTTAGGTTACAGGACTTCGGTGAATGCACGGTAGACGATCACTTCGACCAGAACTACTACCAATTGACGCGGAAACAGAACGCACTTTGCACAGACTAGGTAAGTTATTTGCAGCACACCAGTCGACTGCCCACGCTAACCAGTCGACTGATCAGAGACCTAGTACATATACAGCAATGGCAGAAGAAATACCCAATCGCGTACCAATGCAGGACAAATTCACTCCTAAGAATATTGAGCAACCTTCCTGCATCTCTTTTCAACCTAATGCCACAGGGAACATGCACCTATCTCCTCATTTACTTAGTATGGTTCCCCACTTTAGTGGCAGACCAGATGAAGAGCCTCATCTTCACTTGCAAGACTTTTTCGATCTTTGCAGGACACAAAGCGTCCAAGGGCTCACCGCTGAACAAATCAGGTTAATCTTGTTTCCTTTTTCTTTAAAACTTAATGCTAAGTTATGGTATAATTCTTTGGAACCAGGATCAATTAATTCATGGGAGCAATTGGCAACGAAATTTTTGAAAGAATTCTTTCCAGCCCAGAAAACCAAACAGCTAAAAAGGGAGATTCAACTCTTCCAACAAAAAGATGGAGATTTATTCTTTGAGGCATGGAAGGATTTCAAAAGCAAGCTTCTCAAGTGTCCAACTCACAATTTGCCTAAGGATGATCAGGTACAAGCTTTTTATGAAGGTTTAAATGATACTAATAAAGCAATTGTTGATGCAGCTTGCAATGGAATTCTAATGAGGAAAAGTGGAGAAGAAGCCATTGAACTTTTTGAAGAACTCAGCGAGAACTCCCAACAATTCTCAACAAGAAGGGGACCTTCGAAGAAACAGGGAGTCTACGAAATCTCTAATAATAATAACATTCAATTAGAAATGGCAAACATGAATAAAAAAATTGATATGCTTGTTAATGCAATGTCGACAATGGGTGGAGTTAAAAATCAAACAAGTGAAATGTGTGCAATTTGTTCTCATTTAGATCACACAACTGATACATGTCCCATGTCTACTTTTACAGATCAGGAGCATGCAAACTATGTGGGACGAGGAGTATTTCCACCGAAGAACAATCCATACTCGAACACATATAACCCAGGATGGAGGAATCATCCAAACTTCTCATGGAGCAATAATCAAAACAATCAAGGGAATCAATTCACACAAGGACATACAAGGAACCCTCAGATGGGAAGTGGGTTTGAAAGACCAGCTCCAGAACAGAAGAAGTTGGATTTTGAAACCACTGTTCTTCAATTGCTCCAACAACAACATCAAACAAGCAACCAACAAGGACAAGCAATTCAGAAGTTGGAAACCCAAATTGGTCAGATTGCAAAAGAGCTAAGCGAAAGAAAGGCAGGTGAACTCCCTTCACAAACCATACCAAACCCAGGAGGTCAAGAACAGCTCCAAGCAGTCACAACCCTAAGAAATGGTAAGATAATTGACAACATGATTGGAACACACACAGACAAACCAGTCGACTGTCACTACAAGACAGTCGACTGCACAGACAAATCAGAAAAACAACCATCAAAAGCTTTGGGTTCAAGTAAGGTAAGTCAAAAAGTAGGGACAGTTCCACCACCATTCCCTCAAAGGTTAGTCAATAAAAAGAAAGAACAACATTTATTTGACGTCTTTGAAACTCTCAAAAAGGTAGAAATTAATATTCCCCTACTTGATGCTATTAAACAAATTCCTTCTTATGCCAAATTTTTGAAAGATTGTTGTACTCATAAAAGAACATTTCAGGTTAAGGAGGATGTTGCTTTGACAGAAGAAGTGAGTGCTGTATTATTGAGAAAACTACCACCTAAACTGAAAGATCCAGGTAGTTTCACCATTCCTTGTAAAGTTGGTGAGCACTTCTTTGAAAAAGCACTATTAGACTTGGGGGCAAGCATCAACCTTCTTCCTTACTCTGTTTACGAAAAGCTTGGATTGGGGGAACTCAAACCAACATCCATCACCTTGCAATTGGCAGATCGCAGCATCAAGAGACCTAGAGGTATTTTAGAAGATGTCTTAGTTCAGGTAAATGATTTTATTTTGCCTGCTGATTTTGTTGTGTTAGATATGGAGGAATCTTCAATGTCATCATCTCTACCGATCATATTAGGTAGGCCCTTTATGAGTACAGCTGATATAAAAATTTGTGTTAAAAAGGGCATTATAAGTATGAAGATAAACGGAGAAAAAGTGGAATTTAAAATGTTTGATACACTAAAATTACCACAAGATGATCATGAATGCTATAATATTGATGTGGTGCAGGAGATTGTTGATCAAACATTTCAGGTACATAGCGTTGAACCACTACAAGCCACAATCACTCAATCTCTAACTTTATCTCATGTTGAACAGGAATACGATGACTGGGAGATTGCAGAGACAGTACATCAACTTGAAACTCCACAGTCACATTCAGGTAAGCTTGTGCCTGCTTTTGAACAGTTGGTATCTGATAAAATTTCTATTTCTTCAGATCAGGCGACTGACGAACAGAGTAAGTCGACTGGTTTTCTAACCAGTCGACCGAATCAAGATGCCCAGAACAAGTCGACTGCTGACATGGACCAGTCGACTGTACAGAAGCGTCCAGACATAGAACTCAAGCAGCTGCCCGACCATTTGAAGCACGCATTTTTAGGAGAGAACCAGACGCTACCAGTAATAATTGCTGCTAACTTGAGTGCACAGGAAGAAGAAAAGCTGCTGAAGGTATTGCGAGAACACAAAAATGCAATAGGATGGACCATTGCAGACATCAAGGGAATAAGTCCATCCAAATGCATGCATAGAATACTCCTGGAGAACGATGCAAAACCTAGCAGAGAGGCACAGAGAAGGCTCAACCCCAACATGAAGGAAGTGGTAAGAGCAGAAATTTTGAAGCTACTAGATGTTGGCATCATCTATCCTATCTCAGATAGCAAATGGGTAAGTCCTATACATGTAGTTCCTAAGAAAAGTGGAGTTACAGTGGTAACAAATGAAGAGAATGTGCTTATCCCAACAAGAGTAACCACAGGTTGGAGGGTATGCATTGATTATAGGAAACTGAACAATGAAACCAGGAAAGATCACTTCCCTCTTCCTTTTATTGATCAAATGTTAGAAAGATTAGCAGGATATAGTCATTACTGTTTTCTAGATGGTTATAGTGGCTATAATCAAATTGCTATTGCTCCAGAAGATCAAGAAAAGACCACTTTTACATGCCCTTTTGGTACTTTTGCATACAGGAGGATGCCCTTTGGACTGTGCAATGCTCCAGCTACATTTCAAAGATGCATGATGAGCATATTTTCAGACATGGTGGAAAGGTTCATTGAGGTATTTATGGATGACTTTAGTGTTTTTGGATCTAGTTTTGATGAATGCCTTAACCATTTGCAGCTGGTGCTTAAAAGATGTGAAGAATGCAATTTAGTGCTGAATTGGGAGAAGTGCCATTTCATGGTACAACAAGGTATTGTGTTGGGTCATGTGGTGTCCAAAAGGGGAATAGAGGTAGACAAGGCAAAAATTGACATCATATCAAAACTACCCCCTCCCACTACAGTTAAGGGTGTTAGGAGTTTTCTAGGACACGCAGGTTTTTATAGACGATTTATAAAAGACTTTTCAAAAATCTCCAAACCCCTTTGTGACTTGTTAGCCAAGGATGTTGAGTTTATATGGACAAAAGAATGTACAAATGCTTTTAATACATTGAAGAATCTTCTCATTTCTGCACCTATAGTCATGGCACCAGATTGGGGCCACCCTTTTGAGCTCATGTGTGATGCAAGTGATTACGCCTTAGGGGCTGTTTTAGGTCAAAGAATCAATAAGAAACCACATGTTATTTACTATGCTTCTCGAACTCTAAACGATGCACAGCTAAATTATTCTACAACTGAAAAAGAAATGTTAGCTGTTATTTTTGCTGTAGAGAAGTTTAGATCATATTTAATTGGTTCTAAAGTTATTGTTTTCACTGACCATGCTGCCTTGAGATATTTGTTGGCTAAAAAGGAAGCTAAGCCTAGGTTGATCAGATGGGTGCTGCTGCTTCAAGAATTTGATCTTGAGATTAGAGACAAGAAAGGATGCGACAATGTTGTGGCAGATCACATGTCCAGATTACTGCACGAGGACGAGAGAAATGTGCCCCCGCTGAATGAAAATTTCCCAGATGAACAATTATTTGCAATAAATATTCACACCCTCGGGGCAGTCGACTGGTCCCTCAACCAGTCGACTTATCTCTCTGAACAACTACCCTGGTTTGCTGATATTGTCAATTTTCTAACCGCTCATGTTTTTCCTCCAGGTATGACACATCAGGAAAGGAAAAGATTGGTGGATCTGAGCAAACACTATTATTGGGATGATCCTTATTTATTCAAATTTTGCTCTGATCAAATTATAAGAAGATGTGTGGCAGACGAGGAACAAAGGAGTATTCTACAACATTGCCACCAATATGCTTGTGGAGGACATTTTGGGCCAAAGAGAACAGCACTTAAGGTATTGCAATCTGGTTTTTATTGGCCTAAAGTATTCAAAGATGCTTTTTCTTTTTGCAGGACTTGCGACAAATGCCAAAGGACAGGCAACATCTCTTCTAGAAATCAAATGCCACTACACAACATACAAGTAATCGAGCTTTTCGATGTCTGGGGAATCGACTTCATGGGTCCATTTCCTAACTCATTTGGTTATGTATATATACTTGTTGGTGTGGATTATGTGTCTAAATGGGTCGAGGCTGTCCCCTCACGAACTAATGATCACAAAGTTGTTGTCAAGTTTTTGCAGGAGAACATTTTCACTAGGTTTGGTACACCACGAGCAATAATTAGTGATGGAGGGAGCCACTTCAATAACTACCCATTTGCTTCTTTAATGAAGAAATATGGGATTACACATAGAGTGGGTACTCCATATCACCCTCAAACCAGTGGACAGGTGGAGCTTAGCAATAGAGAGATCAAGAGCATCTTGGAAAAAACAGTCAATCCAAGCAGAAGGGATTGGTCACTACGCTTGAACGATGCATTATGGGCTTATAGAACCGCTTTCAAGACACCCATTGGCATGTCACCATACCGTTTGGTCTTTGGAAAAGCTTGTCATCTGCCGGTAGAGTTGGAACACAAAGCTTATTGGGCTATCAAAAAGTTCAATTTTGATATGAAACAGGCAGGTGACAAAAGGAGATTGCAACTAAATGAGCTTGAAGAATTGAGACACGATGCATATGAAAACGCCAAACTATACAAGGAAAGGACTAAGTTATACCATGATAAACAATTAGCAAGGAAGGAGTTTTATGAAGGACAAAAGGTATTGATCTACAACTCAAGATTGAGACTCTTTCCAGGCAAGCTCAAGTCAAGATGGTATGGACCATATATTGTCACAAAAGTCTTTCCACATGGTGCATTGGAAGTTCACAGCGAAGAACGAAATCAAACATTCAAGGTGAACGGACATAGGGCGAAGCCATACATTGAGATGAGTCTACAGCCACACGAGGAAGATGTGCATCTTCAACCCATTCAATACATTGCATGAACTCATCCTGTCTAGCTGAAGACATGAAACACAGCGCTTATTGGGAGGCAACCCAATGTTTCAGGGGAGTATTTACACTTTCCTTTATTTGCTTTCAGTTATTCACTTTTCTTTTAGTTTTTCAGTATCTCCTTACTAGGTGGCGACATATGCCTATTTTACATTTTCTTTCGAACATTGAGGACAATGTTCCATCTAAGTGTGGGGGTATTAGTTAGTCATATTTGGAATTTTTGAATTTTTTTTTTAGGATAAACAATTTCTTATAAAGTAAGAGTAAGGATACTTAGTTACTTTAGGATTGTTGAGTTTCATAATTCCCTACAAAAGTGTGTGAGTCATGCGATTATACATAATAAAAAATGTGTGATGCTTTTTCTGATGATTATTCCCTTTAGATCTAGTCCTAAATCGAGTTTAAGTAAATAGGGTGATACAATATATGTATATATATTTGAATAAAGTCAGTCTACTCCAATGTTTTGAGGGCTTAGTAACTAGGGGTATTCATCACCAATGTTTACCTTTACGTCAAACGGCAACTTGAAATACGAGTATGCAAAGCACTTTAATGTTTGTGACTTGTTGAGTAACCGGGTGGATACATCACAAATGTTTCGCATTCGCGTCAAAAGACAAGTGACAACTTTAAAGAAGAGACTATAAAAAAAAAAAAAAAAAAAAAAAAGAAAAAAAAAAAAAAAAAACTCTAGTTTGCTACTGGATTTGTAGTAGAGAGAAGGGATAATCACAGACTGAGTAGATGCATACTATAACTACATTAATCGCATGACAAATATGACTAAGTTTGGGATTTATGAATAGACAATTGCACTGGAGAAAATGGGTATGTTTAACTTTACTTTATCTGAAATTGTTTGTAGTTTTGTATTTTTCATTTTGATGTCCACATAATAAGAAATCATGATGGTTGAGTTTATTCTGATTATTACTCCCTTGTTCATAAATTCACTTTTTGCTTGAGGACAAGCAAAAGCTAAGTGTGGGGGTATTTGATGAACACATTATTATTCACTTTTTAGAGCAATAATCTTAATATAATTAGACATTTAAAAGCTCTCTATATGGTATTTAACTCCTATTTTCTCTTTTCCATAGGAAACAGCTTATAGCAGCAAAACGAAGCAGATTTAGGACTTCAAGAATAATACACAGCAAACTGCAGAGGATCAGTCGACTGGTTCCTCAACCAGGAGACTGAACAAGAGAAGCTGATTTTCCACAACTATCGACACAGTCGACTTACTCTCAAAGACAGTCGACTGGTATGATCAAAGGTGAAATCTACATAAGTCTCGACTCAGTCGACTGGTTTGAAGACAAGTCGACTGGTCTGCGGCGGAGTAAACAGATAAGATATTCGAAGATACACCTGAATCTGATTTCAAATCTATTTGAATCAAGATTTTATGCAGCGAATCAAATCTAAAGACAGGGTATTTTCCAAGTGAACAGATAAGGAAAGAAAGGAGAAAAGAGAAAGATATTAATCATCAAATCAAATAAAGAAAGATCTTCCTGAAAAAGGGGAAACCCTAATTCTCAGCCGTACTCTATAAATATCAGAATACCATCTCCAGAACGGCCTCTCTCCGCTCTCTCAACTCCACAACTCCATCCAAGGATCATCAAATCTATCTCGTGGACGCAACTTAATCAGAGAGTTCCCAACCATCAAGTCATCAACCCGTGCTTCACTCCATCAACATCGAAGAAGGAGAGAGAAGATCCAGCATCCAGAAGGCAGTCGACTGTGTGACAGACAGTCGACCATATTGCCGGAATCCATTAGTTTATTTCTTCTTCTCTCTTTATTCTTTTATGTTGATCATGTATTTGAACTTGTTAAGCAATAAAAGTATTATTATGTGGAACTAATTTCATAGTTGGGTAGATCGAAACCGTAGTTATGTAGTGCTATATTCTTCTGAGATCTTCTAATTACTTATTGATTGAATCTGGTTGAATTTACATGGATTAATGGTCATCAAACTTGGATCTTGAAGTCTGAGAGCAGTCGACTGAGGTGAGAGCCAGTCGACTGACATACAGCACGTGAGAATATCAAGTTTATGTTATCATTTATCTAAATCTGTTATATGAAGCATATTGAGACGACCGAATCTCGTGCCCATAATTTGTAACAAAGGAATCTTTAGGGGTTCTTGGTTCAATCAACTTAGAGGATCTAGATCTGATACCAATTTCTAGAACTTTAAGTGTTTGTTCGTTTCCACTGTTCTTATGTTTTCTCTAAGTATGACTTAGTAGATACCATGCTAAAATACTTAGGGGAAGAAACGAATTAGAGTAGATACCATGCCTAATTCTTGGCTTAGGGAAACAATACTTTAAGGAGTAGATACCATGCCCTTGAAGTGAACAACATGAGTAATTGGAAGTAAATTCAGAAGGTTACTTAGCATTACTAACTATTGGTGGAAATCAACAACCCAACTATTCAAGAGATATTTGTGATTCAAACTCATCTTTCTTAGTTTAATCTTTTTAATTCTTTTAGATTTCTACAACAACCCTTCATCATTTATTATTAGTTTTATTGATTAGTAAGTTGAAGACTACAATCTCTGTGGGATCGACCCTTGCTATTACTACGATTCGATTCGTGCACTTGCGAGGTTTTTATAATTTGTGTCTAGTTTTATCTATTTATTTAGGTATCTAGATTCCAACAACAGGTGCACACGAGGTGATTGTGAAAATGCTTTAAAAACCTTTATAATTATTTGGCATTATTTTGATTCAATTTAGTTATTCAAATTATCTTCTTTCAGGTGTTGTCTTGCCGACAGGTTTTGGATGGCTGACGAATGTGGATATAGAAGGTAAAAGTCTACTACTTAGCAATTACGTTTTTTGTGCGATGGTCTCCTCTATAGTGGTTTCTCAATGCTGATGAACTTTGTCCTATACTATATCATTTGATCCATGCTCCAGTTTTATGGCGAGCATCTGTTGCCATTATGTAGGCGTGCAGAAAGTGTTACTTCATCATGCGCATTGTATGAAAAGGATTGATGTAAGTCTCTTAAGCTCAAAACAATACACATGTTTATACTTTTTCTGACTAGCATTAGCACCTTACTAAAGTTTATTGAGGGTGTTTCCGAAAAGAAAACCTATATCTTGATTAAAGTTGTTTTACTGTTTCACTTCAATTTTGATTAAAGTTTTTTTTCTTTTACTGCAATCTCAGTAATTTTTCTACTCAACATTGATCTATGGTATAATTACTATATTGGCTTCTTACTTGATAAACTATGAAGATATATATAATCGTCCGATCAAATATTGTTAAATTAATTATTTTTTAAAATTATGCATACTATTATATATATATATATATATATATATATATATATATATATATATATATATATATATATATATATATATATATATATATATATATATTATACTATTAGGAGAAATAGTCATTCCTCTATTAAAATAGAGCAATGATAGGAAAAGAAGAAAACTAGCACGTGCTAACACATGAGAAAAAAAGAAGAAGAAGAAACGAACATGTACTAACGCGTGCAGTTAATTTACAAAATAAAATAAAATAAAATTATAATAAAAACAACCACTGTAACACCCCGAATTTCAAATAAGGATAAATTCGAGATTTCACAGGATCTTTACTTCACTTCGTACAATTTTACAAGGAATTTAAAACTTTTTATTCACAATACATCAGAGTTCAATTACAACTTGGTTTTGCACAGCGGAAGAATGAAATTTACAATAAAACATTTACAACATCTTTAAAATAAAACAGCACCAGCATATCCACTTTATAGCTCCATGAGTGATCCTTTACCTGCATGTTAATCTGTGGGCTCGTCAGTTACTTACAACTGACGAGCCCACAGATTAACATGCAGGTAAAGGATCACTCATGGAGCTATAAAGTGGATATGCTGGTGCTGTTTTATTTTAAAGATGTTGTAAATGTTTTATTGTAAATTTCATTTTTCCGCTGTGCAAAACCAAGTTGTAATGAACTCTGATGTATTGTGAATAAAAAGTTTTAAATTCCTTGTAAAATTGTACGAAGTGAAGTAAAGATCCTGTGAAATCTCGAATTTATCCTTATTTGAAATTCGGGGTGTTACAGATGGTATCAGAGCATGCTTCACAAGTAATACAAGTTTATAAGGAACGATAAAAAGTGACGATAAATTTGGGAACAAACCAAAAGAGTCCTTCTGTCAACCGGGTGTAAACAACCCTAAGCGACACGGTATTTAAGCGTCTTCGGACCACCGCTAGCTGGGAACCGACTCTTACGGCTAACCCAAGTAAATCCGAACTTGATAGACTAAAGAATTGTTTAGGAAAAGTAGTAAGATCATTAACTATAAGTCTAGAACCCGTGACACCTTATTGAGTAGTTACAATATTATTCCTGTGGACACTAGAGTGTGAGTTTCAGTCTATAGAGATTTAAATGTAAGTGATTTACATTTGTGTTGCTCTATACACTGATGATTTTTTTTCTTTTGGATGGCTGGAGTCGTGAATGAAGTTGTTATTGAACTTGCATTCAATTTCATTCATGATGTTCTCCTCGTATACATTAATATGAGAGTGTATGCGAGCACATTTTCCCCTGGATATCAGAGTGGCGCAGTGGAAGCATGGTAGCTTGGACCGTTATTCATGATACCTTACACACTTTCCTCTCAAATTATTTTGTAGATTTTTATCATGCTACTTTCTCCATATATTTTTTTTCAAATAAATATTTTCTTATGTTATTAAATCATTTGAATATTTATTATTTGTCTATCTTCCTTAGTCTTGATATTTTAAACCTATTTTTCAAACTTAAAATTTTGTCTTTCATGTATTTATGTCACTTTAAGATTACCCGTTTATATCTACTCTTACTTTACGTATTTTGTCAAGTTGCCGTTTATTAAATTAATATTTCAACAATTATTTTCTTCATTTATTATTTTGAATTTTTCTTATGAAATTTTCTTATGTGCTCTCATTTTATATGATTTTGATTTGTATGAAACTATAGTATCTTATCCTATATGTTTTTAACAAGATTGAAATTTTCTACCTATATAAATGCGACCTACTATTGTTTTATTTGTTTACATTCGGTACTATTATTGCATATTTGTTTTGATAAATTCATTTTTCTATTAATCACTATTCATTACTTTTATAGTTTTATGTTTCTTTAATATAATGCATATACACACTATTTATACATTATCTTTTCTCAAATTTTAACTGTCTTTACACTCTTAGTAATTACCTATATTTTTCCAATGATTTCTATATATGTCATATATTTTAATAGTATACATATCATTTTACCCTCATCTAATTACCTTAATACTTTTGTTTATGTCTATTGTCCTAAATTACTATACTATATAATTATTGTTTTCAATTGTGTTTTCATCTCGTGTATGTACTTTACACTATTTTGTCTTAATGTTATAAATTATTTTCATCACTACAAAATTTTGTATATTCAAAAGTATTTCGACGTATACCTTTTATTTTTTTCAAATTGTGTGTATAATTATTATAGTTCCCTTACAAACTATTTTATTAATTGATATACAAAGTCATTTTATGTTTTCAACAAAGTCTTATTCCCATTTATTTTTCCCAAAATCTTATTCAATGGTCATGTTTTAAATTGCTAATTTTGCGGATTTTCTACAGTTTATGACATTGATAAATTTTTTTTTCTAAATTTTCTATTGACCATGTTTTCTTCACCACATTGTTTTCCGAACTATTTCGAAATTAACGACATGATTGACTTTACCCTTTTATCTAATAGCTTACCTAACATTATTTTTGTACGAAAATTTCTCTCAAACTATTCTATCTCCTGTCACATTTCAGTTCTTATGCCATTTTCCTAATTTTCTTGTTCCGTCTTGTAACATCTTAATATTCATAGTCTTCTTATAAAGAGTTTGTCTTGTTTTCCTTGTTGTATATACTACCTTTATTTTTCTTAAAGTTGCAGTTTTCTAAATACAATAATGATATTTTCTTTGGCTTGTACAAAATACAATCTTTACCCTAGCAAGTTCCGGGGACGGAACTACTCTAAGGGGGGGAGAGTGTAACACCCCGCAAAATTGGAATTACAATTTTGCCCTCGTGTGTTACGCACGTGTATTTTGTAACGTGTTTTCATCCCGTATTTTGATTATCGACTATTTATTTATTTTCAATATTGATTTTTCCCTATTTTGAGTCAACAAAAATATAATATTTCGATATTTGTATTCTACGTGCTTTTTACGTGTTTTCAATATACGTATTAATTATATATTCTCCACCGCTACGTACAATATTTTCTATGTGTTTAAATTATTTATTTTATATATTTAAATCTATTTTATAAAAACGGAAATTCATTTCCCCCTATTTTGATTAAAATACATTTTTCAATTTTTTTGCACGTATGGTGCACGTGCAAATTTTTTATTCTCATTTTGCTACTCTCATTTTACTATTTTTAGCATGCATTAGTTTTATTTAGCCTTTCTTTTGATCCATGGACCTATAAACTAAAATGTAGCCCATTAGGAGAGGAGCCCACTAGATAATTAAATAAATTAATTAGTAATGAGCCCATGTAGCAAGCCCACTAGATAATCAAACTAATTAATTAGAAATGAGCCCATGTAGCAAGCCCAATATTAAAATCACAAATTAAGTTATACATGACAAGTTACAATATTAGTACACATTTTTGAGTTATAGAAATGTGTTCATATTTGTTTGTGCATGTATGCATGCACACACAAATGTATTTGGACCATTTTGTGGGCTAGGGGAGGGGATTAATGGAGTGGTTAAGTTCATGGAGAGTTGGGAGATGAGAGGTTGGGAGTTTTAGGAGTTAAAAATATGAAGAGGTGAGAATTAAAAAGAGAATTAAAATGAGAAGTTATTAGGTGGGAGATTTTGCAATATAATCCCTAGCATTGTCCTATAAATAGCAACCCATCTCTCATTCTTTTTCACACCAAAAATAAAATAAACAAGAGAAAAAAAAAAGAGAAAGAAAATAGTGTAAGAAAAAAAAAAGAGTTATTGTGCTTGGAGGATCTCTTGCTTGGAGCTATTGCTAGGAGGAGAAGCCTTACTAGGAGCTAGGAATCATTGGATCTAGAAGTGGTGCTCTTCCCTTCATTAGTCAAGCTTCAATAAGGTGGGTGTCTCCTATTTTCTAAATTTTTTTTAGAATGTACATGCAAAAAAAAAATAAATAAATAAAATAAAATGAATGAGTAGTTTTGAGTTGATAAAATAGAATAACTATACTATGATTGTGGTGAGATTAATAGTGAATCATGCTATGTTGACAAATAGATTAACATTGTGTTAGTGGGTGATTTCTTACTTTCTAATGTAGAGAATGCATGCTTAAAATTTATAAATGTGTAGTGTAGATTGAACATGATATGATGTTTGTAAACAAAATCCATGTTAATATAGTCTACCATGAATGAAGAAATCTTGTTGTGATTAAGTAACCAATTGTCACCATATTAAGGAGAAAGAAGAATTTTGACAACATAAATTAATACAAAGAATCATGTTAATATGCTTAGGAAATTTGTATGTGTTGAATATACGATTCATGTGTAATATTGTTATACTAAAATTATGCTTGATACCATGATGAGTCAAATGAAGAAAGAAAGAAAGATGAATTAGATTATTACTACAAAATATGTCTACTATTGCATGTTGTTATGTAAAAATATAATTCTTCATAAAAGAATTATCCTTGATGATTAAGAGACATGTTTATCTTTATTACCAAAATTCAATTAGTTTGATGGTGGACATAAACTAGTCTTCATGAATAAAACTCCTAGAAATCAAGTTTTTTTGAGAAAAATGCAAAATCTATATCTAGAATGAGAAGGGGAATTATTTAAAAATAGAAATACATATTTTAAAAAGAGTTTGAAATGAGATTTGCTACTGTTTTTAAAATTTATCTCAGTCAAGAGAAAGTTTATTTCAATATCATAAAGTGTTGGATCTTTGGATAAACGATTTTTAGGTAAAAAGAAAAAAAAAACTGTTATGGGTCAGTCGGGTAAATATTTTCGAAAGTGGACCAGTTTGGTAAATAATTTCAAAAGTGGACCAGTTTGGTAAATAATTTCGAAAGTGGATCAGCTCGGTAATTATTTGGGTTGAGGACAAAATACATTAAGGCCTTCTCCCATTATAATAGTAGAGAAGTAGAGATTAATTAAGAGCATAATTTAGATTTTTAGAAGAAAAGTAAAGTGTTGGTATGAGAATAAATTGTCTCAAGGAGATTATTTCTTTTAAATTGAATACTTGATTAGTATACATGCTCAAATTGGATAATGAATTTCTGACTTAAGTTTTTAATTATTAAAGAGTATGAGATTTATCGTTGTGTGAAATGATTTTTCTTTTGAAAAGGTTATACTCTAAATTTTGTTTAAGAAAGGTTAATGTGGTTGAGATATATTATATGTGCTTAAGTTGCTAAAGAGACTTAAAGTGATGGATTTATGTCATGAAAAGAATTATTGTTTTCAAAGATTGTGAACGAATGCATCATGAGTGATGCAAAGATGAGACATTGATTAAAGTATGGATAAGTTAGAGACATGAATATAATAAGTTAAGACATGATTATTAAAGGGTATATGTACCCATGCTTCTTGTACATGAAAGCTTATGACATTGAGTTAGTAAGACCTCGGTACCGGCATTATTGAAAGAAAAGAATTGAGAAATGATTTGGAGATATGGCTAAGGAGCCATCTCGTATTTGTTGATTAAGACCGGTAGGAGGAAAAACTAATTCTTTGAATGGAAATTATTCATGTCTTGAACTTAGGAAAATTTAGGCACATAAGTGAAGATGTAGTAAACTTAGGGAAACGTAAGTGGGGTGCTCTATATAGTTGTTGGTGGACTCCAAGACTATAGACCCGGTTGGTGGACTGAGGTTGCCCTGTGGGAGACGGATTATTATATTTTAGTCCGGGACTATGAGGACGGGTCAGCGGTGGACTCCGGGATCTTGAGTAGTCGGACGGATGGATTTTTGTGTTTACCGTCTCCAATGTATATATATATATATACTGGGCTAGAGGGTCACATACGGGACGGTTCGTACGATGTGGAATCTGTTATAACAGCTGGCGGTGGACTCCAAGGCTGGGATTCACATTCGTGGAATAGTCTGAACTTTGTTTTGCTACCGGGTAGTTTCCATGGCGAGGGATCGAGCCCTGTATTGTGAAGAACGTAGGCGCTTGCCCTCGGACCTATGTAGTATGGGATGCATAGAATCCGAACAAGTGTGCATTAGTGTCATCCTAGTGTAGGATTGTGTGCATTAGGCATTAAGGCATGACATACACTTATGTTTAGAATAATCACATTTTGACACTTTATATGTTCATTCAATCTTTTTGTGATTTGTTAAAGTATGAGATCGTTATACTATTCCCGGCATAGAGAGGATAGCCGTGTATAACATTTCGTCAGTTGTAAGTGACTGACGTGCCCACAGACTGACATGCAGGTAATGGACTATTCATGGAGTTATAAAGTGGATATGATGTTGCTGTTCAGAAGTTAAAGATGTTGCAAATGATGTTAAAGTTATACAAGTTGTTTTTCATTATTGTAATCTTTTAGTCTTCCGCTGTGTAAAAAAATCAAGTGTAAAGAAACTCTGATGTATTGTGAATGAAAAGTTTTAAATTCCTTGTAAAATTGTACGAAGTGAAGTAAAGATCCTGTGAAATCTCGAATTTATCCTTATTTGAAATTCGGGGTGTTACAACCACTCACCTTCTGATGTTGATTATGTAAAATTTGAGAGGGAATGATTTAAGATGGAAGTCTTGATTTGAGACGGAAGGCAGTTGAGAAGCACACTGTGGAGAAGGAGATAGTATAGTACATCAAGGAGGAGACCAAGAAGAGCCACACCTCCACCTATTACAGCATTGTAAGCTCAACTTCAGTAATTATTCGATTTTTTTTCTTTGTTTTAGAAGTATAGAATGATGTTGGTTGATTTGAAAATGTGAATTTGTTAATTTGTAGATTTGTCATCTTTTAATTATATTGTGATTGAAATAGTTAAGGGCCGGCATCTCTAAATTTAGGGATCTAGTGTTTAACTATGTCTTAGTGTTGTGTCGGTGTTGAATATGGTCACCTCCGTCATTTAATGATTTTTATGTTATTGTTTAAGAACTAAAGTTACTGTGCATGTACATGATAATAAAAGAATATGAACTAATGAAATCTCCCTTAGTGGTTTCAAAGAATATGACCGAAATAGATAAAAATATCATTATTTGGGTTTTCCAGACAAGATTAGCACATGTTATTAAATAAGATAAACTGGAAGAAGAAAAAAAGACACAGTGCATATCATCATTGTATTGCTTAAGTTCTATATCTATATAATAAAATACAAAAAAAGCTATCAAGTGGCTCTCTTTCAATCCTCCCCAAAATCAAAGTCCCAGATCTAACCTCACAAAACACATCCCACCCCAAAACTCAAATTTAAATTTCCCCCAAAAAAACTCCTTTATTTATTTAATTATCTCTCTCTCTCATAAAAACTAAAAAAATTAAAATTTTAAAAACTATAAAAATAATTCAAAAAAATCAAAAATAACTAAAAATTATAAAAAATTTTAAAATAATTTTAAAATAAAAAATACTTAAATTTTTTTTAAAAAATTTACTAAAAATTTTTTTCAAATTTTCAAATTTTCAAATTTTGAAATTTTGAAAATTTGAAAATCTCACAGCAATCCAAATTTAAATCCAATGTCGAATCACAATCAAGAGGTCGTCGTCGATATCTGATCCGCTGTTGATTCCGTATTGGTGACTCTCCTCCATCAAATCGAGCGCGGATATCAAGCGACTCCGTATCAGCGACTCCCCTCCACCGAATCGAAAGCCTCTATATGCGATGTGACGACTCTAATTTCATCTCATTAACCGAATTCTCATTCTAATTTTTAATTTTGTGTGTGCAGGGGATTACTCAGTTATTTTCTGACTCGAATTTTGTGTGTGCATGGGATCTATGTTCAGAGAGGTATGATTGTTTTATTTTTAAGTTTAAAAAATTTTAATTTAGTGATTTATTTGATGAGTTTTTTATTTGTTGTGATTTAGGTGTACGCAAGTGAGAGATGAATTATTTGGTGGCCTCAAGTTGGGCTTCCAAACCATAGCAGGACAGGTAAGCTGACCAACAACCTAAAATAACTTGGCAAATATGCAACATTAATTTCTTTACGAGAAGAGAAAATGCTATCGTGAAGTGTTCCCTTCACTGGTTATTAGAAACCATGGATAATATAATATATAAGAACTTTTTGTGTATGTTTGGATATATAGGATTGGGATGACTGGAGTTTCCCACTGAAGGGGGCAAATTCTCCACTCAAGAAAGACAGCTAAAGTAAATTTGTTATTTATCCATTTTGATTTTTTTTATAAAGGTGCAATGGGGAGACAAAGTGGAGATAAAAGAAATGATTATATTGGAATAGAGTTTTGAGAACTTCTTGTATTTCATTTTGGTTGAAATAATAATAAAAGGTATTTTAATTGCAATCTGATTCTCAGACAAACAAATATTTAGATTATTGGTATTGTAGATACCTTCACATCTGCACTTACGTTACCATTGTATTTAGACATGCTCATAGTGGTTGTGGGATTAGAGTAAGCTTTATAAAACTTATATGATAATGTCATTGCATAACGATTACAGGCATCTAAAAGTGATGCTGAAGTTTAAAAAAAAACTCCATGCAGTGTTTCTAATAAACTATATGCATTCCAGGTAAGTTCAAGCTAATGATCAAGAAGGCGATGGTTGAGCTTAAAGGCAGATATACTGTTTCCTCATATAATATGTTTGCTACTTCAATTAATCTGCTGAACCTCCAAAACTATTTTATATAATCAAATCAGGTGCACCGTTCCGAAGACGTGCCGTAGGCACGTGTCAACAGACAAACCTAGTATTTTGGTTAGTAACTCTTCAAACTCCATTCTACATAGAAAAATATAATAAACATAAAAAAACACCAAACAGAAAAATATAATTGTCTATTCATACACATAGCTTTCAGCTCTATTCTAAACCATCCAGACGTTCCAAAATCACCAAACTTATCTTTGTTTTTTTTAATTGATTCATTTGTTCCAAAATCAATTACTTGGTTCAGATAAGGAGTGCGTTCCATATGGCTTTGTTAAAGTGTTTAAGTCCACTAATTCCGACAAACTACATTCTAAAGCTTCTCTCCACATTTCCATCCAAAAGATGTCTTCTTCATCTCATCAACTACATATGACTAATACATATTCAATAGAGGATTTAATATGCATCTGGTGCCACTATAACATAAAGACAAGTCTTTGTTGTGGTTGTGCATGTCAATCTGCAACATCTAAAATGTATATTGATATAACTGATGAATTTAACCTACTTCATTACTTCTTTTCTTAGGAGCATACAGCCTACCAACTTTAATGGAACTCCTATCGACATCTTAACTGCCAAAAAATAAGGCTACCAGAATACAGGACCAGCCCTCGGCTTCTTCCTCTAAAGTATTAGTACACATAGACAACAACACACAGAGGATTTCACTTCCCAATTTTGATTTGATGCAATGGACAGGCCGAAAAATGCCTCCAATTCGCATAACTATAAGCGATTATAAAGGAAACAAGATTTGAAATTTAGATTACCCGATAGAAAGATTAGGGAGCTGATAGTGACTTGAGGGTCGATGCTTAGAGCGTGAAAGATTGGGGGCTAGGGTTTCTCTTCGAATCGCAACCGGAACGAAGGGGCTAAGGGCGATTTGGGTTTGTATTCAAAGAGAAATAGAGAATCCAAGAGACAACCGAAATTCAAGAGACAACCCTAAATAGAAACCCTAAATTGAAGCCGAAATCGAATCCAAGATTTGGGTTTCGACGAAGAGTCGGAGAGATCGCTATTCTCAGTGGAGGGGGGTTTCTTGTCGAAGAGAGAGAGGGGACGTGAGAGAGAAAGGAGGCTAGGGTTTCATCGAAGAAAGAGAGAGCGGGAGTTGGAGATGGATGAGAACTGAGAGCTGAGAGCGATAGTGCCAAAAGAAAAGGAGAGGGGGGTTTCATCGAAGAAAGAGAGAGCGGGAGTTGGAGATAGGATAAGAGCTGAAGTGGATAAATGACCATTTACCCTCAACAAAAGAGAGGAGAGAACAGGATCAGATCTGCCTTGTTCGATCGCCAGCAGCCGAGATCGAACGGCTCATAACTCCCGCTCACGATAAGGAGCCCATCTCACCATCTCATAATAGACTAACTCCATATATATATAGAGTTAGTCATATATATATACTAGTATAAGACACGTGCACACGTGCACGTGGTAAAAATTGGAGGATAATGAAAATGGTAAGAAGAAAATAATTTCCAAACCGATCCACGTTCGAAAATATTTACATAACAGGTCCACTTTCGGAAATATTTACCAATGTTAGTCCATAAGTAAAAAGAAAATAATTTCCAAACTGATCCACTTTCGAAAATATTTACCAAACATGTCCACTTTCGAAAATATTTACCAAAGTAACCCAAACCGTGCGTTGCACGGGTTGGGTTACTCTCTAAGGGGTTCTCCCATTATAGTATTAGAGATAGATATATATATATATATATACACTTATGGAAATATAGATTTTTCTTTACAACTAATTATTGTCATACTGTTCAAACTTGAGATACATAATTGTTGATTTACTGTTTACAAGGCTTTACATATGTTGTATCGTTATGAAGACGTGATGTGCCCACGGACAAATCTAGTAATTTTATAAGTCTATTAAATGTATTTTAGTCTGTGCAATCTGCACAGGGCAACACTAGTTTTCTTTAAAATGCTATTTTCTCATCTTAATATATTGAATTTTAGAAGGTTACTGGATCTCTTGCCATAAATTCATACTATCACTTTTACATTCAGAAAGATCATCAAGACTTAAAGTTCAATCCTCATTGATATTTAATAACGCCCTTTGTCTTCTTTTTCTTGCTCATCATCTCTATCATTTAATTATTTAGATAATTTTTGCGAACACATCTATTTTTAAAATTTGAAGCACAATAGAAAGTTACGTTAAGAAATTAATCTTCAGGAGGGTGAAAAGGGGTTGAAAATCATTACACAATGTGTAAATCTTTTTGAGAAACATATTTAAAATCAAAATAATATAGTCAATAAGAACATCCACAGCGGTGCATGTTAAAAATAGTAAAATGACAAAATAGAAATAACAATTATGTTTGTTTGCTGTAGTGGTGAATTGCTACAAAATAGCAAAGGAGAGGAAAAATTGAATGTTTCGTCTAGATTTTTTTTATTATATATATCTATATAATAAAACACAAAGAAAGCTATCAAGTGGCTCTCCTTCCATCCCTCAAAATCAAAGACTCAGATCTAACCTCACAAAATACCCCCCCCCCCCCCCCCCCCCCCCCCCCCCCCCCCCCCCCCCCAAAAAAAAAAAAAAAAAAACAACTCAAATTCAAATCTCCAAAACAACTCCTTTATTTATTAACACTCTCTCTCTCTCTCTCTCTCTCTCTCTCTCTCTCTCTAAATATATATATATATATATATATATATATATATATATGTATGTATGTATGTATATATTAACCACTTGATTTTTCTACACATACATCCAGTAGCATGATCAACATGATGGACGAAGTGGATCTTCCATAATGGCCCAACAAAATGAGTATAATTACTTTGTATGAGAAAAATTTTCTCATACTCTATATGAGGCTCACTTTTTTCATATATATGTGTGTGTGTGTGTGTGTGTGTGTGTGTGTGTGTGTGTGTGTGTGTGTGTGTGTGTGTGTGTGTGTGTGTGTGTGTGTGTGTGTGTGTGTGTGTGTGTGTGTGTGTGTGTGTGTGTGTGTGTGTGTGGAAACATGGACTTTTATACCCCAGTTTATAATTATTTTCAACCCATACTAATGAAAACATGAACTTTTATTTATAACTGATTATTGTCATACTATTCAAACTTGAGCTATATAATTGTTGATTTACTATTTACAAGACTTTTCATATGCTGTATCGTTCTGAAGACGTGCCGTAGGCACGTGCCCACGGACAAATCTAGTATATATATATATATTGTTGTTCTAGTATATTTTATTATTTTTTTTAGTAGACGAAACATGATGTTTCGTCGGAAACATGATGTTTCGTCGGAACAAAAAGAAATTTAAAAGAAGTTATTAATTTTTCGTCTGATGATTTGTCCGGACGTTTTTGTAAAGAAACAAAAGTCTCGGACGGGACATTTTGCATGCAAAAGATTTGTTAACTCATTATTAAGCCACTAATTCCTTATTAAATTAACTAATTATTTTACAAACTATAATTAACTATCTAATAAATTAATTAAAGTAGTTAACTTATTAAATATTTTAAAATTCATCCAAGATAAGATTTTTTTTACAGGGATATATTAAATTAAAATTTTCCTTTATTTTTGATCGGACGAAACATCATATTTCATCCGATACAATGAAAATATATTAAAATAAGACGAACAAAATATTATGTTTCGTCCTCTATATTATGCAATTTGTCAAATCTACTACCGAATATAACAAGCGGCCGTAGCAAAAAAATGAATAAACTGACAAAATAAAAAACCACTGCAGTGCACGATTATACTAAAAAATAACAAAATTGCTAATATAGTAAATCAATTTGGATGCTCTAATATATCTCGCTGCACCAGTCAAATTATTTTCATCATATTGCATTGATTGTTACTTGAATATTTAATTAGAGTCAGAGTTAACTCAATAATTTGAACGGATCAAATTTGATTTTAAATGGCAAAATGTCATCCACTCACACTTGGATGAGGACAGAGATATAATTAAGGAAAAGCAATATATCAAGGAAAAAATAATTTCAAGAAAATCTATCATATTTAATTTGCAAAGTACAAACACAAAAAGAAGCAAAGAACGTATTGTGGTGAATGTGGTGAGACTAACACTGGTATCGGGTTGAGCCGAGCCGGGTCAGATCAGGTAGTGAGATATCCGGGTCTTGCTCTATAGCAACAAATTCGTGTTCGGATCCGGATCCGGGTCTATTTAATTTTTCTGGTCCGGTTCGGATCGAATCGGTTCCTGGATACCCAACGGGTTTAATAATATACGACAATCTTTTTTTTCTTTCAATGTTTACAAAAGTTTCAATATTCAAATTCCTAACAAAATTTTCTTCTTCTTTAGAGTATACCACATAAATTAGCTACATACTGAAAGTGAAAGTAAATTAATTAATATGTAAATGAATATAAGTAAGTTGATTTTATAAAATAAAAATTATGATATGAAAATTGAGAGTAAAAGAAAAGATTGCATACTCTTTATTAAGTTAAATGAACATATTAAGCTTTATTTTTTATCAAAAAGGTAATTTTTTAAAAAAACACAGCAACAACAATAACAACAACAACAACAATAACAAAGCCTTTTTCCAAACTAGCTGGGGTCGGCTACATGAATTCTGGTTTTCCATTCTGCTCGATTTAGCGCAATATCTTCTGTAAGGTAACAAACTATCATATTTTTTCTCACCGTTTCCACCCAAGTTAGTTTAGGTCTTCCTCTACCCCTAAATCTACCATCAATATTTATCAAACCACTCTTTCTAACGTATGTACTACTAGGTCTACGTGTGACATGTCCAAACCAATTGAGGCAATTCTCACTTAACTTATCTTGGATTGCAGTTACCTTTAGCATGTCTCGTATATGCTCGTTACTAATTCCATATTTTCTTGTTTTACCATACATCCATCTTAGCATCCTCATCTCTGCTCCACTCATTTTTTGGACATGTTGTTTCTTTGTTGCCAAACACTCTGCTCCATACATCATTGCTGGTCTAACAGTCGTTCTATAAATTTTTTCATTCAACTTCAAAGGTATACTTTTGTCACACAAAATACCACTAGCACTTCTCCACTTAAGCCACCCTTCTTGGATCCTATGTATGACATCTTCATAAATTTCCCAATCTCTTTGTATAATCGAGCCTAAATATCAGATCAATATCTCTTAGGTATCTCTTGACCATCAACCTTCACTACTTTCTCAGTTGTATTCCGAATATCACTAAAGTTACACTTCATATACTCTGTTTTAGTTCTACTTAACCTAAAGCCTCTAGCTTCCAAGGTTCCTCTCCACAATTCTAATTTAGCATTGACTCGTGCTCTAGTCTCGTCCACTAAGACGACGTCATCGGCAAAACTTATACAGCAAGACACATCATCTTGTATTCCTCGCTTCAATTCATTCATAACAAAATTAAAAAAGTAGAGGCTTAAAGCCGAATCTTGGTGTAAACCTTTTGTAATAAGAAAATCGTTGGTCTCTCCTGTGCTTGTTCTAATTGTGGTTGTTACCCCTTCATACATATCTTTAAATACCTCAATATATCGAATAATTACTCTTTTATTATTTAACACCCACCATACTATGTCTTTAGGGAGTTTATCATATGCTTTTTCTAGATCTAGAAAAACTATGTGTAGATCTTTCTTATTCTCCCTATATTTTTTCATAAGTCTCTTCAGTACATAAATTGCTTCCATTGTTAATTTCCCAAGCATAAATCCAAACTGATTCTCAAACACTATAGTTTCTAGTCTCAGTCAATGTTCGATCACTCACTCCCAAATTTTTATCGTATGACTCATTAATTTAATCCCTCGGTAATTTGAGCATCCTTGAATATGTCATTTATTTTTATATATAGGTATTAAAATACTCTTTCTCCATTCATCAGGTATCTTCTTAGTCCTGAAAATTCCAATAAATAATTTTGTGAAGCAACTCACTCCTACATCCGCAAGACACTTCCAAACTTCAATGAGTATATTATCCGGTCATAAAGCTTTTCCTATTTTCATCATTCCTAAAGCATTTTGAACCGCCGAGGTCCTAATTCTACAGAAAAACATATGCTCTCGACTCTCCCTCGAGTCCTCTATATTTAAGTTACCCACAATATTTTTATTTAATAAATTCTCAAAGTAATTTTGTCCTCTTTCCTTAATTTCATCATCTTTTACTAAGACTCTTGAATGCTCGCTCTTAATACACCTAATTGTATCCAGATCTTTTGTTTTTCTATTTAATTGTTTGTCAAGCTTATAAATGTTATTTTCTCCTTCTTTTGTTTTTAATTTTGTGTATAAATTATCATAAGATTTTTTCATTTGCATCTCTTAACACATTCTGAACATCTTTTCTGACGGACATATATCTCTCCAAATCCTCTTCATTTATTCTCATTCTCCCATAATATTTTGGACTTCTTCTTGGCACCACCATATTTATTTATTTAGCAACCATCTATCCTTAGATTCTCCAAGTACCTCATTTGAAATTTCTCTTATGTGCGTAGCCATTTTAGTCCATATCATATTTGTCTCCCCTTCCCAATTTCATGATGCTCCTTTAAGGACTTTATCTCTAAACTTTTTTAGTTTCTCTCCCGTCAAGTTCCACCACCTAATTATTGGGTTTCTAGTCTCCTTCCTTGCACATGTGTGTTTTCCAATCTTAACATCTAATATCATTAATCTTTGTTGTGAGGTTGAACACTCTCCCGGTATAACTTTGCAATCTTTACATGTCAAGCTATTCGCCTTCTAGTGATAGAAAAATAAATCTGGCTCATATTTGTCCCATTTTGAAAGGTTATCAAATGTTCATCCCCCTTCCTAAAATAAGTATTTGCTAGTATAAGATCATACGAAGCCTTAAAATCTAATAGAGCATATCCACCATCATTCTTATTTCCAAATCCATGTCCCCTCTCATATTCTATGTTATCTTCTCCTACATGTCCATTGAAATATCCTCCTATAAATAGTTTATCACCTAAGAGTACTCCTTCAATTATCTCATTCATATTTTACCAAAATTTATTTTTAGCTTGTACATCTAATCCTAAATTCGGGTGCATAAATACTAATGATATTAATTATGTTTTCCCCAAATACAAGCTTAATTTGTATTATTCTATCATCTTTCCTATTAACACCTACTACATCTCTTTTGAATATTCTATCTACTAAAGTTTCTACTCTATTTCTATTTCTAATTTTATCGGTATAATATAATTTAAAATCATCTCGTTAGCTTTCTCCCTACGCACTTTGTTTCTAGTAAACAAGCTATATTAATATTCCTTCTAATCATGATATCTACTAGTTCTATGTATTTTCGTGTCAATGTTCTTATATTCCAAGTAGCTAACCTAAGTTTGTTTCCCTAGACTAGCTTCTTTACCCGCACACGTCTAGATTGATGCAGGAATTCTTGCCCATTTTTTACCGCACCCAGGCGCTGATGCGGCGCCCCTTGCACATTTTTTGAAGCACCCGAAGACAGGCACAACACATCGCTTTCAGGAAATGCCCTAACAGTTACGCGTATATTATTAGGATTATGTTCATAGGATTTGACAAAATTTTGTGTTGGCTGTCAACTGCAACCCTTCTCCTTATCTAGTTTGTGGCCGGAGTCCTGGCTTTGGACATGCAATGGCGGAGTTTATTTTGTTCCAATATATTAAAAATTAAGTTATTGGTCTACTAACGGGTTCATGAGTCGGGTTTGGATCCGGCCGGGGTCAATCGGGTCCAAAATTATCGGATCCTAATTCTACCCGTCTAGAACCGGGTCGGTTCTAGTCCAATATCATGTCCTGATAGAATTCGGGTCTCAGATAAATGTCACAGTGCTAGGTGAGAGATTGAAAGGGTTCAGTGCATCAGCATAAAAGATCGAGTCTTTTATTTTTATTTTAATGTTTTTTGTTGCCCCCTTCAGTAAAAGGCATGAAATTTTTTGATGTTAAACGTGATTATTTGGATTGAAGGTGTGTCATTCCCCCCCCCCGCTGCAAAGTTTAGGGGAGAGAGCTGTCTTTACTTGAAAATATGTGGAGTAAGAGATTTTGGGGACTGCACCTTATGGTTGAGATAATTTGCTTTCGGATTGTGCTGATGTACTTTCTATGTTTGAACTCCAACTTTTTATTTTGTAATGTGACCTATATTCACACCCGGTACACAAAAAAAAAGTTATGATTATTAATCGGGTGAAAGGGATATGAGCAACTTACTCATTTAGTAAATGACAATTGATTATGTGGTATGCATGTGATACATTGAACAACTAATCTTTTAAGAATTTTTCAATCACATGTATACCACATGATCAATTGCTTATTTACTAAATGAGCAAGTTGCTCATATCTTTTTTTTCCCTTTTTTTTCCCTTATTAATTACAAATTAATTAACAAAAGTAAAAAGTGGCTTCATAAAATTGGCTCCTAAAATAACTCATAAGCTATCACCTAACTATGAAGCGTTTCAGTATAGAATTTAGTTCAAGAGATTGGTAATTAATTTATAAGAATTGCATGGACGTGTGCTTTTCTTCGTAGATCATTATCATTTGCTCCTTTACAATTCCTGCAATTTGATCAGTTTTTACTCCTTTACAGAATTGCATAGTTCTTATTTTTTTGGCTTTATTGTAGCACGGAGAGCATCCACTATTGTTGGCTAAAAAGCCAAAAAAGCAATTTCGTCTTTACTATTCGTTACTAAAAACCTATTTTTTAGAAAAGTAATGAACAATAAACTGCTAAATATAGTAGCGGGTTATAGCAATCACTAAATATAGAATATGAAAGAAGATCTTCCGTCTGTGAATTTTTTAATATTAAAAGAGGGCTTCCCTCCGCTAAATTTTTTATTATAGTTTTTCAGAAAAATTAATAAAATTCCATCAAAATAATTACCAAAATGCCATTTGAATAAATAAAAAAAATATTATTTTTTCATCTTCCGTCCAGCATGTTTCTCTTTTAAAATCTTTCACAAATTACCAAATTTGCCATTCAAATATTTACCAAAATGTCATTTACCTAATTTAAAAATTTTAAAATTTCAAAAAAAAAAAAAAAAAAATCCAAACGGAAGATCATCTTCAGTCTAGTTTATAATATAAAAAAAAATTATCAGTTTGGCGAAACGGAATACCATCTTCCGTCTGGCAATTTTTTTTATATAAAAAAGTAAAATTGGCCAAATGGAAGATGATCTTCCGTCGCACAATTATATATATATATATATATATATATATATATATATATATATATATATATAAAGTGTTTGATGGAGAATTATCTTCCGTCTGAATATTTTTTGACTTTTTTCGACCAAATTTAGCTCTAAACAATTGCAGCGATACTCGTTCATTGCTATTTTTCAATTGCCAAATACTCATATTTTAGCAGCAACAATAGTGGATGCTCTGATTATTTACACCACTAAATTTGATGGGGCTTTTTCCAGAAAGGATACTTAGAATTCTTTAAATTTCAAACAAAGCACTCACAATTTACGATTTCATATACAATATCCACAATGTTGAATTCACTCTAAAAAAACACTTCATTAAAATTTGTTAGTTTGGCCCTATTTAAAAGCTAACTACGACTGGGAAAATGACTAGCATGCCCTTCAATTAAACATACCACAACTATAAACCACAATTACTCGAACTAAATATATGAAATGAGGAGTTTGAGATAAATTTAATTTTTTACTGATGAAAAATAAATGGGGCAAACATGGAGTAACAAGTTGAAAAAATACTAAAGTAATGAAGATGTGGATCAAAAGGTTGAAGAAAAATATGGGTGGAGTTTATAGGGAAAAGAAGAAGGATTATTAGCATTGGATAGAATTGGAAAGGATGAAGTTTCTCTGTCGTTAAATATAAGAGACATCTGATTATGTGAAGAAAATAGATAATTTAGACATTCTACTCTACATCCTTTAGAATTAACATAATATTTCACCATTGTTAAACATCAGATAACTCGAGTGCTGCTTTTGAAGTGAGCCCAGCATTGTAGGTATTGTATGTGAATATAGTGAATTATGATTGTCTTATTTAGAATTTAAAAATATGTGAATGACATTTTTTGAAAAAAACTCAATTTGATATTACACTACATATTGTCATCCGGTGGGACTAAGGTATGCTATAAGAGTAATGTTACACCAACTACCAAAATCACTACTTTTTTTTAATCCGTACTAACCCACTTTTTGAAAATATTGACCAAACTAACACACTTCTGAAAATTTTTACCCAACTGACCATTTTTTGGACACGTTAAAACACTATAGTTATTTTTTTTTTTTTGAGGAAAAAGGTGGAATAAGGCCACCCTGTTTCATTAATAAGAGTTTAGCGAAACAAACCCAGAGTACTGGGCCCAAATACAAACTACAGACATATAATAAAACATATATGAAGCAACATGACTACAAACAACCAGTCCCTCCAACAGCCCTGGAGGGTGGGCCGACACACCAGCTCGGTCCAGCAAAATTGTGAGTACGTCAGTTTAGCTTCGTACAGTGCCTTCACGGCACATGCACACCCGCCTGAAACAAGTCTGGCAGGATTTTATCACCCGCTGCTCCCTGCGTTCACCTCGCTGGGGGGACCCCTCTTTGGGCCCAAGCCTCGTAGATCGAAACTCGCAGCCTCCCACTAACTTCACCACTCATCCTACAAACACGCCTGCCGCTTCTACAGCCGCTACCAAAGAGATAGCCGTGAAGAGGATACCTTAACCTCTCACACGATAGCGCTTTCTCCTGCAATTTCTCACAAAGCAACTATCTCGCTCACCCTATCAAACATCATCCTCCAGGAGAGAGCCGTGTAGAGGATACCTTACCTCTCTCATGTTCAAGCTCTCTCCGGCGATTTCTCACCACACAGACTTATCTCACCTCAAACTCCCAATACGAGGGAAGAGGCGGCGCTGTCACGAGGCAGTGACCTAAGGTGGAGGAAGCTCAATAGCCAGATAGTAGGCACTGTAGAGACTGCACCGACGACATCGTAGGACACACCCGACCACCCCCCAACCCCAACCCCACACCCCCTCACCCCTAACATACCGACTTCACACATCACGGAGGGACCCCATCTTTGGGCCCAAGCTCCACAAACGTCAATCGCACAAGCTTCCCACTCCAAAGCACCGACAAAAGCACTACAGCGTAGGGGGGCACTCAAACCGCGACCACAGCAACGGATCGGGGGGGGGGGGGCACCCACAGCAATCGCGGGCCCCCCCAAACCGCAACCACAGCAGGGGGGCTAACAAATGCAGTCCCCTCCTCCAATGACCAGCCATCCTCCTCTTCTCCAATCCACGAAGAAGAAGAACCAGAGAACTCACCGATCGAGCAGGTGGCTTTGACCGTCCCGGAGACCGGCGACCCCGACATCCCGGTGCTGACATTCCGCATGTGGGTCGAGCCCCTCTCCATCACATCGATATCGGCTCAGATCGCCGGGGGGAGGGGGCACTCGCCGGCCCCCCAAACCGCAACCACAGCAAGACAGGGGGGGCACCCAAACCGAAGGTGGGTGCGGTGGTGGGGGGGGGGGGGCTGCCTGGCCCCAAACCAAGCCCGCAGCTCTTTGTACCCACCTTCTGGACGCACCGCTCGCTAGCCGCGCCGCCCCGACTCTGGCTTCGCCTGAGTTGCGATAGAGACAGAAGGGCGTGGAGAAGAGGAGAGGGGGGGGACGACGGGTCGGGGGGGCGGCGGCGCTGAGGGCAAGCCGCCGCCGCCCCAAGGGGTTAAATCTAGGGTTTGGTTTTGTTGTTTTTGGGTTCGGGAGTAGGCAGGAGCTGTTGGGTTTTTAGTTCCTCAAGCAAGCTTATATATGTCAGATGTTGTAGTAAAACACTATAGTTATTAATGGCATATGTTATTTTGATGTCGTAGTTGTCAATTTGATGCCATTGTTGCTAATAAGGCACCTATAAAAAATATATTTCGTTACCGCAATTGGGAATAACGACATCAGTATATCTCGCATTCACTTAAGAGTTCTCTGATTTGAAGAAAAAAAATTATAAGTGAAAATTTCTTATAACTGATATCGTTATTCCCAATAACGGCATAATTAGTCTGATGCTGCTATTGACAATAACGACATCAGTATAATCCACAGTGAACTCCAAAGTGCGTGCATTGCATCAACTTCAAGCCCGATTTTGACCTTGATACAGCTAGTATCTCTCAACACTCAAAGCATAAAAGTTGTAGATCTTTTTCTTGGTGTTTCATAGCATTTTGAATCATTTCAATCAGAGTTCGGATAAAAAAGTTATGCCCATATTACATAGCGATGTCAAAACTGTCAAAAAAAATTGTAAGTGAGAATCACCTATAACTAATGCCGCTATTCTCAATAACGACATACTTAGCCTGATGCCGCTATTAGCAATAATGACATCAGTATAATCCACAATGTACTCCAAAATTCTGGATAGTTTAGACATCGCTAAGTAATATGGGCATAACTTTATCATCCGAACTCGGATTGTGATGACTTAAAATGCTATGAAACACCAAGAAAAAGATCTACAACTTTCATGTTTTGAGTTTTGAGAGATATTGGTTGTATCAAGGTCAAAATCGGGCTTGAAGTTGATGCACATGCACGAATTTAGAGTTCACTGTAGATTATATTAATGTTGTTATTGTCAATAGCAGCATCAGGCTAATTATGCCATTATTGGGAATAACGACATCAGTTATAAGCGATTTTTACTTATAATTTTTTTTCTCAAGTCAAAGAACTCTTAAGTGAATGCGACATGTATCGATGCCGTTAGTTTCAATAGCAGCAACGAATATTTTTTTTAACAAGTGCTGCTATTGACAACAGCGGCATCAAAATAACAAATGTCGTTATTGCCAATAGTGTTTTATGCTGACCTATCTAAAACTGGATCAATTGGGTAAATATTTTTGACAGCGAGTCAGTTTGGTTAATATTTTCAAAAAGTGGGTCAGTATTGGAAAAATTCATTTTTTCACTACATTAGGTGGTATACAACTATTGGAGGTTTCTACCACCTCCTCTATACCTACCTTCCACTAGTAGTGTGCCACCTAAGATAGTAGTTTTGGTAGTGGGTATAACATTACTCATGTTGAGTAGCATTACTCATGCTAAAAAGATGGAATTTAGTGAAATACTCTTTCATCCCACGCAAGAAATTTATATTTACACATCACACACAATCAATTTGGACAACGTGAAGTGTCATTCCGACGAGTTTCATACATACTGTATTTTAAAACAAAGATTTGAAATTTATTTTGTATAGATCAGGAACAGAATGCTAAATTTGAAATAATATCTCGTTTATTGGCATCCTTGCATGTGCCGTCGTGATGATCGCTAGCTACAACCTTTGTTCCTCATTAAAAATATACGCGCCTATCTTGAGTTTCTTTCTCTAGAAAAGTCTAGAGAGAGAAACTAATCCCCCAAAAGAAACCCTAGATCTGTGTTGGTTGGGGACGGCGGCTTGACCTCGTCGCCGCCGCCACGACGCAATTGCCCCCATCGTCCCCCATCGGCCTTAATGGTGCTATCCTTCCCATCGCTCTCCCCCTCCCGTTCCTTCCTGAAGCCGCCTCACGAAGCTCTCCCAGACGGGGACATCGAAGATGGCGAGCTCCTACAGTGGGGAGCTCACGGCGACGCCGTGTCCACCTTCGACCCCAGGGATGAAGACCCAGATCTTATCTTTTTCATATCTGGGCAACGGCGGGAGGTGTGCCCCTAACGTCCGTCACGTCGACTCACTTTTCGACAATGGCTGACGTCGAGCTTCCCCGACGTTGACGATGGCTAACGTCAAGCTACCCTATTCGACGATGGCTGACTTCGGGAGCTTCAGCCCCGATAGCTCAGCGAAAAGGAGTATGTTGTGTTGGCATTTGTGTGGGAGGTTTGGAGTGTGTAGTATGTTGTGTTGCACGATTGTGGGGCTTGGTCCCGAATAGGAGGTCCCTCCATGAGGTGCACTCACTTGTTTTAACTGTTGGGGTGTCCAACAATGTTGCCGGTACAGTCTTGACAGCGTCTACTATCATGCTATTGAGATTCTTCCAGCTAAGGCCACTGCCTTCTTAATAGCGTCGCCTATTCCCTCATCAGCATCCCTCATATCGCCAATGCCACCGCCCGTCGTGGCACGAGGAGTCATGTGTTGTGGTTATTTGGGTTTCTGTTTGAGAGTGAGTCTGTGAGAGAGATGAGTTAATCTCTCTTTGTGTGTCTGTGTGGTGAGAAATCGCCTGAGAGAGCAAGAGCGTGAGAGAGGTGAAGATATCCTCTCCCCGGCTCTCTTTTGGAGCGTGGTTTTGGTTGGGGTGAGCAAGATACTTGTTTGGTGAGAAATCGTTTGAGAAAGCACAACCGTGAGAGAGGTGAAGGTATCCTCTTCACGGCTCTCTCTTCGGTAGCGGTTGTGGGAGCTGTTGGCACGTTTGTAGGATGAGTGGAGAAGATTGTAGGAGGGTTCGGTGGATGTGTGTTGTTTTTGGGTTTGGCGGGTGTCAAAATTCCGCCTGTAGAGAGAAAGAAGATCTAATTTGCTGCAGCACGGCTACGGGGCTTGGGCCCGTAGAAGGGGCCCCTCCATCGCACGGCTGCGGGGCATGGAACTGTAGAAGGGGTCCCTCCATCGATGAGACGACAAGAGTCGGCGGTTGATAAAATCCCACCTGACTACCTTCATGTGGGTGTGCACGTGTCGTGGAGGCAGTGTACGAAGCTATATTGACGTACATACAATTTTGCAGGGCCGAGCTTTGTATTTGGGCCAAGATAGGGGTCCATTACAATATTAGAGGAATAGTTTCGGCCCACCATCCAGGGTTGTTGAAGAGATCCGTTGTTTGTACTGGTCATAGTGCTTCATATTTTATTTTCTGTTCGTATTTTGTATGTTTTGTTAATTTCTTATTAATGAAACAGAGTGACCACATTCCAATTCCACATTTTCTTTATAAAAAAAACCCCTTTGCTCCTCGTTATTTGTGTTGTTGAACTACTTTACTTGGTTTACTGCTTATTGTGATTTCTTGTTCTATTTTCATTCTCTCTAGTATTTTATGATCACATTTCTTATATTTTTAAAGTTTTGATAGCTTGTGATCTTATCAAAGGCATGGAGCTAAATCGAGCAGAATAAAAAACATAATTTATGTAGCTGATTCTAATTAGTAAAAAAAAAAAAAAACCTTTGTTGTTATTGTACTAGGTTTGCCCGTTGATACGTGCCTACGACACGTCTTCGGAACGGTACACCTTGTTTGATCGTATAAAATAGTTTTCGAGGTCCAGCAAATTAATTGAAGTAGTAAACATAGAGCTTAAAACATATTATATGATTTTTTTTAAGTATTTTTATTTTTTTAGTTTTTTAATTTTTTTAGTTTTTTTATTTTTAAATGTTTTTAAAATTTTCAAAATTTTTCTTTTCTTAATTTTTTGAATAGAAGAGGGAGGGAGAGAGAGAGAGAAAAAAAAAATTAAATAAATTTAGGAGTTGTTTTAGGTGGGGAATTTGAATTTGAGTTTTGGGAGAAAATATGATTTGTGAGATTAGATCTAGATCTTTGATTTTTAGGGGATTGAAGGAGAGCCACTTGATAGCTTTCTTTGTGTTTTATTATATAAGATTCCTTATATTTTAACTTTGATCTCCTGCACTTATATATATATATATATATAATTATCTATATAATAAAACACAATGAAAGCTATCAAGTGGCTCTCCTTCAATCTCCCCAAAAATTAAAGGTCCAGATCTAACCTCACAAAACATATTTTTCCCTCCCAAAAATTTCCCCCAAAACTCAAATTCAAATCCCTCACCCAAAACAATTCCTATATTTATTTAGTTATTATATTTCCTCTCTCTCTCTCTCCCACTCTATTCTATTTCAAAAAATTAAGAAAATAAAATTTTAAAAATTTTTAAAAAATAAAAATTAAAAAACTAAAAAAATTAAAAATTTAAAAACTTTAAAAGTAATTCAAAATAATTCAAAAAAACCATATAATATGTTTTTTTGCTAGATCCCCAAAAGTTTCTCATATAATATGTTTGCTATTTCAATTAATTTGCTGGACCTCCAAAACTATTTTATATGAATAAATAAGGTGAACCGTTCCCAAGACGTGCCGTAGGCACGTGTCAACGGGAAAACCTAGTATATATATAAAGTCAAAGAAAGTAAATCACCATGCTGAAAAGAACTTCTCTCAAATCAATTTTAATTACTAATTACTTGGCAGTATTAAGAGCGATAAAGACATTCATTCTGCCGAGTGAGAGGGAGGGGAGGGACAGGGAGAGATCACACTCATCCTTAGTCATGTCGTATCTTAGAAAAAGAAAATATCTGCAATTATGCATCATGCAGCTTCCCAACATCATAATCAATCACAAAGTCTTGTTACTATAATAAAGAGAGAATATATCTATATAATAAATTACAAAAAAACTATTAAGTGGTTCTCATTCAATTTCTCCTAAAATTAATGGTCTAAATTGATTCTCACAAAATATATTTTTTTACTTAAAATTTCAAACCCCAAAATTGAAATTTCCCCCCCAAAACTAAAAAACTCATTACTTATTACTATCACTCTCTTCTTTCTTCACTTTTTCATATTTTTTTTTCTCTCTCTCTCTCTCTCAATCTTTCTTTATTACTTAGAAATTTAGATTTTAAGATTTCAGGTTCGTAAACTTTTCAGAATTTTTTATTTTTTTTTATTGCACATGTTATATTGAAAATAGCAAATATCTCTTTAACAGTTAAATATTATCATTTTCCAAACTTAAAATTCTAAGAAGTTGGATTTTACACCATCATTTATAATTATTTTTCAACATATACTATTAGAAACATGGACTTTTATTTACAACTAATTATTATCATATTATTCAAACTTGAACTACATAATTGTTGTTTTACTGTTTACAGGGCTTTTCGTGTGGTGTATCGTTCAAAAGACGTACCGTAGGCATGTGCCCACGGACAAATCTAGTGTGTACAATACATCTCAAAATATTATAGTTACCGCTTTACTTCAAGAATATTACAAGATATTAGATGTGCTAGTATTACAAAAACACGTTTAGTTGAAAAAAAGCAAGATAAAATGTGAATAAGTTAATGCAAACCACCTTTATAGTTTCGGTCAATGAAAATAACATTTACAGCGCATAAGTTAAATTGCAAGAAACTACTCTAAATTTTTAGTCTTTTTTTTAAAAAATTACTCTAACTAGGCTTAATTATGCGTGATTTTTCAAATTTTAATTTTCATTCTCAGACAACTACCATTCAGTCTGTATTCCATTATTGTGCTATTTATGCGCACTGTAGATACTTTATAAGTTTATATGGACAAAAATATTCTTCCACTATGTTTTTTCCTTTTTCACCTTTTTCTATCATTTATCTCACAGATGACTCCTCAGTTCTTACTCGCTTTCAGATTTTTTCCCAAATTTTTCCATACCATTATTTCAAACTAAAAATTCATAGCCCACATGTCATCTTCTAATGTTCTTCCTCGACATTACCCACATCTCATATCTCTCTCTCTCCCTCTCTCTCCCTCTCTCTCTTATCTTGCACCTTCATTTAGGACTGCAAACGAATCGTGCTATTCGCGAGCTATTCGGCTCGAGCTCGGTCAAAGCTCGGCTCGAATCGAGCTGGAACCGAGCTCGAGCTCCAAACTGAGCTCGTTTTCCTAACGAGCCGAGCTTGAGTTTGGTTTTTTTTTTTTTTTTTTTAAGGCTAAGCTCGCGAGCTATTCGGCTCGAATACGGTCAAAGCTCGGCTCGAACCGAGCTCGAGCTCAAAACCGAGCACGTTTCCTTAACGAGCCGAGCTCGAGCCTGAAGATATTCGGCTCGGCTCAGCTCGATTACATCCCTCCCTCCCCCCCCCCCCCCCCCTCTTATCTTGCACCTCTCTATCTCTCCTTGAGTTATATGCTCCATGACATTCTCAACTTCCACCACCGACCTCCCAATCCCACCTCTCTCAAAGTCCAAACACCAAAACTCAATGACTCCCTCCACTCTTTCTCCCTCCTGGTTCTCTTTCTTCTCATGCCTCAAACTCAAATGTCTCCATCATTCTTTAAGTATCGCTCTTAAGTTAGAGAGGTCAAGAAGTCCACATTGACAAATTGGAGGAAAACATACTTTGAGGTAAATTAAACATGTACACCTTCGATTTCAGGATTTCACAGAATTTTTGTTTCCTGTTATATTGAGATGTCAAATAAGAAGATGAAGAAGAAGAATAACACGAAGAAGAGAGTATGCAATTTAGAGAAGATGAGACACAATTTGGGGGCAGATTTTAGGGTTTAATGTGTTAGGAAAATTGGTATTTTATACACCATTTACGAACCAGTTTTTGATCAATTTTTTGAGTAAGATCCTCAATGAATTATTAAGAGATCTTGATTGATTTGTGTTCTCCTTCGTGAGCAGATCAAAATCATATATTAATTTGCTAAAAATGTTACGAGGTGAATGAGAAATTGTCTCTTGAGATGTTTTTATTCTTAAAAATGGGTTGAGGGAACATAGTCCCACATCGAAAAAATCAAAGGAATTAGAAGAGGATATATAGTAACCTCCTTCTAAGCATTGTAAGATAGTTAGAAGATAGGCTCTCTCGCGCGCGCGCGGAGCCCCGTGCAGAGCCACTTTTTGCTACAGTTTTTGATTTCTTCCTTTGTAAATGGTTGTTTATATTGTACGCATTCACTTCACTTTCTGCAGTTACACTGTGGCATTCAGGGCATTCACTGCTGTCTCCCGTTACAGTATACGCATTCAATACATTGTCTGCCGTTACACTGAAGACATTCATAATCTCTCCTCTTTCTCTTTGTTCTGTTCTGTCCTGCTCTGTTTGCTAAGTCCATTCAGTAAGGTGATAGAGTTCTAACGCTGCCAGTTCGAGAACGTTACGTGGTGACTACGTGAACCCTTTTTGTCGTTACATCCTGAGAGACAGGCACCTCAACTACCTCCAGCACTCGGATGAAGCGAAAACTGTTTTAAGGAGAATGTGTGCTACACAAACCTCGACATCAAATCGGTTTGATTTATTTTTTTCTTTTTCATTTCACTTTATTGGTTTCATTTCTCTCCTCCATCTCTACTTTTTGTGCCTCTCAGTCGTTTTGTTTTTTGCCAAACTTTTGTAACCAAAGTTGTAACAAATAGTATAAATATTGAAGAAATTGGTTTTATTGTAAACAAATTTTGTAACATAATGTCAATAAAATAAAATAGATTTGAGGAAAAAATAGAGATGAGAGAGTGAGAGGGAGAGAGAGAGAAAGAGAAATGGGTGAAGAAGATAGAAAAAGTGAAAAAGAAGTAAAAATAGCTAAGAGCGTCTGTAGTCGTTGAAGCGAAAAATATACATATATGGATAAATAGAAATAGGAATCGAAGTTTTGCTGCAGTCGTTAAAAAGCTATTTGGAGCGACAGCACTTCGAGTGCCGTCGGAGGAATTAAAATTCGTCCTCGAAGCGCAAATAAAAAATTACAAAAAAAAATATAAAAAATTACAACAAAATTTCAGAAATTAAGAAAAAATTAGAAAAATATTCCAGAAATTGCAAAAAAAATTACAAAATTGCAAAAACATTTCAAAAATTGCAAAAAAAATAAAAATTACAAAAAAGTCCGGACGGCACATGAGGGACGACACTTGAAGTGCCATCTGAGGGTTTGTAAGCTATTTGGGGGGTTTTTTGATTGAAATTTTTTTTTTTTTTTGAGCGACGGCACTTTAAGTGCCGTCCGACGAAAAAAGTATTAATTTTTTTTGTGCGACGACACTTCAAGCGAAGTGTCGTCGCTCATATATGGATAAATCTCAAACCATTCTCATTTATAGCAAACGACTGTAGCGAAATATAAATAAAATGAATATTTGGCAAACGAGTGCAGCGCGTTTTTTAGCTAAATATCCATTTTATCGATATTTAGCAAACGACTACAGATGCTCTAAGATGGGCATTTTTGTTCAAAAAACACGTGCAAAATATGTAAACAACCTATTAACATAGGGAGGCCAAACACGTGCCAGTTTTATGAGAATATAAATCGAAATTTTGGGAGTTACACATCATAAAATATATAAGGTAGTTTTATAAAAAAAAAAAATCAAAATTTATGGCAGTTTATTGTAATTTAGCCTAAAGCATATCATAGAAAGTTTATGCTAACAGTTGATCCATCATATTCTCCTTCATTTAAAAGACTATTTTATATCTTATCTGGTGTCTGCTAAACATTTAATAAGAGATAAAATAATTTTAAAAAATTAAAATATGTTCGAGTCGGTTAACTAACGTCGTTACTCCCCTTAAGATGCACCTACCGTCTTATTTGTGTCGAGCAGTACTTGGGTTAATGGTGATATTTGCGTTGACCTTCCTTATCCCAACAATTTACCGACAACGAAAACACGTGTTGTACACATATAGAAAACTTTAACGCTACCTTATAATTTGGATCTCATCTGCAACTGCAAATGCAATCACTCATGGGCTTCGGGTTATATTCAAAGAGACAATCCTAGCGGGTCGGCAACTGAATTCGGTAGGACCCGATCTGACCTGTTTCCACTGTTAAACCTGGCCTAGATAAAATCCATTTCCTTGCCGATTCATCCTCTTCTCAAAATCAAATCAAGAAATTGGACTGAACTGAATTGGGGGTGGTGGTTCAGCAATGGCGGAAGAGCAGTTGGCGAGCAGGCTGTTCAGAATCCGACGAACGGTGATGGAGATGCTTCGCGATCGAGGTTATTTGGTGGTGGATTACGAGATCAAGATGACCAAGATGGATTTCATCGGCAAATTCGGTGAAGGAGTCAAAAGAGAGGACCTCATCATCAACAAGTCCAAGAAGAACGACCCCTCTGATCAGGTAAGCAATTTTTCTTTTCTTTTTTTTTTTCCATATAATTTTGAGGATCGGGTTCTGCAAAATTAGGTTCCTGGTTTTTAAGTGAAAAAGATCCATTCTTGATAACAAATTAAGTAAATTGGGGAAAACAGAACAAATCCAACAATAATAAACAGAGGCACTATTTAATCCCAAATCAATCGGCTTAAATAATTTCCCAATATAATCCCTCGATGCAATTCAGTTCAATTGTATATTAGGTCACAATCTACGACTCATACTACGACCTAAGGCTGCATTGCTAACCCAGCTCACACAAGCCTCCACTTTGTCTCTCCTATAAAATAGGATAACATAAACCATGCACTTTATAGTAGCTCCTAGGATTGACTATTAACCCTAGGCCTACACAACTCAATCCACTCATCACTATAAATCAGTCACTTGTCGTTATCTTCAAGTATTACACTTCACTTAGATCCTAGACTTACACTTCACATCAACTTCCTAGGATTTTCTAACCCTAGTGTCACTCTAATCTTTTTCTCCACACTTATTCATAAGATCATTAACCTAGGCTCTAATACCATTTGTCATGCCCCCAAAGATGACATTTCCACTACACAAATTTGGGGCCTTGACAATTGGGTTCTCAAGATTAGGCTCGTACCAATTGAGTGAAGTGGAAAATATTCATTCTTGTTATCAAATTTTCCCAAATTGGGGGCGCTTTGGAGTTATCAACAAAATTTCCCTATGAGTTTTTTATTATAAATTTAATGGAGTTATCTAGCAAGTTTCTAAAATTGTACGACTAATTATATAAGTTTCTAAAATGTAATACTAATTTTGTCTCCTAATATTTTTTTTGGAATGAAGTTTGTTATTCAAGATAGCCCCATTATACGATTTTTGAGCTTCTAATGTAACTAAGGGAGATAGAGGGACTATATTCATAGATGCCCACGTCTGATCATGTGCCTAACTGCTTATATACTTATATTATTAAACGATTTGAAGCAACAACTAAACTTCTCATGTGAATGGCACAATGAGCATAGAAATTGATACACGAGAAATGTGAAGCGGCTTCTTTTTTACATGAAGAAAATTCAAAAATACTAAGAATAAAGAAAAAATATATAGAAATTCATAACGAAACAGAGTAAAAGATTGAGAAAAGGAAAGTGCCGAACATTTATGATTTCTTCATATGAACAAATAAAAACAAACTTCATAGTTCATGTTTTAATATAAGGAAACATACAATGCGTACAAAATAGATTAATCACATGGTTGAAATTGCTAGTGTCCTTCAATGAGTGCGAGATGAGGATGTTGCAATGAGGGTGTGAGGAGGACACACGAGGATGCATGATGAGTACGAGAGATGAGGATGGATGATGAGGGTGCAAGCGATGGAGCCGTCACATCAAGATTTGGAGAATTTTGTGGTTGATAAGGTTTTTTTTATTGGGTTGGAGTGTGTCTAAGATACATGGGTCAAGTTCGGTATATGTAAAAAAAGTGATAATCTTCAAAACCAAGACCGACAACTATTTTTCCAAATAAACATATTTTTGCAGTACCCGTTTTTGACACTTTTACCCGATCAATCACTATTTTAGTGAAAAAAACTTTAGGCCCGTATTAGTACACCCGTTTTAACCTATTACTAAACGGCGGTGGATGGAGTCCGTCTAATAGGCCGTTTAGTTTCGTCTGGTTCCTTTTTTGGAATACTGTGGCAGCATATCACATATCTACTATGATATCAAGTCTCAATCGATACCGAGTTCATCTCGAATTTTGTCGTATGAGATAATTTTTTTCCATAAAATTCGGTATCTGCCGATACTCGAGTTAACAAGGAAAGAAAAAAGAAAAATGATAGCGAGCAATTGAAATCAAAGACCACATGGCCTATTTATTGGTGCTATCACCCCTGATTAGGTATAACATGATTAAGTAATCATAGTACAAAATTGTTTTAAATATGGTATTTTAGTATATTCTTTGTAAGTTAATGTTCAAATATTCTTATAATAAAGTTTTTTAAATCTATAAATCATATCTTCATGGTATGCTTTATACAAAAAATATATTTATTACCAAAAATATTTTTCATACATAAAAATGAAAACAAATAGTTGGAATTTATTATTATAATTAACAAAATATCAAATTGAATGTTTGCTTTAAGATTTGAATATTTTAACTATCTTTAGAACTTTTTATTGATTTTTAATCACTTTATAAAGTCAACACTAAAAGGTCCGATAATCCGATATTTCTGAGAATGCTGAAACTAATGCCACAATTGGAAGCAATGCAAAACCTGATAATTTTAAAACCATGATATCAACATTGTGGCCTACTCGGATTGGACGTTCCTTAAATGAGTGCTTTTATATTTGCAATATTAAGGATGTGTTTGGACAAAAAAAGCAAATAGACCCAGCATTGCGAAAACACAGTGACATTGCATATTGACATTGGATTACTTATGTCCACTGTGCCAAGATGTCCCAATAGAAGCGTCCATGCTTCACTTGATTAATAGTTTACATGTACAGTATGTGGCTTTGCCCCCCCCCCCCCCACACACACACATATATATTAGAACAACCACGGGAGAGACCATCGATTTTCCTATTACAGTAGGTTTACACCAAGGTTCGGCTTTAAGCACCTGTCTTTTTACTTTGGTTATGAATGAATTGACGCGAGGAATACAAGATGAGGTGTCTTGGTGTATGCTTTTGCCGGTGACATCGTCTTTAGTGGACGAGATTAGAGGAAGAGTCAATACTAAATTAGAATTGTGGAGAGAAACTTTGGAAGCTAGAGGCTTTAGGATAAGCATAACTAAAACAGAGTATATGGAGTGTAATTTTAGTAATATTCGAAACACAACTGAGGAAGTAGTGAAGTTTGATGATCAAGAGGTACCTAAGAGAGACCGTTTTCGATATTTAGACTTGATTATACAAAGAGATGGAGATTAGTGAGGATGTTATACATAGTATCCAAGCAAGGTGGCTTAAATGGAGAAGTGTCAGTGGTATTTTGTGTGACAAACGTATACCTTTGAAGTTTAAGGAAAAATTTTATAGGACGGCTGTTAGACCAGTAATGATGTATGGAGCAGTGTTGGGCAACAAAAAAACATGTCCAAAAATGAGTGTAGCGGAGATGAGGATGCTAAGATTGATGTGTGGTAAAATAAGGAAGGATAGAATTAGAAACGAGTATATACGAGACATGCTAAAGGTAGCTCCAATCCAATATAAGTTAAGAGAGAATCGTCTCAGGTGGTTTGGACATGTCACACATAGACCTAGTAGTGCCCCCATTAGAAATAGTGATTTGATAAGTATTGATGGTAGAGTTAGGGGTAGAGGAAGGCCTAAACTAACTTGGGTGGAAACGGTGAAAAAAGATATGATAGCTTGTGACCTTACAGAAGATATTGTGCTAAATCGAGCAGAATGGAAAACTAGGATACATGTAGCCGACCCCAACTAGTTGGAAAAAATGATTTGTTGTTTTTGTTGTTGTATATATATATATATATATATATATATATATATATATATATATATATATATATCATAGATTTTCAAGAAAGTGTTGAGCTCCTGATAAGGTGGGAGAGCCCAAGGCTCCCATTCAATCATGGAGACATCCTATGACGAATTCAAACCGTTCATTTTGTTAGAAATACGTAAACTAGTCTAAGAATGTGGAATCTAAGTCTTTTGAAATCCGTTTGCCTTTGCAACTAAAACGTTAGAGAAATTGTACGGTTGAAATATCTTTTATATAATGATATGATTTTAGGGGAAAGGTGGGAGACTTTCCTTAAATGAAACACTCATTTAAGGAAAGGCGATCCTTTCCTTAAATGAGTGCTTTATATTTGCAATATTAAGGATGTGTTTGGACACAAAAGCAAATAGACCCAGCATTGCGGACACACTGCGATATTGCATATCGACATTGGATAACTTATGTCCATCGTGCCAAGACGTCCCAATAGAAGCGTCCATGCTTAACTTGATTAATAGTTTACATGTACAGTATGTGGCTTTGCATATATATATATATATAAAAGATTTTCAAGAAAGCGTTGAGCTCCTGATAAGGTGGGAGAGCCCAAGGTTCACATTCAATCATGGAGACATCCTATGACCAATTCAATCCGTTCATTTTGTTAGAAATACCTAAACTAGTCTAAGAATGTGGAATCTAAGTCTTTTGAAATCCGTTTGCCTTTGCAACTAAAATGTTAGAGAAATTATACGATTGAAATATCTTTTTTATAAAGATATGATGTAAGGGGAAATGAAGTTCAAATCAAGGTTTTATATCTCGGATTTCAAACTCGTCTCGATAAGGGGTGTTTCATCTCGGATCGGAGATATCATCGAAGATCTTGGGGCAAATGTGATCATCTCAGATGTTCATTTCGGGCACTCAATAAACATTTTTTTTTTGTTACTAAACAAGATATTATATGTTTTACATGTCATTTATCATATAAAATATTGTATAATGTAACTAATGACATGAATCAATCACTACAAATATTCATAGAATTTAACAACAATATAAAAGAGAATATAATATAAGTATATAACTAAATTAAATTTGTATTGATTAGAAAAGAAATGTGTTAGTTGATATACTTACTTGACTTTGCATATACACAAGCAATAGAGAGAAAATCATCACATTATCTTAGCTTAAGGTCCTATATTACAGACTTGTATACAAGAAGTAAAAAAATGTTATATGTTCACAATAACATTAGTGTGTCTATTTCGACAATTTCAGCAATATTTCGGCTGACATTTTGGCAATTTCGGCCGAAATCTACACATTTCGGTCCACAACGATATGTAGTATAAAATCTATGATTTCGTATCGGCAAGGTAGCTGAAACAAAATTTCGGCCATATCGGCCAAAATTTAAAAGAGTGGTTTAAATGACTTGATTTCACATGTTTAGACTATGTCAGATATTTAGAACAAGATGATTGGTTTGTGTCGTTCATTCATACGATAGCCCCACCATGGCGAGCTCTCCCACCTTACGAAGAGCTTTGAGCTCTCTTGAAGACCTCCCATATATGTATATGTATATGTGTTAATTTGACCAGAGAAGTGACCTATAATAGGGTTGAATGGAGTAGGATTCATGTAGCCAACCCCAAAAATTTGGGCTAAAAGACTTTGTTGTTGTTGTTGTTGTTATATATTACGTATTTGGCTCAATTCTAGTTGCATATCAGGGTCATGAATACTGTTTGCCTTTTTTTGGCTAGCGACACTGGCTCCCTAGGGAAAGCATAATTTTACCACTTTAAGAAATAAATATTTTTAAAAAAGAACTTCAGTATTTGATTTCTTTTGTTTAGACAATCTTTTATGAAGCAGTAGCACAATCATGTTTATGTGTTGATGAGGCTTTACTGAAGTGCACCAGAAACAAGTTGGTTTCTGGTTGCTTAATTTGTATTTCCTTCAAATTTCCTCTTTCTTGTGTCCAATTTCTGGTTGCTTAATTACAATTTCCTTCGACGTTCCTCTTTCTTTTGTCACCCATCTTTATGTAAAACCCACATTGTATCCATGCTGATCAGATAATTCCTAGTTATGCGAAAGCTGCCAAAATATTGAAATCAAATTGAAACTTAACTTGATAAGACCTTGTTCATTTCTGAACATCATGTAGTGTATCAGCAACAAACTGGTTTCAGGTTGCTCAATTTGCATTTCTTTCAATTTTCCTCTTCCTTGTGTTGCTTAATTTGCTCTTCCTTCATCATTGTTGGGTTGTTCCTCTTTCTTTTGCCACCATCTTTTGTCCAAAACCCACATTGTATCAATGCTCACCAGATGTTTCCCAGCTATGCCAGAGCTGGCAAATGTTGAAATCGAATTGGATCTTAGCTTTGATAAGACCTTGTTTATTTGTGAACATCATAAATGTATTTACACACCTTTTGTATTTAGGATATAAAGAGAAGTACTTCTGACTGAGAACTTGTGTATAAACTAGACCAACACCAAACACTCCCTTCACTTTAAGATCTTTTGGCCAAGTGCATGTAGTGCAACGACATGTGCCTTGCAATCCTATGTGGGCAACCTACTATATTATTTCTCTGATTGTATTTTTATGTGGAAACAGCTCTATGTTTTCTTTCCAAATGATGACAAGGTTGGCATGAAACACATTAAGAAATATATCGAGATGATGAAGTCAGATAATGTTCCTAGAGCTATATTAGTTGTTCAGCAGAATCTGACTCCATTTGCAAAATCTCATCTTCAAGAGCTGACTCCCAAGTTCCATCTGGAAGTTTTCTTGGTGAGTTGTTGCTTATATTAATTAATTTACCCTTTTTTTTGTGTATATATAGCACTGTGATCTTACATTGCTAAATGCAGGAGGCAGAGTTGTTGATTAATATTAAGGAACATGTTCTCATTCCCGAGCATCAGGTGCTAACAAATGAGGAAAAGAAAACTCTACTGGAACGCTATACTCTGAAAGAAACTCAGGTACTCCTTAACCTAAGCAACAAATTCAAAGAAATTTTATAATTTATTACCTTTTGCCACTGGAACACAAAAAGTCACTATGCTTTACATGTTCAAATTTGACTGACTGTACAGATACTAACCATAGGTAAGAGGGAAATAAATAAGCTGTGTAAATATTAAGCTATTACCAGTTGATCACTGGGTGGGGATCCAAAAAAATATGAACCAGTTTTTCATTTTCGTACAGGCACAAAACCTATGAAACCCATTCTATTAATTCTCTGGTATTAGTATGACCTAGGAAGTTACTTTTCACAGTAATTTAGTTGGTAAAATTTACTCCCTCTGTTCCACAAAGAATGTTGTTTTAGGTTGTCACACTTATTAATAAATAACTTAGATTATTGTAAAATAATCAAACATTCTCTTTAAGTAAAAGCTATTAAGTGATCCATTAATAAATAAAGTTCCGGAAATGCCCTCTATGATTTATTAGGTGAAAATTTGAGTAGTCTCAAGGATATATTGTTAGTTTAATTAGCATTTGAAAAGGTCAAGACATTTTCTTGGAAATCTAAAGTGCCAAACAATTTGGAACAAAAGATATACCATATAATGGACATTCTTTAAGGAACGGAGTAAAATTTTACTTTTTGGTGATACATTAGATTTGCTGAATCTATAAATTAATAAAAACATTGTTATATTATAATTTTGCTCAGGGTTAAGATATTAGTTAAAATAACTGCATAGTTGATATTACTGGATGCTGTTCAATTGGATGAGTAACTTGAAGAAACGAAAAGAGTATGAATACATGATTGAACCATCTTGGCTGTTGGCTCATTGAAAAAACTTCAAACAGAAGAATCATCTATCAACTGATTCCATCTATCAACTTAATATTTGCCCTAAAGTCATCACAAACCTATCAGAAATCAAGTTTATGTTGGTATACTTTGGCAACAGGATCCTCTGCTTCACTAGAGATCTCTAATTTTACCTGTTATTTGTTATATAATTTCCAGCTTCCTCGAATTCAAATAACGGACCCAATTGCGAGGTACTATGGGCTCAGGCGTGGACAGGTCGTGAAGATCATCAGACCTAGTGAAACTGCCGGAAGATATGTTACCTACCGATATGTTGTATAAGCCAGATAGCAATTGTTGTTTGAGACATTTTCCAGTATTTTATTTATTGGGGAATTTGAGCAGCAAACTGTTTCTTTCAATAGTTCAAAATTAATGTAGTGCTTTGATGTATGCCATTGTGGGAATAATACAGAGCAATGAAGAGCATTTAGTTAAGATGCGGTTTTAGTTGAACCTGGTTGTGGTTGAGCTTTCCAGGGTATTGCTTCTTAAATCACTTTTCAGAGTATTTGAAGTATTTATTTGCTGGCTGTAACACAGTTTATTTACTTGATAGAATGTGGTTTGTTCGCTGAGGAAGCCCACATGTGTATATCTAAGTAATGTCAAAAGCAAAATGCTAGACATACATGAGTTTTTACTCCAAACATACATTATAAATGCATAGGGATCCATTTCTCACTAAAAGACAATGTTAAAACCTTGTGTTTAGTGAGAAGTGGGTCACAATACATTTATAATGTATGTTTGGGGTAAAAACTCATGTAAGTGTAATCATCCTCATGTCAAAAACAGTACAAGACGTGTTGTATGTACAAAATGCATATTACAAATCTGCAAGAGTGAGGTGGGCACTTTGCTTTCAAAGCCTGACAGTAAAATCCATTACTGCGAGTTTGTTTTCGTGAAACAAATAGTAAATGCTTCGCCTTCTGGCTAGAGCTGGTATCACTTTCCAGGGTATTGGTTCTTAAATCACTTTTCAGGGTATTTGAAGTATTTGCTGGCTGTAACACAGTTTATTTACTTGATAGAATGTGGTTTGTTCACTGAGGAAGCCCACATGTGTATATCTAAGTAATGTCAAAAGCAAAATGCTAGACATACATGAGTTTTTACTCCAAACATACATTATAAATGCATTGGAGTCCATTTTCTACTAAAAGACAATGTTAAAACCTTGTCTTTTAGAGAGAAGTGGGCCACAATGCATTTATAATATATATTTGGGGTAAAAACTCATGTATGTGTAGTCATCCTCATGTCAAAAAGAGTACAAGACGTGTTGTATGTACAAAATGCATATTACGAATCTGCAAGAGTGAGGTGGGCACTTTGCTTTCAGAGCCTGACAGTAAAATTCATTACTGCGAGTTTGTTTTCGTGAAACAAATAGTAAATGCTTCGCCTTCTGGCTAGAGCTGGTATCACTTTCCAGGGTATTGGTTCTTAAATCACTATTCAGAGTATTCGAAGTATTTGCTGGCTGTAACACAGTTTATTTACTTGATAGAATGTGGTTTGTTCGCTGAGGAAGCCCACATGTGTATCTCTAAGTAATGTCAAAAACAGTACAAGATGTGTTGTATGTACAAAAAGCATATTACGAATCTGCAAGAGTGAGGTGGGCACTTTGCTTTCAGAGCCTGACAGTAAATCCATTACTACGAGTTTGTTTTCGTGAAAAAATAGTAAATGCTTCGCCTTCTGGCTACCTCCACTACCCAGTTCCGGATCCGGTACTCTACGGGTCTAGAAATTAGACCCGGATCCGGACTTGCAAGAACCGGGTTCAGGTCCTAGTTTTTAAAAATTATCCGTCGGGTCCGGTAGTAGTGAATAAATATTTGCACTTAAGTATTTTTGCACCTGATATCATATGATTCTAACAATTTTTGCACTTAAGTACATGAATTAATAGTATATTTACATATCTATCTTCAACAATTATTTTTATATGTATATTCCTATAACCTTATTATTCAATATCTATATGTTTGGGGGTATTTTTTAGCGGGTCCGGGTCCGGATCCTGGTCGGTTCTATTTTGAGCGAACCCGGACCCCAGACCCAAAAGTGCATCGGGTCTTATTTTAGGATCCGGACCCATATAGATCAGGTCGGTTATGGTCCAATGTCGGGTCCTGGTATCGGGTAAATTTGATAGTGATACTTCTGGCTATAACTTACTATAGCACATGCAGGTGTGTTATCCTTTTTAAAGAGTCTTAAGAGCATCCATTATCGTTTGCTAAAAACCTAAAATATGGAATATTTAGTCAAAAATCTTCCACTATCATTTGCCAAAAACCTATTTTTTAGCAAAATCATGAACAGTCGATTGCTATATATAGTAGAGGAAAATAACAATTGCCAAATATAGAAGACGGAAGATGAACAATTATTTTCAATTTTTTGAATATTAAAATAAGACAGACGAAAGATCTTCTTCCGTCTGTCGACTTTGAATGGTCAAAAAAGTTGAGCATCTCCATTTTAAATTTTTTTAAAAAAATTTAAAGGAGACAGACGGAGACGGAAGAAGATCTTCCGCCTACCAAACTTTTTCAAATTTATTTACGAAAATGCCACTCTTTAGATTACGTCTTTGCCATTTTCACTAACAAAAACAAAAAAGGTGGGACGGAAGTTGATCTTCCGTCCACCAAAATATTTTTAAACTTTAATTACAATTTTGCCATCCTTTTAATTACCAAAATGCCATTTTATTAAAAAAAATTTAAATCCAAAGAAATTTTGGGCGTTTGGCAAAATTTTAGAAATCCCCACAAAAGAAACCGGGTTCGATCTTTTAGAGTTAAACCGAGTAACATTGAAATCCCCACAAAAGAAACAGAGATCGGTGGAGAATTGCTGTAAAGAAAGGAATTCATTCCAAAATAAAGGGCGTCTATCAGAAGTAGATGGACCGTATATTGAAATAACGGTAAGCGGACAATTAATAAGGGTCCAATGGAGCTGGACGATTAAGAAGAAATTCAGGCGTTGAATCGATATCAGTGAGAAAAGTGCTTCCTTGAATCCAAAGAGGATCCCTCCTCTAGATCCAGTCGCGTCCAGTGAGATCCATTTGGTAATAATGGACCCACCTAAGGAACGAAAGATCGCAGGGGATGGTGCATCCAACTTGGACTCTTGGATGGAGATAAGATCGCATCGAGAAGAGGAGATTAAATCAAAAATCACCCTTTGCTTAGAAGGGCAATGCAGACCACGGATGTTCCAGGAAACGCTAATCATTAAAAAGACGGCGCTCCAAAACTCTAGAATATTCCTGCCTCCTAAGAGAAAGGATACGGGGAGAGTCCAAGGGGTCAATCAAGAATCCTAGATGTTGAGCAGAAGCTGCCAACTCCGAGTTGGAAAACGAGTCAAAAATGGGAACATAAATGGAGCCTAGCTGGTTAAAAGAAATCAATGATGAATGTGCAGGCGAGGACTGCTGTTGGATAGGACAGAACTTGCTACATGGAGCAGGCGAGCCCGAGGTAACCGAAAGTTGGGATTTTTTAGCTAAAAGTCGTGCACTAGACCTAATGAAACGTTGTTTCGAGAGAGAAGAAAGTATGTCAACGGAAACAGGGTCACTCTTCTCCTGAGAATGAAAGGAATGACCTTGAGATGCTCCCGAAAAGATAGGTAAAGGAGAGGATAAAGAAGCCTTATACGATCCAACTGAGAAATTGGAGGAGTGATTAACAGGCTTAAAAGGAATGGATGAATGGGATTCCATAAAATCTCGTGCCTGCGTCGCGAGAGGTATGGACATCCATCTAAGATAAGCAGAAATGAATGGCGCGATCCCAAAGCTTGACCGTACACAATGAAATAAAGAGCAAGAATTGTATATGAAGCCCACTTGTACTAGCTTAAAAACACAAACCGTAATAAAGTAATAATTCACAGGAGGGTGCGAATACAAAAATAAATTGAGTACCTTCTTAGGTTGACCAAGAGCCAACTCCGCTTCCTCTTCCGATAAGAGGGAGTCCTGCTCAATCCAATCAGAGTCTTTGATGGAGGGTTTAGATGAAATCTTGGAGGGAGAGAACGCAGGGTCCGACTTTTTCGGCGTAGGAAAGTGCGCTAACTGTTGGAATTGTTCCCAATTCGATGCGAAGTTTGGGTTAACTTCCCAATCAGGCCATTGAGAGGAAGAGCTCTTATCCTTAATAGAGGGAGACGACAACTCAACCGCAGGAGCTGCTTTGGAGAAAATAGGCTGAGTGGCCTTAGGGGGGAGAGGAGAGACCGATGAGGTCGCACTAGAGCTGCCTTTGACACCATGACGCTCCGGATTAATCCAAACCAGGTTGGGGGATTTCGAATGAGAGATTTTAGAGCTGGAGGGATGGGTCGGAGGCTTGTAAGGGGTGGGGGGTTTTCTGCGATATGCACCAGCAGAACTCTCTTTCAACTTAGGAGTTTTAGGCTTAGCTAATGATGTCGATCCAGGATGAAAAGGAGAGGATAGATCAGATCCAAAGGACGGAGGCTTGGAACGAGGGCTAAGAGAGCGCTGAACAGCTGGAGAAGAATCATGGTAGTGCACAGATACGGCAAACGAGGAGATCCCATCAGTAAGGCAAAAAGCTTCAATACGAGTTGAAGGAGAATGACAGCGAAAAATCGCCTCAATCTGCAGGCTACCTGAAGCCAATCTAGCCTTGGATGATATGCTAACAATCTCACCAACACACTTAGCCATCTCTCTTACAAGTCGGAGAGAATCACAAAACGGTGGAAGACCAACAAGAGAAACTTTAGTTTCAGGTGATCCGAGTCCGGGGGAGACGAAGGAATCTTAACCCACTGCCTTACTGACAGAGAAATGTTGCCAATGGATAATGATGGAGTCGCAGTAAGGTCTTCCAAAATCTTAGTGGAAGGGCAATGGATGACCAAATCACCATTAGAGCAATTGTAAAGGACTCATTCCCAATCATCTACATTGCAGTGATTACTAAGAAAAGAATTCAAAGTGTAGAAAGGTACCGCGCCTCCAGAGAAAGAAACAGCTCCAAAGTTGCCAAAATAACCCAAACGATCTATTAACTCAGATCTGGGAATGAAGACCTGAGTAAGTAGCTGCTTAACAGGACGAGTAGTCTGCGCAGAAGACACGGGAAGAGGGGGAGAGGTATCCGAGGAACGACGCTCCGGAAGAGGGGTGGGAAGCAGCGGAGCATATTATTTCTTTCTTCTGGTGGACTAAGTGGAGACGGTGGGAAGTTACTTTCTTTTAAGAAAGTGTTCTATAAAAGCAGAACATTTTTTTATACAAGTTCACCTGTGTGGAATTTCAATTGTCATCTTTGGTCTTGACGGTCAATAAAGAACAAACTTAAGATTACTCATCTACTGAAATTAGAGAACAAATTAAATACTACAAGTATTTACACAAGAAGGTCATCAGATTAGAGATTTCATCAACCTAATCCGATAACCCTGCCCAAATTCTCCGGTCTAATAGAACATCAAGTTCTCTTTCTTCTTCCTACTTTCCTTCAATGTATGCAAATAATTTTTAAGATCGACCGTTACAGGTACTTCGTAACATACCCAATATATTAGTACATACCCAATATTTTATTAGATATATTATAGTATGCATCATCACATAATCAAAAATGGCTAAAATTAATTATTATCTTTGATTATACATACCATTGTACTATAGCAGTATGTGCCAAATGAATCTCACGTAGAAATTCAATATATCAACTAAAATTGGGTACAAGCAGTAGTACTCAGAACATTTCTTTTTTTTAAATGTAGATATATAATATCTAGAAGTACGGATTTTAAATTTTGGAAAACCGAGATATGAATTTTGAGATGTCTCCTTAGCTAAGTTAGCTAGAGTTACACCATAGCCCTCTTAATTAAAAGTACATATGTATATATATTTCTGTTTTAGAAAAAAAAATAATTCAAATATGATTATTTGCACTGGGATCTCTTATGCCATTTATATCTACTAGTAATTTACACGTGCGATACACGTCTTAATAAATATAGTTTTTTTTAAAGTAAAAATTAAGACGTAGTCTGGATTTGAACCTAAAACTTCTTTTATAATAGTTATTGATATGGCTAAAATTGGGGTTAAATCGAGACCGTCCAGATCGATCACGAATCCTGAAGCGCGGGGGTAAAAAGGTAATTTCACATACAGATGAATCCAAAACGGGTATTGGGCCTCCTTCTCACAGAACCAACCACCCGCGAATAGATCCACTTCAATTGGGTACGGGTCCCGGCCCGATACAAGCCCAATCCACCAAGAAGAGAATCAGGCCACTGATTTGGTCAAATCAATAAGCCTGATTAGCTCTCACCAGGGAATCAAGGCTTAACTTCCCAAAACAGAATAGGAGGATTTTTCTCCTATTTGTTAGGCAGGAAATTAGGCCCCAAATCATTCCAAAGGCGACTATAAATACAACCCCTCTACCACCGAGACCAGGTTAATCACTTTTTCACCACTTAAGCTCTTTCTTGATCTTTTCCTGATTACTGACAAGAGCGTCGGAGGGTGCGTCGCCGGAATCAACCCCGGTGTTTCGCACTTCCTTGCAGGTTGTGCCAGGAGCAAGGAGATCGAGTCAATCGTTCAGGTGTTTCCCGGACTCACAAATTCTATCTGTTTACCCCCACACCGAAATCAGCGGTAACAGATTGGCGCCGTCTGTGGGAAACCACCACACGAACGACCTCAGCTTCTCCTTCATCGCCTCCCATCGCCATGCCTCCGAAGAAGAACAGATCCAAAGGATCCAACCGGGTGGCCAACCCCGCCGACCCTACGGAGGATACCCCCGTCAACCAAATTCCCCAATCTGGGCTTCCTCCGCCGACCCAACCGGTCCAGCCTCCTCATCCTCAGCAGCAACCGAACCATGGTCCCGCCGGTCTCAACGGCCAGAAGCTGAAGCAGCCCATCCAGGACCATGTCTCGGTCCATAACGGGTCCTCGGACTCGATGGCCTCCCATAACCCCGACCGGAACCGCCAGAAGGAGAACGACCTCCGCACGCACCTTGACGAGAGGCGGGCCCGAGCGGAGGCCTCCCGACAGCGTCAGGGCGAGCGGTCACCCCGTCGCCGAGACCGACAGAGATCTCCGTACCGGAGAGGCCGAGCGGCATCTCCCGAACACCGAAGGAGGAGGCCGCGTTCCCCCGAGGATCGGCATCGTACGAGGGACCGTGAGGTACCTATCAGCCGTGCCGAGTTCCTCCAGTTTCAGGAGACTGTACTGCAAGCCCTGAACGCCCGTGCCAACAACCAAAACCCCCCGAGGGTCCCAACACCCCCTCGGATTCCCAGTCCTCACCGCCGGTCACGAAGTCCTCTCCAGGCTCCCAGTCGTCAGCAACATTACAGTCCCCGCCGATCCGAGGGATACCGGCGCCGAAGTCCACGCTCTCCCTCTTATGATGAAGAGTCCGAAGGGTCATACGGTTACCGGCGAGGGGACGATGCCTTTGACCGCCGCCTCCATGAGGTGGAGAGGCGCATTGTCCGTATGGACCGAGAAGAGGAGTCCAGGGCAGGGACTGTTCGCCCAAACCGACCGCCCTTCTCTCGGACAATCATGGAAGCTCGCATACCGAGGGGTTTCAAACCTCCACAGTTTGAAACGTACTCAGGCGAGTCCGACCCAGTAGATCACGTCGAGAGTTTTAAGACTCTGATGCTGATCCACCAAGTCTCCGATGCCATACTCTGCAGGACCTTCCCGGCCACCCTTCGGGGCTCGGCTCGGGAATGGTATTCCAGGCTTGCCCCCGCCTCCATCTTTTCATTTGAGCAGTTTGAGACGCTGTTCATAACTCACTTTGTGAGCAGCCGACGGGCCGAGAAGACGAGTCTCTCCCTTCTGAACCTCCGACAGGAAAGGGGAGAGAAGCTGCGTGACTATGTGAAGAGGTTCACTGCAGAAGTCAGGTCGATCGCCTCCTTAGACCAATCCGTGGCAACAGTGGCGTTCCAGTCGAACGTCCTCAACTCCAACCTCCGCTCGTCCCTAGCAAAGAAGCCGCCTACCAACTTCGCCGACCTCCTACTGAGGTGCGAGAAGTACATCCGAGCCGAGGAGGCCGAGTCCCTCCCGAACTTCGGAGGACCCTCCTCCGGCTCGAAGAGGAAGGCAACGGAGGAAGAGGGGGCCAAGAAGACTATGAAGGACGGAGGCGGCCAGCGTCGTCCTCCCCCCAGGTTCGAGAAATTCACGCCCCTCACAACTAATGTCTCCACCATCCTCATGGAGGTAGAGAAGGAGGGGGTCCTCCCTCCTGCCCCGAGGATGCACAAACCGGCGAAGAGAAGGGACAAAGACAAGTGGTGTCGGTATCACCGGGACCACGGGCACGAGACGAATGACTGTCGGGCTTTGAGAGATGAGATCGAAGCCCTCATCCGAAGGGGACAGTTGGCGAAGTTCGTGAAGGCTAACGATCGGGCAGATCGGAACTCTCCTCCCCCTCGGGGGGCTAACAAGCGGCGCGAAGTAACGCCTGAGTTCGAAGAAGAAAGGGTTCTGCACATGATCCACGGGGGCCCCATGGGCGGTCCCTCTAATACGACCCGGAAAGCCTTCGTCCGAGAGGTGAACTCGGTCCACAGTGCTCCTCCTCCCAAGGGCTTCGCTGTGCCCGTGTCTTTCTCCGACGCTGATCTCGAAGGAGTCCGAACCCCTCACTGTGATGCCCTCGTCATCGACCTCCGCATGGCCAACTACAAGGTGCAGAGGATTTTGGTTGACAACGGGAGTTCGGTCAACATTCTATTCCTCTCGGCCTTCCAGGGCCTCCAGCTGTCCCGAGACCGTCTCAAACCGGCCGGATACACTCTACACGGGTTCACGGGGGTCCCGGTAACCATCGAAGGGGTAATAACCCTCGACGTTACTGCGGGGAGCACCCCTACTACCCGGACCGAGCCCATGGACTTCATGGTCGTTGACGTCCCGGCAGCATACAATGTCATCCTCGGTCGCCCCGGCCTGGCCGCCCTTGAGGCCGTCCCATCAGCATACCATTTGAAGATGAAGTTCCCCACTCGGTCGGGAGTAGGGGAAGTCAGGGGGAGCCAGGAAACAGCTCGGAAGTGTTACATGACTTCCACCGGGGGACCAGTGCTTTCGCTCGAGACCCTCGAGATCCCCGAGCCGAGGGCTCACCCAACGTCCGAACCAGCGGACGAGTTAGAAGAAGTACTCTTCTCCGACGAGGATCCGAGCCGGAAATTCCTCGTCAGCGAGTCCTTACCGACCGTGCTATTCTCCGACCTTGTGAGATGCATCCGGGGTAACCGCGACCTATTTGCTTGGTCGGCCGCGGATATGCCCGGTATCTCCGAAGACTTGCTCGTCCACCGCCTAAGTGTCGAGCCGGGGTGCAGACCGGTTCAGCAGAAGAGGCGAAAGTTCGCTCCCGAACGACAGCAGGCAATCAAGGAGGAAGTAAATAAGCTGTTGAAGGCCAAATTCATCCAGGAGGTGAATTATCCCGAATGGTTGTCGAATGTTGTGATGGTCAAGAAGTCCAACGGCTCGTGGAGAATATGCATCGACTTCACCGACCTCAACAAAGCGTGTCCGAAGGATCCCTTCCCTCTCCCGAACATCGACACCCTAATCGACGCCACCTCGGGCCATGAGCTCCTCAGCTTCATGGATGCCTTCTCGGGCTACAACCAAATCCGGATGTTCCCTCCGGACATCCCGAAGACCTCCTTCGTCACCGACCAAGGCCTCTACTGCTACCGAGTAATGCCGTTCGGTTTGAAGAACGCGGGAGCCACCTACCAGCGCCTCGTTAACAAGGTCTTTCAGCATCAGATCGGCCGAAACATGGAGGTGTACGTCGATGACATGCTCGTCAAGAGCATCCACGGCACCGACCATGTAGCCGACCTCCAAGAGGCGTTCGGCGTGTTGAGGAAGTACAATATGCGGCTGAACCCGAACAAGTGTGCGTTCGGAGTCTCCTCTGGCAAGTTCCTCGGTTTCATGGTGAGCCAGCGGGGGATTGAAGCTAACCCCGAAAAGATCAAAGCCATATTAGATATGGCCCCGCCTCGGAACGTCAGAGAAGTGCAGAAGCTCACCGGTCGGCTCGCTGCCATCGGTCGGTTCCTCTCCAAGTCAGGGGAAAAGTGCCTTCCCTTCTTCAAGGCACTCCGAGGCGCTAAGGGATTTGAATGGGGCGAGGCACAGCAAGCGTCGTTCGACCAGCTGAAAGCCTATCTGGTGAACCCCCCTCTGCTCAGTAAGCCGGTTCCAGGCGAGCCTCTCTTTCTCTACTTGGCAGCCTCCGAGCAGTCCCTGAGCGCTGTCCTAGTCAGAGAAGAGGACCGGACCCAGAGGCCGATTTACTACGTGAGCAAGGTGCTTCGGGATGCCGAGCTCCGTTATCCGGGGATAGAAAAGATAGCCTACGCCCTCGTCATGGCAGCAAGAAAGCTTCGGCCCTACTTCCAATCTCATTCAGTCATCGTCCTCACCGACCAACCGCTCAAGCCAGTCCTCCATAGACCCGAAACCTCGGGCCGGCTGATGAAGTGGTCGATAGAGCTGAGTCAGCACGACATCTCCTATCAACCTCGGACGGCGATTAAGGCGCAGGCCCTCGCCGACTTCATTGTAGAATCCACCATCCCCGAGGTCGGCCACGTCCCGAGCGGACCCCCCATTTGGACAGTCTTTGTGGACGGATCCTCTTGCAGTGAGGGAAGCGGCGCCGGCATCATCCTGAACGGCCCCGATGGCTTTGTCCTACAGTACGCGATCCGCATGAGCTTCAAGGCCTCGAACAACGAGGCGGAGTACGAGGCACTCATAGCCGGTCTCGGACTCGCGCGAAGCGCTGGGGCGCATCGTCTCCGGATTCACAGTGATTCCCAGCTAGTCGTGAACCAGGTCTTGGGCGAGTATGAAGCCCGGGACGAGCGGATGGCGAAGTACCTCGCCAAGGTCTGGGATCTCATGGGTCGGTTCGAAGAAGCCATCATCCAGCGGGTCCCTCGGGAAGAAAACGCACAGGCCGATGCACTTTCCAAGTTGGCCTCGTCCTCGTTACAAGGACTCGAGCAGACCGTACTAATTGAAGTCCTCACTAAGCCGAGCATCGAAGACGAGGCACTAGGCTCGGCGGAGTCATTGCCAGTCATGCTGCAAGACGACTGGATGAAGCCACTGGTAGAATTTCTAAGGAACGGAGTTCTGCCCTCAGATCCCAAAGAAGCTCGCCGAGTTAGAACCCGAGCCGAGCGCTATGTCTTAATCGAGGGCATCCTATACAAGCGCTCCTTCTCCCAAATTGACGGCCGACCATATCTACGATGCCTCTCTCCGGAACAGGCCGAATATGCCCTACAGGAGCTTCATGAAGGGATCGGCGGGGCGCACTCGGGATTTAGGTCCCTGGCCCGAAAAGCTCTGAATTATGGGTACTTCTGGCCGACACTTCTCCAAGACGCCGAGCGACACGTTCGGCAGTGCGGCTCCTGCCAGAGACACTCCAGCATCCGACGCCTCCCTCAAGCCAACCTCACCTCCCTATCGAGCCCTATCCCCTTCGCGATGTGGGGAATGGACTTGGTAGGGCCTTTCCCTCCAGCTCCGGGTCAGCTCAAGTTTTTAGTCGTCGCAATCGACTACTTCTCGAAGTGGGTCGAGGCCGAGCCCCTCGCCACGATAACCGAGAACAAAGTAGTGCAGTTCTTCTGGAAGAACATTATATGCAGATTCGGCGTCCCGCGCGTCCTCGTGACAGATAATGGGACCCAGTTCACTGGCTCAGCATTCCGAACCCTGTGCGACGACCTCGTCATTCAACAGCGTTTCTCGTCCGTCTCGCACCCCCAGTCGAACGGACAGGCCGAGAACGCTAACAAGCAGGTCCTTGCGGGGATCAAGAAGAGGTTGGACAAGTGCTCCAAAGGGCAGTGGGTCGACCAACTCCCTAATGTGTTGTGGAACTACCGCACAAGCAAGCGGACGCCCACTGGAGAGTCCCCTTTCAGCCTTACTTATGGGGCCGAAGCCGTAATACCCCTCGAGGTCGGAATTCCTTCCCCTCGGCTCATCGCCTATGACGAAGCACAGAATGCCAGGGATCTCAGAGGAAACTTGGACCTGATAGATGAACTGAGGGAAAGGGCATCGATTCGGCAGCAGAATTACAGAAGGCGAGTCGAACTAGCCTACAACAAGAAAGTCCGACCCGCCAACCTTGAACAAGGAGACCTGGTGTTGAGAAAGCTAGCCATATCCCTCCCCAGTCAGAAGGGCAAGCTAGCTCCGAATTGGGAAGGGCCGTACCGGGTCGCAAAAGTTGTCCGGCCTGGAGCATATCGACTTGAGGACATGGATGGTAGAGAGCTCCCGAGGACCTGGAATGCCGATCACCTCCTGAAATACCAAGAGAGCGCCCCGGCGCCTCTCTAAGTAATCCGAGGTGTCGCGCCATTCCTCTCCTTTAACTTGTACCCTGTTCTATGAATCCTACTATGTAAAACGGTTCGCCGTCAAATATCAAATAAAGAAAGTTCCATTTTGTTTTTGAATTTGCCTGTTTTTTCCTCCCCTCTTTACTACACCAATGGTTCGGAGTCCAACACTCGGCTCGACTTTACCTCCTCGGCTCATCTCCGGACGAACCAGGGGTAGATCGCCGTTCGGAATTGCTCCCACAGCCGTTGAACTACACCGATGGTTCGGAGTCCAACACTCGGCTCGACTTTACCTCCTCGGCTCGTCTCCGGACGAACCAGGGGTAGACCGCCGTTCGGAGTTGCTCCCACAGCCGTTGAACTACACCGATGGTTCGGAGTCCAACACTCGGCTCGACTTTACCTCCTCGGCTCGTCTCCGGACGAACCAGGGGTAGATCGCCGTTCGGAATTGCTCCCACAGCCGTTGAACTACACCGATGGTTCGGAGTCCAACACTCGGTTCGACTTTACCTCCTCGGCTCGTCTCCGGACGAACCAGGGGTAGATCGCCGTTCGGAATTGCTCCCACAGCCGTTGAACTGCACCGATGGTTCGGAGTCCAACGCTCGGCTCGACTTTACCTCCTCGGCTCGTCTCCGGACGAACCAGGGGTAGATCGCCGTTCGGAATTGCTCCCACAGCCGTTGAACTACACCGATGGTTCGGAGTCCAACACTCGGCTCGACTTTACCCCCTCGGCTCGTCTCCGGACGAACCAGGGGTAGATCGCCGTTCGGAATTGCTCCCACAGCCGTTGAACTATGCCTAAGGTCCGGAACACGCATCCAGACCACTCCTGACCGACAGCCGAAGGTCGAAGGCGAACATATCCGGCCGGCATCCGAGCAAGTGCCTTCCCGAGCTGGTAAACGGGGAAAACACACTTCCTCCTCAACTTTCGTGCCTGATCTTCATCAAACGGCTCAGATCGTGCCACTCGCGCAAAACGACAAGATAACGTTTTCTTGGAAAACGAGCCACCTCGAGATCCGCGCCTACATTCAACGGCTCAGATCTCGCCACGGGGAAATAGCACTCTCGAGAACATCGCCGTGTCAGACCCACTAAGCGACAAATCGCCGTACCCCTGGGGATCCATTCGGCTAATTAGACACACTCAGTTCAGATAGTTCGGCACGGCCAACACAGTTATAAACAAAGACAGACGTTCAAAAGAACACCGAAAGGAGATTTTATTAAATATCGGCGTACAGTACAAAATAGACCATTACAAAAGTGTCGGCAAGCAAAACATACATCCCCCGACCCACTACACTTGTCTTTCATAAAAATGCATCCTCTCCATCTTGTTCGCTCTCCTCGGCAGACGGTTCCTCTGCCTCACCTCGAAGCTTCGCCATTTCCGCCCGCAGCTGCCCCATCTCCGAGAGCAAGTCGTCCCGTTCGGCGATGAGCTTCGACTGAATGTGCCGAATACTTTTGACCCGAAGAGCATTGCTGAATGCGGTCTGCGAGTCCTCGTCCTCGCCTACGGGGCTCAACTCGACGAGCTTGCTCTCCAAGCGTTGTGTTTCGGCCTCCCGGAGACTGAGAACCAACGAAAGATGATTCCACTCGCCCTCGGATCGGCGAAGCTTCAGACCGACACTCCTGGGGCTCAGAACCACCGTCCCAGAAGTCGCCTCGGATGCGGTGTCATCATTTGGACGCCCAGAGTCCGACCCATGGATCGCCGCAACAAGCTGAAAAATAGAAAAAACGAACAAAGCGTTTTCAATACAGTGGCGAAGACAAACACTTAAAAAGTTTTTCAGAATTTCTTGCATTCAAACATAATAATGTTACAGACGGTCGACCGACCCTACAACTAAGTTATTACAAGGGCAAACAGAAAAGAAAAGTGACGTAATCAAGTCCTCTTCGGAAGGGGAATGCTTCGGTTTAGGGAGACGCGAGGACGACGAGGCCGACCCTCCGAGCTCGACCCTAAACCAATGAAGCGCGACCCCCCTTCACTGCTAGTCCTGACAGCTGCGCCGACCGATGCCCCGCTCGACGAGACAGCCGCGCTGCTCTGAGCGTCAGTCGGACTCCGCCTGGTCGGTGGCGGGCGCGTCGCGAGTTCATAAAACGTGATCCCCCTCTCACTTTCCTCGCGAGTGCACGACGTGCTCCGAACATTAGCCCTCTCCGGCGCAGGTTTAAGCGACGCGATCTCCTCCTCCAGTTCGATAATCCGATCCCTCAGGACGACGTCCTTCTCCAATTTCTTTGATCGAGGGGCCTTCAACGACCCGGAGGTATTGGGACTATCAGTTGCAAGCCGCCGATAGTGGGTGACCTCGATCCCCCTATCTACTGTGATCCTCCTGAGCATGTCGACTTCGGCCAATAGTCTCTTACGCTCAGCCAAAGCCCCCTCCAGCTCGGAGGCCATCTTCTCCCTTTCCGCAGAGCGCTCTCTCTCCGATAGCTCCAAGTGTTGTACCTCGCCCAAAAGGTCGTCATTCTTCTGCTCGGCGGCTTTAAGCTCCCCGCGAAGCCGCTCAACTTCCCCTTCGGAACCAGGACCCAAGGAGCGCTTCCGGAGTTGATGCAGCTCGCGACAGTTCCTCCTCAGGACTGCCCTGACCTCCTCCGCCTGGCCGAGCAGGAGAAACCGCCTCTGCCGGCTGTCCGAGAGTTCACGCTTCAAGTTGGCCAATTCCTTCCGAAGGAAGACCAGCTCCGTGACCGGACCAAACACCACCTGAAAAGCGGAAATAAATCCGAGGCCTAACAGTTGGAGAAATTTACGCCCAAAACGCCCAAAACGCACACTAAGTCCGAGGCTCAACACTTGGAAAATTTTTAGCCAAACAAAATACTTTTTCATTCAAAACAAGGGCGGTGGCCAGTCCGCGATAAGGCTTACAAAAAGAAAACAAAACCAAAAAAGACTGAAAGTAGGAAGACAACCGGGTCAGGGGTCGACCTTTTTGCCGCTCGGATTCGTCGACCCCTCGGCCTTGCCGTCGCCGTCACCCTCGTCCCCGCCTTCGCTCCAGCTCTCCTCCTCGGAGAGTTCCTCCTCCTCGCCCTCGGCTTCGGTCTCACCATCGCCTTCGGCGGGTTCTGTCTCACCATCGGGTCCGAGCAAACCCTCGGTGATCCCTTCTTCCCCCTCCACGGGCTCGTAAAAGTCATAGGAGGACGAGTCGAAGCCGGGGTTCTTTGCGGCTACATGGGTCAGGGCACGGCCGTAGGCGTCCAGCATATTCTGGATCATGTGCTGCGCGGCCTCCTCTTGCACGGCCTTCTTCACCTCCTTCACCTTCCTCAGGTGGTTGGCCTTGATCCTCTCGGCTCTCTTCCGAGCAGCCTCCCCTTCCGACCGAGCCTTGGCCAGCTCATCCTTCAGCCCGGTGACCTCCTTCTCGGCTCCCGACCGAGCGCTGGCCAGCTCCTCCTTCAGCTCGGCCACCTCCTTCTCAAACTTGGCCGCCGTATCCTTCGACGATTGGATAGCGTCAGCCAGCTTCTTCCCCAGGTCCTCCGCTTCGGCGACTCTCTTCGTCGAAAGAAGCAGCTCGGACTCAAGCCGCTTCGCCACCCGAACGCGCTCCGTCCTCTCCTTCTCCTTCTCCTGATCCTTCTTCGCCATCTCCTCCACCAGCCAACTGAAATGGCAGAGGGTCTGGAAGAAAACACCGCATTAAAATCCGAGCCCAAGAACTTAGAAAATCTCCATGAAAAATATGAATGAAGAAGGGTTCGACACACTCACCGACATAGTGCTCCGGGCCATCTGCATCACGTTGTCCCCTGCCATCCCGGCCCTCAGGGTCGCCCGGTCCTTCGGGGTCGGCAGGTGCCTCACTGCCTCCATGCAGATGTTCCCGTCGCCCAAAAAGCCGTCGACGTTCATCACCTGCCAATCCGGGACGAAGATCTGTTTATGACGCTCGGTCAAGATCTTCTCCGCACCGGGGGTGAGTGGCGGAACCTGGAGGGACAGCGCATCGGCCACTCCGAACTCATTGCTCGACGGACCAGGAGCGTCCGCCTCCGGGGTAGGAGCAGGAGCGGCCGTTGCCGAAGGATCGAGGTCCACGATCCCTCCCTGCTCGGGGACCGCGACCTGTGCCGAAGAGACGAGGACCTCAACCTCTCCCTCCTTCAGGACCGCAACCTTCGGTTGATCGGCTGCCTTCACTACCGAGGCCTTCTTCGAGGCTCGGCTGTCCTGAGGCGCTGCCGACGGCCTCTTCTTCTTCTCCTGCTCGGACCTGCCCTTCGCCACCAGGGCCTTGTAATCGAGCTTCATGGTCTCTGCAAGAGTCGAACGAAAAAACTTAGAAAAATTGAATGCAAACTTTACGGAGAGAAGTATAAATACCAGAAGCATACGAGGGTCGATCGGACTGAGACCCCCACGGAACAGATGCTCTTCGGTGATATCCTTCCAGCTAAGCGTCGGCAGAGCAAGGATCTTCTTCTGGACCTCGGTCTCTGCCGCGTTCAGCGGAACGTCCTTCTTTGTGCGCTTGGGTAGTCCGTCCGCCCAAACTGTCGGTATCACCCATGGCGTCAGTTTCCGAACGAGGAAGTATTTGTCCTTCCAGTGTTTGATCGAGTCTGGATTCTCGATCAGCTTCACGCCCGGCCGGGGCGAAAGATAAAACCTCTTCTCGTCTTTCCTCGGCTGGACGGGTCGGAAGAGACTCCGAAAGAGGTACATGGTCGGCTTGGCGCCGATCTCTTGGCATCGGAGGAGGAACGCCACAACTTGCCTCCATGTGTTCGGCATCAGTTGAGCGGGACTCAGACCATACCAAACCAGGACCTCAACCACGAACGGGTGGAGGGGAAAGCGAAGACCGGCAATGAGGGAGTCGACCGGAAAGACGCACATGTCCGGAGAGGACCCAGTGTTCGCTCGGAACCCCGGCCCGGGGAGGAGCAACGTGTACTCGAGAGAGATCTGGAAGCCCTCTCGGATCAGACGAAGGTCCCCTTCGGTAAGAGTCGAGATCTTGCGATCGACCTCGGATAGCTCCCTAGGCTCGTTCTCCTCCACCAGTTTAGCCGTACCTTGGGTGACCTTCTCCAAGATATCCTCAGTATAATCCCGGACTCCCCCCACGCTCGACACGGCGATGGGCTGCCGACCGAACTCCCCCGCTCTCTTCGGCGTCTCCACTATAGTAATTACAGCTTTGCCCTTTCGGGACTCCGTCGTGACTTCTTGGGGCACCTCGGCCACTCCGCCCTCCGCGTCTGGACGAACAACGTCCTGCTCGCTCGGCTCCACTACTCCTTTCTCTTTCTCCCCTCGGCCAACGGCTTGTTCCGAGGCGGGGGTCTCAACCGAAATCTTAACCATATTTTCCTAAAGAGAGAAGGGAAGGAGACTGACCTTGAATTGACAGCTACGGTCGGAAACTTCGCCGGAACTAGGAACGCTACCGCGACAGCTAGCGACACCACCAGGGAGCTAAAGACCTCGAAGCAAAGTAAATACGAAAGAGAGAGAGTAAAAGTGAAAAGTGAAGACTTGGTCAAAGGGGGGGTAAAGATTTATAGTGAAAATGAGGCGCCTCTTGGACTTCCAGAGCGACTTTTGGGCTGCTCTCGAAGCATCTCGAAGGCCCACCACAAAGTCAACCAGCTCGGCGAGATGGGACGAGAATCCGAGCTGCGAGCAAAACCGAACGTGGCTGCAACAGAGTCCGCTCGGAATCCGTGCAAGTGCCTTCCCGAACTGGTAAATGGGGAAAACTCCTTTCCCCCTCAAATTCCGCGCCTGATCTTCATCAGACGGTCCAGATCTCGCCAAGAGCACTAAACGACAAGATAGTGCCTTCTTGGAGAACGCGCCCCATCTCGAGATGCGCGTTAGCATCCGGCGGCTCAGATAGCGCCACGTCGCTCGAACGATCGGGACCTCGGACGCCTCGCCTATGCATGAAAGAACCTGGAAAATTTTTGATTATGTTTTAAGGCGCCGCCCTCGGCAGGCGCCCCCCGGGTCCCGTGCCTCGGTTGGTAAAACCCCGACAACAGGCCCCGGTCAGAAGAAGATCAGAAGCAGATCGGCACTCCCCCATCTCTAACTCCCCCGGGCTGACCTCCGTCAAAAGCCATCAGCCCGAGAAGGAAGACAGAGATGGGAGGGAACCCACCAACACTCAGAGGTCGGAAGAGACGCACCATCCCGAGCTAGTTGGTTGCAACTGGAAGGCTCGGCTTGTCGAAAGACTCTAACAGCGGCGCCTTCACAGTTGCAACAAACGGACTCAGATGGCCCGGAGATCGACATCGGACAGGGGCCGTCACTCTCCCACCAAGATCTCTGCCTACTTCAACTCTCACTTCGGAGCAACCGAAGAAGGCCGAAGATCTTGGTGAGAGAACGGCGACCCATCCTTCGAAAGAGGTCCGCACCCCGGGTCCGGACCATGGCCGTCGACGCCACTGTCTTGTTGCCCCCACCCCTCACACCCCTTCGGAGCAGGGAGGGATGGGGAAACAACAAGACAGCGGGGCGATCGCCCGTCCTTCCGGGAAGGCCCATCCCTCGGATCCGGACTACGGTCGTCACCACTCTTGCCTTATTCTCCTCCGCTCCCGACACCCACTTAGAGACCGTCCGGAACGGGAGAAGAATAAGGTAAGATAGCGACCACCCGTCCTTCGGAGATAACTCATCCCCCGAGCGCGGACTACGGTCGCCACCACTACTGCCTCGTTCCCCCTCGCTCCTGACATCCACTTTGGGGCCGTCAGGAACAAAGGGAAAACCAGGCAGAAGAGCAACCACCACTCCGAACTCCAAGAGAGAAGCTACCCAAGGCAGATGCCTCCGAGGTCTGGAACCCAATTTGGTTGTGACGAAAATGACAAAAGAGATGGGGTACTTATAGCCTGCCCCCTATAACCAGCCATTACTACCCTCGGAAATTGAAGCGCCGCGTTTTAATTGAGGGAATTATTGAGCCCCGGAAGTCGGAACGCCACGCATTAATCAAAGGAGTTATTCTTAATGGCCTGGGAAAGAGGAATGCAGCACAAACCCCGAGCGCCATTAATACCCTCGGAAGCGAGATCGCCTCCGAGCAGATAGCGCCACGAGATCGCCTTCGGTCGGCTGCCGAGCAGAGGCCTTCCCAAACTGGTAAATGGAGAAAAAAAGGCACCGAGCTACCTCAGCCGCCGGATCTCTCAGAAATTCGCGCTCCCAATGGCGAACGGCTCAGATTGCGCCACGTGCGCTAGAAGACAAGATAGCGTTTTCTTGGGAACCGTTCCCGTCTCGAGATGCGCGCCCACATCCAACGGCCCAGATTACGCCACGTCGCTCAAGCCCTCGGTCGGCTGCCGAACCCCCATCCCTTCGGTCGGCTGCCGAGCAGAGGTCTTCCCGAACTGGTAAACGGAGAAAAACGCTGCCGAGCAGCAGCAACCGTCAGATCTTTCCGAAATTCGCGCCCTTCCGCGATCAACGGCCCAGATCGAGCCACGTCATAAATCGGTATTTAAATCATTTTTTATCTATTTAATTTGTTTTATTTGTTTAAAAATTGCGAGAAAATTGTTAAAAATCCGGGAAAATTAGCCAAAAATTCTGGAGAGTAATTGAGATTTAGGGGGCACATTTTCGAACCCTTGAACGAACAATTATCGCCCAGAATGTACGGCTAAGGCCCCCGTATGATTAGCAGACGCATCGCAAAGTTAAACAAATGGCCCAAAAAAAAAAAAAGATAAAAACTCTTGAATACCCGATGTCACCAGAAAACCGCCAGCGGCGTCAAAAGTTGCCTCACTACCCCCTTTCCAGATTCAAAATCCCACGTCTGGACTCCGATACAACTCCATCAGCCACTAAAAGCAGCTAAACTACTCCTCAAAGTCTGATCACACTCAGTCTTTAGGAGTGGGGGGCTCGTGATATGGCTAAAATTGGGGTTAAATCGAGACCGTCCAGATCGATCACGAATCCTGAAGCGCGGGGGTAAAAAGGTAATTTCACATACAGATGAATCCAAAACGGGTATTGGGCCTCCTTCTCACAGAACCAACCACCCGCGAATAGATCCACTTCAATTGGGTACGGGTCCCGGCCCGATACAAGCCCAATCCACCAAGAAGAGAATCAGGCCACTGATTTGGTCAAATCAATAAGCCTGATTAGCTCTCACCAGGGAATCAAGGCTTAACTTCCCAAAACAGAATAGGAGGATTTTTCTCCTATTTGTTAGGCAGGAAATTAGGCCCCAAATCATTCCAAAGGCGACTATAAATACAACCCCTCTACCACCGAGACCAGGTTAATCACTTTTTCACCACTTAAGCTCTTTCTTGATCTTTTCCTGATTACTGACAAGAGCGTCGGAGGGTGCGTCGCCGGAATCAACCCCGGTGTTTCGCACTTCCTTGCAGGTTGTGCCAGGAGCAAGGAGATCGAGTCAATCGTTCAGGTGTTTCCCGGACTCACAAATTCTATCTGTTTACCCCCACACCGAAATCAGCGGTAACAGTTATATATGTGTGTTGCACGCGTTTGTAGATTTACAAATTACACTAATGCCTCTCCCATTATAATATTAGAGATATCTGTTTCATGGAAATTTTAATTGAGTGTGATTTACGGAAACAAATAATTTGCTACAGTATTTTTAATGTATGCTAAATTTAAATTCAGTATATGGCAACAAAACTCGATATGTGTACAGTACTTTTTAGGGCCAATATATACATATAAATGTTTTGGAACTAAATAAATTTGGAGTATGGTTAGTTGGAAATTGGAATAAGATCTTCTGTAATGTTTACACATGTATATCTGTTTAAGAGAAGAATTATTTTTTCTTTGGAGTAAGATTTTTATGGCAACAAATATTTTGGTGCATCATTTTTTTAAATTTGAAATCTATATAATATATTATGCTGAGACAACTTTTGATCCATCAATATTTTTTTTTCTTTTAAAACAAAAAAAAACAATTATAGGAGGCACCCCATACTTTTTCTCCTTCCAAATTTTGGACTGCAATCATAATATTTACTCGAACCTACAAAATCGTGCAATATTTTAAGATATCATTAGATGAATTTTTAAAAAATAATTTTGTTATTTTCTCATTTTTAAAACTGTACAATATTGCACATGGTTATACTAGTCTATACTCTATACAATATATTATGTTAATTCACTTTTGGTCCAAGAATTTTTTTAATCTTGGAGAACAAATGTATGAGGCAACTCCCCACTTTATTACGGTCCCAATTTTAAAGTGCAGTTATATTCTTGATCAAATCTTAAAAAGAGTGTAATATTGAATATATATTATTAGAGAATTTTTAAAAAATAGTTGTGTTATTTTCTGATTATTTAAAAATTATGTTTATACTAGTGACTAATAATGTGAACTCAAAAAAATCTCTAACTAAACCCAATAGATCTTGCAACATATTTCTCTCTCTTTCTAGAATACAAATGTCGCAAATTTTGACACAAACTCTCTCTTGGTTTAAGCACGTGCCCATCAAAATAAAAAATAAGTGATAAAGGAAATTAATATATATGTATTTGCGGAATCAGACAAAATTTACATTTTAATATGATTTAGTCAAAACATATAAACCTAGGCTAAGATTATAGCTAGGTACCTCCCTCCTTTTAATAGAGAGCTCCATTGTTTCATCCCCCATTTAATTAGGAGAATATTCAACATATTTTTAGAGCTAGTTTATGACTTGAACTTGTGTGACCTCCACGACTCACGAGCGATATCTCTGGTCGACTCTCCTCTACTTCCTCTTATTTTTGATGTAACTACTTCCTCTTATTAGACATCATTATTTGCCCCCACCCCATACTCTCCACCTCCCAGCCTACCCGACCCACCCAATAATAATAATAATAATAATGAAAGATATACATACTAGGCTGGAAATTTCTTTAGCGTGTTATGCCGAATTTTTTGCTGTACTGACCCACTTTTTAAAAATATTGGGAGATCTGACCCACTTCCCAAAATAATTGGCGATCTGATTCAATTTTGGACACGTCAGCATAAATCATTATTGAAAATAACGGCACAGATTATTTACGTGCCGTTATTTCTAATAACGGTATCTATTTTACATTGTTTTACCATGCCTTATATTTCTCTTACAAGTGTGAATCTTCTAACTTTAAAAAATTCTAAGTGTGAAAAAAACTTATAAATAATGTCGTTATCTCCAATAACGACATTCGAATGACTGATGCCGTTATTAAAGATAACGACATCAGTTATATATAAATGAACTGTTGCCGTTGTTTGAAAACAGTGAAGATGAATAATAAGTTATTTTTTAAAAAAAAAAATTAACTTATTCGTCAGAGAAGATGAATAATAAGTTACTTTTTTATATAAAAAATTTATAACTGATGCCGTTATTCCAAATAACGACATCAGTATTGAGAATGCCGTTATTTGAAATAATGGCATCTGTTATAAAGTTTTCACACTTGCAATTTTTTCTCTAAATGAAGACTACAAGCTGTTGAAAAACAAAATAACCTATGCGTTACTCCAAATAACGGCATGAAACTTTTTTTAAATATAGAGGCCATTATTGGGAAAAACGGCATGTAAATAACCTATGTCGTTTTTTCCAATAACGGTTTTTGCTGACGTGTCCAAAACTAGGTCAGTTCGCTAATTATTTTCGAAAGTGGGTCAGAGCGCCAAATATTTTCCAAAAGTGGGCCGGTACGGCAAAATTTTCTGTTATGCCTTCAATGAAAGGCAATATAAAGGGGGAGTGCAAAAACATAGTGGATATGAATCCCTCAACCCTCACAACAACTTTGTAGTTTTGGTATATTTGGAGCAGGAACAATTGACATGTCACCACAACAAACCAGGTTCGAGTTCGAGTACCCCGGAGTGAAATAAGAGAAAAAATAATAAACAAATAAATAATAGAATAAAAAATACTGTTGTGCATAGACTAGCACACAACTGGATATGTACTGTTAATCAAACTGTATACAATTTTTCAATATTTTTAGGTTTGATTAACGGATATGATTTTAGTTTAAAATTTGTAATGATAAAGAGCAAGTTACCTCTAGCACTGTTATCGAGTTGGTCGGATCGGGTCCTGCGCTATCGAACCCGGACATGCTTCTCAATTGATCCAAATATTGGACCCACACCCGACGCATGAGAACTGGGTCTGGACCATGTTCCAAAAAAATGTTATCCATCGGATTCGGGTTGCTGTGAGGGGGTGGCGTCGGGCAGGAGTAGGAGGTTGGGCCTGCTGTGTCTGCTTCTTGTTGATTTTTTTCCTTTTGGTTTAATTAGGAGGGTAGGATTTATTTTATTTTATTTTATTTATTTTATCAGATCCATTTTTAGCTGAACCCGACCCGACCCGAAAATATGAAGGGGTACCGGACCTTACCTGCAATATACCAAGTTTGGATACGGGTATGGGTTGGGTCCATGTTTAGCGGACCCAGACCTAATCCAGAAATATGAACGGGTCCTATTTTAGGACCCAAACCCTACAAACAATAGACTAGGTTGATTCCGATCCAATGCCGTATCCTGGTCAGTTCCTGGTTTCAGATTTTGTGACCATACTAGTTACCTACTACATTTGCGTTTTTTTTAATTAAAAGAAGAGTGGAAAAAAAAAAATTTGATCAAAGTGATTTTAGCATAATATACTGTATAGATAGTATAACTCAATACAATTGTTGCCGCTAAATTCGGTGTGGGGGCAAACAGATGAATTTGTGGGTTCGAGGAAAAACCTGAATAGCGAAACCAAACCTGACCCGTCGTTGACTGATCGTTGACTCCCGCCGTTAACCTGCAAAAAGTGCGAGACACCGGGGGGGATCCCGGCGACGCACCCTCCGACGCTCAAGTCAGTAATCAGAAATGATTAAGAAAGAGCGTAAAGTGGGAAAATACTGATTACCTCTTAATGGAGATGGATGGGGGGTATTTATAGGCGTCTTAGGGATCAAATTAGGAATGTAATCCCCGTGATTAGATAAGGAATATTCCTCGTAATCAGATAAGGCATGTAGTCTGATAAGGTATATTCTCTGTAATCAGTTAAGGAATTTTAATCCCTAATCCCCAGTGAAAAGATAGATGTGAATCATGGCCGTTGATTTAGATCTAATCAGGGGCCTTGATTGTATCTTGCTGGACCGGGCATGCAGCGGGTTGGAAACCCGTACCCGATTGACGTGGACCCGTTCATGGGCTATTGGGCTTTGAATAAAGACCCAGTTCCCATTTCAGACCCGTTGGTAGGCGAAATTACCGTTTTACCCCTGAGCTTTAAGATTCGTGTCCGATGTGAACGGTCCCGATTTAATCCTATTTTTAGCCATATCACGAGCCCCCCACTCCTAAAGACTAAGTTTGATCAGCCTTTGAGGAGTAGTTTACTGTTCTAATGGCGTACGGGATTTTATCGGTGTTCTTAAGGGAGTTCGGATCTTGTTCGGGGGTGTAACGGTGTTATTCTGGGCTTGTAAAATTCCCAAAAATACCCTCAGAATTTTCTGGATTTTTGGTGATTTTTCCAGATTTTTCTGAATTTTTCCTCATTTTTTTGAATTTTTTATTCATTTTTCGGATTAAATAATTAATTATCAAAAATATTAATTAATTATTCTAATTTAATAATTATTTTCTCAGAATTTAAAAATAATTTTTTCTGAATTAATAATTATTTTTAGAATTTTTAATTAATTTTTTCGATTTTTTAATTATCTTTTCGGATTTTTTAAATAAAAAAAACAATTAAATAAATAAATAAATAATTTAAATATTACCTAGACACGTGGCGCATTTCTGATCGTCCATCATGATCAGATCCGCGCGCATCGTGAGGCAGATCACGATCGGGACACGTGGCGCGTTTCTGGCCGTCCATCATGATCAGATCTGCGCGCATCGTGAGGCAGATCACGATCGGGACACGTGGCGCGTTTCTGGCCGTCCATCATGATCAGATCTGCGCGCATCGTGAGGCAGATCACGATCGGGACACGTGGCGCGTTCCTGAGCGTCGATCGTGTCACGACGCGAATTTTGAGACGATCGGACGGATCGTGTGGGTTGGCTGATTTTTTCTCCATATAAGAGGATCGGTGCCATGCGCAAGCTCGGCGAAAGGTGGCCGAGGTCCACGAGGACGACACGTGGCGAAGTCAACGTTTGACTTTTTTTTTTTTTTTTTCTTCTTCTCTGTTCTTCTCTTCTTTCGTCTTCTTCTCCGAGTGTCCCCTCCCGCCGCCTCCTGCTCTCTCTCTCTCGTCACTTTTTCTCCTCCGTCTTCGACTCGACATTGAAGTAAGCTCCGACGAAGGAGCTTGGCGATGGGTCTGGAGCTCGAAGGTGGAGCTCCGGAGTTGGAGCTCGGTGGTGCTGCTCGGAGTGAGTGAGAGAGAGCTCAGGAACAATGGGTTCGGCGAAGAGCGTACTCGGAACTCGGAGCTCCGGAGTGTGAGCTCGGCCATGGTGGTGGCGAGTTCGGAGCTGTGCTAGCCGAAGAAGAAGGTCGACGCGGTTCAGGGCTGAGCTCGTCCATGGAGCTCGGCGAGGAGTTGGAGCTTTGCTCGCCGAAGGAGGAGTTCGTCGACGAGAGCTCACTCGAGGGAGCTCGGAGCTCGGAGTGAGAGAGAGCTCGGCAAGCTAGGGAGAGCTTAGTCGAGGAGATCTTCGTCGGAGGCGGTGTTCGGAGCCTCAGCTTGAGCTCGATAGAGGTCTGCAGTGTAGATGTGCTGGGAGCTTTTGAGCTCGGCATTGGAGAGGGAGCTCGGAGCGGGAGGGGAGCTCGTCAATGCCGTGGATGCGAACTGCGAGCTCGGAGCTCGGAGCTCGTCGATGGAAGCTCGCCGTCGTGGAGCTCGGCGTCATGGTGACGCTTGGCGAGGTGGACGAGGGCGGAGCTCGCCGGTGTTGGAATTTTGGCGAGGAGAAGCTTGTGGAGCTCGTCGTTCGGCCATGGCGGTTGTCGAAGAAGGGGACTGAGCTCGGAGCCTTGGAGGAGTGGCGGAGCTCGGTTTGATGGTGATGGAGCTCGTGGAGGACGGTGGAGCTCGAGAAGGGGACGACGGAGCTCATGAAGGCGGCGTTCGGAGCTCGTGCTGGCGAGGTCGGGCTCGCGCGAAGGTGGCGAAGCTCGAAGGTGGGTTCGGCGCTTGAAGATGAAGGTGACGAAATGTAGTTTTATTTGGTTTTTGCTTTGTTTCTGTTTTGGCGCCAGGATGGGTGAAGAAGGAGATGACGTGGCAGTAGCGGGTTCGGGTCTGAGGACCCTAACGGGTCCGAATCCGAGCAACGTTTTGTTTTGTTTTTTTTTTTTGTTTTTTTTTTTTTTGTTGCTTGTGGGTCGGTGCTGGGAGTGTTCCGAACTCAAATGTGCCGAACTCAAATGTGCCGAACTCAAGCCCGTAAAATGGTCGGTGGCAAGAACGTTCGGCAGCGGGTGCCGAACTCAACTGGTGCCGAACCCAAATGTGCCGAACTCAAATGTGCCGAACTCAAGCCCGTAAAACGGTCGGTGGCAAGAACGTTCGGCAGCGGGTGCCGAACTCAACTGGTGCCGAACCCAAATGTGTCGAACTTAAATGTGCCGAACTCAAGCCCGTAAAACGGTCGGTGGCAAGAACGTTCGGCAGCGGGTGCCGGACTCAACTGGTGCCGAACCCAAATGTGCCGAACTCAAATGTGCCGAACTCAAGCCCGTAAAACGGTCGGTGGCAAGAACGTTCGGCAGCGGGTGCCGAACTCGAATGTGCCGAACTCAAGCTCGTAAAATGGTCGGTGGCAAGAATGCTCGGCAGCGGGTGCCGAACTCCAATGTTGCCTGCAGATTTCTTCTTGATATTCCCGGTGCTACGGAGGTCGGCTCGGGGCGTGCGACCCCTTGTTTCGAAGCTAATTCGAAGATCTACAACTTCTCTTTAGGAGTGGGATGAAGATTCACCCTCCTTCATGGTAAAAATAGCCCCGCAACATCCTGGTCTTCATGAAGATGGGGAATGTGTTCGGGTTTGAGGGTTTTGGAAGAGGAGCTCCACTCCTAGGGATGGAGAAGCTGCGCTAGGAAGACCCTTGTGCTAGGAAGACTCGTCCTGTGAGCAGAGCGAAGAGCTTGGCTCTAAAAGAGAGCCGTTTTGTGGGACGAGTGTGAGGAGGAACCCTAGGAGAAAGTTGCGAGCTCCGAACTCGTTGTCAAGAATGCTCAGCAGCTGGTGCCGAACTCAACTGTGCCGAGGCTTGAGACTTAGAAATTTTTTGGAGATCTTGACTGCCGAACTCAAGCCCGTAATACGGTCGGTGGCGAGAACGCTCGGCAGCTGGTGCCGAACTCGAATGTGCCGAGGCTTGAGACTTAGAAGTTTTTTGGAGATCTTGACTGCCGAACTCAAGCCCGTAATACGGTCGGTGGCGAGAACGCTCGGCAGCTGGTGCCGAACTCGAATGTGCCGAGGCTTGAGACTTAGAAGTTTTTTGGAGATCTTGACTGCCGAACTCAAGCCCGTAATACGATCGGTGGCGAGAACGCTCGGCAGCTGGTGCCGAACTCGAATGTGCCGAGGCTTGAGACTTAGAAGTTTTTTGGAGATCTTGACTGCCGAACTCAAGCCCGTAATACGGTCGGTGGCGAGAACGCTCGGCAGCTGGTGCCGAACTCGAATGTGCCGAGGCTTGAGACTTGGAAGTTTTTTGGAGATCTTGACTGCCGAACTCAAGCCCGTAATACGGTCGGTGGCGAGAACGCTCGGCAGCTGGTGCCGAACTCGAATGTGCCGAGGCTTGAGACTTGGAAGTTTTTTGGAGATCTTGACTGCCGAACTCAAGCCCGTAATACGGTCGGTGGCGAGAACGCTCGGCAGCTGGTGCCGAACTCGAATGTGCCGAGGCTTGAGACTTGGAAGTTTTTTGGAGATCTTGACTGCCGAACTCAAGCCCGTAATACGGTCGGTGGCGAGAACGCTCGGCAGCTGGTGCCGAACTCGAATGTGCCGAGGCTTGAGACTTAGAAGTTTTTTGGAGATCTTGACTGCCGAACTCAAGCCCGTAATACGGTCGGTGGCGAGAACGCTCGGCAGCTGGTGCCGAACTCGAATGTGCCGAGGCTTGAGACTCGAATGTGGCCAGGGTGCTCGGCGGATGATGCCGAGCTGAATTGGTGCCGAACTCAAGCCCGTAAAACGGTCGGTGGCACGGGTGCTCGGCGGATGATGCCGATCTGAATTGGTGCCGACCTCAAGCCCGTAAAACGGTCGGTGGCACGGGTGCTCGGCGGATGGTGCCGAGCTAGAATGGTGCCGACCTCAAGCCCGTAAAACGGTCGGTGGCAAGAACGCTCGGCAGCGGGTGCCGGGCCCCAGATTTTGCCTGCAGAGTTCTTCTTGATGTTCCCGGTGCTACGGAGGTCGGCTCGGGGCGTGCGACCCCTTGTTTCGAAGCTAATTCGAAGATCTACAACTTCTCTTTAGGAGTGAGATGAAGATTCACCCTCCTTCATGGTGAAAATAGCCGGAGAGTATCCTTGTACACATGAGGTTGAGGAGTGTTTTGGTCGTGGGGATTCTGGAAGCGGAGTTCCACTCCTAGGGGCGGAGAAGCTGTGCTGGGAAAACCCTCGTGCCAGCAAGACCCTTGTAAGAGCCGTGGGAAGACCCATCCTGTTCGGGGAGAGGTCCGTCTGGGAGGCAAGCGGAGTGAGGAGCTTGGGTCTAGGAGAGTGCCATTTGTGAGACGAGCTCGAGGAGCAACCCTAGGAGAAAGTCGTGGGCTCCGAACTCGTTATTTAAGTGAGGGAATCAACGGTTGTGGGAGCAGTTCCGAATGGCGAGCTACTTCTAGCTCGCTTGGGAGCGAACTTGCGAAGTAGAATCGAGCCAAGTGTTGGACTCCGGAACCATTGTCAGATTAAGGGCGTGGGAGCAATTCCGAATGGCGAACTACCCCTAGTTCGCTTAGGAGCGAGCTTGCGGAGTAGAGTCGAACCAAGTGTTGGACTCCGTACCATTCAACGGCTGCAGGAGCAATTTCGAACGGCGACCTACTTCCGGCTCGTCTGTGGGCGAGCCGAGGAAGAAGAGTCGAACCGAGTGCTGGACTCCGAACCATTGTGAGGTTAGTTTAAGGGATGCAGGAGCAGTTTCGAATGGCGAGCTACTTCTAGTCCTCTTAGGAGCGAACTTGCGAAGTAGAATCGAGCCAAGTGTTGGACTCCGATCCATTCAACGGCTGCAGGAGCAATTTCGAACGGCGATCTTCTTCCGGCTCGTCTGTGGGCGAGCCGAGGAAGAAGAGTCGAACCGAGTGCTGGACTCCGAACCATTGTGAGGTTAGTTTAAGGGATGCAGGAGCAGTTTCGAATGGCGAGCTACTTCTAGTCCGCTTAGGAGCGAACTTGCGAAGTAGAATCGAGCCAAGTGTTGGACTCCGATCCATTCAACGGCTGCAGGAGCAATTTCGAACGGCGATCTACTTCCGGCTCGTCTGTGGGCGAGCCGAGGAAGAAGAGTCGAACCGAGTGCTGGACTCCGAACCATTGTGAGGTTAGTTTAAGGGATGCAGGAGCAGTTTCGAATGGCGAGCTACTTCTAGTCCTCTTAGGAGCGAACTTGCGAAGTAGAATCGAGCCAAGTGTTGGACTCCGATCCATTCAACGGCTGCAGGAGCAATTTCGAACGGCGATCTACTTCCGGCTCGTCTGTGGGCGAGCCGAGGAAGAAGAGTCGAACCGAGTGCTGGACTCCGAACCATTGTGAAGTGCTTAGCAAGTTGTGGGAGCAGCCATGTAGAAGAAGCTGGACTCCGAACTCGTTGAGAAGAGGTCCGCTTCGGAGGTGACCAAAGTGAAGAGCTCGGCTCTGGAAGAGAGCCATTTGTGAGACGAGTGCGAGGAGGAGCTCTTGGTGGGAGTGGTGAGCTCCGAACTCGTTGAGAAGAGGTCCGCCTTGGAGGTGGACGGAGCAAAGAATTCGGCTTTGGAAGAGAGCCATTTGGGAGAAGAGTTTGGGGAGCGACTCCAGGAGAGAGTTGTGCGCTCCGAACTCGTTGAGAAGGGGTCCGCTCCGAGGTGAGCGGAGTGGAGAGCTCGGCTCTGGAAGAGAGCCATGTGTGATGAGTTTGAGGAGCAACTCTAGGAGAGAGTGGTGCGCTCCGAACTCGTTGAGAAGATGTCAGCAAGTTATGGGAGCAGCCGTGTAGAAGAAGCTGGACTCCGAACTCACCTTTTAGCGAGTCGTGACTCAGAGAGATAGAGATGAAACGAGAGCAACAATTTCCAATGAAAAACGTAAGGTTTTATTGAAATAAGCTAAGTGGCTGCTTCAATAGAGCGTGCCGTTATTACATGTTGTTGGCCGGGTTACAAGCATCGGCCTTATTGAAAATCAAGATCCTACCTCTATGATAGGGTGAAGGCCTCTCGAGAGGAGGTGGGAGGTTCTGAGTCTTGAAGCTCGGAGGGCCTTTCCGTTCGTTCGTTGGTTCCTCAGGGGAGAGGCTCGGCTCCATCGTTTTGGATGAACTTGGTCAGGTGTCCCCGCTGTATGAGTTCTTCGATCTCCTCCTTGAGAGCTCGACAATCATCCGTGTCGTGGCCGTGGTCCTTGTGAAAGCGGCACCACTTATCTTTGTTCCTCTTCTTTCCAGGTGTGTTCATTCTAGGGGGAGCGCGGAGTAGTCCTTCCTTGTCCACTTCCATGAGAACTTCTGATATATTGGCAACGAGGGGGGTGAACTTCTCAAACCGAGGAGTTGGGCGATGCTGTCCATTATTGTCCTTCTGGGATTTTTGGGACCCCTCTTCGCTCGTGCTCTTCCGTTTGTTTCCGGAAGATGTCTCCTCAAAGCCCGGGAGATTCTCGGCTTCTTCGGCCCGAATGTACTTTTCACACCTGAGAAGGAGGTCGGCAAAGCTCTGTGGAGGCTTCTTAGCAAGAGAGGAACGGAGGCTGGAATTGAAGACATTGGATTGGAAGGCGGCCGTTGCGACGGATTGGTCGAGGGAAGCTATGGATCTGGCTTCAGCTGTGAACCTCTTCACGTAATCCCTCAATTTCTCCCCTTTCTTCTGGTGGAGGTGCAATAAGGAGATGCTGGTCTTGTCAGCCCTTCGGCTGCTTACAAAATGGGTGACGAAGAGAGTCTCGAACTGCTCGAAGGAGAATATTGATGCTGGGGCGAGGCGAGAGTACCATTCTCGAGCCGGGCCCTTAAGAGTTGCAGGAAAAGTTTTGCAGAGGAGGGCATCGGAAGCTTGGTGGAGGAGCATCAGGGTCTTGAAGCTCTCCATGTGGTCAACGGGGTCGGTCTCCCCGGTGTAATTTTCGAACTGGGGAGGTTTGAATCCGAACGGCACAGGCGTATCCACTATGGTTCGGGAGAAAGGGGGTCGGCTAGGTCGTATGGTCCTTCCCCTAAGCTCCTATTCTTGGTTTATCTGGCCCAGACGCCTTTCTACTTCATTAAGACGACGGTACATGGCATCATCCCTCCGACGGTAACCTGCCGAGCCTCGAGACTCGTCTTCGTATGAGGGAGAGCGAGGGCTGCGGCGATGGTAACTTCGGGAGCGACGAGGACTTAGGGTATGCCGGGAGTTGGTAGGAGCAGGACGAGGAGAGGGGGACCGTCGGCGAGGGCTTCGAACCGGGGGCGGAGATGGAGCCTTGGGTGCGTTGGTGTTGGGACGGTTGTTGAGAGCTTGTAGGATGGTTGCTTGGAGCTGCTGGAACTCGGCACGCGTAATGGGTGCCTCATTGTCCCTGGGCTGTCTCCGACCTGCAGGGGAGTGCGGCCTTCTTCGGTAGTGCTCGGGAGATTCTTTCCGACCCCTTCGATTAGGGGTCCTCCTATACTCCTGGCGGTGAAGGTACCGCTCATCCGGACGGTGCTGGCGGGGGGTTCCCTCTCGCTTCCGCTTCTCCTCCAGATGACGGCGAAGATCCACGTCCTTCTGCCGATTCTGAGGATTGTGTGAGGCCATGGAATCTGTAGAGGCAATGTGTATGGAGACGCGGTCTTGGTGGAGGGGTTGCTTTCCGCGGGAGCCCCCCGGACCGGCATTCTGAGGTCCGGTAGGAGCCTTCGGGGGTTGTTGATCCTGAAGGGGCTGATGTTGCTGAAGAGGGTCTTCCGTCTGAAGCGGAGGTCGTTCTTGCTGCGGAGCGGGTTGGACGGGGACTACCTCTTGCTGATCGGCGGGGTTGGGTCCACGGTTGGACCCTCTGGATCTTACTTTCCTAGGAGGCATGGCTGGAGAAGATCTGACCAACGGGAAGAGGAGGGGCTGCTATTCGTATGTTTCCCACAGGCGGCGCCAATCTGTTGCCGCTAAATTCGGTGTGGGGGCAAACAGATAAATTTGTGGGTTCGAGGAAAAACCTGAATTGCGAAACCAAACCTGACCCGTCGTTGACTGATCGTTGACTCCCGCCGTTAACCTGCAAAAAGTGCGAGACACCGGGGGGGATCCCGGCGACGCACCCTCCGACGCTCAAGTCAGTAATCAGAAATGATTAAGAAAGAGCGTAAAGTGGGAAAATACTGATTACCTCTTAATGGAGATGGATGGGGGGTATTTATAGGCGTCTTAGGGATCAAATTAGGAATGTAATCCCCGTGATTAGATAAGGAATATTCCTCGTAATCAGATAAGGCATGTAGTCTGATAAGGTATATTCTCTGTAATCAGTTAAGGAATTTTAATCCCTAATCCCCAGTGAAAAGATAGATGTGAATCATGGCCGTTGATTTAGATCTAATCAGGGGCCTTGATTGTATCTTGCTGGACCGGGCATGCAGCGGGTTGGAAACCCGTACCCGATTGACGTGGACCCGTTCATGGGCTATTGGGCTTTGAATAAAGACCCAGTTCCCATTTCAGACCCGTTGGTAGGCGAAATTACCGTTTTACCCCTGAGCTTTAAGATTCGTGTCCGATGTGAACGGTCCCGATTTAATCCTATTTTTAGCCATATCAACAATATTGCACATAACTTTTTAAAATGAGAAAATAATAAAACTATCTTTGAAAAATTTATCTAATAACATCTATACATTATTGCACGATTTTCTAGGTTTGATTAGAGCATCCACAGTGGTTTTCTAAATTTGCCATTTTGCCATATTTTGGCAAAAACAAACCCACGGTGGTTTGCTATATTGCCATATTTTGAGTAATGAGCTATAGTTGCTTCTCATATTTGAGAAATGATTTGCTCATTCTCAAAATATAGGGAACGGAACATGTTGTTCTGTCCCCTTTTTTTTATATTCGCAACGGACGAAACAAGTTGTTTCGTCTCGATTTTTTAATAATTTTTTTTTAAAAAAAACATCGGACGAAACATGTTATTCTGTCAAAAAAAAAATATTTAAAGAAATGTATAGGACGGGACATGTCCCGTCCGTTGTCCCATCCGATCTAAAAAAAATCGAGAAACGGGACAACATGTCCCCGTTTGAGGTGGAGATGTCACTTTCATATGTTTAAACCCATTAATTAACACACTAATTACTTTTAGGATGTATTTAATAAAGATTTAGTATTATTTTAATAATTAATTAATTAACTAATTACTAATTAATAACTAATTTTAATTTTACTAAAAAATACAAAAACACCTCTCAGACGGAACAACATGTTCCGTCCGATTAAAAAATTAATTCTTTCTCAAAATATGATAACGAATTGGTGTAGCAATTTCTCTTTCGTCAATTCTCATTTTACCATTTTGCTAAAAAAAATATAAGAAACCATTCTAGATGCTCTTAAGGGATAGGATTCTAATTCAAAATTTGGATAGAGCGGGAGTTCAGAGTTATCTCTTACGTTTGCACTTTTTTTTAATAATAAAAAATGAGAAAATTTGTAGATAAAAGTGGTTTAGCATAACATATTGTATAGATAATATGCTTTGAAATTTTTTTAAGGCCCAGCCCATTTAATGTGACGATGGGACTACAACAGCCAGTAATTGGGCTAATCATTATTCCATTCCTCATTGCTTTGGACAATCCGGTTTTTAAGGGTCCAGCTGAGCTGGGCTTAACTTGGTTGAACTGGGCTTAAAGTAAAGACGCTCCACTCTAATCAAATCTCTGCTATTTTAATGCAAGAAATTATACCAAACAAACTTTTTTTTGTAAGCACATGTATAATTAATATAAATAAGATCTTATGTTCGATGTCAGACAATGTCAGAATTTTTGTTTTATAAAAAATAAATCTCTAGTCTTTTAATTGAAGAATTTGTCACCAAACAAACTCATTTTGTAACCAAACAAACACGTGCATTATAGCCCAACAAATACATGCAATGCCAGACAACGTCTATCTTTTTAAGAAAATATATATTTATAAAAACGTGCATCGCACGTGTAAATTACTAGTATACTTAACTACATGCATATACATGAGTTACATTTATATATGTGACATGGTCAAAATATATATTGCCATCTCGGTTAGTAAGGAGAGCAATTTTTTTTTTGTTTACCAAGGTTCAAAGTTCAATTCTATGCCTACTTTCTTTTTAGAAGAAAATTAATAATACGACAATCTAGATCGATCAATCTCGTTCTTTTTTTTCCTTTTTTTTTCCATTTTTTTACAGCGGTTAAGTCAACCACACTAACACTAAAAGTCTTTCATATTCGGTAAGCAGTCAAAAATGCATATCAAATTTGACTTTACAGGGTGACAATGGCGGTGCCTGAGTCTTCATCGCCGGCTTCCCTGAACCCTCTTCTTCATCGTCGGCTTCCCTGAACCCTCTTCTTCCCCCTGATCAACTCTTCACCGAGCCTGAACCCAAGCAACCTGTTCTCATCTTTCTCTTCCACCTGCACTGAGCCACCTTCTTCACCCTGCAACTCTGATCACCTTACTCTCACCGATGGTTTTGTCGGAACTCGAGATGAGTGGCTGCGGGCCCAACGAGTGGGTCCGACATCCATTGAGGCAAGCTGACTCCGTGAACCATGAACCCCCCTCCTCCGTCTTCCCCCACCACCCCCCACCACCCCAACATGACGCCAACCACACACCACCACCTCCACGTGCCCAAACCTCTTCACAACCACCTTCCTCTGTGATCTACCCTACCAATGCCCCAAATCACACCCCTGCACTAAACAACCCCCCTCCCCCCGATGGAGACAATCGGAGGCTCAGACGGTCTTGATCCCCCGTGCGTGCACACCGTAGTGCACATCAGCAACGGTTTGGGTGAGTGCTTGGTCATCATCGCCTCGCACAATCCTCACACAGAGAATGGGCCCACAGAGGGGTCCCTGCTACAGGCTACTCAGAGCGTAACAGAGACCACTACGGTGATCATCGACACTCCAACGGGGAGAGGGGGGATCGGAGGCATCATAGTTACCTTGAGCGCTATCAGAAACTTCCTGCTCATCAACAGAAACAGCATTCCTCCCACCAACATCTCTCACACAGAGACCAGCCACCAACTCCACCACATTACTCCTCCACAAACATGAGTTCCACCATCAACCACAACCCACAAATCCCAGCAAGAACCCCAAGGGACAATAATACCCGGCCTATTCAGAGCTACCCACCACCTCACCAACCGCACCACACTCACTCTCTGACTCCCAAACATCCCCAGTCTAAGCCACAGGTACAACCTCCTCTTGTACCCATCGTTGAGAGGGCCAAAGAGATGGTTCCACAAAATGAGGATGAAAGGGAGAAGTCACCCAGGCAGACGGAGGAGAGGATCGCGGAGGAGGAGTGGGTCGAAGTCCACAGAAAAGGAAAAAAACAAAGCAATCAGTGACTCTACCAAACAACATTCAAAACTCAAGAAGAGGCAAAGGAAAGGAAAACGCAGGCTTGCACCATGTTTCAATTGTGGCGACCTGGGCCACTATCGGCAAGATTGCACGAAGGAGGTGCGGTGTCTGAAATGTATGAAATGGGGGCATATGTCCTATGTTTGCACAAATGTGACCTCGTCTAGCAATGACGAAGATCATCCAGTAACAAGGGGGAGGTCGCCAGATAAACCCACCTTCATTCGGTTGGCCAATAGCTTGGAGACGATCAGGCTAGAAGAACAATGGTTGCGCCGATGGTGTGCTATTACCAAAATACGGGTAGGGTGCCCATCGGAGAACAACATGATCCAAGCTCTGAAAGCCAAATGGCCGATGGACGTACACAGAGACTGGGTAGCAAAAAATTTGTGCCACCTCCAATTCTTGGTGTCTTTCCCTTCGCCAGAGAAGATGACGGAGGTGACAGCTATGGAAGTTGTAGATTTTGGCCATTTCAGTGTGGAGTTCTTCCCTTGGACTCCAAGCTTCGGAGCAGAGTTACCGCAAGGAGACCGTTATTGAATTTGGATCCATAATGTGCCTCTACATTTCTTGAAGAAAGAGGCGTTGCAAAAGATCATCGCTGACTTTGGGACTATCGAAGACATTGACAGCAAAACGGTGCGGCGATCGGAGATCGTCTCCGCTAGAGTCCTAATCCAAATCCCAGACATCACCCTCATGCCTCGCTTTGCAAAGGTGCTCTCTTTCGAAGAGTCGTACCTTGTGAGATTCGTCGTCAACAAGCAAGCAGAACCGGAGATGAAGGAACTCCAATCTCTATCACCCCCCTCTGTTCTCAGATACGGGCGTTTCTTCCGACAGGTGGTGCTGCCGGAATGGGACCTCACTTTGGATGGGGCCCATGAGGTGGAGAGAGCACACCGTGAACTCATCAAAGAGGCAAGGAGGAAGGAGGCCGGCCCAGCCCAACCGTTATTCGGCGACAAAGGGAAAAAATCAAACGAAGAACCCAACGGTCAAAAGGCCAGATCGACATAATTGGCAAATCGTACAGATCCAGATCCGAACCATACAAACATCAGCTTGCAGAGAGCTCAAAATGGCAGTCAAACCCCACAAGATAGGGTTGAAATGCCTAGAGAGGAGGAGCAGAGACATGCAGAGAAATTGGTCAGAGATAGTGGAAATAGGAAAGCTTTTTTGGGAAAGAATTCGAACGGGGGGTATCAAGGAGCAAGCTGCCATGCATGGAAATGGGATTTTAGGGATAAAGCTACAAGCTCGGGGTCTAGCGCCTTCGAGGGAAGAGGCCGTTTTGGGGAAGAATACGAGCACCTCTATCGAGTTGGAAGAGGAACAAGGTGAAGACGAAAATGCCTCGATTCGATCGACATCGGTGGTATTGCCAACCACAGAGAAGGGGTCACGCGGCCCACTAACGCTGTCTATAGGCACAGAAGGCGAGGGGAAAGTTATGCTGAACCGCAAGGGAGCGAGTCTCTTAAGCGAGGCTATTCTGGGTGGACTTAAGGAGAGTGTTAATGGGCCCAAAGAGGGGCCCAAAGCGCATTTTATTGTATTTGGGCCAAAAGAGGGGCCCATTGAAGCGGAGTTGCACAAAGAGCAACGGATTTCGATCCATTGAAGCGGAGTGGCACAAAGAGCAACGGATTTCGATAAGTAGTGGGCCCGTCGAGGGGTATGCTATGGGAGAGCCAATTTTTCAGTGGGATGCGGCGACAAGTAATGGGCCCATCGAGGGGTCCGTTACGGGAGATCCCACTATTCAGTTGGCACACCACTGTGATGAAGATGATCGTGAAGACAGGCTGAATCTTGAAGATGATTTTGTCTAATTTTGTCTATTCTGAGGGGGAGTCGGTCGAGTCAGAGAATTTTGATTTTGATGTTGACTACCGCGCTATTTCCCCTGAGTTTGTTCCCTCCAACTACCCATCAACCCAACTTACTGCACCGGGCCCGGGCCCATCAGACACAGGCTACAGAGTTCAGAAAGTAGCTAAGAGGACTAATGAGGAGTCCCTAGACGATTATCTGGAGATCGCGGCGGTCGCTAAATCCTCTAAGACCAGCGACGGAGGTACGCGTTCCTTCTTAGCTTCTATTTTTAATTTCATGACTGATAATGAAATTTTTAGTCCAGCCAATACTTGTGGTCTTGCGGTAGGTGATACCGAGCGGAACGCATTTCTCCTGAATAAGATTAGGGGGTGAGAGTCCGATAAGGTTACCCTCAATTCCAAACTGACCTCCAAATCGAGTCACGATCCCCTAACCAACCGTAGTTAATGGAGGCCCTATTCTGGAACGTTAGAGGATTGGGTAGGCGGGGCAAGCGAGAAATGGTTAAGGCGGTCATTGCAAAATCAAAAGCTAACATTGTGGGACTTCAATAGACCAAACTTTCACATGCGTCTAAACTTAATAGGCTGGGTGGAAACTGAATATCTGAATGGAGATTGTCCCCATCTATCGGGGCTTCTGGGGGAATCGCGATAGGTTTTAACCTAGAAACTTTCTGTTGTCTAGACGAGCTATACGGTCAATTTTCGGTGTCAATTTTGCTTCAATGAAAATCTGACCTGTGGACTCAGTCAATTACAGTGGTCTATGGTTCCCATACCACTCCGTCTAGGTTGGCTTTCTGGACTGAGTTAAGAGCAATCCAAGCACACTGGCCACACCCCTGGGTGGTGGGCGGAGATTTTAACATCACTAGATTAACCTCTGAACACAGGGGTAGAGGAGCTAGTGACTCTGATAGGAAAGCATTTAATGAGATTATCACGGACTTGGAACTGGTTGACATACCCATTTGTGATAGACTGTTCACCTGGTCGAACATGCAAGCGACGTCCATCCTAGCCAAGCTAGACAGGATATTGGTCTCCACTGAATGGGAGACCAAATTTCTGTTGTCTTCGGCTAAATCTCTTCCTAAACCCACCTCAGACCATGTGCCTATTTTCTTATCTTCCGTGGAAGATCAACCCAGAAAAGTACCAAATTTTAGATTCGAAAGAGCATGGCTAGAAATCTAAGGATTCCACCACATGGTCAACGAGAGTTGGTCCAGCCCGACTACGGGGACTGAAGTGACTGCTATATGGTATGAAAAAATTACGAGACTTAGGGCCAAGCTCAGGAAATGGAACCAGACCAGATTTGCGCTGATCTGGAAGGCAAAAAAAATCCCTTCTTGAAGGTATCGATGAACTCGAGAAGACTGAAGAGACTAGAGATCTGCTTCAGGCAGAGCGGAATATGTTGCTCCAACTCAGACAGGAAATTGACCAACTCTATAGGATTGAAGAAATCAAGTGGTAGCAGCGATCTAGAATTTTGTGGCTCAAAGAGTGAGATGCAAACGCTGCATTCTTCCATAGAGTGGCCAGTGCCCGCCGTAGATCCAACCACATTCACTCGATCCACTCGGACTCTGGAATTATCCAAGGCGATGAGGACATCAGGATGGCATTCCAGTCCCATTTCAAGCTTCTATTTGGTCACAAAGCGGACTTAAGAGTCCCCATTAACCATGACTTCTGAGAGAACCAGGGGGGTAGTCCTGACCGTCTGATGCGGGCCCTAGAAGTACCATTCTCCGAGAAGGAAGTCTGGGAGGCTGTTCAACAACTTGGAAAATACAAGGCCCCAGGTCCTGATGATTTCCCGATGATATTCTACCAGATATTCTGGGAGGAAATCAAAGAAGATTTGCTGAAGGTGTTCGCTGATTTCTATGACCATAAGCTCAAACTTGGGAGAATAAACTATGTGGAGGTTATGCTGATCCCTAAGAAAGAAGACTCCCGACGAGTGGGTGACTTCTGTCCTATCAGTCTTCTTAACTGCTCTATTAAGATCATCACCAAGACACTTGCTAATAGACTGGGAAGGGTGATGGATAGTCTTATTAGTCACGATCAGACAGGGTTCATTAAAGGACGATGCATTCAGGACAGTATTGCAACAGCCGAAGAAACCATCCACCAATGTCACACATCGAATGCTAAGAGCTACATACTGAAACTAGACTTCGAGAAAGTGTATGACTCAGTTGAATGAGACTATCTTTTGGAAACGCTGGCGGAAAGAGGTTTTAGGGATAGATGGATCAGATGGATACAAACTTGTCTCACCACCAGTAGAATGGCAATATTGGTAAATGGGGTGTCGGGCCACCCATTTTCGTGCAAATAGGGTCTCAGACAAGGAGATCCGCTCTCACCTCTTCTCTTCACCATCGTGGCAGACATGTTTCGATCCATGATGGCTAATTGTAGCAGAGCAGGTTGGATTGCACCGGTGGCCAGGGGTGCCAATCACCAAGATTGCTCAATCCTCCAATATGCAGATGATACCCTTCTATTTCGGAATGACACCCTCGGGGAAACAATTGCCTTCAAAGGAATTCTTTGTAGCTTCGAAGCTTGGTTTGGCCTCAGGGTTAACTTTCACAAAAGTACTCTTATCCCCATTTTCCTGACTACTGAGGAGGCACTAGAACATGCCACGATCCTCAATTGCTCCATTGAGAGCTTCCCTATACAATATCTAGGATTGCCACTAAGACCGAGAAAGCTCAAAAAGGCCGATTGGCTACCCATTATTGACAGGGTTGAGAACCGGCTGTCAGGATGGAAAGGTAAAGCACTGTCATTGGGAGGCAGAGTCACGCTTATTAATGTCGTCCTCTCAAATCTTTCAATCTACTACTTATCCTTCTGTGAAATGTCGCGATGGGTAATTCAGAGAATTGACCGGACACGAAAACGGTTTCTTTGGAAAGGGGCAGGCCCGGATCGTGGTGGCTATCATCTTATCAGATGGGAGAAGGCTTGCATGAAAAAAAATACATGGAGGACTAGGCATTCTTGATCTGCGAGATATGAATCTGGCTCTATTAGGTAAATGGTGGTGGAAAGTATTCCACCCGAATGGAGAAGGGTGGCAAGACTTTGTTCAGGGATACCTGTAGGGGAATGGCACGAGAAATTTGGGCTTCGGAGTAGGCCCGCGTGTCTCCTGGTTATGTACAGGCATCACTAAGGCCTATGAACCATTCATTAGCTGTGTCACATCAGTAATCGGTAATGGCAGGCTCACCAGATTCTGGTGGGATAAGTGGTGTGGGAACCACACACTCCGAGAACTGTTCCCCGATCTATATGAGCTTGCGTCACAACCACACTGTACGGTGACCGCTGCCTGGAAAGAGGTGTCTGGAAACCAGCCTTTAAACAAGCGCTCGACGGGAGATCTCAAAGTAGACTCATGGAACTACAGGCCTACATCACCAACGCTGGAATTAGCTGCTCTCAAGGTCCAGACAAAAAAGCTTGGGGATTGGAAAAGAACAGGACGTTTACCGTTAAATCCATGTATAATCACATACACTTTAGGGGATGTACCCCAAAGTGGTCATGCGTCATTTGGAAGACGAAAGCCCCACTGAAGACCACAGTCTTCCTATGGCTGGTGCTGAACGACGCAATTTTGACTAGAGAAAACCTCGCTAAACTGTTGACTTTGAGTTTGGTGTGCACAAAACGTGCTCACTCATACTAATAAGTTTGAATTTAGTGTGTCAGATTTTCAGGATCAAATAACATAAAAAAGAGATCAAAGAGAAATTCACAAATATACAAACAAGGAAAGCAACAAAGAATAATGGCAAACACAAGCAAAAAAGGAAGATATTCAAAAAGAATTCTTGATTAATTGGTCCACAAGCAAAAAAGGAAGATATCAAGATTTGAATTTTTCTTTCTATTTTCGTGAGATTATAATTGTATAAGATTGATTAAAGAGGGATTAATTTATGGTAAGAAAAAGGGTGGATTCGGAATAAACAACGCGTGACCGGTCGACCGCATCGCAGTCGACTGCAACCATGAGTTGTTTGAGAAGCAGTCGACCGTTTACCTCTCTATTTTACGTCAGAGAGCTGAATGGTCGACCGCACCAATATGACAGTTGACCGCACTTTGCGCTGTGTATATTCTTGGAAAGTATCGTTTCTATTTTTGGATTGATAATTTTCCCCGTCAATTAATATTGACGAATCCACTGTGTCTTCCTCACCTAATTACTTCTGATAAAATTCTTGAGAACTAATCATTCAGTTAATCAATCCGAGTGTGAGATTTTATTTGGTTGTATTCTTCAGTTAAGATCATTAACGATCTTGATTTTTTCTTTTCATTTCTTTTCCACTTCAGTGGGATTGACGGAACTTGGATTAGAAGTCTTGTGGTTATAGTAGGTCTCTCGGCCTGAATCCGAGAATCACTGTACAAGGGTTTTGAGTATAGTGGAACGCTTGTGGCGGAGAATTGTTACAAGTAGGTGGTGTGGACGTAGACCTGGGGGTCGAACCACGTTATATCGCTGCGTCATCTGTGTATGCTTTTCTTATCACTCTTGCATTTACTTTACTTTATTTTAATTTTTTTAATTCCGCACGATCACCCTATTCAACCCCCCTCTCCCCCCAGGGTGATTTACATAAACGACAACCGAATATTGACTCTAGTTGCGAATTCTGCCACAATAACATAGAGACTAGAGACCACATGTTCCTACACTGCCCCAGGAGCAAAGTGGTACTTGTCGAGGTACTCAGTGCCCTGGGGACGAACCTGTACCCTAGTGTGTACGAGGACCTATTGGTAGGTCCAACTTTTGCCATCGAGAGAAGAACTATGAGAGAAATGGGGTATATCGCTATCGTCGCAACGACCTGGGTTCTATGGCTAGACAGAAATAATTATTATTTCCGCACAACTTGTAATAGTATTTTTGGTAATTTGGCTCACATTATGCATTTTATATCATTTTGGGCTAATGTTGCTGCAGCAGGTCCGGGGGGAGGATAGCGAGCGTTTTCCAGGTCGAGGACTATGACGATGAGGAAGTTCAGATCGGTCTGACGATCGGCTGACAGGCAGAGTGGACTTTCGTGTTGATAGTTACCCACCGTCCCAAGGTTTGTTAGGAGATTTGATGTATTTTGGTTTTCACGCACGTTTGGTGCAGCCATTTTGGTACTCTTTTGTCCCAATCCTCATACTTGGGGTGGAGATTATGTAATTTTGTTTATGTACTGTTTGTAGGATTTTGTAACTGGTTCAATACTCTGAGTTTATTTTATTAATCTCTTATTAATGAAACAGGGTGACCATATTTTACCTTTTTTTCAAAAAGAAAAAAATCTTGTTCATTTTTTTCACTAGTTCCATTTTCTGTAAAACCAAACATGTTACGGTTGAACTTGGTTCGATTTCTTACAACACTGCATCCAACAAAGCAAATGGTTAGGGTTAGATTAACAAACTTACTTTATGGAATTAATATACAGATATTTTAATTTTTAATTTTGGAACAGTAATTAAATGCATCCTGTGAGAGCCACGCAAAACGTGGGTCCATTTGGAAGTAACCATGGCCAAGACAAAAAGGGTACTATAGTAATTGGTTGTCTCATTATTAGAACCACACTGTACACAAAACAATCAACAACAGTCGCAGTCTTACTCATTCTTTGGCATTATGCTTTATACCACATGATAAAAGCATATAGTATATGGTTCCTATTCGAGTTATCTCCAACCCCATCAGATTTGAATCTTGTCGTGAAATACCCATTTTGTGAGAGTTGTTGTCATACCATTCTTCTCTAATATTTTGCCATTTTCATTGTAGAACGGGTGGAAATTTCAAAATTTTCTCCAACAATTTTGAATTCAATTACACAGATATTTAAATATTTTCATCATGACATCTATTTTTTTTATATTTTAGTCATATTTTTCCTCCAAAAGTTAAAAATTTTGAATAATAGCCATCACTTTGAGAAAATTATTAATGTCACTTGAAAATATAGTTGTAATTTTCGTTTGCAAGCTGCCAAACACTTCCTTAATCTATGTCCTCTCATTTACAAATCTAATGCTTTACAAAATTTTCTAAACATGATTTTTGTATGTGTTGGGATTGTGTATCTTGCATACTTGGATTTGATGTGAAGATAAGACATTGAAACCTAGAAGATCAAAGCGTTGTTAGAAGCAAGAAGAAGCAACATATTAGAGAAGATCGACGGACGGGAAATCATTATTAGTCTGTTCATTTTTAATTTTTTTCTTCTCAAAAGACGATAAATTATACATCGTTCGTTCAATTTCAATTTCCTTTTTTTTTGGGGACGAGACGTTATCTTTCGTTTGTCAATTTAAATTTATAAAAACCAAAAAATTTTGTTAGAACTGTTAGAACCTGAATATAAAATACTAAAAATCCCAACAAAATTTGTGAAGAAATCAAAATCAATTGAAGAAAACAGTAAGTAGAAAGTTTGTACAGAGTTGAGATATGAAATCTCTGTCCTTAAAGCAGAATTTGCCCCGTAGTGTGACGGTTACCGGCAAATTGCTTCCCAGGATATAACTGTACATTCTCTGAAGAATGCAGCACCCTTGCTTCAGAGACAACGAACTGCTGTCTGTGTTGTACTCTCAGTTAACACTTGACTCTGACACAGAGGAGGGGAAGAAGGAAAGAAGATGTAAAAATTGTGTGCCTGTATGCAAAACTCTGTCTGGTTTTATAGAGGATAGTTTGGAGTGGAGGCTGTTAAGTAGCTGCCATTACTCTGTAACAGCAGAGTAATGGGGACTCTTCAGATTCATAACTGGTGAGCCATTACTCTGCTGTTACAGAGTAATGGCCCCAGTTACTGAATCTGAAAAGCCTTTTCAGTTCAGTAGGAGAAGAGGCTGTCTGGGCAAAAAAGTAAAATAAAAAATTTAAGCCAGACCGAACCGAACCCGGGGCCAGGCCGGGCGCGCGTGTGTGTTTGTCATTTTGGCTAAGTCCTCTCTCCACTACACGTTAGTGGTAACCCCCGGGCCACGCCCTCTAGTCCAGTTTTCTAGTATATATACTAGTATAAATCTTTTCCAATTTCCGATATGGGACTATCCATTTGTTAAGTTAATACCTTTCAAGTACCCAACTTTGGATCAACATTTCTCATTCATACGGAATTCGTTTTTGGCAAGTGAGTATACTACGGAATAGTACTCGACGAGAGGATCGCAATCCACTCATTTTCCGGTGCCGCCGGTGGCCGGAGCTCGCCGGAATCCGGCCCGAAAAACTGCAAAAATGAATTCCAACAAGAACGACTGCAGCTCAAACCCAAAATTTCATTATCTATATGCCAAATATATCAAATTTGAATTAGAATAACTACAGATGCTCTAAAGGTCCACTTCTGCTGCACCAAATTCTCAACATTTACGAAGACACCACACTTGTGCTTCCACTCTTTCAAATTTGTGTAAAGCAACCAGGTTTTGAATTAATTTGAAATCGTAGACATAAACTTGGGATGTTAGAATTGATCAATGTATGCAGATAGGTTGTTATTAACAGTAGCAAACTATTTATGAAATCTAGCAGTCCCACAGGACGCACATGATACGATATTTTATTGGTTGTAGTGTCGCTCAGTTCAAATGAGCGCCAAATTGCTCCTCCAATTTTCAAAAGGAACCAAGCTAAGTACATACTATAATAAAGTACTAACGTTACAGTGTCAGTGCCTGGACATTTTCTCCAATATTAATCATAACTGTTTTCATTATTTAAACAGAAAAAAATAATTTAAGTTCGTTATCCCACACGCCAGCCAAAAACCATGAGACTTGTTTTTAAAAATCTTTTATAATAAACATCTACTACTTGATTACGTACGTGTTCATTACGGGCACCCAAATGCTAAACATACCTCAAAATTTATTCCAAACTTATCCCAACTACTAAAAGACAAAGTCTCAACCACTACAAGACAAACAAAAAATGAATAAAATATTAACCAAACTTGTCTTTTAGTGGTTGATGTATGTTTGAGGTAAAGTTTGAGATATGTGTAGTCCTCCTCTTACGGGCATAATCATTTATTAATCATTTTTGAAATTATTAAACCGCCGGTTGAACCGGGCCGGCCGTCACTTGGACCCGAGGAACGCACCGACCGGAGCTCAACTGGGCCCCACCGGCGTATGCTTCTTTCCGACAATTAGAACAGAAGATTCGACAGTTTGGTGGGCTTTCCTTTTGTACCCTCGATTTGTGCCTATATATTACAGAAATGCCACCCCGTCTGGCAGATTCGAAATAATTAGATAGGCAATGGTATTTTCGTTTATGATTGTATTGCACTTGGTGGATCCCATTTATTCGAATCATCGAGAGTGAGAGTTTGAGCCGCAGCTTCTTTGGGAAAATGGATTTTAAAATTCGTTTCCCACATATTGATCCTTCACAAATGTCATATTTATGTATTGTTTTCAGTACAATTTTTCATATTTTGGTTCGTTGCTTTTTTGCACCCTTCAACTACCGACAGCGGGCTGATCTGGTTATTGTTTGTGTGGGGAAAGTGAAGGAGGTGTTTGGGATCGGTGTTGCACGGTTACGGGGTTAGGGCCCGAAGACGGGGTCCCTCCATAGGTGCGCACCTTTACAGCACAAGATGGGGCTTGAGCCCGCAGACGGGGTCCCCCATGAGGTGTCCTGTAAAAATTGTTGAGCTGGAGGTGTATCTGTTTTTGTTCGGTAGTGGGGTAGTCGATCCCTGAACTCGACACCCGTTAATCAACGGCCACAGGTTTCGCAACAGTGCCGTCACTATGCCCCCATCAATAAACCTGCAATCTATAACGTCCACCGCCCGTAGGGGCGAGAGAGGAAGGTGATGCTTCTGTTAGTTGTGGTTGTTTTGGGTTTTGCGTGAGAGAGAGAGAGTGAGAGAGTAAAGATGTTGCTTCTCTCTATTCTGTGCTGGTGTCTGTTAGTGTTTGTGAGAAATCACTAGAGAGAGTAGATACGTGTGAGAGGCAAATGTATCCTCTTCACGGATCTCATAGAGTAGATACGTGTGAGAGGCAAATGTATCCTCTTCACGGATCTCTCCTTGTCGGTATTCGTGGTTAGGGTGACCGAGTGTTTTGTTTGGTGAGAAATTGCTGATGAGAGCTATAGCGTGACAGAGGTGAGTACCCTCTCCACGGCTTCCCTTTTGGGTGTGACTCCGATTGGGCCATGTGTGAAGTTGCGTTGGTGAGGTAGAAAGAGGAGAGTGACAAATTTTCAAATCCTACGTGATTCGCTTCTGGTGGGCGCGTGCCATGGAGGTGGGTGCTCAAAGCTTGCTTGACGGATATACAATTAGCTGGTCCTCGTAGTTTAGAGTAAGAGCTGATTATATGTATTGGTCATGTCGCTTCATGTTTTTTTTTCTTCTGTCTGTAAGTTGTAACTTGCCACAGTATGCTGGGGTTGTTTTGTTAATTTCTTATTAATAAAACAGGGTGACCTTATTCTACCTTTTCCCTAAAAAAAAAAAAAACTACCTCGTTCAGCCAACCGATATTTATTTTCTTTAACAACTGATAACTCATCAATCGAAGAAAGCAAGTCCTATGAATGGTTATTAGACTTAAATTTAACTATAGAAAGATATTTAACAAAAAGGCGATCAAGCGATACTAATTGTATTCGAAAAAATGACGAAACATATTATCAATTTTCACTCGGCCATTAAATTAACAATTATCGAACGATAGTCATCTAAGATAAACAACTATATATATATATATATATATATATATATATATATATATATATATATATGTATATATATATATATATATATATATATATATATTCATGCTATTATGAGATGGTGAGATGGAGTGTTTTTTTGTGAGATGGGCGATTTGAATCATCCAAATCTCACTCATCTCACCATCTCATTTTAACATTTTCATATATATATATATATATATTTGTTCAAATAAAACATTTTATCCTGATTTTTTTACAAAATGTGCTTTGGCCAACAAAATTTAAAATTTTGAATTTCTATTTCTTTTTCAGGGAAGCAAATAAGGATGGATAGTTAGGCAAATAATTCAAAATATGCACACACAAAAAGGACTAAAAGGACTAATGAAATAATGATATGGGCCTATAATAAGAAATTAGCTAATAGTGTCCATCTAAATAAGAGATTCGTAAGGACTAATATGGCAAACCTCTTTCCTAAAACCGCCCTCTCTTTTTTGTATATGCAGATTCTCTTTTTGAGAACCAAGCTCTATTCTCGGATTCTCCTTCTTATCTAAAAAAAAGACTTGAGGAGAAGAGTAGCCGATATTTGATCGAATTATTCACCAATAAAAGAATTTAAGGTACGATTTCTCTCTTGGGTTTTGCTATTTGTAATATGTTTTTCACAACATGTTTACAAATCTGTCTCCTTTTCTCGTATTCCATTTCAAACCAGTAAGTTTCTGAACAGCCAATGGAGTCCAACTCTCCAAATTGATGCTAAAATCGAACTATAGTGGTACAGAAATAAACCCATTAAAGAAAGTTTGTATATTTGTGCTTAATTAGCTTGCTTTGTGTTTCTCACTTTACTGTGGTCTTGATATTTGAACTTTCCATTTTCTGAGGGTATCTAGTGGAAAATCGAGAATGTTTTGACAAAAATTGGTTTTTTGTATTGGAAGTTGTAGCAGGAAGAATCCATTTTAGTTTATGGAGTATACTTAATTGATTTGATTATGACCCAATTTTCAGGAACTTGTTATACAAATTTTGATTTGGTTACTGGAAATTGTAGTCAATGGGGTTTTTATGAGAACCCCTTTTGGTTTAGTTGATAGAATTAATCAATGTGATAAAGATTAATTCTTACCCAGTTTGTAGAATCGCCACTTTAGTTAGAAAACTAGCTTATTTTGGTCAATTTAGTACAATTTAATGTATTTTGAATTTAGAAAATATTTCCATTTTGGGTTTTAAAAATTTTTAATTTTATAAGTTTTATATAAAGTTTTAATATATAGTGTTTAATTTTGATGGGAAACACAGAATTCAGGTGTTGAGTCGATGACGAGAGTAACTAATGATTCTGGAGATGGGATACACAAAGATGCAACCATGGTGGTGTCATCCGACGCGAATTTTGTTTCGGAGGGTTTTCCGAATTATAAGATAGGAGCGAACAATATAATTATTGAGACTGAGGATGACCCTAAGATTCCTTCCCTTAAAGAGATTGTAGCGAGGGAGACTGCATTACTCCTCAACCAGCAAAAACGACTTTCAGTTCGAGACCTTGCCAAAAAGTTTGAGAATGGTCTTGCTGTTGCCGCCAAATGGTCTGAAGAGGTTCCCCCTCCCCCTTTGTAGACACTGTTTTCATTTTGGTAGAATATTTATATTTTTGGTCAATGTTTATTACAATGTTTAAGATAATTACACAAATAAGGTATTATGAAGTTGTCAGATTGCTTTCAAGGTTAATCTTGAACTAACTTTAATGCGAATGAATATATCTTTAATTTTTTTTTCAAAATAAATGTTTCAAATTTTTTAAACTTGGAGGGTTTATGCTTTGTAAGTGACTCGTTTTCAGGCTAAGTGGAGAGAAATGGCTTCGTTGGATAGACAGGTTCTCCTGAAGAAACTCAGGGATGTCCTTGAGGCTCTTAGAGGACGAGTGGCAGGGAGAAATAAGGATGATGCTGATGAGGCAATCTCCATGGTTGGTATTCCATGTTCACTTTATCTTACTTATGTTCATCTTATTGCTCTGACATATTTATTATTTTTTCTCATATAAGTTAGTAATGTAGTCATGTAGAGAAGAGAAAATTTTCTTATCTTATTGCATGGAGATGATTACAATATATAGATACAAGCTGTACCTGATTGGGAAAGATAATAGGTAACAACTTTGGTTATACAACAACCTTGCTAAGAGATAAGAATGAGACGATAAGATCGCTACAAGATAGTTACCACAAACTCGGATAGTTACAACAACCAGCGTAAGACTAGCTAAGGATTAGTATCCTTTACATGCCCTCGCAAGATGGACGTCGGTGATGAGAGACCAATCTTGGACAGTAACATTTCAAATTTTGTTCGATTTAGAGGCTTTGTAAGAGCATTAGCTAGCTGATCTCCAGTTGGCACATGAGTAACACACAACGTATCATGTTGAACCTGCTCACGGATGAAATGGAAGGCAAAGGCGAGATGCTTCATGCAGGAGTGAAAAACTGGATTGGCACTAAGATAAGTTGCACCCAATTATCACAGTAGATGACAGGCGCCTGAGGAAGAGTGACACCCATTTCATGGAGCAAATTTCGTAGCCATAAGAGTTCACCTGCAGTAGATGTGACAGCCTTATATTCAGCTTCGGTCGACGATTGAGCTAAAAACCTTTGCTATTGATTGGCATCATCGCTTAGGACATCCGGCCTTACCTATTCTAAAATCTCTAGTTTCTTCCTTCAATCTTAATGTACCAAATGATTTTTCCTTCAATTGCAATGCTTGTTACTATAATAAGAGCAACAAACTCCCCTTCAATCAAAATAGTTTGGTTTCTCACTCTCCACTTGAACTTATTTATAATGACTTATGGACATCCCCAATATATGCTTTTGATGGTTTTAAATATTATGTTATCTTTCTTGACCATTTTACTAAATATATCTGGTTCTATCCCCTCAAAAAGAAATCAGATACTAAGGATACTATATTTGATTTCTTTACAACAACCAGCGTAAGACTAGCCAAGGATTAGTATCCTTTACAAGTAATACAAATTTGAAAAGGCGTGATCTCCCGAGTGATAACAAAATTCTATGAAAATAGGAATCTTGTGTCAGAGAGTTTGTATGATAAGTCACGTCGTTATAAAGTAGAACTTCACTTTCTTACTTCCCCATGTTCTGGATTCTTTTTGTAATTTTTATGCAATTTTAAGAATAGATTTTAGTGGCATGAATTAAAATTTTGTACCGATTAGATGCAAATTAATCCATAGGGTTTCATGGCAAATGTCCTTTGAAATGAGGTGCTGAGGTCACTCCATGGTTAGTAACTTAATATTCCTTGTTCTAGCATATATATGCATTCACAGCAAAATTTATTTATTTATTTATTTATTTGGGTTTTTTTTTTTTTTGGGGGGGGGGGGGGGGGGGGTTATGCTACCGTCGTGAATGGTTAGGGCTGAACTAAGAAAGTAGACATGGATATGCTACTATTGCAATGTCAGCTCACAACTTTTATTATTATTTTTTAAACAATGCACACAAAACAACTAACTTGGGTGGAAACGGTGAAAAAAATATGATAGCTTGTGTGCTTACAGAAGATATTGCGCTAAACTGAGCAGAATGGAAAACCAGGATTTATGTAGCCGGCCCCAACTAGTTGGGAAAAAGGCGTCGTTGTTGTTGGTTGTTGCACACAAAACAACTACAATAGGAAAGAAGCTTCAGATCAACATGGCATGATTTCAACTTAAAGTCTGCTACACATAGCCTTATTGCACACTTATATAATCTCAAAATCTTATACTTAAAAATATTTAATCGTTTATATAAGACATCATATCTGAAATGGCATATCTCAAATTTCCATTCTCACATCCTTTTATAATCATGAGGAGGATTTTCTATTTAGTAATGGGAGGTTTTTTAAAGTCAAAAGCTGCTAACCTTGCTCGTTTGTTCAGTTATACTTATCCTCACATTATTCATATTTTTTCTTGGGGACCTAAGTTTGATGGTTGTATTTTGCTTTGACAGGTAGAAGCATTGGCAGTTCAACTTACTGAAAGCGAAGGAGAATTGCTCCATGAAAAAGCGGAAGTTAAAAAGCTAGCAGCCTTTCTTAAGCAGGTGATGACAACTCACTTTCATCTCTAATGTTTACCACAAAGCAGGTTGTATTGTAGGTACTAAAGCTAATTTTCTCATGTCTAGTTGCCACCTGGATTTTCCCTACTGTTAAATATATTTTAACTCGACTTCATAAAGTTATTGACGTATATTAACTTCTTTGAACGATTAGTGAAATATTACAGCATTTTTTCACCCTTAATTTGGATATGTTGTACCCCTCTTGACAGTAAAAGATATTCCTCTCTTTTCTTTTTCATTTGTATTCCTCCTCTACATCCTCTCTTTTTTCTTATCCCTTGTTCTGATCTACTGCGTCTGCTTCCTTAAGTTTTATCTCCATTGTTTCTAATGAAGAGAAACACCAATAAACCTGAACAAAAAACTGCCATGTAATCTTTGTCCACTGCAGAGGGTCCCAGAGAGACCCCACTTCTGATTATTACTTCATGTAATATTTGGTTCATCAATTCTTGATGATTGTTCCTAGTAGTGAGAATGACCCTATCTGTTATGCATAATGCATGCCTTAAAATTTTCGGCACTTTGAATGTGTCCGAAATTGCTCTCTGGAGAAGTCAATTGCGAAGCTTTAGACAAAAATTGCACAGAAATAGCACAAGAATAATTTTCACAGTATCTTTCTTCTCTTTTAAACTGATGTAAAATCGATCACAGATGCTGTTATTTCTGTTTCCATTGTGAGAAATGTGAGGTGTCCCAATTGTTTCAGGCCTCAGAAGATGCCAAAAAGGTAGTAGAAGAAGAGAGAAATTATGCTCTTGCAGAAATTGGTAGTGCCAGAGCAGCAGTACAGAGAGTTGAACAGGCCCTACAAGAACAACAACAAATTCCCAAAAGCGCAGAAATGGAGGTAGGTGGGAATGTAATTTTAATGTAAATATTTTTCTTCCTATCAGACTAAAATTAGTTATTAGTTACTAGTTACTTAAACCATCGGCTGCTTGTTTCTCTTCGAATTTTGCGTTCAATTTTTTTGCATGGTTTTGAAGATCGGCTGATTCCGATCCGAGCCGGCCGATCTGGATGGTTTTTCAAGGGGCCGCTCCGATAAAACCCCTAAATATCGGGATCGGTGAGATAACTAGGAGATAGGCCGAGTGAGCAATTGGATCAACAGGATCGGCCCAATCCCAACCCGATATCACCGATCCTATGATTAAAAGTTTCCAATATTTGAATTTTTTATTCATGTGGATCTTCTTGTTAGGAATTGTGGCCTCAAATACACGTAGGCACGGGGTACTTGAAGTTGGAGGAGGAGATAAAGAAGCAAGAGAAGACAAGCAGCGAGTAGAAGAATGCAGTCTGGATGGTTGCGGTCGACCGACCCTAGACTGAGAGTTCTTCGAGTATATAAGTCCAACAGAGGAGAGGACGGTTGACCGACCTAGGGGGTGCCTGTTTTTGAAATTATTAAATTTATAAAAAGAATTATTTAAATTCATCAATTCATTTTTAAAAAAAATAATTATTTTAAAAAAGGGGGTTTTCCATAATGACACCCAGAAGAATTGATATTTCCAAAATAACACATGTAGTTTTCATATTTTTAAAATAGCACTAGTAAGTATTTGATAATTTCCAAACTAGCACCCAACGTTACTTAGGTTGTTAACTGAATATTCCAAGGATATTATCCTTATTGGGTTTCAGCGCAATAAGAAACTTCTAAAATGTCCAAAATATCATCTTCTTCCTTTTTCAATGTTTCGTTCTTCTTCTTCTCACCTTATTTATTCTTCATTTTTCATTAATCCCTAACCCAACTTACCAAGTCCATTCAATTTCTACTAGCTTGCTTCTCTAGGTTAAGGTTTTTGTGAGTGAAAGAAAGAAAAAGAGAACAATAATGGAATAAGTGTACGGGGAATGAAAGAGTTTGTACAAGAAGGTGAAAGGTCATGAACAAAGTGGTCATTTCCACTCACTTCCATCCATACCTTAACCCCATGTGATATGAAATACTATTTTGGAAAATATTAAATACTTACAAGTGCTATTTTGGAAATACGAAAATTGCGGATGTTATTATCGAAATTCCAATTCTTTTGGGTGTCATTGTGTCATTATGGAAAAAACCCTTTAAAATATAATAATATAATCATATAAACATATTAGATTTTTTTTTAAAAACTTAATAAATGCCCGATCCGAAAAACCCGATACACCGATCCAATACTACCGATCTGGCCGATACCGATCCCAATCCAAATATTTGGAAAAACCCGAACCCGGACCCGATCTTGATCCCGATGCCGATGCCGATGCCGATGCCGATCCCAATCCCGAGTTTTATAACCTTGGTTTTTTGCTTCCTTAAATGTATACCCGAGGACATTTCATCAAAATTTTAAGTTTTCTATCCTTTTTTATAGTCATCATTTAAAGTTCTTGGTATGGATTTGCTTGTAGCCTTTTTGGAAAGATCAAAATTTAGATTTCCGTGTTTACTAGTGTTTGAAAATTGAGAGGTGGTGAATTCTATTGAACTCACATGCACAACAAAGGTCTAATGAAACTTTAGAAGGGAGGTGCTTTTTTTTTCAACAGAAAGAATGAATAGAAAAGGCCTTTGAAGAGAGAATTTTCGATTGTATAACAGCACATTTCCCATCAAAAAATACAATTAATCAGTCACAAAAGGAATTTTTAAAGTAGTGCTTTAAGATGTAAGAAAATTCGATTGACATGCATAATTTAGTTTGTTATCTTTGTTGACTATGGGTTTGAGTATTCATATAAATTGTCAGGCCCCATTTTGATGGGAAAGATGACAATGAACTAGTAGATGAAAAAAACAAATTGAGGAATTGGTTGTACCTAATAATTCTTGAGCCTATCATGGGGCAAGTCAGATGGGATTTTAGAAGTGTGCAGCTAATTGCTCCCATGGGTAACTAAGCTAGTTACTCCGACCACTTCTTACTGATAATTTTCAAAGATCCGAGCAAAATGCATTTCATTTTGGTGCCTTTACATCACAAATCAAATGCTACTTTCAGTTCTTGCATGCTTATTTAATGAACCTTTAGGCATAGTATCAAGACTTGGTGATGAGGACATCGGTTCTATTTTGTTTTATTTTGAGATTTAGCCATATGTAGTAGTTTTGCAATTTGCATCATTTATTTTATGCATTAGAATATTTGAAAGATTTGTATTGAGATTTGTTTTGAGCCTATATATAGGCCTTGAGAATAATGAGAAAATATGCTATTTTGATTAAAAAAATTATTGTGATTGAGTTTTTGCTCTTCATTCTTCTCTTTTGTGTGAGACATTAAGATAAAATTAGGGTTTATGAGAAATCCTAAGTAATACCCTAATTCTCAAATTCACTACAAATTCGAAACCCTAATTCCCAAATCATTTATCCCAAAACCCCAAATCCTAACCCTAAATAATTGAACCCTAATCTTCCCCATCACCATTAGCCGCTACCCCCGACCTCTCCCTCTTCTCTTTCTGTTCCCGGAAACCAACACACCCATCTTCATCCTCTTCAAAATCCTTTCCTCTACCTTCAACTCAGTCACTACCACTCCATCAAAACTCCACTGCCATTACTACACCATCACCCCGCAGCCCACCTTCTTCAACTCGACTGCACCCCCCGACGCTCCTCCACTGTCGCGCAACCACCCGTAGTCACCATCATCACCTTCTTCAACCCGATAGCACCACCACCCGACCACGGTCACATGTACTCCTTCTCGTCCTCCAAAACTCCTTCCATTCGCTGTCCACGCCGCACACTTACTCACCTTCACCCCGAGGCTCCATTGCTGCCACATTCTAAGCACCCCCAACGGTAATCAACAGCACCCCGAGCCCCTTGGCGATGATCTCTTCCATCGAATCCCGGTGAGATCTTTTCAATTTTCCATTATTTGTGTCTGCTGATCGTCTCTAAAATATTATCTGCATTTTTTGTCGTCCGCAATATTGAGTGTGTGCTTCTACCTGCTAATTAGAGTTCGGATCATTATTGCATGTTTTACTTGCTAAGAACGCTTTGATATATAATTATTGATTTTTAGGATTGAATCTTTAATTGGATTTGTTTAACTATTTCGTATCTTTAAAATTTATCAAACCAATTAGTAGTTTAATTTCTGACTTGATTTACGTTACATGTTGATAAACTTAATCTTTTAAAATTCTTGAAAATTCTCTACTTAGGATTAAGTTTACATCATATTTAGAAGGTACTGCTGTTATTGCTGATGGGCCCGACAATGAGTTTACCTATGAACTTCATGTAAGTGATGACTTCGGTAAAGAAGAGAATGACCAGTCTCTCAACTGTATTCGGTCGATCTAATCACTTCTATTGAATGTACCTGAGTCACCCATTCCTTCCTAAGTCACTTGGCCGTCTATAGATTTTATCTATGTGTTAGAACATCATAGTCTTAGGGTCTGCATCCATATTTGCATCCCGCATTCATGATTTTCATGGAGAAATTTTTAAAGAAATTAATGAGAATAATTTTAACTACAAGTTAATAACAAATACTAGAAGGAAATTTAAAGCTCTTGATGTTGGTAACGAAGTGATGGTTCGGATTCGTCCGAAACGGTTTCCAACTGGATCCATTATGAAATTGAACACACGTGTTGCATGCCCATATAAAGTTTCGCATAAAATCAATGATAATGCCTGTGTCGTTGACCTTCTTGAAGGTTTTGATATAAGAAAGACTTTCAATATTAAGGATTTAGTATCCTGTGAAGGCTTAAAATTTAACCCTAAAAATTCTCTTATAGATGAGCCTACCCTGCAGCTGAATGGTGAGATTCCCACATTTTCCCCTTTACCCGATACTACTTATCCACCGTCAAACAAATGGATAATATTTTAGATAATCAGATAATCTCTACTACTAGAGATGGTAGTATTCATAGGTATTTGGTGGAAGAACAAGCTGAAGTCGGAGGACACTTGGATTGATCGTGAAGAGCTCCAGTACTTGGATCCAGATTAAGACATGATCACTAGTTTTGACCCGACTGGGTCGAGCTCTTCCCCACCCGGAGAGAATGATGAAGACATCGGTTCTGTTTTGTTTTATTTTGAGATTTAGCCATATTTTGCAATTTATACCCTTTATTTTATGCATTAAAATATTTTGGAGATTTGTATTGAGATTTATTTTGAGCCTATATATAGACCTTGAGAATAATGAGAAAATATGCTATTTTGATTAAAAAAATTATTGTGATTGAGTTTTTGTTCTTCATTCACCTCTTTTGTGTCAAACATTGAGATAAAATTAGGGTTTGTGAGAAATCCTAAGTTATACCCTAATTCCCAAATCTACTACAAATTTGAAACCCTAATCCCCAAAATCATTTATCCCAAAACCCCAAATCCTAACCCTGAATAATTGAACCCTAATCTTCTCCATCACCATCAGCCGCTACCTTCGACCTCTCTTTCTTATCTTAATGTTCCCGAAACCGAACACACCCATCTTCATCCTCTTCAAAATCCTTCCCTCTTCCTTCAACTCAGTCGCTCCCCCTCCATCAAAACTCCACTACCATTACCACACCATCACCCCACAACCCACCTTCTTCAACCCGAATGCACCCCCCGACGCTCCTCCACTGTCGCACAACCACCCGTAGTCACCATCATCACCTTCTTCACCCTGACAGCACCACCACCCGGCCACAATCACCTGTACTCCATCTCGTCCTCCAAAACTCCTTCCACTCGCTGTCCACACCGCACACTTACTCACCTTCACCCCGAGGCTCCATTGCTGCCACATTCCAATCACCCCTCGACGGCCATCAACAACACCCCGAGCCCCTTGGCGATGATCCCTTCTATCGAATCCCGGTGAGATCTGTTTAATTTTTCATTATTTGTGATACTGCTTAACGTCTCTAGTATATTATCTGCATTTTATGTCGTCCACAAATATAGAGTGTGTGTGCTTTTATTTGCTAATTAGAGTACGGATCATTACTGCATGTTTTACTTGCTAAGAGCGCTTTGGTATATAATTATTGATTTTTAGGATTGAACCTTTAATTGGGCTTGTTAAACTATTTCGTATATTGAAAATCCATCAAACCAATTAATAGTTTAATTTCTGACTTAATCTGCATTACATGTTGGTAAACTTAATCTTTTAAAATTCTTGAAAATTCTCTACTTAGGGTTAAGTTTACATCACTTGGTATCGGGTGGATGTTCGATTTGGTCTCGGTATCTAGTTTCTCGGAAATATAGGTTCTATCTTTGGCTTCTTAAAACTGTTTAAAAGTTAATTGAAACTTATGAAAATAGTAAAATATTTGAATCTTAGAACAAACATTATTTTTTTTGAATTATAATAATGGTTTGTAATAACTTTTGGTATTTATTTTCATTTTCATGTACAAAAGTATATTGTTTTATAAGTAGATTCATAAGTTACACATTGAATTTATTTATTTGTGACTCAAAAGAGGGCAAAACGTAGACCGTGGATTTCAAATTATGATCTTGTATACAAAGAAAGGTATAAATTAAGCTACAAAAGATATACTATAAAAATATATAGTTCATATGTATTTTGAATATCTTTTCTTTGCGCTCAATCAATAGTGTTTTCGCACTCGTATACTCTCTCGTACCTACCTACTGATGCTCATCAGCAATAGCGCGACTAATAAGATGGCAAAATGTATACCGTGGATTTCAAATTATGATACTGTATACAAAAAAAGTTATAAATTAACCTACAAAAGATATACTATAAAAATATATAGTTCATATGTATTTTGAATATCTTTTCTTAGCGCTCAATCAATAGTGTTTTCACACTGTTATACTCTCTCGTACCTACCTACTGATGCTCATCAGCAATAGCGCCACTAATACGTTGTATAGTCTTTGGTTTCAGTTGCTTATATGTTTTGCCCTTCTTTCTTGTTAACTTAAGTATCTATGAATACCAAGTTTTTTGTGCAAATATCATACCGGGTAAGAAAAACACCAGGACGACTCAGATTCTCATATGGTCTTGGCCGAGTTTTGATACCATGCTGTTAGGTGATCTTAAAGTCCAGTCAGCAGTAAGGAAGTCGTAACAGTGTTACGGGGTTCTCTCACCCCCTCTATAAACCACGATCTCATCTCGCGATCCTATTTACGGTGGGTACTCACTCCGGATCTCTTAAACTTACGATCCACAAACGGGTTTTGCCATATCTTGAAAATGAACATCTTTATTCATTAATCCATCATTTTATTGTCAAACTCTCCTTAATTCGTCATGGCATTTAGTTTAATTATTCTACGATATTTAGCAATGTAAGTAATGTATTTAGGAGTCTAATTCTCTAGCTCTATCTATAACTCTAGCCACACACATATATATATTACTCAAATGAGTTCCCTAACTCATCCTACCCCCTCCGTACTGTTAGGATCGCGAGAAAAACAACAGAGATAAATTTGAGAAGAAAACAACACAAATATTATTTCTCAATCTCAAAAGATTTACAAAAAAAAAACTCTCAATACTTTATAAGCTCTCTGTGGCTATCAATCTCTATTTTTCTCTTCAGTTGAGTGTATCTTCAAATGAAGAAAATAGTGAGAATTTATAGGAGGGGAAGAGACACCATGTTTTCAAAGAGACACCATGCTTCGGAAAAGACACAATGCTTCGGAAGAGACACCATGCTTGCACCAAACGTTGTCATGCATCAGCATGCACCAAACGTTGCATGCATGAGTGCATGCTCTTTTGTGGCGGGACCTACAATTCTCCCCCTCACGCCACATCTGCACCAATCGTCATCTCTCATCCATTCCAGTTATGTCTCTGCATAACTCTAGTTTCTCCCGAGACACAATCTTTGTCAACATGTCTGCTGGATTCTCCTTCGTGTGGATCTTCATCAGTTTCAACAATTGTTGATCCATCACCTCGCGTATCCAGTGATAGCGAATATCAATATGTTTTGTTCGGGAATGGTACATTGAATTCTTGCTCAAATCCAGAGCACTCTGACTGTCACAATGTACCTTGTAGTCATTTTGCTTGATCCCGAGTTCTTGTAGAAATCGCTTTAACCACAACATCTCCTTGCCAGCTTCAGCGGCAGCAATGTACTCTGCTTCTGTCGTAGATAGTGCAACGCACTTCTGCAACCTTGACTGCCATGACACAGCTCCCCCTGCAAAAGTGTAGATAAAACCAGAAGTCGATTTTCTACCATCAAGATCTCCGGCCATATCTGCATCTGTATAGCCTTCCAAAACCGGATCAGCTCTTCCGTAACACAAATATATCTTTGAAGTACCCTTAAGACACCCGAGAATCCACTTAACAGCCTCCCAATGCTCATTTCCTGGATTGGAGAGAAATCTGCTTGCCACACCCACTGCATGTGCAATATCCGGCCTCGTACACACCATTGCATACATCAGACTTCCAACCGCTGAAGAATAAGGCACAACTTCCATTTCCTCGATCTCTTTCCTGGATGAGGGACACGAACTCTTGCTCAACTTGAAATGATTAGCCAGTGGGATGCTAACTGGCTTGACACCCTCCATGTTGAATCGCTTGATCACCCGTTCAACATATTTCTCTTGAGATAACCACAATCTTCGGGCCTTTCTGTCTCGAGAGATGTTCATACCTAAAATCTGCTGAGCTGGCCCAAGGTCCTTCATATCAAAGACCTTAGAGAGTTCTATCTTCAGCTGTCTGATCTTCACTGCATCTTGTCCGACGACCAACATGTCATCGACATATAGTAACAGTGCAATGAAATTTCCATCAGGGGACCTTTGAATGTAGACGCATTGATCTGCAGCAGTCCTCTTGTAGCCTTGACTCACCATGAATGAATCAAACTTCTTGTACCATTGCCTTGGTGCTTGCTTGAGGCCATACAAACTCTTCTTCAGCTTACATACGAGATTCTCTTTCCCTGGAACCTCGTATCCCTCTGGCTGCTCCATGTAAATTTCTTCATGCAGATCACCGTGAAGAAATGCAGTCTTCACATCCATTTGTTCAAGCTCCAAGTCTAGGCTAGCTGCTAATCCGAGCATGACTCGGATTGAAGTCATCTTTACAACTGGAGAAAAAATCTCACCAAAATCGATGCCTTTCTTCTGAAGGAATCCTTTGACCACTAGCCGAGCTTTGTGCTTCACCACCTTTCCGCTGCCATCTTTCTTGAGCTTGAATACCCACTTGTTCTTTAGTGCCTTCTTCCCTCCTGGAAGCTTAACCAAATCGTAGGTTTGGTTCTTCTCTAAAGAGTCCATCTCATCCCGCATAGCGTGCAGCCAGTTGTCTTTGTCTGGATGAGACAATGCTTCCTGGAAATTCTCTGGCTCCCCTTCATCAGTAAGAAGAATGTACTCTGATTCTGGATATTTAGTAGACGGAACATGGCCTCTTTCAGATCTTCGTAGCTGAGGCTCACTCGTCTCAGGCGGTGTATCATTATCTTGTACTGGTTCTGCAGCTGTGAAAGGTTGCGGCTCCCCAGGCTCATCAATCCCTTCTTCCTCCTCTGGTTCTGCTTCTAGTTCTTGATCAGACACATCATCATCTGTGGCAGCTTGTACTGGTACTGTATCTGGAACAAAGTCTTGAGTACTGACAGGACTTTCAGCAATTGTAGGCTTTTCAGTGTCCCCATATGTCTGATTTTCATGGAACACCACGTCTCTACTTCTGATGGGCTTCTTCGTCTTTAGATCCCATAGCCTGTATCCAAACTCCTCGTCTCCATAGCCTATGAAAATGCATGGAGTGGTTCTCACATCGAGCTTCTGCCTGAGCTCCTTTGAGACATGTGCATAAGCCAGACATCCAAATGTCCTCAGGTGAGAGTAGGAGGGGTTTTTGCCGGTCCATTTCTTCTTCGGGATGTTGAAATTCAGCGGGACTGATGGAGAACGATTGATCAAGTAGCAGGCGGTGCGAACAGCTTCTCCCCAAAATGGCTTTGGCAGCTTTGCTGTGCTGAGCATACTTCTGACTCTTTCCATGATTGTTCGGTTCATTCTTTCTGCTACCCCATTGTGTTGCGGGGTACGTGGAACCGTCTTCTCGTGCCGAATGCCCTGACTCTTGCAATAGGCATCAAAACTCCTTGATGTATACTCGCCTCCGTTATCTGAGCGAAGGCACTTCAGCTTCTTCCCAGTTTCACGCTCTACCATGGCATGAAATGATTTGAAGATTTCCAAGACCTGATCTTTTGTCTTCAGAAAATACACCCACACCTTCCGAGAAGCATCATCAATAAATGTCAGAAAGTATTTGTTATCGCCTAGCGACTCCACCTCCATGGGACCGCAAACATCAGAATGTATCAGACTGAGCAACTCTGATCTCCTTGTCAAAGAGGAACTAAAAGAGACTCTTCGCTGCTTGCCAAATAAACAGCTGCTGCAAGGTTGAAGCTCTGCATTCTTGGTAATGGAGATAAGATTTTCCTTCATCAAGGTTGATAAACCTTTCTCACTCATGTGACCGAGTCTCTGGTGCCACAGTTTCTGCGAAGCTTCATGTTCAACAATATTGAGACTCTCCACATTGATCTTCACATGAGTCTTGTACAAAGTGCTGCAGAGATGTCCACGAGCGATCACCATTACACCTTTCAACATCCTCCACGAGCCATTGCAAAAACGGTTATCATAGCCCTTTTCATCTAGGGCTCTCACCGAAAGAAGATTTTGTCGAAGTTCAGGTACATGGCGAACATCCTGCAGTGTGATTGTGCACCCGGCATCAGTCTGCATCCGAACGTCACCAATTCCGACAATCTTAGCAAAGCTAGAATTGCCCATCCTCACCGAGCCAAAGTCTCCAGCTTTGTACGTCGTGAAGATGTCCTTTCGAGGAGTGGCATGGCAAGATGCTGCAGTATCTACCACCCATTCTACGCCCTGATTCGACACATGGAGGCATGTCTCATCCTCATGAGAGCAAAGAGCCACATCTTCTAGTACTGTGACTTGTGCATCTCCTTCCTTCTTTGGTTGTGACCTTCCCTGACCGCCTTGCTTTTGTAACTTCCAACAATTTCTTTTCATGTGGCCTGGTTTGCCACAGTGATGGCAGTTGTATGCAGGCCTCCTCCCATCACTTGATTTGCCTCTCGATCTGCCTCTGCTTTGGCTCCTGCCTCTCCACCTGCCTCGATCTTCCTCTCGCTGTCTCCCACGGACTTCTGTGACGCAGGCTTGTGCTTCTGTGCCAACGTCCTTTCTCCGAGCTTCCTCATTGAATAGGGCATCCTTAACCATAGACATGGTAAGATTGCCAGTCGAAGCCGAGTTGCTGAGGGAGACCACCAATGTCTCCCAACTGTCTGGAAGAGAGCTGAGAAGTAGAAGTGCCTGTAACTCATCTTCAAGTGGTAACTCCACTGAAGATAGCTGATTCACCAGGCTCTGAAACTCGCTGGTGTGTTCTGCTACAGAAGTTCCTCCCTGTAGCTTCAGGTTCACCAACCGTCTCATCAGCAGGGCCTTATTTCGAGCTGTCTTGGCTTGGTACATATCCGCCAGCTTCTTCCAAAGGGCAAAAGCATCCCTCTCCTGGGCAACATGATGGAAGACACTGTGATCGATCCACTGTCGAATCTGACCGATCGTTTTCCTGTTCATCTTCTTCCAGTCCGCCTCATTGGTAGCTTCAGGTCTCTCTCCCTTCTCCTCAATAGGATCAAAGAGATCTTTACAACTTAGAAGATCTTCCATCCGAGGTCTCCAAAGTGTATAGTTGGTGGCAGTAAGCATGATCATGGCTCCAAATGATGATAATGATATTGATTCCTCCATCGACATCTTGATCTGCAAAGGCTTTTGACACTCAACAACTCAACCTCGCTCTGATACCACTTGTTAGGATCGCGAGAAAAACAACAGAGATAAATTTGAGAAGAAAACAACACAAATATTATTTCTCAATCTCAAAAGATTTACAAAAAAAAAACTCTCAATACTTTATAAGCTCTCTGTGGCTATCAATCTCTATTTTTCTCTTCAGTTGAGTGTATCTTCAAATGAAGAAAATAGTGAGAATTTATAGGAGGGGAAGAGACACCATGTTTTCGAAGAGACACCATGCTTCGGAAAAGACACCATGCTTCGGAAGAGACACCATGCTTGCACCAAACGTTGTCATGCATCAGCATGCACCAAACGTTGCATGCATGAGTGCATGCTCTTTTGTGGCGGGACCTACACGTACCACGTACCGCTCAAGGTAGTGTACCGCGATCCGCTTCTGTATCACGAACCGAAACATACTTCGAACCTGGTGACACTGAGTCGGAATAAATTTCTAAAGAGCAAATTGATTTGTCCCAGAGACAGAATTAGTACCTGTTGAATTTACTTGGTATTATGTCTGTGAGCATGTCAGGTGTGACTTGGTGCACAGCTGTTATTAAATCACTGTTGGAATTTGTTGTCATAGTGCTTCTTACTATTTTATGCATCCTTCTAAGGATTTATGATGTTTTTAATTCAAGGAATTAGAGGAACTAAAGAAAGAGGTTCAAGAGGCTAGAAGAATCAAAATGCTGCACCAACCAAGTAAAGTGAGTTTATTATCTTTATTTACCTTCTGGCAACTATGCCTTTACACTGCTGGGTAGTTTTTTATTAAATAATTTGTATTTTTTTTCTTTATTCCGGTAATTTTTTGGTGCACTTCTGTCATGTCTCTTATTTGCTTCTCACAAGATAACCGAAAACCATTCATAGGTAATGGACATGGAATATGAACTTAGAGCATTGCGTGTTCAGCTTTCAGAGAAGTCTTTGTACTGCATTCAGCTAAAAAAGGAGGTCTGGTTCTATCATAGTTCTCGATCTTTTGATTCTTTTTATTGTTTGTTTCAGCCATTAAGTTCTCTATTTTTTTAGTTGTTAATCATTTTGTTCAATGTTTCTTGTGCATATTACTTGTTGGTTTTTAGTAATATGATAATTATCCTCATACATAAAATACACTACCTAATTATGCTATGAGACAATTGGAAACATTAAAAGAAACAACCAACTTATTTTAAAATCCATATTTCTTTTTGTAATTTTCCCACATTTATTTCATACAATTCAATGTGAAATAAAATATTTGCATAATCTACAATATCTTATTAAACTGAACTGTTGTCATGTCTCTCTCTTTGGTCTTTCCAGCTTGAAATGGAAAGAAGGCTTCAGAAAAACGGTTCCCTTTTGTATGAGCTTGAGGGTCCAGAAATTCTAGGCTCTTGCTTACGTATCGTACCAAAAAGAGATTCGGCTCCAGACATATCTAATAGCTCTATTCAGTGGTATCGTATGCTTCCTGAAGGAAGCAAAAGAGAGTTGATTTCAGGTAGTTATCGCTTCATTTTCATTTCTCTGAACTTCCTATATACTTGGAGACAAAAAATTTCCCTTCATTAGGGTGGGGGGATGTGATGTGAGGGATGGCTAGTTCAATAACAGGTTTCACTCTGTTTCTCAAGGATAATAGCTCCTGTACCATGTGGAAATTCATTGTCATTGCACCAAAACTTAGAAATTATACTGTTGTAGTGTGTCCTTATATTCTAACACACCTAGCAAGTCGAGGGCCCATTTCGTGTGGGTCAAGATGAGTGCCTTTCTTATGAGCCGAGACCTTGGCAATGTACAGTTTCCCACCCTAAAAGTCTGCACTTAATATGCACTTCCAAAGGGTATCGAACCTGGGTTTCTCTGACAACAAAAATAATTTCGGTAACAAGGTTGTCGTTCTATGTATGAGAGAGATGAGAAGTGTATATATACAAATTCTTCCATGCTCTCTAAATTTATTAAACCCATTCTGATTCTGTTATTTGGAACCCAAGTAAAAATTAGGTACATGCATGAGACAATAAATTTGTAAAGTGCAGGACACAACATGAAAAAGTATTATTAAATATCCCAAACTTGTATATGTTTAACCAAGATGACGCTGGGAAAATATAATTTTGAGCTACATAATCCAAATTGTTAGATGTTATATTAGGTGTTATATTACGAGAAAGATTAGTTTAGTCCCATACTGAATAATGTATTGGTTTAGTTTTTCATTCTCTCCTATATATAGGAGACATATTGTACTCAGTTCATTCAAAGAATTAATAATCAATAATAAATTCAATAATTCTATCATGATATTAGAGCCAATATTCCTATAAGGCCTATACCAATTTGATCCTCGTTATCGAGGTGGAGTGATTCTCGTCTTCATTGGAATCACTCCACCTCCCAACATCTCTCTCTCGATCAAGTCTCCAAAATCCTAGCCGTCCACAAACAACAAGATTCAAAAATCCTAGCCGTCAACAAACAACAAGATCCAAAAACCCTAGCCGTCGTCAACTAATTCTACTCCTGCGACAATCCCCTACTCCGGCGACTCACAACACCCATCAACAGAACCCATCATCAACCACCAATCCCGAGCGCCGCCATCTTCCTTCCACCGCGATTGTCTCCGCCACCGTTGTCCATCACCGTAGGCCTTCCACTTGCTGCTTCTCCACCACATCACCCTCGCCATGGTTGCTACCCATCCATCAACAACTCCAAATCCCGATGACTGCATCCATCAACAACTCCAACTCCTGCCATGGCTGCTACCCCAATCCCCGATTCCGGCCATCCTCCGTCGTCTTCAACAACCATCCTCTTCAGTAACCATCAATCAACTCATCTGCGGCAAAATCCCGACGGATCCAGTTCGGCAAAGCTTCGGACACCTCATCGTCGACACTGTCTTCATCCCTAGCTGCTTCCATCTCCAAACCCCCGACCTTCCCTAGCCACTCTCATCTCCCTCGTCGCCATCCCTCTTCGAACACCACTGCACCCACTCCGACTCCAGCAACCCCAAAATCCACCTCTTCCACAAACCCTAGCTGCCATTGTTTTTTTGTAACGCCACGAATACCAAAACACGGCAATTCGTAGCTCAACAGGCTCTACACTTCACTTCGGACAATTTACAAGGAATTTTGAAACTTTTATTACAACATTGTTCTTTTACATCAATAACGCAGCGGAAAAATAAATGAAGCACAACATGATCAATATACAATTTTAACAACTTGAGCATGTAAGTAATCATCAGCATCAGATTCATCTTTATATCTCCTTGTATGTTCCAAGTCCTGCATATGAATCTGTGGGCACGTCAGTTGCTTACAACCGATGCAATATTATAAACAGCGATCCTCTCTATGCTGTATTATAACGAAATCTCTAACTTTAACAAATACAGACTTGAATGCATATAAAAGTGTAAAGAGTGAGTATCCTAAATATGTCAGTGTATGATATGACTTAATGCCTGATGGAGATGTTATACTACAATGACACTAATACATACTTGTTCGGATTCTATGCATCCCATACTATATAGGTCCGAGGACAAGCACCTACGTACTCCACATTGTAGGGTTAGATACCTCGCCATGCAGCTTACTACGATGACTACTACAAGATTTAGACACCTTGTAAGTATTGGCTCTCGCCCTTGGAATACTGGAGACCAATCCCTCTCCGTAGATCATTCTGTGGCCCTTACGTCCATCGTCCCGTAATACTGGGGATCGTCTCATTCCGCAGGTCATTCTGGAGCCCTCATTGCACAAGCATCCCATGAGCGTCGTTCTCGTCCCAGAATACTGGAGATCGTTCCCACTCTGTAGATCATTCTGTGGCCCTTACGTCCATCGTCCTGGAATACTGTGGACCGTCTCTCTCCAAGGATCATTCTAGAGTCCATAACTCATGTTTGCACTCGTTTCGTCATATCTCCAACTAGTGCCTGTCCTTAAGTTTAAGTTATGATTATTAAGAACTAGAGTCTAGCTTACCCACTGGTCTTAAACCAAACACCGAGACAGTCAACCTAACTGCTTACTTCTCACAATTCAATTATTCATTTTCATTTCTTTGCCGGTACCCGAGTCTCACTAAGCCTTTAAAATCAACATATTTTCTTGTTCAACAACTTGGGGTACTCATCCCCTTATAATTCATTTTCTCAATTTTCATGTATTCATATTTTATTCAAATTCTTTCATTCATTCTTATTCATTCATCAATAAGTACAATCTCAACCTATTCATTTTCACAATATACTTTTCATATTCATCAAAACTCTCTCAATACAAGTTAATTAAGATTAAGACAATCTCTTTAAAATTCATCTTTGAAAATTTATCTCATCGTCTTCCTTTGATTTATTTTGAACTAAACTTAACATCTTTAATCCTATATATATATATATATATATATATATATATATATATTATTTTTCCCTCTTAAGTTCACATCTCATCTAAGTATGAATATGATCTTTACTTTCCCAAAATATAACTTAAAACAACGAGAATATATTTTCAATCAATTCGTTTAAGTATCATTTGTAAAACAGTAAATTCAAAGTTAGAAAACTGCATTTCATGCTATTTGTAAAAATCATAGAAAATTGTATATTTCATGAAACTTTGCGTTATTTATATCAAAATAAAGGTGTACAAGTCTACTACAATTTCTTAGTTATAAGTTTTCTCAAAATACTGTATCTATAACCCTGAATTCTTCGAAATATATAGTAGGGTCTAAAGTTTCGTGAACTCAACAACTCTCTCTCTTTTCCTCTCTTTCTTATCTTTTGTTTCTTTTGATCTTTGGTGCAAGATTATGAAGAAAAGAGGGTGGTATTTATAAGGTTTGAGAAGACTCTTTTACTACTCAAATTAAGTGCTCAATTTCATAACCTACATAACCCCCTTCACTAATTGCCCACTCCCCATAATTACACAAACTCCCAACCCTTTATATTCTTATGCATGGCTAACTCTTCTTGTGACTTTTGGGTTGCACTACGTGCATGTGCAACCCACAAACACACTCTCATTTGTTAGTTGTTATTTATTTGATTATACATGTTGTTTACATGACAAGTGTACAACTAATTGTAGGATTTTTCTTAGTGGGCTTCCTCTTGTGGGCTTGTTCATTTTATTTATTTATTTTAATGGTCTTACAGTCTTCTACTATGCCTATGAGTTCTAATAGGCAACAAAAATAAATGAAAGGAAATTATGCATGACTTTAAATAAATTTTAGAATGAAAATAATGAGATAAAATTGCACGTGCGTTGTACGTGTAAAAATAAAAAAATGTATTCTTATTTAAAAATTTAATACGGGATGTTACATTTCTTCTCCAACCCTAATCTTCTACCCATTTTTCTTATACCCATATCCAAACCCTCAAACCCGACCCAAATCCCGTTTCTTACCCGAATCCCGTTTTCAGTCTGCCTCCGGCCTCCTACCTTCTCCTAACGTCATTGCTCACCCTACCTCACCTCTACTTCCGACACCGGTAGCACCGTCCTGCTCCCTAAACCGATTCAGACACCAACAGCATCTCCCTCCACATTGTGCTCTCAGTCACAGCAGCCCTTGCAGTGCGTCGTCCCTAACATCCTCGGCCACGCCCGTCACTCCAGCCTTGCCATCTCCTGCTGATTGGGCTCATCTTCAGCAATGCCTCGCACAGCTGGAACTACAGCTCATGGGTCAGTCTATCAATGCTGGCTCCTCTGCTCCTGTACTTTCTGCCACTCCCGGTATGAATTCGTTCTGGATTTTAGATTCTGGTGCATCACATCATTTCACTAGTAATCAGACACTATTTACCACCTGCACAGCACTTCCCTCTCACTCTCCATCTCTACACACAGCTGATGGCTCACCACTTATTACACACTCAGGAACAATTAGTTCTCCCACTCTCACATTATCATATGTTCTTTATGCTCCTCATTTATCAATAAACCTTATTTCTATTAGTGCATTGTGCGATAGTGGTCTTCTCGTTACTTTGGACTCTTTAGGTTGTTCTATTACTGATTCCTCCACCGGTGAGGAGTTTGGGCATGCTAGTCGTCAGGGTCATCTATATTATCTAGATTTTCTTCTTGCACACCACTTTCCTAGTTTTGCTTGTATTGTTTCTTCTGATGCTGATCTGTGGCACAGACGTTTAGGTCATATTAGCGCATCACGACTCCTGACTATAGCTCACTGTGGTGCCTTTGGTTCTCTCACTTTTAAACATTTATCTGATTGTCATGGTTGTCATTTGGCCAAACACATTGCACTACCCTTTGGTCACAAGAACTTCTGAAACCATTCATCCTTTTCAACTTGTTCATTCTGACATATGGGGACCTTCTCCCGTACTTTCGTGGAAAGGCTATCTCTATTATGTTGCCTTCATCGATGACTTCACTAGACATACATGGGTTTTTCTTATGCATCGGCGAACTGAGATACCTGATATTTACCGGTTCTTTACAACTATGATTCACACTCAGTTCGGTGTGTGCATTAAGAATTTTCGATCGGACGGTGCACGTAAGTACACTTCCACCACTATGAGATCGATCCTTCAGTCTCACGGCACCCTTTTCCAACAATCATGCCCTCACACACATGAGCATAATGGTGTAGCTGAACACAAGCATCGCCACATCTTTGAGACGGCTCGCGCTCTTTTACTCTCCTCTTCCGCTCGTTCTTTCTGGGCTGAAGCCATCATGACCTCTGTTAGTCTTATCAATATTACTCCCTCGTCTGTCCTAGTTGGTACGACGCCTTATGAGGCTCTTTATCATTCACCTCCCGACTACAGTATGTTGCATACTTTTGGGTGCACCTGTTACGTTCTCCCTCCTACTGAGCGCACGAAGATCTCTGCTCGTGCTGCTAAGTGCGTTCACCTAGGTCTCAGTCCTGAACACAAAGGTTATCATTGTTTTGATCCGTCAGCGGGTCGTGTCCGCATTTCTCGACATGTATCCTTTGTGGAAGACCCCTTACTACCTGACTCTCCCTGAGGATACTAGATTTCTCGATTTCCCAGTTGTTACTAGCCCCCCGACTTTACCTTCCCGCATTTCTTTTGATCCCACTCCTCTGGCTCAATTCACATCTCCTGCAGTCCTTACACCTGTTGTTCCCCCTACCGAAACACCACCTGCATCCCCACAACAGCCAACACCCATCCAACCTACTTCCCCACCGACACATGCACCTACTCCACCGTCCTCACCCCCACACCCTGTCAGTCCACCACCTCTTCGTCAGTCAACCTGTTCCACTTCTGGTATTCCTCCGGCACGTTATACACCTGATGCCATTGGTCCTTCTGACCAGTTTGGTTTTGCCACCCTAGCTTCCTATTCACCACAGTTTCATGCATATCTCACTGCTTTACACTCTACCCGTGAGCCCAGAACCTATCAAGATGCAATTCAATATCCTGAATGGAGAAAAGCTATTGCAGAGGAATTCAGTGCATTTGATCAGACTGGCACTTGGGATGTTCCTCTGCCAGAGGGCGTTCAGCCTATTAGCTGCAAGTGGATCTTCAAGGTCAAATATCAACCTGATGGATCTATTGAGCGGCACAAGGCTCGTCTAGTAGCTCGAGAATTTACTCAGGAGCATGGCGTTGATTATGATGAGACCTTTGCTCCCGTTGCACAGATGACTACTGTTCGCACTCTTCTTGCTATTGCAGCCATCCGCCAATGGCCGTTAGACCAGATGGACGTGAAGAATGCTTTTCTTCATGGTACCTTATCTGAGGTTGTTTATATGCATCCTCCTCTTGGCCTCCCTACTCCTCGTCATGTTTGCCGGTTGCGTCGAGCTATATATGGTTTGAAGCAGGCCCCTCGAGCCTGGTTTGAGTGTTTTCGCCTTGTCATCACCAAGGCTGGTTTTAGTCAGAGTTCTCAGGACCATTCTATATTTATGCGGTCATCACCGCAGGGGAGGGTAATTCTACTACTCTATGTTGACGATATGATCATTACTGGGGATGACTCTGCGGGCATTACATCCACCCAGAAATACCTTCATCAATAGTTTCATATGAAAGACCTTGGCAGACTACGTTATTTTCTGGGCCTAGAGATTGCTCATGGATCTCGGGGGATACTCATTTCTCAACAGAAATACACATCAGATATTATCTCCGCTGCATGTCTTTCTGACAGTAGATCAACCGATATACCCTTAGAGCTTCATGTGAAGCTTTGTCCCACTGATGGTGAGCTCTTTCCTGATCTCACTAGATACAGACAGATTGTTGGACAGCTTGTCTACTTATGCATGACCAGACTCGATATTGCTCACGCAGTCAGTGTTGTCAGTCAGTTTGTTTCTGCTCCTACATCACTTCACTACGGTGTTCTTCGGATTCTCAGATATCTTCGGGGCACTATTACTCGCTCATTATTCATGCCTGCTACATCCAAATTAGAGCTGAGTGCATATTCTGATTCAGATTGGGTAGGTGATCCTACTACCAGACGGTCTACCACCGGTTTCTGTCTATTTCTTGGTGATTCGCTGATCTCATGGCGAAGTAAGAAACAGGCAGTTGTTGCATGTTCTTCGACTGAAGCTGAGTACAGAGCAATGACAGCTACTACTAGAGAGATTGTACATGTTCGTTGGCTGTTATCAGATATGGGTGTCACTCTTACAGGAACTACTTTTCTTCATTGTGATAACCGGAGTGCATTGCACATTGCAAGCAACCCGGTCTTTCATGAGCGAACGAAGCATATAGAGATTGATTGCCATTATGTTCGTGAGCACTTTGAGGTAGAGACCATTTCTTTCCATTCTGTTATATCTTCCCAACAGACTGCAGACTTCACCAAATTCCGTACTGTTCAGAGATTTAGATGCTTAGTAGGCAAACTCACACGGTTTGACCCATCGTGAGTTTGAGTGGGGGTGTTAGATATTATTATAGTCCCATATTGGTTGTAGAGTTGTTTTGATATTTGTTCCCCTTCTATATATAGGTGGTATTGTACTTGGTTGAACTCAATTCAATATTCAGTATTGTTTTCATCTCTCTGATTTATCTTAACAGGTAACATTAATTAGCGTTTTACTATGGTGTAATTGACTAAAAGTCAATACATTATAGCAATAAAACCAAGGTCATTTCTCGAATAGGTGCATCAAAGCATTACAAGTTTGACGCAGTTTTTCTAAAAGAAGCATGCAGAAGTGTATCTTCAGAAACATAGCTCCTCCTGGTGGGCTTCATTCCACTGTCCATCTCTTATGCTTTTGATATTGAATAGAGTATACGGAATCTTCTAGTTCAGCGGTTTTGTTTGTGACATGATTAAATTCAGTGATGAAAGACGAGGAAATATATTTGTATTGGTGGCAGCAATTTTATCATTTTCCAGAGCATGCATATGTGAAGAGAAACATGTTCATCGCTTGAAGCTACCTTCTAGGCACTTATACTTGAATTTCAGACTTGGCTAGCTAATATTGTCCAACTATGTCTCACAAACACTGCTATCATGGAGGGGTACCTATGTCGAGCAATGTAGGACGCTAACACTTCATGTATAATCCTGCATGTTGAACGCTTCTCATGTATTGTAAATTTTAAAAAATATCGTTTATGTTGTCACTATCTGTATTCAGTGATGGCTTTTTTGTTGGGATCAGCATCAGGCATGAGAATCGTTCTTTCACTCGTATGCTGCTTCTACGACCTTTTTGTGAAGCTCTTTTTAATGAAATGCGGGAAGGTTATTTCACAATGTTTTTATGATTAAAAATGGTGCAGAGGTTCCTTTTCTTTGTTTTTTATATTAATTATACATACAAGAATATGTTATTTTCTGTTTTATCCAGCCGTGAAGCTTGTTTCAAAATTTGCTTTTTATACAGGAGCAACTAAGTCAGTCTATGCACCAGAGCCTTTTGATGTTGGGCGGATATTGCAAGTAGAGATTGCCTCAAAGGACGAGAGAGACATATTGTCAACAACTGGTGCAATAGAACCTGGTTGGTTTTCTTTCCTTTATCATCCTATTCACAATATTAAAGCCCTTAAAAGAAAATTTTGATTTGAAGTTCTTTTCATATTTCCTAGTAATGTTTACGAACGTCTTGAAAGAAATATTTTCTTTAAAGGTGTGAAATGTTCTTGCAGCTACACTAAAACTCCGAATTCGTGGTGAAGGTTGAGGGATTTACATTTACATTCTAACTCGCTCCTGCAGGTCATCCCTTTATATGGTCCAAAACCTGGGCAGGTGGAAGAACTATTATTTTCTTTTTAATAGTTCGCACTGTATACTTGCTTGTGGGATGTGAACATGGGTAACTCTTATACCAAGTGAAATGTCCATGCCACTATGAAGTTATGGTGAGGGTTGAGGGATATTTGTAATTTAACAAAAGCCAATTTTCTTAATGGTTATCTGGTCAAGAATCCCCTCTAATTTTCTGTGGAAAGCATGCTTTTCTTTAATGACTGCACTGTTTCCTGAAAATGGGGATTCCACTATACTTTTTAGAACAAGCATGTGAAGTTCTTGGGTATATTTAACATGTTACTCAATCTCTATGAGGTGTGCTTTGTACATTCTTGCTAAGTTCTTAAGAAATAACTGAGGGCTTAGTCATTAGTGCTGAATTGGGATTTACAATTACTCATATATGCTGTTTGCAAATTGCAATGCACTGTCAATAGGTGCTAGAGTTCTGAGTATCAACGTTAATATTTTTCGAACTCTTTTATCTGCTGGAAGTTTTCTTCTTTGAGTAAATATTTTCAATGTTCATAATGTAAATATCAGCTTGGTTTTTTCACATTTTAATTAATTTGTTGCTTTCGTATCTTTTCAATTTTTACATTGAATTGTAAAGTTCTATATGTAGTACTCTGTGTTTACCTTAAGAGTTTGAATGTAGTTTCCTTTCAGCAGAATGCAATCATCTTTCAAAAAAATTAGGACGATTTTATTAATTCATATTTGCTGCATCTTTGATGAAGCTATGCGCTTCATCCATGAACTTGCTTTGTTGGGAAATCTAGCAGTGATGACGGCATTGTCAAAGTTAATTGAAGACCAAAAATCCTATTTCATGAATATGCATCTTATGCGAATAAATTCATTTTCATGAAATCAGCCTTACCTTTATTTTATTTCTTCAAAACAGCTGCAGGATTGGGATCCTTCGTGGAGTCACTTCTTAGAAATGAAGACAATGAGTTTAATGTAAGGCTTTGACTTATCCTTCAGCCCTTCTAATTATCTTATATCTATTTTACTTCAGTGAACTGTGGCATCTTGATATATCTGTTTGAAATTGAGGTGTAATTTTCATATACTTATTTCTCTTCAATTTTTTTAATCTTCAGATAGGACTTAGGAAGGACATATCTGTTTGAAGCTGTTGGATATTTCATAGGCTTATTTATGTCATTTTTAATAATTAAATAACCTAGCCTCAACAATTCTTTGGCCTCAACTTGCATTTGAACCTCTATATTTGGTATTAATCAGGTGGTGGTTGTGCAAATGAATGGACATAATCATCCGTCAGAGTCGATTCATGTATTCCATGTGGGGAAGCTGAGAATAAAGCTTAGCAAAGGTAGAACTACAAAAGCTAAGGAATCATATTCTACATCAATGCAGGTAAAGTAAATATTTCATCCAAGAACTTCAAAAGTCTACACTCTCAGAAGTAAATTATGCTCCATGGGATATTAGACCAGGATACCATGGTTCCCGATTGTTAAGCTATTCAACATAAACTTAAAACTGCACTCATGGTTTTATTTTGATGCTCAAAATTTGGCTCATATAAACATTTTAACTTTTCATTTTAATTAGCATAATACGTACGATTTTCTCATGTTTATTACTTTAATCACTCTCTAGATGTGTGGAGTGAGAGGTGGTGGTAATGCTGCAGCTCAGTCACTCTTCTGGCAAGCTAGGAGAGGACTCTCCTTCACGCTTGCTTTCGAGTCTATCCGAGAAAGGAATGCTGCAATAATGCTTGCTAGGAGATGTGCCTTTGATTGTAATGTAAGCATTTCTTTCATGGCATACATTGATCACTGCTAACTTACACTAGAACACGTTTCACTTATGCCAAGGTTTTTTTTTTAATTTTTTTGAACTTATTTTTATTTTATATCATCCCCAAATACTTGATTTCTCAACATACATAGCTTATATGTTTGTAAAAGGGATTTTGGTTTTAACCATGTCATGTTAGCAGATTATGCTTGCTGGACCAGATGATCGCTCTGCAGTAGGGACGTACTAGGTCAATTTTAGCGCAGCTATATTTTCTTCAAGCTAATGTAAGTTATGAAAAGAAAAAGAAGTAAAATAGGAAAGGGTTCAGTGTAGCGTTGTAGCTGAGGCTTGAATTTTCGTTTTCCTTTTCGTTTTCCCCTCTCTGGTTTCTTTTGTATTAATTATCAGCATCCTTTTTGTTTGCCTTAATAGTTCTGTAATTGTAACCATATTTTATTTAGCATTCAATCTTTTCTGTTAAGTGGAAGTCAATGTACATTTGTTGTTACAGATCAATTTTCACAGTAAATTTGCTATCGTGATATACTAAGCAATATGCGAGAGTAAATTGAGCAATTCCGCTGTTTTGTTGCTGACACAAATTTACACAATACTGATGATGTTGTGAGTCAAACCAAATCAGCGATACAGAAGAATACATATTTTGCAGAAAGTTTCAATCAATTCTAGCTCGGCCTTCAACTCCATTAAGCAGAAACAGAACCAAAACATTCAACACATACTCCTCTAAAAAAGGAAAACAAATTTGAACTTTTTTCATCATCAACAGGATGACTAGTATCACTCAGCTTTCCAACGAAGAAGACAAACACAGGCAGGCTACTCGGCCTTCAACTCCCCGATCACCCTTGTTGCTGGTGGCTGCAGTGCCACAGCTCCAAATTGTTCACTGGAATACTTCTTGTAAACAAATTTCTGCTTAGCCTGAGGTGCACCTTCATGACACTTCACCAGAATCTCAGCACATTTCCTGAAAATGATCATTATATATATTCAAATGAACCAACTTATTACCAACAATGGACATGTTAAAAAGCAGAGAGGAACATACAATAACTGAGCATCAGAGTATCCAGTATGAAACTTCAGCGTATCGGTCCAAAGAGGATTCTTGTTGAGAGTGCACTGAGCTGCATATACTGCAGAGGCGGCAAAAATTGAGGGGCAAAACTTGATCATAGAGTACTGAACCAGCCCCAACTCAGCAAAGAAGAATACCATGTTCTCCATCTGAAAGATAACCAAATTTAGAACAAATATGGAACAATTTTCATTTTTAACGCCTCTTTCATTACCTCTTTATCACCCATTGCAACCTTGAGAAAGCGCACGAGAAACACGTATGGAGTTGGAACAGTTAGGCTCCACTCCAGCATATTAAGAATGTCCTTCTCCATTGCCAGTATCTGTTCTCGGCTATAGGCTCGGTCTGATATGCATATGAAGTCATTAACCTGACACAAAATTACAATGTTCATTATCTTTTTTGTCATAACATGTATGTGTAGTATTTCTTTCTCTCACTCTATATATATACTAGTAATTTACACGTGCGATACATGTCTTCATAAATATCGTTTTTTTTAGAGTAAAAATTCAGACGTAATCTGAATTTGAACCTAAGACCTTCTTGCACGCGTTTTTAGATTTACAAATGACACTAACGTCTTCTCCCATTATAATATTAGAGATTAGAGATTAGAGATTAGAGATTTATTATGTATAGAATGTACCTCTGGGGACCAAATCTCTTCATACTTGCAGGCGGATGAGCATGGCGCTGACCCCAACAAGCTGCAGTTCTCTCCTCAGCACCTTTTTCAACGAGAGATAGCGATCGATGATGTGGAAGGTTAGGTAGAGTGACTCTGGCATCAGCTCGAATTTATGATGCACTTCAAGAAGCCAGTCAGCCAGAATTGCTCTCATTCTCGCGTTGATCTCCACTTGAGTATCCATGTAGTCATGAGGCATAAAGGTATTCTGCATTGAGATCAAAACATATAGTTCAAAGAAGCAAAGATAATGGAACTAGTTTTACTAAGAGTAATTCATACCTCATAAAGCTTATAGAACTTGTAGATATCCTCAATGTAGTCTACCACAGCCAACTGGTTATCGGCATCTGATGCATCGATATCAGGAACTCTATCACTGAATCCACAAGCAACCTTGCTTCGAGCAGTCAGTACTGAAGTCAGCGTATGAACTTTCTTTCGCGACGATCGCTGCTTCATCACTGCTTCATTTGAGTCAGGGCTGATCTCAATGACTACTACATCGGGCTTGGGATTGAATGCGACCTTCGGTTTAACTTCTTTGTCATCAACTTTTCTCGCCCTTTCATCCGCAATAACAACTACTGGTTTCTGAACATACCCAGCGATAGGACGAGAAATCTGAGTAACTGGCTTCCTAGTAGGAATAGAAAAAATAAAAAATAAAAATGCAGATCAAGTTACTGGGAATGTGTAATGTGTTGCTGTTAAAATAGGAAACTGCAAAGGTTTTAGGAGCAGTTACCCCTCAACCATTGCAGCAGATACTGCGACGACATTGCCAATATCTCCAAGAACTCGACGATTCTTGCCGATTTGACCCACAGCAGCATTTTTCTGCTTCCCTTTAATTGCATCCCCTTCTGAAATTCGGAAAGAAAGCGAAAGGGGGAAAAAAGTAGAACGAAAACAAACTATTATTACATAGTATGAAGGTAATTGAATGAATTAGACAAGTTACAATCTGAATTAGAACTCAATCATTTATATTTCAAAAATCTTAAACAAAAGTGGGGATTGATATATGTTTAAAGAACCGTAAGAAGAAATATACAGTCATTCAAAAGAAGACTTAAATACCCAAATGCACAAACATCAAGATAATTTTTTTAAAAAAAAAGTTAATTAATTATGAGAAACCCAGATGGAAATTGATCTCAATGCCTATTGGTTCATACGTAAAAAAACAGAGAGATTAAATGAGAAAAAAAAATCCTTAAATAATGAGAGAGAACCCAGATGAAAGAAATATCAAAGTTATCCATACAAATGCAAGAACCCAAATCATCAAATTATTTTTCAGACCCATAACAGAAAAACATACTTTAAAAAGTAAGCAAGAAACTGAGATGGGTTGTTTGAAAAGTAATAAAAGATTTCACCTTTTGGGTGGTGAGAGACAGGGAGCAGGTGGTGGTTGGTAGCCATGGCAGAAATAACTGCTTCTGCTTCTTCTTCTTGGGGGTTTCCGAAAATGGTGGAGAAAACGGAGGAGAAGAAGGATTGGAGCCGGGCTGGCCGCGACCCTCCTTCTGTGATCGAAGTAGTAGTCGCCACCGTAGAAAGAGAGGATCTTCTTCTTCTTCTTCTTCTTCTTCTTCTTCTTAGTTTTGATAGATTATGAAAGATGGGGTTTTTGTTTCTGGTTTTGTTCAGGAATTGAGAGAGATTGTGGGGTTCTAACGGTCGAATTTTTTAAAAAACCTAACGGGATGGAAAGGTAAGAAAAAGAGACGTTGTGACTGTTAATGGGCTGGGTGGGTAGGGGCCCAACTAGGTTAATTAACTCTCTCAGCCGTCGGATGCAAGGGACGCGAATCACAAAGCGACCCCCTTTACGTGTTTGGACGGTGAGCTTGGACCACCGTCACCTTTGATACTTTCCCCCTCTCCGGAAAAGAAACATGTACTAATGCTACCGGCTACCCATATGATATTCGTACGGAAAGCAAGTTACCCATTCAATCTTTTCAAGATCCACGCTTCCTCATGATGCCACCCTGCCTAAGAGCATCCACGGTGATAAAGTTGATGTTGCAGTCGTTTTCTATTTTGTCATATTTTGATAAATAAGCTACAATCTGTTCTCATATTTGAGAAATAAAATGACGATTCTCATGTTATAGAGGACGACATGTTCCGTCATGTTGTTTTTTTTTAAAATTGGATCGGACGAAACAAGTTGTTTTGTCGGACCTTTTTTTTATATAATGATTAGACGGTACATGTCGTACGATACATTTTGTACCGTTTGAACAAAAAAAAAAGAAAAATCAACAAACGGGACATGTTGTCCCGTTTGAAGCTAAAATGGCTTGGACGGGACAATATGTCTCATCTAGTCATTTTGGTAATTAGGCTTAGGTTAATCTTAGGTTAGTTAATTAAGTAGGTAGCTTAATATATATTTTAATATTTAATTTATTTAATTTATTTATTTTAATACCTAATCATTAGTTAATTAACTGTAAAAAAAAATCGGACAGAACTAGATGTTCCGTCGGACTTCTTTTTTTTAATATTTCTTTCTCATATTATAGCAAATCACGACTGCAGCAAATTGCGATTTTTACTATATGCTATTTTGCCATATTATCAAATATGAGAAACACCATTGTGAATGCTATATGCTATATTGTCATATCCACAGTCGGAATTTTTCCCAAAATGACCCACTTTTTGAAAGTTTTTCCCAAATTGACATACTTTTTTTAAAACTTCCCAAATTGACCTACTCGTTGTCTCAAAAAGCGAGTTTGGTAAAAATCTCATCGCTTACCAGGTTTGGGTTTTTTTTTAAATTTCTCCATGGCCAAAACTCGCTGTCTCAAAAAGTGAGTGGGTTTTTCCCAAACTCGCTTTTTGAGATAGTGAGTGTCATTCGGGGGGTTTTTAATACCCCAGGCTCGTTGTTTCGAACTCACTCTCTCTTTCAACTCTCTATCTTTCTCTTCCTCTTCTAATCTCGAAACCCTAACCCATTTTGACCTTTTTTTCTTCATTGTTTCATAAATGTCTTATCATATGAACTATCTATTGTTAGAAAATATAAGGTAACTGAACTTGTATCGATATAATTCCATTGCAATCCAAACTTTTCTATTTTATCGTTGAGTCATGGAGTAAGACAACACGATTATACACACATACATGAGATGATAATAGAATAGAAAGTAATGCTTAATTTGAAATCATCAGAATATATGTAAGATAACATGCTTAATTATACACACATATATGAGATGATGATGATGATGATCACAACAGAAAATAATGCTATGAGATCATCAGAATACATGTATCATACTAATCTCGTATATAAAAGAAGAAATCTATCATATTAATTAATCATTAATCCATTCCTGAATTCCCTATAAAGAGACAGAAAACTAATGAATTAATGAAGCACACAAGAAAGTTTGGCAACCAAATTAACAAGAAAGATCGACAAAACGGGTTAGGGTTTCGGGGTCAGAAGAGGAAGAGAGAGAGAGAGAGTTGAAAGAGAGAGTGAGTTCGAAACAGCAAGTATGGGGTATTAAAAACTCCTAAACGACACTCGCTGTCTAAAAAAGCAAGTTCAGGAAAAACCCACTCGCTTTATGAGACAACGAGTCTTGGCCAGAGAGAAATAAAAAAAACCCAAATCTCACACTCGCTGTCTTAAAGAGCGATGAGATTTTTATCAAACTCGCTTTTTGAGACAACGAGTAGGTCAGTTTGGGAAAAACTTTCAAAAAGTGGGTCATTTTGGGAAAAAAATCCCACAGTCGTGCATGCTAATTAATGGCAAAATATATAAATAGAAATAACATGTTGTTTTGCTGGGGTGAGGAAATTACAAAATATAGTAAAGTTAGAGAAAATTTGAACAGACATGTTTCGTCCAAAGAAAATCCTATACAAATCCTATGCAATCCATCTCAAAGAATCTTTCCCACCACTCATCTCCTTCATCCAACCGTTTATCTCTTTACTCCATACAAAATCATATGCATATTTCTTCATAGAATCCAAAAAATTACAAAAACCTTTGCAAAAAGCTCCTTCATTTCCCTTGGACGAAAATGAAAACATCATGTTTCGTCCGTAGGTTTTTTTTTTCCCATGTTTTATTTTAATTTAAAATTTTCAATATTTTCATCAGATGTTTCGTCCAATGGATTAAAAATAGCGACTTGGAATATATGAACATTGACAGGAAAATACATAGAACTAGTAGATACTCTGATTAGAAGGAATATTAATATAGCTTGTTTATAAGAAAGAAACTGGGTAGGGGGGAAAACTAAAGAGATAGATGGTTAATTTTAAATTATATTATACATGTAAATTAGAAATAGAAATGGAGTATGAATTTTAGTAGATAAGAAATTCATAAGAGATGTAGTAGGTGTTAATAGGAAAGAGGATAGAATAATACAAATTAAGTTTGTATTAGGAGAAAACATAATTAATATCATTAGTGCTTATGCACCCCAAGTAGGATTAGATGCACAAGCTAAAAATAAATTTTGGAAAGATATGAATGAGATTATTCAAGGAGTACCCTTAGGTGAGAAACTATTTATAGGAGGAGATTTCAATGGACATATAGGAGAAGATAACATGAGATATGAAAGGGTGTATGGAGGACACGGATTTGGAAATAAGAACAATGGTGGAGAGGATCTATTAGATTTTGCGACTTCGTATGATCTTATACTAGCAAAAACTTATTTTAGGAAGAGAGAGAAACATTTGATAACCTTTAAAAATCGGGCAAATAGGAGCCAGATTGATTTTTTCATCACTAGAAAGGTAAATCATCTGACATGTAAAGATTCTGAAGTTATACCCGGAGAGTGTTTAACATCATAACAGAGATTAATGGTGTTGGATGTTAAGATTGGAAAATACATATGTTCGAGGAAGGAGACTAGTAACTCAAGAATTAGGTGGTGGAACTTGAAGGGAGAGAAACTAGAGGTTTTTAGAGATAAAGTCCTTAAATAAGCATCATGAAATTGGGAAAGGGAGACAAATAGGGTAAATTTCATTTAGCCCTACCAAGTTTTACAAGTTTGGCAGATAACTATACTGACTTTAATTTTTGGCATAAAACTCTACTTAAGTTTGCTCCGTTAGGCATTATGGCCTACTCCGTCTATTTTGTGGTGTTTTTTCGATCTCGTGCGAGCATGTGCTACTGTTTCCACTTTTCAATGACTAAATTACCGTTATTATTATTTATTATTGTAGTTTTTTATTTGGATATAATTAGGAAATAAACACCATAAATTGATGGAAATAAGTGATTTGATGGAGGAGAGGGGGGGGGGGGGTGTTAGGGAATCGAGGGGAGAGGTGGTGGTGTTGGTGATTGTCCGGATTCGAGGAAGGAGGATGTGGTGGTAGTAGAAGTTGTTTGAGTTTGAAAATTTTAATGGACAGAGTTAGGTGATGTTAGGTTTTGAATGCAATTAACTTAGTTATGGATCCATGCAAAAACCATAAATAGTATTTAGAAGTTAGACCTTAAAGATGGATCTGATGCCTCCACAGTATGCTGATCACAACACTGCAATATTGTGGTGCCACTACGGTATCCACACGAACAAAACGAAAAATGGCTCTCCCTCATACCACAGTACTAGCAGCGAGAAATGGATGTTCCTCCTCACGATCGTTTTCTTTCACTTTCTGTGACGGCTAGGGTTTTTCACATGTATCTTTTCTATAGATACATATCATATATATAGGTGCAGGAAACCAACCCTAAGAGAGTAATGGGGTCATTGGGCTCACAATTTGATCTGGGTCAGATTTGTGTGTGGGCCTTTGAACTTTAGTCGACATATTTAATCTAATTAAATGTCCAACCAATGTCAGGAGTCCAAGTCTTACTTGGATCCCTAATTAAATTCATCTTATGAATTTAAATCTCAATTTCGATCCATTCTAAGTGTGTGACCCTATAGGTTCCTATTACGTTGACAGTAATACTAAAATCATATTTGAGTATTACAAACAGTGGGTGGTATCTAGCAATACATCATTGCTACTTAAGTAATGTGAATGTCAGTGATTTGACATAACCTATCTGTGATCAATGTTACCATGTAGCCTAGTCCCTTTGTCCAAATATGTTAATTGACCACAAGGCATAGAGCGTGTCATCCTTGTATAGTTCAATCTTTGGTTTCTTGATATCCGAGTAGAGTTACTAAAACAAATGAGTTCAATATCTCATATTGACTCATTTGAGCACAACCGTGAATTGTGCAGTCTCACTCACTCAATGGGTCCAAGATATCGCTCATGTTATGTAAGAGGGATAAATCCTATCAAAGTCACTCACATCCTTCCGCATGATTTGTAGTATATCCAGTAGTCGACTTTATAATCGCCTTATTACAGGCAACGTTTGACGGCATTAAAACATATAACTTCTTATGTAGAGAACCGTAGTGACTTCAAGTCAAATGACTACGTACACCATGATCAATGTGAGAACTGCTTATGATACTCACGTAACGATCCATACAGTGTTCTCATGGTGGACCAGTTCAGTACATTATTACTTTAATATGTACCCATGTGAAGACTTGATATCTCATATCCATGATCCGTGAGAATGACCACCGGTCTACTCACACACCAGTCTCTATATATTATCGTTTTCCTAATAAACAATAATACCTGACTAGGGACATTAAAGAACAGTGTTATGATTTCAGCCAATATGATCTCACAATCAAGTCATGCACTTGATATCCCATGACATTTGATGCTGTTTATTTCTGGGAGACGTGTGGATGCACCAGGTGTGAGTTCGGACTCAATTTGTATTGAAGGAGAATGCCGCTCGTCTGCCGACCTTCGGTTGACCTTCAGGGACCTACGATGAGCTCGGAAAGATGTTGAAGGCTGGGCTCGGATCGGAAGGGTCGGATCCGAGGTCTTGTGTACCTGCAGACGGTCCTGAAACACCGGGGTTTGTCCCGGTGGCGGACCCTCCGACGCTCTAGTCAGTCTCTGTGAGAGAGTAGCAATAACTAGGTATATTTAAGTGGCAAAAAATTGATTACCTCAAAAGGTGGGTGTGGGTCTAGTATTTATAGAGAATCCCAACCGGGTTTGGTTCCACTTGGGGGCCGGGTCTGGATCCGAAAGCCCGTGGGCCTGACGTGGCAGAAGGCCCAGGGGGTTTAGGGCGGTCGTGGCAATACCAGGAGTGGTATAGGGCTGACGTGGCGAAACCCTTGGCGGTATTTGGAGCTGACGTGGCCCATCGTGGGCCTCCTGTGCTTCTGGGGGGGATCGGAGGACCTAGGCTGCGCCAGGTCATCCTTCTGCCCCGCCAGAGAGGGGGGACGGCCTGTGGGACTGTCCCGAATCGGACTCCGAGGGCTACTGAGGCTCGTCGGTACGAGGAGGCCAGTACCGTGAGGGCAAACACGAGGTTCGGCGCCGACCCTGAAGTGGTTCGGAGCCGAACTAGGTTGCTATCTTTATCTTTCTGAGTGGGAATTGTATCGGGCCCTGGTTGGGCCTCAGGCCATTTTTACCCTGTCACACAAGCCCCCCACTCCTGTAGGGAGTGCGGGAGCTAGCCGTGGAGGAGTGCTTATGGTTGTAGAAATGGGATGGCGAGTCATCGGGCCTTCATGAGAGGGTTATCCTGATGGTTAGAGCGAGGGCGAGCCAAGGAGCCTTCCTGAAAGGACTACCCTGGTGCTAGACCTGACCTCGAGCCGGTCGAGGGATTACGGGCCGAGAAGGGGGGTGGCGAGCCGTTGGCCTTCCTGAGAAGACCACCCTGGTGCCAGACCTGACCTCGAGCTTGGCGAGGGATTACTGGAAGGCAAGGGCGATGGCGAGCCGTGAAGCCTTCCTGAGAAGACTACCCTGGTGCTAGACCTCACCTCGAGCTGGTCGAGGGATTACGGGCCAACAAGGGGGGTGGCGAGCCGTTGGCCTTCCTGAGAAGACCTCCCTGGTGCCAGACCTGACCTCGAGCTTGGCGAGGGATTACTGGAAGGCAAGGGCGATGGCGAGCCGTGAAGCCTTCCTGAGAAGACTACCCTGGTGCTAGACCTCACCTTGAGCTGGTCGAGGGATTACGGGCCAACAAGGGGGTGGCGAGCCGTTGGCCTTCCTGAGAAGACCTCCCTGGTGCCAGACCTGACCTCGAGCTTGGCGAGGGATTACTGGAAGGCAAGGGCGATGGCGAGCCGTGAAGCCTTCCTGAGAAGACTACCCTGGTGCTAGACCTCACCTCGAGCTGGTCGAGGGATTACGGGCCAACAAGGGGGGTGGCGAGCCGTTGGCCTTCCTGAGAAGACCTCCCTGGTGCCAGACCTGACCTCGAGCTTGGCGAGGGATTACTGGAAGGCAAGGGCGATGGCGAGCCGTGAAGCCTTCCTGAGAAGACTACCCTGGTGCTAGACCTCACCCCGAGCTGGTCGAGGGATTACGGGCCAACAAGGGGGGTGGCGAGCCGTTGGCCTTCCTGAGAAGACCTCCCTGGTGCCAGACCTGACCTCGAGCTTGGCGAGGGATTACTGGAAGGCAAGGGCGATGGCGAGCCGTGAAGCCTTCCTGAGAAGACTACCCTGGTGCTAGACCTCACCTCGAGCTGGTCGAGGGATTACGGGCCAACAAGGGGAGTGGCGAGCCGTTGGCCTTCCTGAGAAGACCTCCCTGGTGCCAGACCTGACCTCGAGCTTGGCGAGGGATTACTGGAAGGCAAGGGCGATGGCGAGCCGTGAAGCCTTCCTGAGAAGACTACCCTGGGGCTAGACCTGACCTCGAGCTGGGGAGGGATTACGGGCTAACAAGGGGGATGGCGATCGGTTGGCGCCCTAGAGTGATTGAGTGGGGATATCCCGCCATTCCTGTGGAGCATTGAAGGCTCTCCGAGAACGGTGTGATGGTCCAATTTCCTAGGGGCATTTAATGGCGCCGCCTAATAAATGTAGATGGCGCATGGTTTTCCGTTGATTGACTTTTCCCGCGCCCCAACGGTTAGTCCCTGGGGGGGGTTATAAATACCTCTCTCCATCGCAGGTATGATCAAAACAGGGGTGGCCCATTGGCCCTCAGAGGTGTCTGCTTCGGCGGACGCCTGTCTTTTGCTAATATTTTCGACCCCAACAGCGTCGGAGAGGTGGTTACTCTGCCGCCCGGATCTTCTCTTGGATCTGATGGACCTTGATACGGCAGCCAGATCCAGGGGAGATCAGGGCGAGAGGGGTAACGGCCGAGATCCGTGCTGGTGGAAGAGGAGCCTCGGATTGGTGGTGGTTTTGCCGTCTGGATCCCTTTTCGGGTCAGACTACCCTGTCATGGATGTTTGGCCCGGGAGAGATCCGGACGAAAAGATGCACCAACCGTATTCCGGTCTTGGGGCTGAAGGGCCTCAGATGGGGGGACGACCTCCCATCGGGGGTCGGCCAGTCCGTCTTGATAGGGCTGCAGGCGATGGCGGTTTCTGTCCCACCCTCGAACTGTTCGGGGTTTCGGCTGCCGAAGCTGTAAGTCCCGGGCTGCTCGAGGGTGAGAGGGGAACTGGTCGAGCGCTGGAGCCCGGGGCGTCTGTCATATGACGGCGCCTTAAACCTTAAGTAAAAATGTTTTCTCCGTCGCGTATTCCATCCGAACCGACCCCAGACTTGGGCTGTCAGTCTGGCGTCTGATGACGTCCTCCGCACAGGTTTCGAGGACGCGGCGCGATTTTCCAGGCGGCAGTTGTGCGTCAATCAGTGAATAGTAATCGCGGAAGTCGAGGAGCCGTTCTTCCCTTATATAAGTATTCCCCCCTTTTCCCCTTTCGCCCACTTCAATCTCGCTGCTTTCTTCTCCAAAAAATCTCCCAACCCTTCAGCGATTGTTCTTGCAGTTTACCGTACTCGGCTCGCCCTCCCGAAGCGGTCCCAGGTTAGTTTGGTAAGTTTGTTTTAGCTTTAGGCACAGATGGATAGGGCTCAGTCCGGTTCGTCGGCGTCGTCGTCCAGGGGGGAAGTAAAGCCTGACTCTCCGTCGACGTCGTGGGAAGAGCCCGTGTTCGAGGAGGAGTCGGTGCCCGTTGTGGGCCCTACTGGCTTGGTTTCTTTGGAGGATTCAGTAGGTGAGGGGGAAGCGGTACACAAGACGAGGCCGTCGCGCTCCCGTCGTCCCTTTGTGGTGGAGAGTAGCGGGTCGGAGGGAGCCGGCGACAGTTCGGACGGCATTCGCGTGCTGGAGTTGCCTTCCGACGAAGAGAGAGGCGAGGGTGATATAGCGAGGAGATCCACCGTTCAGGGTCGAGGACTGTCGGAGCGAGTCAAGAAGGAGAAGAGGGCCCCAAGAAAACCGGGGTCGAGGATCGGCGGTTCGAGCCAGGTGCCTGTTTTCCGTAATTTGATGACGGGTTCGCCCGTTCAGCCGAAGCATTTCCGTCAGTATCCCGACGACCTTTCTGACCGGGAGCTCTTCGGAGTGCAACCCTCTTCGCCGAGCCGGAGGAGGGTGATGATGGACGCGATCTCGACCGTTTTGGAGGACGGGGATTTGGAGGTTCTGCAGCTGGCGTATCATATAGGGCCTGGTTACGAACTGCTGATGCCGAGCTCTACTCTGCGCCCCACCGATCCCTTATCTGCTTGGTACTGTGTCTTCCCAGTGGATGCTTTCATCTCTGGCCTGAGGTTGCCAATCCACCCGTTCGTTAGGGACGTGTTGAACTGGGCCTCCTTGGCGCCCATGCAGTACGGGCCGAACTCTTGGAAGCAGATTATCTGCTTTGTGCTGATGTGCGACGAACAGCAAGTACCCCTGCGGCTGAATGTGTTCCGCGCGATGTTGATGGTCAACTCGTCGGCCGAGGGTGTATACTATATCTCTCCCCGGAGTGGGGGGAAGGTCGTTCGCAACCACCCGGATTCCATTAAGGGATGGAAGGAGAAATATTTGGTGATCCGGAGTGAAGAGCCATGGGACATTCCCACTCGATGGAACTACTCCAAGCCGAACTACCAACCGCCGAGGCAGGGGGATCTGTCGGCCGATGAATGGGGGTTTGTCGAGCGCCTCCGCCTGTCACCTAGTATTGATTGGACGGAGGTGATGGAGACCAATTTGGCGAGCGCTGGACTGAGCCCAGCCGTTATGTGTATGTAGTTGTTTCTTTTCTCTTTGTCCTTTTTTGCTTTCTTGCTCATTGCTCTTAATGGTTTTTCCCGCAGGTATGGACGAGGCATCGATCAAGGCAAAGAGGCTCGTCATGAGGAAGGAGAAGGCTGAGAAGGAGGCGGCGAAGAGGCCGAGGGGGTCGTCCCTAATCATCTCGGAGGTCCCGCTCGAGCCGAGGACCAAGAGGGGTCGCTCGGAGACGAGCAAGGGTGCGGCTGCTTCGAAGGGTCAGGGCCTAGCGGGGGCCCCTGTTCTTGACAAGGGGAAAGGTCCCTGGGTCGAGGCCGAGGAAGAGGATCCGGTGGTGGAGTTGTTGCGGCAGCGGTGGGCTCCGGACTGGTCGGTTCGGATGGGGGACCGCCTGACAGAGGAGGCCCAAGCCGTTGAAGTGGTGGAAAAGCTGGCGACCCCCCGCGATCGCAAGGCGATGGAGGGCGAGCCCATGGAGGTGGCGTTCGCACGCCTGGCGCAGGCCACTGTGCAGGTAAGTCTGTCGACCCTGTCCCTCTTTGTTGATTTTCGTGCGGAGGCCTGATCTTTATCTGCCGTTGGCTGTAGGCTTGCATACAGGGGGCCAACATAAAGAACCTGTACGAGGCGTCCCTGGCCCAAGAGCGAGCTCGGGCGGAAAAGAGCGAGCTGGAGATGAAGGAGATGCGGATCGAACTCGAGGGTTCGCATAAGAGGGAGCAGCAGCTGGAGCTCCAGCTTAAGGCCAAGGACGTGGAGTGGGAGAAGAAGATGGCCTCCCTGAAGACGAAGTTCACCAAGGAGGCGAAGGAGGTGCTGACTACGGGCCAGCTGATGGTGATCGCGGCCTAGGACAAAAGCTATGCGAAGGCCCTCAGCCACGTGAGGCACTTCTTCCCGGCCCTCGATTTGTCCAAGTTCGAGTATGATATGGAGATCGAGGGGACGTCGAAGACTCCTGGCGAAGAAGGGCCTGCCGTCGACCCACCGGCCGACGCACCCGTGGATCCGTCCGTCGATGCGGAGGTGGGTCAATGAGTTGTGTAATTTTTATCTTTCTTTTTCTCTCCCTCGATTGTATTTGCCTCCCGCGGACCGGCCACCGCATTTTTTGTAAGAAGCACCTGGATTTATAGTGGCAAGAAAAGTTTTTTGACCGGCCGGTTGTTTTGACCTCGGACATTTCTGAATCTTCTTGAGAATGTGTGTTGAGCTGGCTGGTTATCTTGTAGGTCGTGGCTCTCCTCCCTGAGGTGGACTCCCGTAGTTTCTATGTGGCGTGGCTCCGGAGTAAGGTCAAGGTCCTGGAGGCCGCGCTGGCTCGTCATCGAAGGGGGGCTCGGGACACCGATACTGCCTGTAACTTTTATCGGAATAAGTCCGCAGTCTTAAGTGTGGAGGCGCGCCGGTTGAGAAGGGCGATGTGGGATCGGGAGCTCGGCGGTGCGGACCTTAGACAGGCCGGGCTCAGTACCTTGGTGCCGAGGCCCTCTCCTGGGGGGTCACCTCGCGACGTCTTTGTGGAGAAGGAGATGGAGATGCCTCGGTACAAGGCGGTGTTGGGTGCCTCGTTCTCTTCCTCCGCGGGTCGACAGGCGGAGGGGGTTCCCTCTGCGCTGCTTCTGTTGCAGCGGACGTGACCGGATGACGCCCAGAGTTCTGTGGCTGGAGTGTCGATTGTGGCTGAGGCTAAGGAATACCACAACGAGGAGAGGGGCCCCTAGTTGCTTGGTCGGAGTACTCTTCGTCCCTCGTTGGGCCCGAGGGGCCCTGATCTTCCTGATTTGAGATGAGTGGAGCGGTCTTGTAACGGTCTTTGTTTTTCTTTCGTTTTATTTTTTCTCTTTGGAACGAAAATAAAGGGGTATGAACAAAGAATCCTTCTCCTTCCTCGCTCCGGCCAGTAGTGTAGCGCGCAATGTCGGAGGCAAGGTCTGGCTCCACCGCTCCGCGAGGGATCGAAGTGGGGCCTTAGGAAGGACCCTCGGTCCGGACTCGTACTGAGACTATCGAGACATTTGGGTTCGGACAAAAAGGGGTATTTTTAGTATAAGGTAGGGAGGGCCGCTAAGGCAGCCCTTTACACACGAGGGTTTACACAAAAACAGATTTACATTTAGCCGGGCCATAATCTATGCTCGTTCGGCGTCGAGGGGGAACACACCTCCCCCGACGGTGGTCATGTAGCATGATCGCGCTGCTTCTTGGCTGCCTCGGACGATGCCGACTCCTTGCGGGGTGGGGAACTTGAGCTTCAGATGGTAAGCCGAAGGCACCGCTTGTAGGGAGCATAGTCCAGGCCGGCCGAGTATGGCATTGTAAGCCGCCTTGACGTTGACCACCATGAAGTCCATGGATTCGGTCCTCTTGACAGGAGTCGACCCGGCGGTAACGTCGAGGGTAACAATCCCTTCTATTACGACAGGGACGCCGGAGAACCCGTGCAAGGTGTACCCGGCTGGCTTGAGTTTGCCTCTGGGTAACCTGAGATTTTCGAAGGCTTCGAGGAAAAGAATATTCACCGAGCTACCGTTGTCGACGAGGATCCTGCGGACTTCACAATTAGCCATGTGGAGGTTAATGACGAGGGCATCGCAGTGGGGCAAGCGAACACCTTCAAGGTCTTCCCCTGAGAAGGAGACCGGCCTTGACTGCAGTTTGGGCGAGGGGTTGTCTCTGACAGCGTTCACCTCTCGGATGAAGGCTTTTCTGGAAGTGTTTGATTCACCTCCCATCGGCCCTCCGTGGACACAGTGCAAGATGAAAGGGATATCTGCGGCTCCCTCGGAATCGGGGTCCCGACCCTGGGTCTGGTTTGGAGGAGGGTTCGGAGGCGATTGCCTCCGGTTCCTAGCGTCTCGCCGATCCCGTGGGCCTTCTCGGGTAAACTCTCGGAGGTACCCTCTGGAAATGAGTTCTTTAATTTCGTCTTTCAGGGCTCGGCATTGGTCGGTTTCGTGCCCGTGATCTCTGTGGAAGCGGCAGTAAAAGCGCTGATCTCGATTCTTGTTGTTATTAGATCGGGGGGGTAGTCGGACAATGCCCTTGTCTTCGATTTCCAAGAGGATGGCGGATATGTTATGCGTCAGGGGAGTGTACCTCTCGAAGCGGGGGACTGGCGGGACCTTCTTCATGGCCCCCGGGTCCCTTGGAGCTTTCTTTGGTGGTTCGACTTCCTCGGTCTTCCGCTTTCCCTTCCCGGTGGCATCCCTGGCATCTTCGGGATTAAGGGCCTCTTCAGCCCTAATGTATTTCTCGACCCTATTAAGGAGGTCGGGAAAGTCGACGGGGGGTCTCTTGGCCAGAGAAGCCTTCAGCTGTCCGGGGCGGACGTTGTGTCGGAATGCCGCTGAAGCGACGCCTGGGTCGAGGGAGGAGACCGACCTTGCCTCAGCGGTAAATCTCCGGACGAACACTCTGAGTGATTCCCCCTCTATCTGCTTGAGCCCAAGTAATGAGGCGTTGGTCCTTTCGGCCTTCCAGCTAGTGACAAAATGGGCAAGAAAATTGCCCTCGAGTTGGTCGAAGGAGTAAATGGAGCCGGGGGCGAGCTTCGAGAACCACTCGCGAGCTGGACCCCGAAGGGTGGCAGGGAAGGCTCGGCAGAGCAGGGGATCCGAGGCGCTATGAATCATCATGAGGGTTTTGAAACCCTCCATGTGATCAGCAGGATCTCCCTCGCCATCGTAAGTCTCGAATTGAGGGGGTCAGAAATTCCGGGGTATTTCCGCTTGGAGGATGGGGGCGGAGAAGGGAGGACGGACAGGTCTATACCCCTGAGCCACTCTTTGGCCGCCGTCCCCTATGTGATCGAGGTGATCCTCCATTTCTTGTAGGCGTCTTAGGAGTACGTCATCGTCTTCCGGCTGGATCGTTGAAGGGCGGGACGCGCTGGCTTCGGCGTCCGACCCTGTTTGGGAATGGAGGGTTTCTTCCCTGGGGGCCCGTCGGAGGGCTCCCAGAATTTCTCTTCGGAAGTCTTGGAATTCCTTATGAGTGACGGGGGCTCCCTCGACCCGGTTTGGTCGGTCCGAGGGTTGTTTTCCGACTCGGCTGAGCGCGGGTCTTCGCACCTCGGGCGGCGGCCTCGGATGGTTCGGGACCGGGTTGGAAGCGGCCCTTCCCCTGCTGCGGGTAATCTTGCGGTTGAGGATTATTCCCCGGAGGTCGGGCTGGGCTGGCCGGCCGACGCTCCTTTGGGACTCCCGAGGGGGAGCCTTGTGTTTCGACGTGCGTGGCCTGGCTTTATCAGTGGGTGGGGGCGAGTCCCGTTGGTTGACGGAGGAAGCAGCCCCCTTGCCTTTGGAGGCCATGAGGGTTCGGCTGTCGAGGTCTTTTGAGGGTCTGGATCGGATCGGCTTCTGGAGCAGCTGTTCCCACAGACGGCGCCAACCTGATGCTGTTTATTTCTGGGAGACGTGTGGATGCACCAGGTGTGAGTTCGGACTCAATTTGTATTGAAGGAGAATGCCGCTCGTCTGCCGACCTTCGGTTGACCTTCAGGGACCTACGATGAGCTCGGAAAGATGTTGAAGGCTGGGCTCGGATCGGAAGGGTCGGATCCGAGGTCTTGTGTACCTGTAGACGGTCCTGAAACACCGGGGTTTGTCCCGGTGGCGGACCCTCCTACGCTCTAGTCAGTCTCTGTGAGAGAGTAGCAATAACTAGGTATATTTAAGTGGCAAAAGATTGATTACCTCAAAAGGTGGGTGTGGGTCTAGTATTTATAGAGAATCCCAACCGGGTTTGGTTCCACTTGGGGGCCGGGTCTGGATCCGAAAGCCCGTGGGCCTGACGTGGCAGAAGGCCCAGGGGGTTTAGGGCGGTCGTGGCAATACCAGGAGTGGTATAGGGCTGACGTGGCGAAACCCTTGGCGGTATTTGGAGCTGACGTGGCCCATCGTGGGCCTCCTGTGCTTCTAGGGGGGATCGGAGGGCCTAGGCTATGCCAGGTCATCCTTCTGCCCCGCCAGAGAGGGGGGACGGCCTGTGGGACTGTCCCGGATCGGACTCCGAGGGCTACTGAGGCTCGTCGGTACGAGGAGGCCAGTACCGTGAGGGCAAACACGAGGTTCGGCGCCGACCCTGAAGTGGTTCGGAGCCGAACTAGGTTGCTATCTTTATCTTTCTGAGTGGGAATTGTATCGGGCCCTGGTTGGGCCTCAGGCCATTTTTACCCTGTCACAACATTGAACTTACTATTCTAAGGACTTCATTATGTTCACTTAATTCACAATAAATAACGCAATAAATAAAATACCTAAATATAAAATAAATGTCATGATACAATGTGTAACACCCCGAATTCCAAATAAGGCTGAATTCGAAGTTCCACAGGATCTTTACACTTCACTTCGTACAATTTTACAAAGAATTTTGAAAATTTATATTACAACATAGTCTTTTACATTTAATAACACAGCGGAAGGTAAAATGAAGTACAATAATGAAAAATATACAATTGTAACAACTTTAACATTTAAATAATCATCATCATCAAATCAACTTTATATATTCTTGTCAATTCCAAGTCCTATATATAAAACTGTCGGCACGTCAGTTGCTTACAACAGACGAAAATATTATACACGGCCATCCTCACTATGCCAAAAGTATAACGATCTTCAATACTTTAACAAACCACAAACTTGAATGTAAAATAAAGTGTTAAAAGTGACTACTCTAAACATGTAAGTCTATGCAATGCCCTAATGCCTAATGCAGATGTTTACGCTAGGATGACACTAATACATACTTGTTCAGATTCTATGCATCCCATACTACATAGGTCCGAGGGCAAGCACCTACGCACTCCACATTAAAGGGTTCGATCCCTCGCCATGATAACTACCCAGTAATAAAATAAAGTTTAGACATTCCACGAGTACGGATCCCAGTTCCGAAATCCACCGCCCGACTATACAGAATCCTCATCGTGCGAATATCCCGTCAGTGTCCATGTAGCCCCGATATACGTATATACACTAGAGTATGGCATACTATCCGCCCGACTACTCATAGTCATGGATTTAAATTAAAGCTCGCTTCCATCGGAAGCAACCACAGTCCCGGAATCCACCGCTCGACTGGGTCTATAGTCCCGGAGATCCACCGCCCGATTATATAGAAGCCCTCCACTCATGCTTGCCCAAGTTTACTACATCTTCACTTAGTGCCTAGCTCTTAAGTTCAAGACATGAATAAATTATAACACTTAGAGTTAGCTTTTTTCCTACCGAACTTAAACACAAATACAGAGATAGCTCACATAGCCATATCTCAAAATAAATCAATCATTTAATTCAACATTGCCGGTACCCGGGGTCTCACTAAATCTCTAGATCACAACCTTTCATGTTCTAGAATTCATGGGTACTCATACCCTTCAATAATCATGTATTAAATTTCATTGTATTCATATCTTCAACTTTATTCATAACTTAATCAATCTCTGACTTTTGTGTCATTCATGAAACTCTATTCATTCATTCACAATCTTTCAAAAAACATTTCTTTTGGACTCATAACATAGATCAATTCATTTCAATTTTCATTAGCAATTTAGTCACATATTGTATTTTATACACCATCAAGTATTCTTAATCAACCAAAATAATTATAGAATCTCATTAAGAGAAAAATCAATTGTATTGCAATATTTTACTTTTCTCCTAATCAAGATAAAGATCATACTCTTAAATAAATTTTTCGAATTCATCAACTCATTATCTATATCAAATTCCACTTTTAAATTCTCACAAAATACATGAAATATCATGAAATTATTTTTTATAAACTCTAAATCATTATAGGGGAATATTACAAATTTTCCCAAATTTTTATTTGCATTAAAACTCTTCCTTAAAACCAAAAACACCCAAAAAAACAAAGTGGAGCTACCGGGTTTCGAACCCAAGCCCCGCCCGCCCAAGGCTACAGTAACCATCCTATGGCGCCACCGAAGACCAAGAAGTCCAAGCGACTTCGCTGTCACAAAGGAGGGCCAAAAGTCCTAAGGACTGTGTCTCAGTTCTTGGGTTTAATAAAACAAAACAAAAAGAAGGGGACTGTCAAGTTTTGAACCCTGAACCCCAGACCAAACCCGGCTACAGTAACAGCTCTAGAGCGCCACCGATAACCAGTAAGTCCAACCACGACTACTGATATGAAAATACACTTCACATAGTTTTGTTCGTACTGTACTGTGATTAGTTTTCTTTCACAAAACTCGATCATTCAATCGATCTATTCTTTTAATAGACTGTAAATAATTTTTCCACACTGAATTTGTTTGAAAAACAGTAAACAACGATTTTCAACTCTTATTATAAATACACACACACACACACACACACACACACACACACACACACACACACACACACACACATATATATATATATATCAATTCATTTTTCTCTTAATTGCACAGATCAATTTGCATTTCTCCAATTTTGAAAAATAAAAAATTGTATCTCTTATAAACCACTTTATGAACCCATTTGTACTAATTAAAAAGTTACTAGTGAGGCTAACACATATCTCTTGACTACAAAGGAAACTTTAAAACTCTTTCATGCAAGTTACCATATTCGACATTATCATTCAAACATGTATAAACTTGTAAAATTCATGGCAACAATTCATTTGTTAATACTTTCTTTCCTCTTATTAATTATCATGATATCTAACCATTTATTTGAACACAACATTATTTCTACAATTCATGGCATAATCACAACAACATGAGGTAAACTACATTAATCACATTAATTAAGTCTACACTACTCAATGTCAAAACTAGCATGCGCATCCTAAATTTAGAAATCATTAAGACCACCCACCTCTTAAGAAGATTTGCAAAATGAAGAGACACAAGTCCTAGAGACTCCTAGCTCCAACAAGATCACCTAGCCCTTCTCCTCTTAGCAAGAGCACTCCAAGCCTCCAAAATGCAACACAAGAACTCTCTAACTCTCTTTCTTTTCTTCACTCTTGATTGTAAATTTTGGTGTAATGAGAAAGACATGGGGGGGGGGGGGGGTTATTATAGAATAATTGAATGGCTAGGATTTGATCTCATCATCAAATAACTACCCACTCACCACTCTCCCACTCTCTCCACTATCTCCACTCTCCAAATCCGGCCTCCCCTCTCTCTTGGACAGACACGTGCACGTGTAGTGCACAAGTGCACACCCACTCACATTTTTTATACAATTCTATAATTTTATTTGTGTCAAAAAGTTGTTACATATCATATGTGAGTGTCACGCCCCGCTTTCCAAAATACGGGAACACAGGCACGTAACTGAGGCCCAGCAAATGATATAAGTATGCCAACTCATATCATCCATAAGCTGTACCAGTCTTAGCTCAACAATATAAGAAAAATGAATCACAACCACGCAAGAAACATGATCACATAAACGAGAATGAAATTCAATAACCAAATCTGGAATATATGAACTTACCAAATAGCTCAAGAGACTCATGCTCCAATTGTAGAAGATCTGCTAATCAAAGCCTCCTAGAAATTCTCCTTGTGCACCTGTACTCGATTATCTAAAAAGAAAGAATAATTTGTCCTTGGAGCAAGTACGGACAGCAAGTAGTGAAAGCAGAGAGTAAAGAAGTAAGCTACGTGTAGGAAATATGAATCAAGATCAAATTGTAAGATCAATAATGGTACTAATAGCAATGGTCTTAATCAAGTATATATGCATGTCAACTAGTTCTATTATCAAGTTGTTTCTCCTAACTAGTGCACGTACTACTGCATCCCATACTACAGGTTCGATGCACGCACAGCAGTATTCGTTTTAGACTTCGTGGTGAGGTCTACAGAACGTGTACTCGGGTATATCACGACAACAAGATAACAAGATAACAAGTTCACGTCTCCACAAGTAATTCTCCACCTTCCATGCCAAGTTCATATAACAAGATAACAAGATAACAAGTTCACGTCTCCACCTTCCACGCCAAGTTTTCATGTAACAAGATAACAAGTTCACGTCTCCACAAGTAATTCTCCACCTTCTACGTCAAGTTTTCATGTAACAAGATAACAAGATAACAAGTTCACGTCCCCACAAGTAATTCTCCACCTTCCATGCCAAGTTTTCATATAACAAGATAACAAGATAACAAGTTCACGTCTCCACAAGTAATTCTCCACCTTCCACGCCAAGTTTTCATGTAACAAGATAACAAGATAGCAAGTTCACGTCTCCACAAGTAATTCTCTACCTTCCACGCCAAGTTTTCATGTAACAAGATAACAAGATAACAAGTTCACGTCTCCACAAGTAATTCTCCACCTTCTACCGAGTACATTTTCTGAGACGGTCCACTACTAGGTCAGCCCTTAGAAACCCCAGCTTGTTTAGTATTTTATTACTAAGTCATATATCTATATGCAAGTGGTTATAAGAAGGTCAAGGAAACGGTGCGAATGCAGCAACATGATGCATTACACAATAATAAACAAGAACTAGTAAATCTAAAACAACAATTCTCTTTATATTATTTTAACTGGTTCCTAATATAACTGGGTCGAAACCTCAGTACAAGACAGACAGGCAGCATCACATAAATGTTCATCAAGTGGGCAATTATTGAGTTATTGTATCATGCATGTATCAAGATTAATGTACAACAAGTAGTGTGAATTTTCCAAGTAAACAAGTCAAGTGAATTTTTCCAGTAAACAAGTCAAGTAAATTTTTCCAGTAAACAAGTCAAGTTTATCATGTCGATTTCAAGTCACGAGATCTCCAGTAATAACATGTATTTAATCACGACGTGTTTTCTCATGTACAAGTTTATTTATTTTATTCATGTCAAATGTATGTCTAGGCTTGGATTTGAGTCAATGGATAATAAAAGAAGTCAAGAGTACGTCGGGTTAGCTCGTGTAAACTCTCGATACTCCTAATGGAAGGGACATAAGGCAGAGTTAACGATAAATAAATTGGAACTACTTGCATAAGAGGTCAATCAATCTTGAACTAGAATAAATAAAATAGTTCAAGTGGACTTGCCTGTTAGTTGACGACGATGAAATTGAACACTAGAATAACGGGATCAATATCCCGGGTAGTAGAACACGTGTGAGATGTGTGGCAGCCACGCCAAGTCCAAAATAGCAATCAGCAACTCCACAGAGCAAACTCCAAAATAGCAAACCTCCCAACTTCACCAAAACAGTAACTCCAAAACAACTCACCACCCAACCCACTTCTCAAACACCAACCAGGGTCCCCACACAACACCAAACAACAAACAAATAGTCTATTTCTCCACAAACAGCAACTTAGATTAATTCCCAGAACACCAACAGTAATATAATTAGATCCCTTCTTCTAGCCAACACACCAATACACCACTATACTCAACAGCAAATCATTAATCCCCAGTACTGACTAATCTCTCTGTTCTTCTCCTCCACTTCGACACACACACACACACACAGAGAGAGAGAGAGAGCGTGGAAGGAGCTGTGACCAGCGACGGGGTGAAGGCTCAGACAGCGGCGAGCGGGAAGCGCTCGGAGGCAGTGGCGACGGTGCAGACGGTGAATCTTCAGGCAGCGGCGCGATTGGAGGGGGAGTGAGAGCTCAGGCGGCACTATGATGGAGAAGATGAGCGGGAGGCACTCTGAACTGGCAGTCTCGACTGAGGGGCAGTCGAGGGGACGATGGGTCTGGCGGCGAGATGAGTGGCGCGACGAAGGGGACGAGCGGAAGAGAGGAGCGGCGGAGTCGATGGCGGAGAGCAGGGCGGTCGCAACTTCGGTTGGAGCAACAAGAATGGAAGCAGAGGTCGACTGGGGTCTCAGTCGGGGGTGGGCGACTGGTTGAGCGGAGGAGGCGATGAGCAGCGGGGAGGCTTGAAGGCGGCAATGGCGAGGTGGAGATGAGCGGCAGTAATGGCAGCGGGGTAATGGAAGTCGACTGGAGGGCGCTGTGGTGATGACGACAATGGGAAGACAGGGGAGACGACGTGGCGAAGTCGACGGGAGGTGCAGAGTGGAGACGAGGTGGTTGCGGAGGAAGGGGGAAGACGAGTTGTTGGGTTTGTTTGGTTCTGTTGGTTTTGATTTGTTTGGTTTGTTTTGTTTTGTTGGTTTAAACAGAGAAGATAAGGGAAGAGAGTGTACGGGGAGAGAGAGATATATATTAAAATAATAATTATAATGTAGTGGGAGTAGAAGGTGGGGGTAGTTACTGAGGAGTAGGGAAATGTGTGGGGGAAGTTAGAGTACGGGATTCAAGAGTGGGGAGTACGGGAAAGAATTCTATAGGGATAGATGTAGGATTAATCTGTACAAGCATATAAGTTCTGGGTTAGTGGGCTTTAATAATTGGGCTCAAAATATTTAAATAAAACATTTGAATTTTGGGCCAATCTTTTGGGCTCAAATTAAATATAATAAAATCAAATCAAATACGAATTTGGGTTTTTAATAGACAGTTGGATTTCATAAAATAGTTTACTTAATAAAATCAATTAGGGGAAAATAGTTATAAAATACTGAGGGTTCAAATACAGAAAAATACTTTGAAAAATACGTATTAATGGAAACAGGGGTTACAGTGAGTCCATGCACAACTAATTGTAGGATTAAGTTAATGGGCTTGTCTTGTGGGCTTGTTTTTAATTTAATTAATTAATCTAGTTGGCTTAGAATCTATTCATAGGCCTATGAATTTAATAAAAGACTAAAAATAAAAGGAGACTCATGCATACTACTAAAAATAATTTTGAATGAGAGGAAAGAAAAATACAGATGAAATTTACACGTGTATTGCACGTGCAAAGAATTAAAAATATATTTTTAATTAAAAAAAATTATACGGAATGTTATACAATGTAAACTAGTAATGTCAATACAAAACTGACCTCTAGGACATACACCAACAGGTAATGGTGGTGGTGGTTGGTTGGAGGTGGTGGGAGGTGAATGATTTGAGATATGAGAAGGAGGGGGGTGGAGGTTGGTCGGATTTAGGTGGGAGGTGAGAATTCGAGGGAGGATGAGGTGGTGGTGGTGGTGGGGGTGGAAGTTGTTTGGGTTTGAAAATTTTAATGGAGAGAGGTAGGTGATGGTGATGGTGGTTAGTCGGAGGTGGTCGGAGGTGAAGGATTTGAGGTAGGAGGGGGGGGGGGGGGAATTGAGGAAGGAGGTGAATGATTGAATGGAGAAGGAAGTGGTGGTTGTGGTTGTTGGTTGGAGGTGGGGCAGATAGGGGAGGATTCGAGAAGGTGTTGGTGGTTGACGGAGGTGGCAGTGGTTGATCGGAGAGAAAGTGGGAATTAAAATTAAAATTAATTTAATTATAAATTAAAATTAATAATATTATTAAAATTAAAATTAATCTATAGAATTAAAAATAAAGATGAGATAAAACACTAAATTAATGATGTGATTAAAACTCATAATGAGATTAAAGTTAATGAAGGAGAAAAAGAAGAAGAAGATGATGGTGGTGGTGATGATGATGATGATGGACTGGTAATTTAGTAATTAAAATGAACTGATAGGGATATTTTAGATATTTCACACAAAAGTTAACAACATCATAGCGGAGTAGACCAAAATGCAAAAAAACTGACGGCGGTAGGGTTTAGTGCAAAAAAAAGTTGGGTATGGTTATCTGCCAAACATGTAAAATTTAGTAGGGTTAACTTAAATTTACCCGGACTAAAATGGCTATGTACATAAGAGAAATTTCAAATGAGGTACTTGGATAATCTAAAGGTAGAAGATTGCTAACCAAAGAAATATGGTGGTGGTAAGAAGAAGTCCAAATTATTGTGAGATACAAAGTTCAACCTTCAAAATATGGTAAAAGAATAGAAATGAGGAGAATTTGGAGAGATATAAGACCGTAAGAAGAAAAAAAATTAAGAAAGCGGTAAGAGATGCAAAAAAAAAGTTTATGATGATTTATACACAAATTTAGGAACAAAAGAAGGAGAAAATAACATTTATAAGCTTGCCAAATAAATGGATATGAAAACAAAAGATCTGAATACAATTAGGTGTATTAAAATCGATGATTGAGTCTTAGTAAAAGATGAGAAAATTAAGGAAAGATAGCAAAATTACTTTGAGAAGTTTTTAAATGAAAATGTTGTAGGCAACTTAAATATAGAGGACTCGAGGGAAGGTTGAGAGCATATGTTTTTTCGTAAAATTAGTACCTCGGAGGTTCAAAATGCTATACGAAGGATAAAAATAGAAAAAGCTTTAGGACCGGATGATACACTTATTGAAGTTTGGAAGTGCCTTGAAAATGTAGGAGTGAGTTGGCTAACAAGATTATTTAATGGAATTTTGAGGACTAAGAAGATGCCCGATGAATGGAGAAAGAGTAGTTTAGTATTTATATATAAAAATATAGGAGATATACAAAGTTGCTTCAACTACCGAGAGATTAAATTAATGAGCCATATGATGAAAACTTGGGAGAGAGTGATCGAACATAGACTGAGACTAGAAACTATAATATCTGAGAATCAGTTTGGATTTATGCATGTAAGGTCAATAATGGAAGCAATTTATTTACTGAGGAGACTTATGGAAAAATATAGAAAGAATAAGAAAGATTTACATATGGTATTTATAGATTTAGAAAAAATATTTGATAAAGTCTTTAGAGACATAATATAGTGGGTGTTAAATAATAAAAGAGTAACTATTCGGTATATTGAGGTAATTAAGGATATGTATGAATGGGCGAATACCACAATTAGAACACCCACAGGAGAGATCAGTGATTTTTTTCTATTATAGCAGGTTTACATCAAGGTTTGGTTTTAAGCCCCTACCTTTTTGCTTTGGTTATGGATGAATGGACGTGAGAAATACAAGATGAGGTGCCTTAGTGTATACTTTTTGCCGATGATGTTGTCTTAGTAGACGAGACTAGAGCAGGAGTCAGTGCTCAATTAAAATTGTGGAGAGAAGCTTTGGAAGCTGGAGGCTTTAGAATAAACAGAACTACAAATTTTCGGAACACAACTGAAGAAGTAGTGAAGCTTGATGGTCAAGAGATACCTAAGAGAGACTGTTTTCAATATTTATGCTCGATTATACAAAGAGATGAGAAGATTTGTCAAGATGTTATAAATAGGATCCAAGCAGGATGACTTAAGTGAATAACTGGCAGTGGTGTTTTGTGTGACAAAGGTATTCCTTTGAAGTTGAAGGAAAAATTTTATAGGATGACTGTTAGACCATCAATGATGTATGGAACAGAGTGTGGGGCAATAAAGAAGCAACATATCCAAAAAATGAGTGTAGCGGAAATGAGGATACTAAGATGAATGTGTGGTAAAACCAGGAAGGATTGAATTAGAAACCAGCATATACGAGACATGTTAAAGATAGCTCATATCCAAGATAAGTTAAGAGAGAATCTCCTCAGGTGGTTTGGACATGTCACACGTATACCTAGTAGTACCCCATTAGAAAGAGTGATTTGATAAGTATTGAGGGTATAGTTAGAGGTAGGAGAAGACATGAACTTAATTGGGTAAAAATAGTGAGAAAAAATATGATAGCTTGTAACCTTACAAAAGATATTGCGCAGTAGAATGGAAAACCAGGATTCATGTTGCCGACCCCAACTAGTTGGAAAAAGGCTTTGTTGTTGTTGTTATTGTATTTAGGATGAAACATCATGTTTCGTCCGCTATAATATGCTTATTGTTATATCTCTTTCAAATATAGCAGTCTATTGTAAAGAAAAGGTAAAATATGGCAGAATAGCATACGATTGCAACTCTCTCTTTGCTATAAATTAAATGCATAATATGGATATATAACACATGATTGTGGATGCTCTAACACAATGGGAAAATGGAATTTCCAATGGAGAGAAACAAATCATACGCTACCATAAAAGTTCTCCTTGAATCAAGCATATTTCCATTCTATATGCTGTCAAATTGTGGACATCCAGCATCAGAAAAGCCTGAATTGTTTGGTACTTTCTATTTCTTGAAGAGAACCGATAGATGCCACTTTATTTACCTTTCTCTCATAGAATTGGTCGGTATATAAATTTTTAAGATAAAAGTAGAAGTATGGTTCGTTGGGTTTAATTAGGGATGGAAAACGGGTCGGGTCGACCCGTGAACCACCCGCGACCCGCTCGTTTAACCCGGCCCATGAAACCACGGTTCGGGTTCGGGTCGAACCCGTTAACGTTAACGGGTCGACCCAGGTCGCTAAAATAACGAACCCAACCCGCTCAACCCGGCCTGGTCACCCGCGAAAAAGGACCTAACCCGCTTGCCAACCCGCGGGTCGGCCCGCTGGTTGCAAACTGTTTGACTCGAACGGGTTAAAGGTTCGACCTGCTCCGGGTCAACCGATAACCCGCGGGTCCAACGGACAGATACTGTAGCACAACGGCTCTTTTAGCTGTTTTTGGTGTTTTTTGTGTTTTTTTTGGTTTATTTTTACCCTATAAATACCCACCAAAACTCAAACAAAAAATTCATACCTTACTCTCTTACTCTCTCTATTATTATTACTCAATTTATTTCAATTTGTGAACAATTGAACAAACAAGCTAGCAAGTCATATACACGATCAACATCCGATCATATCAAAGTCAAAATTCAACAACGTCTTCAAGTCTTCAACTATCCTCCAACTCCAAGTGATCAAGTCTTCTACTCTCCTCGAGTCTTCAATTCCGGATTTCTACTTCTATTTCTATTCTTATTTTCACGGGTTTTTTTATATACGCGTATCCACGGTGAACGGTATCAAAATTTAATATCACTCTTCTTCAATTTTTATTATTTTTGTAGTTATAATTTTTGGTATCTTGTTTGTTTGTTGGTTTTTTTTATCTTCTCTCTCACAACCCTCTTGTTTTCTAGATTTTTTTTGTAACTTATCGCCTCTACATTGTGTAGTTTTTTTTTTACATACACTACTACATATAAATATGTCTAGATCACGCGGTAGCGGTCGTAGCCAAAGTGGACAAGATTCCACCGGCACTTCCGTAGGCCACCTTGTCCCACAAGTGAACTCGCCGAGGAGTACCATGATCCTCCTACCCAACAATAAGGTACACACGATGAGTTTGTAGGAGACATACAATTAGAAGAAGAAGAACAACAACAACCAACCGAAACAACACACCCCCTAGTGGTAGGAAAAGTAGAGGGAAAAGTAGTGATTGGCATAAATTTTACGATTTTATCCCGGACGAAGAAACTCCGGGTATAAGTTTGAAAGTTTGTAAAACATGTTCTAAGCAATACAAATTCAAGAGGGGTGATGGCACGGGTACAATTAAGCGACACATCCTAAGTGTTCATAAAGATCTTCTTGTTGACCTATCCGACCAACAAAAAATTTACCCTAGGACCGGTCTAGTTGATAGTCGCCCTTATGATCCCGATCTTGTTCGTCGGGAAATGACCCGGTTAGTAATAAAGGAAAATTTACCATTTTCCTATCCCGAGAGTAAGGCCTTGGAAAATTTTAATCAAACGGCCTTAAACCCTCATTTTAGAAGAATCTCGAGAAATACTTGCAAATCGGATTGTCTTAAAATGAACAATGAAATGAAGGACTCTTTGATTGCAATTTTATGGAGTTTAACTTCGGATTGTTAGACGGGTTGTAACAATATTCCAATGATGGAAATAACCTGTCATTGGATCGACAATGATTGGATTCTTCAAAAAAGTATCATATCACTTGCCGCATTGCCCTATCCCCATAGTGGCGTTGAAATAGCAAATCGTATTTTAGAAATTTGTGATGTTTTTCATATTCGCGATAAAATTATGTGTATTAGTTTTAATAATGCATCTAACAACAACGCATCAATTAATATTTTAAAATTCGCATTAAACAATCCATCCGACAATATTTTTCATGTTAGATGTGCATGTCATATTTTAAATTTATGTGTTCAAGATCCATTAAAAATAGTCGATCTATATATAGTTATAATTAAAAATTGTGTACATTTTATTGCATTAAGTGACACCATATTTCAAGAATGGAAAAATTGGTGTAGGATTTCAAATGTACTTTTTAGAAAATTTCCAAAGGATGTCAAACACCAATGGAACTCTACTTTTGATTTACTACATGTTGTTACCGAATATAAAGCATGTATAAATGATTTTTGTATCGCAAAAAATATGCCAAATTTTGAAATGACTCCTCCCGATTAGTTTTTTGCCGAATCTTTGTTGAAATTTTTAGAACCTTTTAAAACCACAACTTTAAAATTTTCAAATCATATGAATTTACTTCTAGTAGCATTTTTATTTCTATAGTTACTATGATGCAAACTTTTAACGAAATGTTAAATGATGCTTTTGTTGGTGATATTGTAAAACCTGCAAACAAATTTTTTTTGAAGTATTTTAATCCTCATCCTATGTTGTTTCGTGTTGCTACCGTTATGGATCATCGTATCAAATTAAAAGGTACGAAGAGTTTGATTGAAATGTTTTTTTGCATTACTTGGGGAGGATGTAGAAAAAGAAATTGATTGTGCTTCTTTTTTAGTTAAATTTGAATCTACATTAAATAACTTGTATGATTATTATGATAGATCTTTTGCTTCTAGTAGTACAACTTCTGTAGTTAGTTCTTCTTCTGATACTTCTAAAGGTAAGGGTAAGAGTAAATTTGATGATAGAACATTTAATTTATTTACACAAATTCAATCCAAAAAACCTAGGACTAATCAACCAGATAAATTAAATTGGTATAACCAACAAGATTCTGAGTCTTCTGTTTCTTCACTAGATATTTTACAATGGTGGAAAGACCATGAACACACTTATAGTATTCTTAAATATATAGCTAAAGATCTACTAACTCCTCCTGTCTCTACAGTTACTTCTGAAAGTGCATTTTCTTCAAGTGGCAGGGTTCAAACTGATTACAGGAATCGCTTGAAGCCCGACTCATTAGAGATGCTCGTTTGCACAGAAGACTGGCTGAAGGCTGAAGATAGGACACATAGGAAAGCATAATCTACGTTCACAAGTGGGAGCAACTCGCCGGAAGAACAACAACAACAACAACATCAATAGCAACCAAAATGAAAAATTCAAGACCAACAACAACAAGTCAACAACAACAAATTGAAGGCCATCAAATTGAAGACAATTGTAAATAGATAAAAAAATTGTATTAAATCTTTGCTTGTTATTTCAAAATTCAAATTAGAAAAATTGAAGTAAATTGAAATTTTATATAAGAAATTTGTTAGTGTATACAACAAATTTGTGAAATCTTTATTTCTTATTACAAATTGTGAAACTTGTATAACTTGAAATTATATGAATAATATATCATTTTTTTTTGGCAATTTCACTCTTTCAATCTTATTGTTATTATTACAATTTTTAATGTTTATTATTTATTTTTTATTTTTTTTAAGTAAAAAAAATAAATAATAAATTCACTCTCTAACCGGGCCAACCCGCGACCCGACCCAACCCGACCCGGGTTGGACCCGATAGGGTTCACGGGTTGGGCGGGTCGCGATTTCATCTCTTCGACCCGGCCCCGCCCGGCCCGGTTAAGCCTCCGACCCGACCCGAACCCGCCCACGTCAACCTTCCACCCGGGCGGGTCCGACTCGACCCGGTCCGGACGACACGAATGCCAACCCTAGGTTTAATCATAAAGAATCACACATTTGAGGTGACATGCTAGCAATTCTCCTGTTGTAGATGATAGCATGCCAAAAATAAGTTAGTCTTTATTCTTCTTGATATTTCAATAAGATTCTTGTGCCTTTTCGTAAATAACTTATCCATCCAATGATTTATCTTTCAATTTATATTTTTTCTGGGTTTTTTGCAGAAAAATCACTGACAAATGTTAATAGTGTAATTTTATCACTCTGAATTTTTTATTCATCTTAACATCACTTATAAATTTATGTATATGTCTAAATACGGTTAACAATGTGTCGGATTGACATTTTTACTCCCCCTTCCTTTATTGCGTGCTTCAAAAAAGTTGTCTATAATTCTGGCGTAAAATCTTCTGCCGATATCTCAACTTTGGTGTTTGAGTGTAAAAATGCCATCAATCTACAAGACATGCTAAAATATATATGTAAAACACTCAGGTACTCAATCCTTGCTACAAATTGATAGTTACTATATGCAACAACCAAAATCTCAGAACTCATATTTCTCAATCAAATCAATGACTCAGTCGAGTTCAACTAATAACAAGCATGAGAAATTGGAACTAATATAGGAAAATGAAAGAGATCCAAGATGGATTCAAGGGATGGGGAATTGGAGAAGAAGAAGATGGTAGAAGATAGAACAAATTCTGTTAGCCCCTATCTCTTACAATTCCCTCTCTTATTTATACAATCCAAAACACAATAGTCAATTACATCCGGATCTTTGGTTGCCGCCTGTTACTGTTCATTTCTCGCCACTTCTGAATATGAATTCTACGTGCACTTCACGTGCTCAGCTTTACTCCAAGAACCTTTTAGGCACTCTTCTCACTTTCGCTGCCGTCCCTTCGCTCTGAGCTGCATCACTGTGCAGTTGACATTCACTATAACTCTAACCTTTACTATCATCAAATCAAGAATATTCATATAAATAATTCCTCAATCATGACTCTCAGAATTTATACACCTCCATGACATTTCTTCACCTTTTTCTTTTCCCCCCCAATGGCGTGAGATCAAGTAGGCGATAAAATGATTTCTTCCACAAACATACATTGGACTTGTCTTTTAGTGGTTATTAAGCATTTCCAATTGTCTTTTGGTGAGGGATGAACCAAATGATCGCTAAAAGACAAGCTCAATATATGTTTGGGGTAGAAACAATGTATGTGTAGCATTGCTCATCTCACTTGATCCGAAGGCCAATAGGCCCAACATGATTATATTATTATCGGGAAACTTCACTAAACCATACCCATGTTTCACATATTTGCAGTTGCAGATAACTATACTCATTTTTATTTTTGGCGGTTCCGTGTACTCCGTCCAAATTTTTGGTGGAGGTGTATACAGTCAATTTCAGGTATTAGAGTATCTGTAGTCGTTGGCTATTTACTCATTTTTTGGAAAAATAGAAAAAAAAAAAGGAGCGGCAGTCGTTGGCTATATACTTAAATTTTGGGTTGAACAATGGTCGGCTATATTTGGGAGACGATATATGATTTTGAAAAAAATAGCTGACGAAAATGATTTTTCGTCCGTTCAAACGGACGAATGATCATCTTTCGTCGCTGAGTTTTTTTTATTTCTTTTTTAATATTAGACGAGAAATGATTTCCCGTATGTTCAAAAAAATTTATTTTTATTTTAAAAAAATTTCGGCGGACGGGAAATCATTTCCTATCCGTTCGATTTAAAAAAAAGAAAAAGAAATGAGCAGGGACGGGAAATCATGCACTGTCCCAACCATTTCCTCACATTCATTTGGAAAAGTTTCTATAGAATACACCCTATAGAAATTTCTATGTGTATAAATTAGATTTTAATTGAAATTAATTAAGAATTAAGATTTATTTAAGCTTTAATATGATATAATTAGGATTAATTTAACAGTAATTTAGAAATTAATTAGAGCATCAGTAGTCGTTGATAGTTGATACCCATATTTTTGGTATTTGACAAATAGAAAAGAAAAAATGATTTTGTGCTGCAGTTGTCTGAGCCCAAATTTTGAGTTTTTGGAGTATTAAATCATGATGAAACATTATCTATCATCCCTCATTAAAAAAAATCTTTTTAAAAATAATTGGAATGGACGAAGGATGATACACCGTCCAAAAAAAAAATATTTTTTTAAAAAAAATGACGGGACAGGAAGTGATTTCCTTTCCGTCGATTTTAAAAAAAAACGAACGATGGGTTTATAGCCAACGACTGCATCACATAAATTTTCAATTTTTGAAATTTTTGGCAAAATAGCCAATGCACTGTAGATGCTCTTAGGATTTAAACTTTTTTATTTTTTTAAAAAATACAATGGACGGGAAATGATTCCCCGTCCGTTGCCTCCGTTGTTTTTTTAATTAAATTTAAAAAAAAAATAACGGACGGGAAATCATTACTCGTTCATTCATTTTTTTTAAAATTCAAACATAAAATTTGGGTTCAACGACTACAGCTGAAATCTATTTTTTATATTCTTATATGCTAAATACCTAAAATTTGACTCCGAACGACTACAGATGCAGATGCTAGATGCTAGATGCAGATGCTAGATGCTTTCATTCAGTGCTCTCTTCAACCGGTGAGTTTAGCCTTGTCAGTGCTCTCAGAAACCAGATCAATTAGGTCTGGATCGGCTCACTGAACACTTTCCCAATCTAAATGAATTCGAAACGCAAGACACGACACGAACAACACGAGACTTGAATCGACATTTTTGGCTTTTTTGGACATTTTTCCTAATATTTTGTTAATTGTGTTATTTTTCATAACTAAATATATTTATTACCCCATTCTATGCATTTATTATCTCATTCTTCTATTAAAAAAGATTTAAAATAAGATAGAGGGACAAATAAATAATTATTTTGAGTAACACATATTTCAACTATTTAAACAAATAGAAAAAAGGTTCAGCTATGAGAGAGGAGATACTTAGATCCGGTCGAAGTAGAGTAAAACCGTCCTTGTTATAGCTTAATCAGTAAATCGCAATAAGTTTTAGTGCGGAGTATACTAAATCGTTAAAAAATATGGATATAGTTATTTGTAATTTGGTAAAACATGGGTATAGTTTACTAAAATTTACCCTTACTATTTTCTGGTATTAAAAAATATGGGTCTAAACAGCGTGCCAATACCACCAAATCAAACCCTCTTTACGGCCCAACCCACCAACCAAAATATGACCGTTAAGAGACTTTCAAACCAAATTCGACCGTTGGACAAATTCACCTCCCCTTTCCTCCCCGAACAAGGAAACTCCCCCCTCCTATTATGATTACTACTCCCTCTTATATATAAACTAAACTTCTTGTAAAAAATCATTACACATATTTAGAGAGAGAAAGATAGAGGAAGAGAGAGATAGAAAGAAACCCCCTCAGTTCTTCTCCCGTCTTCTTCTCTTGCATCTTTTCGAGAATTTCGACAGAAAGAAAGAAGAAGAAGAAGAAGAAGAAGCCATGGCCACCAAGCATCAAGTTGCAGTTCCTCAACAACAGAGAGGTATTCTATTCTATTCTACTCTAATCTCTGTCAATAACCCTTGTTTTTTCATTCTTTGCTTTCATGGGTTTCTTGTTCTTCCATTTTTGTTTTATTAAAAAATGGAATAAAAGTCAATTCTTTTCCCCTTATTTTGTGGGTTTTTGTTCTTCTTTTGAACTTTGGGGATAATGGGTGATTATTTTGGTTGATTGGTGATTAATTAAGTTCTGTCTGTGGTTGAATTTGATTTGAATCTCATGAAATGAGAAATTTGAATAAAAGGAATTCATGGATCATTATCTTTTTCTATGGGAGAATAAAACTTTTTTGTTAAGTTCTTGTGAAAAAAGTTTGTTAATTTCCCCCTTCTGTGATGAATAGAATAATTGGCTCTTCATCCTTTCTAGTAAAAAAGATTGAGGATTTAGTAAAAAAGACAAACCTTTTTGTTAATTGTTTTGAAATTGTTGTGATGAATAGAAGTTCTGTCTTCTTTTAGGTACCCTTCTTCTGTTCTCTGATGAAGTTTGTCTTCTTTTTTTGTTGTTGTTGTTGTTCTCTTATGAAAATATGTCCTATAATTATTCAACAATCACAGGTATACCGAAAGCCAAGCCAAAGAATGCTGCTGCTGTACCTGGTCAAGAAGGGAAGAACCGCCGAGCCCTTGGGGATATCGGCAACCTTGTCCGTGCTGCAGTGGCTGAAGGGAAGCCTCTTGCTCCAATCAATCGCCCTATCACTAGAAGCTTTGGTGCTCAACTCCTTGCCAATGCCCAGGCTGCTGCTGCCGAGAACAAGGTATTTTGAAGTTTTTGAACCCCATTTTTTTTTCTTTCAAAACTTTACTTCTTGATTGTTTCTCTGAAAATTAGTTGATCATGTTTCTGTTGATAACTTCAGAAACCCGTAATTATTCCTACTGAAGAAGTAGCCCGAAAGGCTCTCGCCCAAGAAGTTAAACCGAAGGTGACAGTCAAGCCCAAGGCCGAAGTGGTCATTGATATCAGCCCTGACTCGGTTCAAGAAGGACTGAAAGGAAGACCTGTGAGCAAGAAGGACGCAAAGAAGAAGGTTCACACTCTGAGTTCAGTGCTTAGTGCTCGTAGTAAGGTAAAAGAAAACTATACCTGAGTTACTTGTTTGATTCTTGTTTAAAAACATTCAAGTGCTTAATTTAGTACCCTTTTTTTAATGCTTAAATAGGCTGCTTGTGGAATCACTGATAAACTGAAAGATCCTGTGCACGATATTGATGCATCAGATGTGGGTGATCAACTAGCTGTTGTTGACTATGTTGAGGATCTCTACAAGTTCTACAAGCTTGCTGAGGTAGATATCTTATATCCTTTATGGACTCTGTTATGTGTCTTTCTTTGTATATTGAATATTAGATTAAGTGCCAATTTTCTTATCGAATGCAGAAATCTAGCAGGCCTCGTGACTACATTCGCTCTCAAGCTGAGATCAATGAGAAGATGAGGGCTATTCTCGCAGACTGGCTGATTGAAGTTCACCATAAGTTCGAGCTAATGCCAGAAACTCTCTACCTTACTTTCTACATAATCGACCGATACCTGTCAATGCAACTAGTTCGGAGGAAAGATCTGCAGCTGGTTGGGATGAGCTCCATGCTCATTGCCTCTAAGTATGAAGAGATCTGGGCTCCTCAGGTATTTATTCAACCTTTAAAATTTTCTTTCTTAGTGATTAGAAATTTGTACTGAATACATCTTTTTGGTTGACAGGTTGAGGATTTCGTACTGATATCAGACCATGCATACAGACCAGAGCAGATACTGGCCATGGAGAAAGAAATTCTGAACAGGCTAGAATGGAGCCTAACTGTGCCAACTGCATATGTGTTTCTTGTTCGGTTCGTCAAGGCTGCAATGAGTGATAAAGAGATGGAGCATATGGTGTTCTTCTTTGCTGAACTGGGTCTGATGCAGTACGCAATGATCAAGTACAGCCCTTCAATGGTTGCTGCCTCGGCGCTCTATGCAGCCCGATGCACCCTCAACAAGACTCCTCTCTGGACCGAAACCCTCAAGTTCCACACTGGCTTCTCCGAGTCTCAGTTGTTGTATGTGCCTTCTTCTTACTTTCATATACCGTTTGTTCTTAAGTTGATGTGTCACATTTGTTGTTGTTTTGAAATTGCAGGGACTGTGCTCAGATTTTAGCTAATTGTCATTCATCTGCACCGGGGAGTAAAATGAAGGCAGTCTATAACAAGTACTCGAGTACTGATCTTGGCGCTGTGGCATTGCAGACCCCAGCAGCAAAACTTTTGCCAGCGTTGAAGGCTTCTCCGTCTTCATCCGCTTCGCTCACCGGGAGTGGACCAGAGAGTAACTGAGAGTAACTGAAGTTAGTTGAAGATATCAGAGAAATGGACTTAGATGGTAACTGAAATTTCAGGGGATAAATCATCTAACTGATGATGTAAAAATTTGATTTGATTGTATTTCTATTTTATGTCTGAATTTCTTTTGTACTCTTTCTTGAGTATTATGAATGGAGGAAGGAATTTTTTAAATTTGTTACACCAAATGGAGAAAGCATAATGTGGTTATTATGTGAATGTCATATACTGTGATAATTTCTTATCTTAGCAAATGATTCCACATCTAGAGTTACAACACTTTTTGGTTGGAGAACTCTCCCGAATGTACCTCACTTTGCATGAAGAATGAATGAGAGAGAGATTCTCATTCGTTTTGTTTCCATTGTGAAAGTTACCTAAAAAGAATCCACATAATTGGGTCAATTGTGGTTGCTGCAAAAGGTGCACTGCGTGCTCTCCGCACAACTAAATGGCATTCCTTCCTAAGTGAGTGTCTGGGGAGAACCAAGCTTTCTGGAGCAGGTTCACATCATCTAGGGAGTTCTGATCTCACATTTGCAGAGGCATATGGAGTGTTCAATGTTTAGGCCTTGTAGTTATAGTGGATAGAATAGATGAACCGTAGATGCCTACTTCAATGTGATGCTGCAGTGGTTGGAACCTGGTCAATGTCTTCCTTCAATGTGATGCTGCAGTGGTGGAGCCTGATCAATTCCTTCAATGTGATGCTGCAGTTGCAACCTGATGATCAGTTCCATGGCGAATTTGTCAAACTATTGTCGAATGCAGACTCAAATGGCCACTTCTCGTATCAGTCGGTTCACATAAGGATTGCGAATAATTCTCCTTATATCAGTCATTCACATAAGGAAGACTGCAATGCTTTGGAACTTTCCATTTAAGTGCATTGCTTAAATTGATTTGGTTGACATCGAGATAATACATTGGTTTTTGAAGACGAGTCCGAGTCATCCTCCCCCACCAGAAGATCATTGATACGAACCCTCTCCCAAATTATTCTGCCACTGTCAACATGGAGGTGATGATGTGATTCCTTATGTAAAGTACCTGTGTCTATGTTGCTTGACAAGTCTACCTCTGGATGGGAAGTTATTAGGCCACAAACTTTTTTCAGTAATTCACAAAAACAAACACAACAATGTTAAAAATAACTTCATGGCTTTGGACATGCCATTACTTCACAAAGCAACAATACAGTGACACCGTGGGGATCATTTGGTCTGAGAGCAAACATTCTATAAATTGCACTTCTTCTGATTGTTTGCTCTAGAGATTAAACATTTATATAATCCCATTTCATTTAGAGGATTGGAACATACTATCAGTGGGTTCTCTACAAAAAAATCCACTTAATTAGGGCTCAAAAGTTCTCTATGCAGGACAGCTGAGCAAATCATAGAAATTAACTAGATCAAAAGCAAAATGTAGTAAAACAACAGGGCATGTATCAACTTCCGATGGCTCCAGAGGAATATAAATATGATGCTGGCAGCAAGTAAAAAAGCAAACAATATACATAATGGATCTGGCAGATCTGCCGCATCATTAGTAATAACAGTAACAGCACCAGCTTCGAAGACAAGATCGAAGCATCAGAATCTTTAAATCCATAACTAAGAACGCAAAATGTCAAGAACAGATGACACATAACAAAAGATGGTCTTAGAGAATCAGAAGAATCAGATACACGTCAATATGAAATCTAAACTCCATGTGACTAAAAATAACATCCATAATTTGGCCGATGACATTTCAGCAATTTTTTCCCACATTCAAAGAAAAACTTGGTTCACACGAAATTGCTTAATATCCAAAGACTACACAGGACTGGCCTAATAACATGCGGGAAGGTCTATTTTTGGTGCACCTCTACCTTCTTCTTTGTCCACAGCCGATCCAATGCACTATCAGCATCTCCCTGTAAAAGAAATATGTCAAGTTAACATTTGCTGTTGTATGTCTCAGTGGTAAGGAAGCAAGTAACAAAAGTCATTTAAGACACTGTGACAAGACCCCAATGCTAAGCTACTGAATATTGGTGTCAGACTCAGATATTTTGTGAAAGATGCTAATGAATACTATTCTGATTTTTGACAGAGAATTCTATTAAGAGTTGTGCAAAACCATATGAACTATCACTCGCTAAAAAAGCTGCTCTTGAGCCTAACAAGTAACGACCTTTTCAGATGATAAACTGTAGAGGCCAAATCAAAACATCCTCGAGATGTCATGGTCTGTAACCACTGCACTTACTCTAGAATAGGACAGTGCTTGTCATCAGCTACGGCAAAATGCCAAAGAAGAAAAGAAGATGGTGCATGCTCTTGTGCATAATAAAGTAAATTCATTTCAGTTCTCAAAACTGAACGAACGATTATCATGGTTTTTCAGTTTTCATAAATTTGTTGCAAGAATCCCTCATTCATAACAATTGACAACCACACAAAGGACGAAGCCAAGACACCACTTAACAAAAGAATCAATATAAATATAGACTTCTTGTTCGAAATATATATATACAAACACATTATCATCAATCCTGACAGAAGATGAAATCAATTGAACTAATCATCAATCCTAAACAATCATAGATTCAATAACGGAAAATCTAGTGATAGAAACTTTAAAATTGTGGATTACAAAATATATGCAAGCATGGGCTAGCAGTAAAAACTCTAGCATGTTTGGAGAAATACCATAATAGGTAACAGGGTTAAAGCTCAGACATTCAAAAAAGGAACCGCACAAGTATCGCCTACACTAAGAAGTTTTTCCATGACAACAGAAGCTAATGACTAATGACTAGATTAAAGAAGCTAATGACTAACAACAGAAACTCTATGTCTTCCGCTCAGGTAGCAGATAGCAGCAATACCATTGAATAAACCAGTACCATACATATAAACTAAGCTAAAACATAACATAAAAGCATAAAAGAATCATTCAGCATGAACAACAATGAGGTTCTAAATGCTGGATTTTGATGTCTTGTCGGCCTAAGAATTTCCATCTGGGATTTCAGATTTTGGGAAAATTTCAGGATATTTAATAAATTTCGGGGTGGCATTGTCTGTTTAAAACTTATCTCCTAAATATGATTTACATAACCTACACACACACACCTGTGAATTCACAAAACTTAGGAGATAATGATTACATACAAATATGTAACATCAGCACAAAACATGCAAAATAAATGACCAGTGCCATATTTACATACATAGTATATCAATATAATCACAATTCATTAATAGAAATTCAGTCGGATTTGTTGGGTATTGTCAAAACTGCCCCTTCTCGACATAAAATGATATAACAGAGATTTTATGTCGTTCTGGTGTCCCCCTTTCGTACATTTCGGTCAAAATTTAACACAATTGGAGATAAATATTTATAAATATACATAAAACATGGGTGTGTACATACACATGCTACAAAAATTCAAAAGGAAAGGATTAGGACCTGAGCTCTGATAAAGCCAGAAAGTGCAAAGGTGCTGAACTGCCCGGTGTACATCCCATTCTCATCCAAGTGCCCGATATTGATCTGAACAGATGCATGATCCTTAGCTGTGATGATGCGGTTCGTTGCAGAGCTGCACCAAACCATATTTCAGTCTCCGACAACATTCGAGAAACACAACTCTCATAACAAATCTAATGCAACAAAAAAAAAAACAATCAATACATACCACTTCCTTGGGATGTACAGATCCACCAGCTTTCCCTCCTCGTTTTGCATCTTGTTACGGGATTAGACTGCCAACAATTACATCTCAATTAGCATGTAAAAAGTCTACAAAAAGCAATTAAAAAAAATATAAAACAATACCGACCAATATTTAGAGATTAATTATGCAAAGAAAATGAAATATGGGCGATTAGGGTTAGATGTTTACCTTGGATGAGAAAGAGATTGACGAGTCAAGAGATGATAGCGGCTAGGGTTTCTGTTCTTGCTGATATATTATATAACGAGGCAACTTCAGATCTCAGTCGCTCGTTTGCACTCAAATGGAACGGCTGAGATACAAATATACAATGTGTTTATATATTGAGTAACTAGATTTGCCTGTGGTCACGTGTCTTCGGAACGATACAGTATATGAAAGTCTTGTAAACGGTAAAATAATAATTATGTAGCTCAAGTTTGAAAAGGAAAAACAATAATTAGTTGTAAATAAAAGTCCATGTTTCCATTAGTATATGTTAAAAATAATTATAAATGGAGTTGTAAAATCCAACTTCTTAGAACTTTGAGTGTGAAAATGATGAAATTTAACTATTTATGAGATATTTGCTATTTTCAATGTAATCTGAGAAATAAAAAATGTATAAAAAATATGAAAATTTAAAACTTGAAATCTGAAAATATAAATTTCTGAGTAAATAGAGAGAGAATAAGAGAGAGATATATAAATAAATAAATAAATAAACAAAGGAATAAAGGAATTGTTTTGGGATTTGAATTTGAGTTTTGGGGAAAAACTTTTTGGCGGAAAAATATGTTTTGTGAGGTTAGATCTGGACCATTGATTTCAACTCTATTGAATGAGAGCCACTTGATAACTTTCTTTGTGTTTTATTATATAGATGTTTCATCCAACACCAATTTCACCACTATTTTGTTCACTACCTTAGGAGGCATACTCCTACTGGAGAATTCTCCCATCTACTCTATCTTTTCCTACCTATTGGAGTGTGCCACCTAAGATAGTGAAGAGAAAAATAGTGAAATTAGTAGTGGATGTAGCATTACTCTTATATATTAGACGATATTTGCATATTTCTTTTTCTCTTTTTAGTAAAATTGCATATCTTACCTTTTGTATTAGTATATTTTCATATTTGCCCTTCCAAATATAATTTATTTGCAAAACCTTAGCCATTATGGCATTATCTAGTCTTGCTTGCTTTGTTACAAATCCGTATCATTTTTCTCTTCCTCATAATAAAACTTAACTCATAATCTGCACGTGCAATGTACGTTCTAATTATTATTTTTAAATAAAGTAAATAATAAAACGTAATCTTGTCTCAAACATGAGACATTTCTTTATTCGTACATACTCTTTACGAATCACCCCTAGTGGCACCAACATTTATTTTATATGAGTGTCACTTTTGTAAATAATTATATCATAAATGAATTTGAACTTTGAAGGTATTATGGTAACTAACAACAGTTGAGTAAATGAATGGTTAATATAACTCCTACTTAAAAAAGAATGGTTGATATATTGTATACAAATTACAAGTTGTCTACAAAAGAGAACCCCAACTCTTCCTTTATATACACGTGCAATGCACGTATTAATTTTTAAAAAAAAACTAAGTAAAAACTCTGACTTACACGTGCAATGCATGTCTTAATAAATAAGATTATATATTTTTAAAAGTAAAATGTGAAGACTTTAATGGAAGAGATGGAGTTGCACGTGCGGTGCACGTTGGTAGATAGATTCACAACTCCAACTACTCCATTATAATAGTTATTATATATTTTATTATAGATAGATAGATATAGGTAGATAATTTACACGTGTGATGCACATTTAATATACTTAAAAAACTTAAAGTAAAAAATATGGCGTAGCGAGGACTCGAACATGAGACCTCCTTCATATTAGTTATGCACGTGCAATGCACGCGTTGGTATATATATTACAAATTTACAAATGACACTAAGGCCTTCTCCCATTATAATATTAGAGATTACTAGTAATTAGCATGTGCGATGCACGTTCTAATTAATTTTTTTTATATTATAAATAATAAAATGTAATATTGCCTCGAATTTGGGACTTCCCTTTGTAACACCCCACAAAATTGAGTAATAACAATTTTGCCCCTCGTGTGTTACGCACGTGTATTTGTATCGTTACGGGTAACATCGGTAATGTATTCTAATATAAAAATCTGTATTTTATATTTCGACTATTTACACACTTTCCGTTTCCTCAAAACTCATTTTTATCCTATTTTGAGCTAACTTAAACATTTATTTTTAACCATTGTGTTTTTACGTACATTGCACGTGCTTTAAATATACGTGTCGATTACGTATATTTTCCGTTACGAAAAATATCTATAACATTATTGTTCTATATATTTTGTATTTTGACTATTTTTTGTTCTCTCAAATTAATTTTAATATTTTTGCACGTGCATCGCATGTAAAATTTTTATGCACATTTTGTTACTAAATTTTTTTAAAAGTCATGTACATTTTTATTTTCATTTTACTGGCCACATTTATATTATTTATTTTTAATAAAAACCCATGGGCCTAAAGTCTATTTTAAAGTCCACTATAAAATTTATTTAAAATAAAAGCCCATAATCAATTCTACTCTTAAAATGAACACTTTTTAATACTACACACTTGTCATATAACAAACACCTAGCCTAGTAATAAACAAATAAAATTAATTAAAAGAATGAGAAGTGTGTGCATGTGGGGTGCACGTGCACGTGTGTGCAACCCAAAGGTTGGCTGGCCAAATTGGAGGAAGGAGAACAGTTTGTGAGTGAATTTGTGCAGTGGATTGTGTGAGTGGACAATTATGTGTGTAGTGGGGGTCTCTTCATCCACCCAATTAGCCCTATAAATGTTGGATGTATATGTATATTCTCATTATAATAGGATAATATTGTGTATATTATTCTATGGGGCAACACGGGTTTACACGTGTTATGTTTTAATATTGGAACGGGTTGAGTGGGCTAAAAGCCCAGTACCCTAAACCCAGTCTAATCTCTATATAAGCTGGTCTAGAGGTAGTGCCCTGTGAGATTCCAATACTGATAAGCAGGGTATAATATCTTAAGCGGCTAGAGATTAACCCTAACCCTAATTTCCCCAAATCAGATTTAACAATCTTAAGATATTAGTATCTTCTACCTCGGGCCGGCGCCGTCTCCGACCAAGAGTGCCGCCACCGTCGCCGTCGCTGATCCAGATCACCGTCGACAGCAATCCCGAACGTCGCGCAGTCGCAATCCCGCGCGCAGTTGCGATCCCGCGCGCAGACGCGATCAGAGCGCCGCCGTCGCGATCCGCTGGCCGCAGCCGTCGCGATCCAGAGCGCCGCCATCGACTTCCGGTCGTCTTCCTCCTCTGGAATCAGTCGTATTTGATCAGATCGAATCAAGTGGTTGTTCCTCCATTGCTGTTGGAGTCTGGCGTTAGATCAGATCGAATCCAGGGGTTCTTCTTCCATTGCCTTTGAGTTTGGAAGTTTGATCAGATCGGATCAGTTTCTTGACTAGTTGCTGTGTGCTCTCCAGATTTGGTCCATTCTAAACTCAGTTATTTTTCTCTTTACTAAATCACATAAGTAGTAACTGTTTAGAAAGAACTCTCTATTATTGGGAATCTATTGTTTATTCCTTTGTGATGGAAAAACATAGTCGTCCGTACGAGGTTCCCAAATTAGAGGGATTCAGTAGTGCTGAGTTTAATAGTTGGAAAAGAAAAGCCCAATACGGGATGAAATTCATGAAAATATTCTATACATGTCAAACAACATATGATGAATGTGTTGAAGATGTTGACGATGCAACATGGGTAACTGATGAAGACTTATGTAGAGAATTCTTATTGAATAGCATATCAGATCGCCTTGCAGACGTGTATATGAAATATGAAACTGCTAAACAAATTTGGGATAATCTACTAGATGAATTTAAGAAAGAAGAGAAAGTTTCTAAGGCACATCTAGTTGATAAGTTCATGGGTTTCACTTTTAAAGAAGAAAATGCAATCCTTCCTCAGGTAACAGATTTAGAGAATCTGGTAGGGAAACTAAAAACTGAAAACATTACTGTGTGTGATGAGTTCCTTACTGGAGCAATAATTTATAAGTTACCTGCTTCGTGGCTATCTTTTAAGACTGAGATGTATAGGTTGCCTGAACAAATTAAACTTGCACATCTAAAACGTTGCATCAAAGTTGAAGATGAGACTAGAACTAGGATGAATTTGGAATTGGTCAATAAACAACTTTCTACTGCTAATGTGTTAACCAATACCAAACGCACTCCTAAGTTCAAGAAGAACAAGTTTAATTTTAAAGGTGAACCAACTAAGTTAGAAGTCACGAAGAAAATTGCTAAAAAGAAAGGGAAATGCTACAACTGCAGAAAGTGGGGACATCATGCTTCTGAGTGCAGGCTACCCAAAGTGGAACAACCCAACATGGAAAAGGTGAACTTGTTGGAGGGAAAAACTGAGCCCACCAATTTTCTTTGTGTTGTTGGTGATGTAAAGGCCAGTACCTCTGCTAGTTGGTTGTTGGACTCGGGAGCCACCTGTCATGCTTGCAACGATGAGACCCTACTATCTGATCTGAGAGCTGCAAATGAATCAGTTTCAATGGCAAATGGAGAATCAGTGAAGGTGCTTCAGACCGGGACAGCGAATCTCAGTCTCTCCTCAGGTAAAACTTTAATTTTACGAAATGTTAAATATGTACCTGCTTTAGCTAAGAACTTGATCTCTATTAGCTTACTAAATCATGCTGGTATGGTTGTTACTATGATTAGTGGTAAAGCTATCTTGTCTGTAAATTCTTTTTATTTTGGTTGTGCTTATTTAGTTAATGGCATGTTCAGAATTAGTTTAGCAGATGAAGTAATCAACAATATTAGTTCCAAATTGTGTAGTCCACATACATGGCATAATAGGCTGGGACATGTGAACTATGTTAAGATTCTTAATGTTGCTAAAACTTTTAACTTGCCGATTGACACATCCATTAAAGGTGACAAATGTGAAGTGTGTGCTCAAACAAAGATAACTAGAAGACCTTTTCGTATCGTCTCTAGGAGTACACAACTACTTGAGTTGATACATTCTGACATATGTGATTTCAAGAGTTTTATGACACAAGGAGGTCGGAAGTACTTAATCACCTTTATAGATGATTACTCTAGATATTGTCACATTTATCTGTTAAAAACTAAGGATGAAGCACTAGAAAAATTCAAAGAATTTAAGGACCGTGTTGAGAATCAGTTAGATGCTAAAATTAAAAGATTTAGATCAGATAGAGGTGGCGAATATGTTTCATTAGGATTCAGAGAATTTTGTAACTCACATGGAATCATAGCAGAAACTACAGCACCCTACTCACCACAGTCAAATGGTATCGCCGAAAGAAAGAATCGAACACTCACAGAGATGTTGAATTCTATGTTATTGACTGCTGGATTACCTTCACATTTTTGGGGTGAGGCTGTATTAACTGCTAATAATATTTTGAACATGCTGCCACACTCTAAGTTACCTGCTACACCGTATGAACTGTGGCATAAGCACACACCCAATTTTAATAAATTAAGAACATGGGGTTGTATTGCTTTTGTTAGGATAACTGATCCTAGAAGGCCTAAAGTGGGACCTCGGACAAATACGTGTGTGTATTTGGGTAGGGCAGTTGATAGTGCTGCAGACAGATTCTTAGATCTATCTCTCAACAAAATAATAGAATCAAGAGATGCAAAATTCTTTGAAGATATGTTCATCAAAGATAAAGGCATCTCATTATCTGAACCTGCAGACACTAGGAATGATCCACAACAGGAATCTAGATATATTTCAACTGACACTGAACCCTCACATAATGTTGAATTAAGAAGACTCTCTACAATAGATAAAACACCTAGAACCTATGGTGATGACTTCGTGACATATGCACTAGCAGCTGACCCTGTTAGTGTTAAGGAAGCCTTAAGGTCTAGGGATGGTTTACTTTGGAAAGAAGCAATTGATGATGAAATGGATTCTTTATTGCAGAACAACACTTGGGAATTGGTTAATTTGCCAGTAGGGGCTAAAACTATAGGAAACAAGTGGGTTTTGAAGAAGAAACTTAATCCTAATGGAACTGTAGCTAAGTATAAAGCACGCTTAGTAGCTAAAGGTTATACTCAACAAAGTGGGGTGGATTATTTTGATGTTTATTCACCAGTTTGCCACATTGCTACAATAAGGATTCTTCTAGCCATAGCATCTATTGAAAAATTTGTTATTCATCAAATGGATGTTAAGACTGCTTTCCTAAACGGTGACCTCAATGAAGAAATCTATATGAATCAACCTGAAGGTTTTGTACTTAAAGGTTCAGAACATAAGGTCTGCAAATTAATAAAATCTTTGTATGGTCTAAAACAAGCACCAAAATTGTGGCATGAAAAATTCGATAAAACAATAAAGAGCTTAGGTTTTGAATCTAGTAATTCTGACAAATGCCTTTATTATCGTGATGAATCGAATAAAATTGTCATTATTTGCTTGTATGTTGATGACTTGCTAGTTGTTGGAAGTGACCTCTCTATTGTTATAGAAGTCAAAACCATGCTATCCAAACAATTCAATATGAAAGACCTAGGTGTTGTGGACACCATATTGGGTATGAGAGTGGGCTTTAGAAGGCAAGGAATAACCCTTAGCCAATCCCACTATATTAAAAGTGTGTTGAAGGACTGGGGATACAGTGATTGCAAAAGGTTTAATACACCTTATGATAATACCAAAAAGTTGACACCTAACGATGGTGCAACAGTGAGACAGTTAGATTACTCTAAACTTATTGGGAGTCTCATGTATGCAATGACGTGCACCAGACCTGACATAGCCTTTGCGATAGGCATGCTGAGCAGGTTCACTAGCAATCCTAGTCAATTACACTGGAATGCCCTTGAGAGGCTACTGGGATACCTAAACGGTACCCAAGAGTTTGCTTTGTGCTACTCTGGTTATCCTTCAGTACTAGAGGGATACTCTGATGCATCGTGGTGCTCAGGAAATGGTGACAGTAGGTCCACTAGTGGTTATGTGTTTACACTAGGAGGAGCAGCTGTGTCATGGAAATCTAAAAGACAACCTGGTCTTGCCTTTTCATCCATGGAGTCAGAACTCTTTGCGCTATCTTCTGCTGGTGAAGAAGCGGAATGGATAAAAGAGCTATTGTTAGATATTCCTTTGAGAAGGTTTAGAGTAACCACTCTCAGTCTTTATTGTGACAATCAAGCTGCAAATATTGTAGCTAACAACACTCTCTACAATGGTAAGAGACGTGTTGTGAGCCTTAGACAGGCCAAGTTGAACTATCTCATTAAACAAGGGACAATTGCCCTTATTGATGTACGATCAGAAAAGAATGTGGCTGATGCCTTTACAAAAGGACTAAGTAGAGATCTAATTATCAAAACTGTGGGGGAAATGGGGTTAAAAACTTTTGAGGATAAGTTTTAACACCCTAGTTATTTTGATAAATTAGAATCCAAAGTTGAGAGCCATAGAGTAGTTCAAACTTTAAGCATCAACCTTGACAGTTGACATGCTTTAGATAATTAGAAAAGTTCTATGTATTTATTGTTGATATATAACTTCATTCCAAATTTGATGATGTTATATATGTTTCAAAACTTACATAAAATTATCTTTTATTCCAAAAGAAAGCATGAAAATTTGTCGATGTGTTTTCGATGTTTAGAACTGTTGTTATATCATTCCAACTTTGATGATATATCTCTTTTATGGGGTTTATGTTTCATTCCAATCTTGATGATTCAGAACTTAACCATAATTGATCTAACAATTCTATCATTCCAACATGAAACACAGTATAGTTCTTGTGTAGAAACTATAATAGTTCTTGTACTTTATTTTGATAAAGATACTTGATTGTGATGCTTATGATGTACCTTTGCATATCTATGTTGAATTGTACTAAGTTCTTTAGCATGAACTAGATACTCTTATACATTTCATTTGAACTCTAAGAGAAGCGACTCATGAGATTTCTATGTGTTATGTTTAAAACAGATGGCAGCAAAGGCAATGGAAATGAATCAGTCAACTTTGATTTTGAGAATGATGATTTGCTCGATATGGAGGAGTAGACACAAAAGAACTCGCAAGATTTGTTTGTCAATTGCTTGGAGAAACTTCTATTTCAAGTTTAAGACTCTTTATTTGATTGAGCTTAAAACTTTTCGTTTATTTTGAAGTTTATTGTTTGGTTGAATTGAGATTATGATTTTGCTTTGTTGGTTTAGTCTTTGTGAACTATTCATTTATGATTTTAGAACTATTTGATTATTTTGGTTTAGTCATATTTGAACTATTCAAGTTATAATTGATTTAGTCTATGATCCATGTTCTTTATGATTCAATAATGTTTGAATTTTTTTGATCCAATATTATAACATTGCTTAGCCTAATATACTGAGAATATAGGAGGAGATTGTTGGATGTATATGTATATTCTCATTATAATAGGATAATATTGTGTATATTATTCTATGGGGCAACACGGGTTTACACGTGTTATGTTTTAATATTGGAACGGGTTGAGTGGGCTAAAAGCCCAGTACCCTAAACCCAGTCTAATCTCTATATAAGCTGGTCTAGAGGTAGTGCCCTGTGAGATTCCAATACTGATAAGCAGGGTATAATATCTTAAGCGGCTAGAGATTAACCCTAACCCTAATTTCCCCAAATCAGATTTAACAATAAATACCTCCTATTGTATGGATATTTTCACAAGAATCAAAAGAAAAAAAAAGAAAAAAAAAAGAAGAAGGGCGGTTCAGATTTTTCAAAGAGGAAGGAAGGCTTGCAGTTTTTGTACTTTGCTAAGGAGGAGGTTCATTCGTTGGAAGCTTTGGAGCTATCTTTCGAGGAGCTCTATTTCAATTTGCACCAAATAAGGTGGGTGATTTCTTTTACTTTCTAAATTAATGTAGTATGCATGTGTAGCTAGTGTATGGTTGAAATTGTTAACTTGCATAAGTTCTTCAATTATTTGTGGTACATATTGTGTTGATAAAATTGTTAGTAGTAAGAAATTATGAGAAAATTTGTATACTAATCGAAAGTTACACCATAGAATTGATAGGTTGCTAGTTGAAAATTTATTTTAAAGCATGTTGTATGTTGTTAGGCACAATTAATAAACCATGATTAGAATTGAGTATTTGTATGCATTAAGTTGTTAATTTTGTGCTTAGAAAATTGTGTGGATATTAGAAATGAATTATAAAGTCGATGGGAATAATGATAATTTCTAAATAAAAATGCATTCATGATGTGGTAATTTTTTCTAACCAAAACCTCTCATACTAGATTTATAAAAAGTGGTTATTACTAGATTTATAAAAAAATGATTATTTGAGTTAAATTGGGTATAATTTGGTGCTAATATGAATTGAATTTATGAAAACTATTTCTGGAAACTTGGGGACATGTTTTATGAACAATCAAATTGAAAGAAAAGAATAGAATTCGAAAAATAGTTGAAAGAATAAAAAATGAGATTTATCAGAAAGTAGAGTTATATGAAATTTAACTCCTAAGGTATCAGATATGATGTTTGGCTTTGGTGGCTAGCGGGGGCGCCCCTGTGCTTGGCATCGCCAAGTGGTTCTGGGGGTCCTTTGGTCTCGGGTTCGAGCCTTGCTGAGCACAAAAGTGCATTTTTGGGGTCTTTTTGAGTTTTAAAAATTTAGAAAAAATCATATAAATATTTTAAGATATTAAGGGAACAACTGAAAATATTTTCTCACTACTTTAGGTGATATTTTAAAAAATAAAGATCATATTCGTGTATTAGATAAGATTTGAATTCAAGGAAAATGTACATGATTAAGATTTTAAGAGTTGATTTGTAATAAAATAAAAGTATAATGAGGAGATTAAATAATGAACTTCGGGTGATGAATCTTAAAGTGATTGTGTTTAAAATCTTAATTAACTTTTTATTGAGAATTTTATTTGAAAGTTGGGATGAATATGAAGAGAGTATTGTGAACTGTTAAAATGACTAGTTTGAGATTTTACTTCATGATGAATAAATAAGAGAATGGATAGGAGAATTGAATAAATGAATGAATGTGAATTATAAGGGTATGAGTACCCCATGAAATTTTTTGAACATGAAAAGATGTTGATTCTAGAAGCTTAGTGAGATCCAGGTACCGACAAGTAATTATAATGATTAATTGATTTGAAAAGTGGCCAATATGGGCTGTCGTTCTCGGTATTTTGTTTAAGACCATTAGGAGAGTAAGCTAGATCTATGTGGTATATATTATTATTCATGTTTCAAACTTAAGGATAGGCACTAAGAGAAGATGTAATAAAACTTGAGCAAACATAAGTGGAGCGCCTCTATATAGTTTGACGGTGGACTCCAGGACTATAGACCCAGTTTGACGGTGGACTCCGGGGCTGTGGTTGCTTGCGATGGAGACGAGCCTTAATTAAATCCGAACTATGATTGATTTGACGGTGGACTCCAGGATCATGAATATTCGGACGGATGAGAGTTCGTTCTCCAATGTATATGCGTATACCGGGGCTTAGAGGGGCACTTGCAGGATGTTTGCACGACGGAGGAATTCCGTGTATCCTGACGGTGGACTCCACGGCTGGAGCCGTACTCGTGGAATGTCTAAAGCTTGATTTTGTTACCGAGTAGTTTTTCATGGTGAGGGATTAAACCCTTTAATGTGGAGTATGTAGGTGCTTGTCCTCGAACCTATGTAGAATGAGATGCATAGAATCCGAACAAGTATGCATTAGTGTTATTGTAGTACAATATCTGTGTTAGGCATTAAGTCATATCATACATTGCCATATTTAGGATAGTCACTCTCTTACACTTTATTGTACATTCAACTTTGTGATTACTAAAGTAAAAGAATCGTTATATTATGGCATAGCGAGGATCACTGTTTTATAACATTGCGTCGGTTGTAAGCAACTGACGTACCCACAGTTTTCCAGTGCAGGACTTGGATTAGCAAAAGGGCATGAAGATGAATTGATGCTAAAGATTATTTTTATGATTAAAGTTGTTGATGTTAAAGTTGTATATTTTATGTTGTATTCATTCCGCTGTGTATTTTGTAACAAACATTGTTATATGAGAAAAGGTTTTAATTTCCACTGTAAAATTATACGAATTGAAGTAAAAGATCCTGTTGTGCTACGAATTACATGTAAATAGAATTCGGGGTGTTACAGAGTGGTATCAGAGCAAACTTTAATAAGTAGTACAAAATATACAAGGGCGACACATTTTGGTGGACATTAGAAGTGTGAGTTCAGTTTATAGAGATTTAAATGTAAGTTGATTTATATTTGCGTTGCTCTATACACTGATATCTTCTCCTCTCTTTCTCTATTAGATGACTGGAGTCATGAATGATAAAGTTATGGAACTTGCATTCATGATAATCCCCTATACAATTGATGTGATATTGTATACGAGCATATTTTTCCTTGGTATCAGAATGCTGCAGTGGAAGCGTGGTGGGTTTGAATTTACATTCATGGTGCCTTACACGTGGACACACTTCCCTCTTTAACTTTTTTTCGTGGATTTTCATCGTAAAACTTTTTTTATCAAAAAAATAAAATAAAATAAAATTCTTATACTATTGATTCACTTTGATATTTATTATTTTATTTACAATCCTAATCTTAATCTTTTAAGTTCGACTTACTCGTTTTCTTTATTGATGTTTTATCCTCTTTGTTTCAATGCGTTTTACGTTACTTACCTAATTTTTCTATTTCTTTTAAGTATTTTTATTAAGGTACCACTTATCAATTTATTAGTGCCAACTATTTTTCAATTATTATGCTTTTCCAATTATTTATCGAGCTGTTTTACATTTTTATATTTTTCCTTATTTCGTTTTACTATTTATTTCTTAAAAAAATGTAACTTTTACGAACGAAAATTTTATGATATTATTATATACACATCATTGTAAAATTTTACTATTATACTTATATTATATTCTGTATTCTTTCAAATATAATTCCACACTCATATATTTTCAATTTTATCCAACATCATTTTCTTAAATTATTAATTCAATTTTTATCTCGTAATATATAGTACTAGTTTAGTTTGCGATTTTAATTATTCTACCGCGTATTACTTTGATAGATTTTGAATACTAAAGCCTATTAATAATTTATCCATTGACTATGTTTCTCTTTATCTTTCTTCCAATTGCGTAGTTTTCCAAACTATTTCACAATTAATGACTTAATTTATAATTTTCTTTTCCTCTAATACTTTACCTAAAAAATTTTTCGTATGAAAATTTCTTTCAATCTATACTATCTTATATGGTCACGTTTCTTTTATTACGCTATTTTCTAGTTTTCTTGTTCCGTTCTTATAAATTTTTTATACTCATAGTTTTCTTATGTAAGTTTACCTTGTTTGTAGGATGAGTGGTGGAGATGGTGGTGTAACACCCCATAATTTATTTTAAATTAAACATGCATTTTTTTATTTTTTTCACGTATGATGCACGTGCAAATTTTTATTCTCTTTTGTTACTCTCATTTACAAATTTTTAGCATGCATAAGTTTTTAATTAGCTTTCTTTTAATCCATGGACCTAAAGATTAAAATATAGCCCATTAGGAGAAGAGCCCATTAGGATAATTAAATTAATTAATTAGAAGTGAGCCCATGAATCAAGCCCATTAATAAAATCACAAATTAAGTTGAGCTTGGACTAATACATGACAAGTTACAACTTATAGTACACATTTAGAGTTATAGAATTGTATTTATATTTGTATTGTGCATTTTTGCATGCACACAATGGGCATTGGCCAGTTGCTACGCAAGGTGTGGCCGGGTTGGACTAGGTAGGGAGAGGAAAAGCTTGGAGGTTATGGGGGTTGAGATGATGAAGGGTTGGGAGCTTGAAAATGTGGGAGTTTTGGGAGTTAGAAAATGAAAAGTTGAGTGGGCTTTAAAGAAGAGAGTTATTAGGTGGAAAATTATGCATAATAAACCCTAACCATACCCTATAAATAGAGCCTCATTTCCTACTTTTTCTTTGCACAAAAAACATAATCAAAAGAAAAGAAAGAAAGAAAAGAAAGAGAGTGAGAGAAGTTCTATTGCTTGGAGGAAATTCTTGCTTGGAGAAGTCTTACTAGGAGGAGAAGGCTTTGCTAGAGAAGCTAGGAGCTAAGAGGAATCATCTTTTCAATTGTGGTTTTCAATCTTCTCAAAGGTGGGTGATCTCTTTCCTTTCTAGAATAGAAATTTGCATGCTAAATAGTTTAATGAGTAGTATAATTTGAATGAGATATATGTAGAATCCATGCTAGCATAATATGCAATGATCATGTTGAGAATTAGTGAACAAATTATTACCATGCTAATTAAAAAGTAGAGTCCTACTAAGGAATTAATCATATGAATCATGTTAAAATGTTTGCAAATTTGTATGTTTTGTTAAATGTGTGATTTTCTTTTAGAACTTGTTAAAGAACGATATATTTCGACATGATGATTAAGAAAGAAAAAGAAAAGAGAAAAAATAACTCTTTTTGGTGATGTAGGTTAAAGATACAATTTTTGCATGAAGGAGATTTTTTGAGATATTCATAATTAATTAAGAGATATGCTAGTTTTACCACAAAAATGTAACTAGTATAATAGAGTATATGAACTAGTTTTACTAGACATAATTTTAGTTTCGAGATTTGGAAAAAAAAAATGAAAATATGCATGCAAAGGAAAAATTATATAAAATGAAGTTATAATTTTCTAAAAATAAGTTTAAACCCTTAATTTACTGTTTTAATATTTATCTCAGTCCAAGAGAGACTTTGTTTCATTATTCTAAAAGAATGGATTATTTTCAATAGACGAGTTTTGGTAAAAGGAACTAAATTCAGAGTAATGTATACAAAAGTATATTAGTATAACCCTTAAACAGAAAATACACTTAGACTTACTGGTTAGCCAGTGCACAACATAATAAAACTTGTAAGAGGTCTTGGGTTCAAAGCTTGATAGTCACATTTATTTTATTTCTTTTAAATTAATCCCGAGACTGAGCATCAAAATATGTATCTTTCGGCATAGGAACTTGACACTAGGTCCTCTTGGACCAAACGACTAGCGGGTGTGGGGGTTTTCCTTGGGTGCCACAGCTTACGTGCAGCTCAGGTTCGAAACCTGTGGGCTGCACTTCTTTTATGGTGTATGATATTTTTTTTTGTTTTGGAAAATCTTTATTGGCTCTCTTTTCTCACTTCTCTAAAAATGAAAAATGGAATTTTATTAAATAGGAGTTGCATTATTTTTAAGTGTAAAAAAAATGAAAAGTTAGATAGAAAGATGAATAATGTGAATTTAAAAATAGATCCTTCTTTCATTAAGAAGTGTGAAATAATATTTTGCGAAGTGATTACTTTGAAGAAATTGCATTTATATTTTGTTTAAGAAATATTTTGAAATGAATTGAGACATCATATGAGCTTGAAATTGAGAGTTAAAATTTTATGTGATGAAGTTGTACTCTTGAAAGAAGTGATTTGCTTATAAAGATTTTTATTGAATAGATAAATCATGGATAATGACAAGATGTGATCTTTGTGAATAAAATTGAAGATGCAAATAATTTAAGTTTTTAAGACATGATTATTGAAGGGTGTGAATACCCATGATTCTTGTACATGAAAAATTATGATTTAAGATTTAGTAAGACCTCGGTTACGGGCGCTATTGAAAGAAAAGAGTGAGACATGATTTTGAGATATTGCTATGGGGCGATCTCGCATTTTTTGAACAAGTCTGGTAGGAGGTAAAACTAATTCTAGAAATGATAACTTAATCATGTCTTGAACTATATAACTAGGCACATAAGTGAAGATATAGTAAACCTGGGCAAACGTAAGTGGGGTGCTCTATATAGTCGACGGTGGATTCTGAGTCTATAGACCCAGTTGGTGGACTGAGGTTGCTCCGTGGGAGACGTGCTTTTATATTTCAATCCGAGACTATAAGGACGGGTCGGCGGTAGACTCCGGGATCTTGAGTGGTCGGGCGGATAGTTGCCATACTCCATTGTATATACGTATACCGGGGCTAGAGGGGCACTTGCGGGATGATTCGCACGATGTGGGATCTGTTATAATAGTCAGCGATGGACTCCGAGACTGGGATTCAAATTCGTGGAATGATCTAAACCTTGTCTTATTACTGGGTAGTTGTCATGGCGAGGGATCAAACCCTTTATGGTGGAGTACGTAGGCACTTGCCCTCGGACCTATGTAGTATGGGATGCATAGAATCCGAACAAGTATGCATTAGTATCATCCTAGTATAAAATGTGTGCATTAGGCATTAAGGCATCGCATACACTTACATGTTTAGCGTAGTCACAATCCAGCACTTTATTTGTTCATTCAATCTTTTGTGATTTTGCTAAAGTAGAGATCGTTATATGTATGGCATAGAGAGGATAGCCGAGTATAACATTTTCGTCAGTTATAAGTAACTGACGTGCCCACAGCTTAATATGCAGGTAATGAACTATTCATGACGGAATAAAGCTATTATGATGCAATCGATGATTTATTTGATAAAGTTGTACAAGTTATATTGTTTTCAATGTTGTGATCTTTTATTCTTCTATTGTGTAAACAAAGTGTAATGAACTCTGATGTACTATTGAAAAAGTTTTAAATTTCCTTATAAAATTGTACGAAGTGAAGTAAAGATCCTGTGAAATCTCGAATTCGGTCTTATTTGGAATTTAGGGGGTTACAGATGGTATCGGAGCATGTTTCACAAGTAGTAAAAATTTATAAGGAGCGACACCCTAGAGTGGACACTAGCATGTGAGCTTCAACTTATAGAGACTTAAATATATGTTTGCATTGCTCTATGAGATGACATTTTTCCTCTTTTTTCCTTATAAGATGGCCAATCAGCATGATCACCAGAATGTGGCACCTTGGTTTGTCCACTTGGTGGATGAAGAGGAAGAACCAATGGAAGAAGAAGAGGACCCAGAAGAAGAACCAGAGGAGGAGGGAGAAGAAGAACCATTGGAGATAGAAGAAGAATTTCCCGAGTTCAGGGAGATTACTCCACCTCTGCCTGATCTTCCCGAAGACTCCCCAGAAGAAGGACTTGTTCTAGATAACCCAAATGACATGGTTGCTTCTCTTTGACGGGAATTGGATGCTCAAAAGTGGAGAGTTAACCATTTGGAGTTACAATGGGCACAAGACAAGGAGCGCTTCTGGGAGCTGAATTTTCAAGTGTGCGAGCTTGAGAAGGTCCGACTCGTGAATGATCGACATTTCGCCAAGTTGGACCACATTACTCGCTGGGACAAGGAAGAGCGACAACAGAAATTTGAAGATATACAGAAGGAAATCCAAGAACTACAGGAAGAGTTCAGAGAAGCCAAGAGAAACCGTAGAATCTAGGATGTTTTTTTATTAAAGGATGTAATGGATGTATTGGAACAAAAGTTTTTCTTTCTAAATAAAGAGTTTAAATTTTGGAATGAATAATTTTTTTTTGTTTGTGTTATTAATGATGAATTTAATGACTCAGAAATGGCACGAAGAATCGGAAACAGCAAAGGGTATAGCGGTGAGAATGAGCTAGACTTGGAAACAGAACTAGCTCGTGTATACTAGACCCTAAATGCTCTCGATGCCAATATTCCCGATAATAGAGGACCAGGGCCAGTTATGCATGTACCCGAGCCAATCAAGCTGGTCGAGTCGTTCAAAAGAATGAAGTCACCGGTATTTGAGGGTCAGACTAATCCATATGTTGCTGATGACTGGATTAGGCAAATCGAGACAATCTTTGAGGTACTGGAAACCCCAGAGGCAAGCGAGGTGAAATTGGCTATCATTCAACTGTAAAAGGATGCAAGTGTTCGGTGGCAATTATTGAAAAGGAACTTGGGCAACGTACAACTCACATGGAAAAAATTCCTTGAAGAATTTAGGAGTCATTATTTCCCACTGGACGTCCAAGAAAAGAAGGCCATGGAATTTTTGAGCTTACAGCAGGGCAGTATGACAGTGCGGGAGTACGAAACCATGTTCAACCAGCTCTCCAGGTATGCGCCTGAGATGGTACAAGATGAAGCCAAGAAGGCACACAAATTTGAGCAAGAGTTGAGACCCAGTCTAAGTACAGGATGATACCTTTGGGCACTCGGAGGTTTGAGAAGCTAGTCAGAAGGGCCGCTGCAACTGAGTCTGACATGAACCAGTTCCAGGCTGTGCAAGTCAAGCGGAACAATTGGAACATGGGCAAGAGGCCTACAGGACCAAGCAACTTCATAAGTCAGCCCCCAGCACAGCGCTTCAAGCCAACAACCGCTAATGCTATTGCAGTGGCAGGAAGGGTACCCACTTGCTATAAATGTGGAGAATCAGGCCACATATCTTCTGGGTGCACCAAGCCGCAGCCGATCAGGATTTGTTTTCTATGTAGTAAGGAGGGCCATTTCCAATCAGCTTGCCCTCAACTTCAATGGGGAGGACCGAGTCGATAACAGTCCAACCCTGAACAGAAGCAGTTCAAGCAAGGGCGGGTGTTCGCCTTGACGGAGGCGGATGCAGATGATGTGGACCATGTGATCACTAGAGACATTTTAATAAATGGAATAAAAGCTTTAGTGTTATTTGATACAGGATATCCGCACACTTTTGTGTCACCTTAATTTGCAAAAAGATTGGGAGTTGAACTAAAAAAATTTCCTGGCAAGGTCTTATCTGTGGCTACTTCGTCAAGAGAGAACTTGACAACTGATCGATACTATGAAGGTTATGATCTCGAAATCGGAGGCAGGCTCTTGGGCATTGACCTAATTGAATTGGCAATTCTTGGAGTTGACGTCATTATTGGCATAGACTGGATGTCAGTGTACAGTGCCACTATTGAATGCAAGAGAAAGGAAGTTGTGGTGAAGGCACCAGGGGGACCAATTGTTACATTCCAATATAAAAGGAAGTGTAAGCAGATGGTGGCAGCTTTGTCAGAGCAGAAAGTTCTAGAAGAAGTGAAGCAGATCTCAGTTGTCTGAGATTTCCCAGCTGTATTTCTTAATAATCTACCAGGGCTTTCCCCTCATCGAGATGTAGAGTTCAGCATCACTGTTCAACCAGGAAGTGCACCTATTTCCAAGGCATCATACAGAATGGTACCAGTTGAAAAAGATGAGATCAAGAAGCAGATCGAAGAATTGTTGAGCAAAGGATTCGTCAGGCTAAGTGCATCACCGTGGGGAGCCCCAGTGCTCTTAGTGAAGAAGAAGGATGGATCAATGAGGATGTGTATCGACTATAGAGAGTTGAACAAGGTTACTATACTGAACAAGTACCTCATTCCTCAAATTGATGACTTATTCGACCGTCTACAAGGAGCAGCAGTTTTCTTCAAGATAGACCTGCGGTCAGGATATCATCAAGTCCGAGTAAAAGAAGAAGATGTGCACAAAACGGCTTTCCGAACCAGGCATGGTCACTATGAGTTTCTAGTCATGCCATTTGGAGTCACTAATGTACCGGCTATTTTTATGGACATGATGAACAGAGTTTTACGGCATTTCATCGATTCTTTTGTCGTTGTATTCATTGACGATATATTTGTCTATTCCAAGACATAGAAGGTGCATGCCGAGCACTTAGCAGAGGTTCTGACGAAGCTACAAGAGCATCAGATATATACGAAGTTATCCAAATGTGACTTCTGGAAAACCGAAGTCGCCTTCCTGGGTCACATTCTTTCTAAGGAGGGAGTAGCTACTGACCCGTAGAAAGCTGAAGTTGTGAAAGATTGGCCAAGACCGACCATAGTGAAAGAGATCAGGAGCTTTTTGGGCTTAACTGGATATTACAGAAGGTTCATTCAGGATTACGCCCAGCTTGCTGTGCCACTCACTGGGCTCACAAGGAAGAATGTGAGTTTCAAATGGTTGGAGCAATGTGAAGCCAGTTTCCAAGAGTTGAAGGAAAGGTTGACTACCGCTCCCATTTTGGCTTTGCCAAGAGCAGGGGTCGACTATGATATCTACAACGATGCTTTCCATTGTGGATTGGGATGTGTACTGATGCAGGAAGGGAAGGTAATTGCTTATGGGTCTAGGCAGTTGAGACCACATGAAAAGAATTATCAAACTCATGATTTGGAGCTGGCAGCAATCATCTTTGCTTTGAAGCAATGGAGGCATTACGTGTACGGGAAAAAATTCAACCTGTACACAGATCACAAAAGCCTGAAATATATTTATCAACAAATGGACCCGAACTTAAGGCAGATGAGATGGTTAGAAGTGTTGGAAAATATTCGACTTGAGATCAAATACCATCCAGGTAAGGCAAATGTTGTGGCAGATGCGCTCAGCAGAAAGTACAGTTTTTCTCAGCTGATCACAACTCAGAAGGAATTGGAAGAGGAGCTTGAACGAGCAGGAATTGAAGTGGTCTTACAAGGTGTGGAAGCTTCCTTAGCTCAATTGAGGATTCAACCCACTTTAAAAGACAGAATTATCAACAATCAGAAGGCAGATCCAGATATCCAGAAGATGATAGAACAAGTTGGTATTGGCAGATTGTCACAGTTCCAGGTGAAGGATACCGTGCTGTGGTATGGCGAGCGGTTGTGTGTGCCAGATCTAGCAGAACTGAAAGAAAGCATTCTTCAGGAGGCATATGCTATCTTGTTATCAGTACATCCAGGGAGTACCAAGATGTACAAGGATATAAAGCTATACTTCTGGTGGCCAGGGATGAAGCGAGATGTAGCCGAATTTGTGGCCAAGTGTGCAGTTTGTCAGCAGGTCAAAGCAGAAAATCATAAGTCGGGCGGTTTGTTGCAGCCTTTACCCATCCCAGAATGGAAGTGCGATTGTATTAGCATGGATTTCATCACAGGTTTACCTAAGAGTTCCAAAGGCAATGATACAATTTGGGTGATAGTGGACCGACTCACCAAATCGGCTCACTTTTTAGCTATGAAGCTTACTTGGTCAATGGAGAAGCTAGCAGAGATGTATGTGGGTGAGATTGTGAAGCTGCATGGAGTTCCACTGTTGATAATATCCGATCGAGTTGCACATTTCACTTCGTATTTCTGGAGAAGTCTTCAAGCAGCTTTGGGGACAAAGATCGATTTTAGTACCGCTTTTCTCCCTCAAACTGATGGGCAGATTGAAAGAGTCAACAGGGTGCTGAAAGATATGTTGAGGTACTGTGTGTTGGATTTTGGTGGCAGCTGGGAGAGTCATTTAGCTCTTGTGGAATTTGCCTACAACAACAGCTTTCAAGCAAGCATTGGGATGATGCCATATGAAGCTCTATATGGAAGGAAATGCAGGACGCCGATTTGTTGGTATGAAGTGGGAGAGCGGCAGCTGTATGGACCAGAGATTGTGCAGCAGACCTCAGAAAAGATCGAGTTGATCAGGAAGAGGTTGGGCGATGCACAGAGCAGGCAAAAGAGTTATGCCGACAACCGGAGGAGAGACCTGGAGTTTGACGAAGGTGACTATGTCTTTGTGAAGGTGTCTCCGACCAAAGTGGTGATTTGGTTCGGAAGGGGAGGAAAATTAGCCCCGAGATACATTGGACCCTACAAGATATTGAAGAGAATTGAGAAGACAGCTTATTCGTTAGAACTACCAGAAGAGTTGGCCCAAGTACACAATGTTTTTCATGTGTCCATGCTAAGAGGTTATGTCCCAGATCCGAGTCATCATTTGCCAGAAGTGCTAGAGGGTTTACAACTGGATTTGAGCTATGCTGAGCGTCCTATTGAGATCATAGATCGTTGAGAAAAGGTCTTGAGAAACAAGACAATACCAAAGGTCAAAGTTATTTGGAGGAACCGGTTTGTTGAGAGGCCACTTGGGAATCAGAGGAAGAGATGATGAAAAATTACCCTGAACTTTTTCACTGAAAATTTTTGTAAAACTTTTCCTTTTCTTCTTTGTATTTTCTCGTTCCTAGGTGTAGTTCCGGGGACGGAACTATTCTAAGAAGGGAGTGTTGTAACACCCCACAACTTATTTTAAATTAAACATGCATTTTTGATTTTTTTGCACATATGATGCACGTGCAAAATTTTATTCTCTTTTGTTACTCTCATTTACAAATTTTTAGCATGCATAAGTTTTTAATTAGCTTTCTTTGATCCATGGACATAAAGATTAAAATATAGCCCATTAGGAGAAGAGCCCATTAGGATAATTAAATTAATTAATTAGAAGTGAGCCCATGAATCAAGCACATTAATAAAATCACAAATTAAGTTGAGCTTGGACTAATACATGACAAGTTACAACTTATAGTACACATTTAGAGTTATAGAATTGTATTTATATTTGTATTGTGCATGTGTGCATGCACACAGTGGGCATTGGCCGGTTGCTACACTAGGTGTGGCCGGGTTGGACTAGGTGGGGAGAGGAAAAGCTTGGAGGTTATGGGGGTTGAGATGATGAAGGGTTGGGAGCTTGAAAAGGTGGGAGTTTTGGGGGTTAGAAAATGAAGAGTTGAGTGGGCTCTAAAGAAGAGAGTTATTAGGTGAAAAATTATGCATAATAGACCCCCATACCCTATAAATAGAGCCTCATTTCCTAATTTTCCTTTGCACCAAAAACATAATCAAAAGAAAAGAAAGAAAGAAAAGAAAGAGAGAGAGAAGTTCTATTGCTTGGAGGAAATTCTTGTTTGGAGAAGTCTTACTAGGAGGCGAAGGCTTTGCTAGAGAAGCTAGGAGCTAGGAGGAATCATCTTTTCAATTGTGGTTTTCAATCTTCTCAAAGGTGGGTGATCTCTTTCCCTTTTAGAATAGAAATTTGCATGCTAAATAGTTTAATGATTAGTATAATTTGAATGAGATATATGTAGAATCCATGCTAGCATAATATGCAATGATCATGTTGAGAATTAGTGAATAAATTGTTACCATGCTAATTTAAAAGTAGAGTCCAACTAAGGAATTAATCATATGAATCATGTTAAAATATTTTCAAATTTGTATGTTTTGTTGAATGTGTGATTTTCTTTTAGAACTTGTTAATATTTCGACATGATGATTAAGAAAGAAAAAGAAAAGAGAAAATATAACGCTTTATGGCAACGTAGGTTAAAGATACAATTTTTGCATGAAGGAGATTCTTTGAGATATTCATAATTAATTAAGAGATATGCCTGTTTTACCACAAAAATGTAACTAGTATAATAGAGTATATGAACTAGTTTTGCTAAACATAATTTTAGTTTCGAGAATTGGAAAAAAAAATGAAAACATGCATGCAAAGGAAAAATTATATAAAAATGAAGTTATAATTTTCTAAAAATAAGTTTGAACCCTTAATTTACTGTTTTAATATTTATCTCAATCCAAGAGAGACTTTGTTTTATTATTCTAAAAGAATGGATTATTTTCAATAAACGAGTTTTGGTAAAAGGAACTAAATTCAGAGTAATGTATACAAAAGTATATTAGTATAACCCTTAAACAGAAAATATACTTAGACTTACTGGTTAGCCAGTGCACAACAAAATACAACTTGTAAGAGGTCTTGGGTTCAAAGCTTGATAGTCACATTTATTTTATTTCCTTTAAATTAATCCCGATACCGAGCATCAAAATATGTATCTTTCGGCATAGGAACTAGACGCTAGGTCCTCTTGGACCAAACAACTAGCGGTTGTGGGGGTTTTCCTTGGGCTCCACAGCTCACGTGCAGCCCAGGTTCGAAACCTGTGGGCTGCACTTCTTTTATGGTGTTTGATATTTGTTTTAGTTTTGGAAAATCTTTATCGGCTCTCTTTTCTCACTTCTCTAAAAATGAAAAATGGAATTTTATTAAAGAGGAGTTGCATTATTTTTAAGTGTAAAAAAAAAAGGAAAAGTTAGATAGAAAGATGAATAATGTGAATTTAAAAATAGATCATTCTTTCATTAAGAAGAGTGAAATAATATTTTGCGAAGTGATTACTTTGAAGAAATTGCATCTATATTTTGTTTAAGAAATATTATGAAATGAATTGAGACATTATATGAGCTTGAAATTGAGAATGAAAATTTTATGTGATGAAGTTGTACTCTTGAAAGAAGTGATTTGCTTATAAAGATTTTTATTGAATAGATAGATCATGGATAATGACAAGATGTGATCTTTGTGAATAAAATTGAAGATGCAAATAATCTAAGTTTTTAAGACATGATATTGAAGGGTGTGAATACCCATGATTCTTGTACATGAAAAATTATGATTTAAGAGTTAGTAAGACCTCGGTTATCAACGCTCTTGTGACATGATTTTGAGATATTGCCATGGGGCGATCTCGCATTTTGTGAACAAGTCCGGTAGGAGGTAAAACTAATTTTAGGAATGATAACTTTCATGTCTTGAACTATATAACTAGGCACATAAGTAAAGATGTAGTAAACCTGAGCAAACGTAAGTGGGGTGCTCTATATAGTCGGCGGTGGATTCCGAGGCTATAGACCCAGTTGGTGGACTGAGGTTGCTCCGTGGGAGACGGGCTTTTATATTTAAATCCGGGACTATAAGGACGGATCAATGGTGGACTCCAAGATCTTGAGTGGTCGGGCGGATAGTTGCCATACTCCAATGTATATACGTATACCGGGGCTAGAGGGACACTTGCGAGATGATTCGCAAGATGTGGAATCTGTTATAACAGTCAGCAGTGTACTTCGGGGCTGGGATTCAAATTCGTGGAATGATCTAAACCTTGTCTTATTACTTGGTAGTTGTCATAGCGAGAGATCGAACCCTTTATTGTAGAGTACGTAGGCGCTTGCCCTCGGACCTATATAGTATGGAATGTATAGAATCCGAACAAGTGTGCATTATTGTCATCCTAGTATAAAATGTGTGCATTAGGCATTAAGGCATCGCATACACTTACATGTTTAGCGTAGTCACAATCCAATACTTTATTTGTTCATTCAATCTTTTGTGATTCTGTTAAAGTAATGAGATCGTTATATGTACGGCATAGAGAGGATAGCCGAGTATAATATTTTCGTCAGTTATAAGTAACTGACGTGACCTGGATTATTCATGAAGGAATAAAGCTATTATGATGCAATCGATGATTTATTTGATAAAGTTGTACAAGTTATATTGTTTTTAATGTTGTAATATTTTATTCTTCTGCTGTGTAAACAAAGTGTAATGAACTCTGATGTACTATTTAAAAAGTTTTAAATTTCTTTGTAAAATTGTACGAAGTGAAGTAAAGATCCCGTGAAATCTCGAATTCGGTCTTATTTGGAATTCGGGGCGTTACAGGTTGGAGAGTGCGATTGCTGTGCGTGTGCCATGGGGTCAGAATTCGATTTGCGGGACTTTGGCCCAAAGATGGGGTCCCCCCAGCGAGTTGAAGGCAGGGACCGGCGGGTGATAAAATCCTGCAAGACTTGTTTCAGGTGGGTGTGCATGTACCGTAGAGACACTGTAAAAAGCTAAACTGACGTACTTACAATTTTGTTTAACCTAGCTTGTTTGTCGGCCCACCCTCCAGGGTTATTGGAGGGATTTGTTGTTTGTATGCATCATGTTGCTTCATTTATGTTTTATTTTCTGTCTGTAGTTTGTACTTTGGCCCAGTACTCTGGATTTGTTTCGTTAAGCTCTTATTAATGAAACAGGGTGGTCAGATTCCACCTTTTCCTTCAAAAAAAAAGTTTTCCTTGTTTGTCCACATTACATATTTTTATACTACATGTATTTTTCTAATATTTGCAGTTTTCTATATACAATAATGATATTTTTCCTTGGTGTGTACGAATACAACCTTTACCCTAGTAAGTTCTGTGGACAGAACTATTCTAAGGGGAGAAGAGTGTAACACCTGGCAAAATTGAGTAATGATAATTTTGCCCCTTGTGTGTTACGCACGTATATTTGTACCGTCACGGGTAACATCCGTAACGTATTTTAATATAAAAGTCACACGTATTTTATATTTCGACTATTTACACACTTTCCGTTTCCTCAAAACTTCTTTTTATCCGATTTTGAGCCAACTTATACATTTATTTTTAACCCTTGTGTTTTTACGTACATTGCATGCGTTTTCAATACACGTGTCAATTATGTATATTATGTATATTTTCCGTTACGGAAAATATCTGTAACATTATTGTTCTACATATTTTGTATTTTGACTATTTTTCGTTTTCTCAAATTAATTTTAATATTTTTGCACGTGCATCACACATAAAATTTTTATGCGCATTTTGTTACTAAATTTTTCTAAGAGTCATGTACATATTTTATTCTCATTTTATTTGCTACATTTATATTATTTATTTATAATAAAAATCCATGGGCCTAAAGTTTATTTTAAAGCCCACTAGAAAATTTATTTAAAAGAAAAGCCCATAATTAAATATACTCTTAAAATGAACCCTTTTTAATCCTACACACTTGTTATGTAACAAATACCTAGCCTAATAATAAAAAAATAAAATTAATTAAAAGAATGAGAAGTGTGTGCACGTGCATGTGTGTGCAACCCAAAGGTTGGCCAGCCAAATTGGAGGAAGGAGAGGAGTTTGTGAGTGGATGTGTGTAGTGGATTGTGGGAGTGGACAATTATGTGGGTAGTGGGGGTCTCTTCATTTACCCATTTAGCCCTGTAAATACCTTCTATTGTATGTATATTTTCACAAGAATCAAAAGAAAAGAGAAAAAAAGAAGAAGAAGAGAGGTTTGGATTTTTCAAAGAGGAAGGAAGGCTTGCGGTTTTTGTACTTTGCTACGGAGGAGGAGGTTCATTCGTTGGACGCTTTGGAGCTATCTTTCTAGGAGCTCTATTTCAATTTGCACCAAATATGTTGGGTGATTTCTTTTACTTTCTAAATTAATGTAGTATGCATGTGTAAGTAGTGTATGGTTGAAATTGTTAACTTGCATGAGTTCTTCAATTATTTGTGATACATATTGTGTTGATAAAATTGTTAGTAGTAAAAAATTATGAGAAAATTTGTAAGCTAATCGAATGTTACACTATAGAATTGATAGGTTGCTAATTGAAAATTTATTTAAAAGCATGTTGTATATTATTAGGCACAATTAATAAACCTTGGTTAGAATTGAGTATTTGTATGCATTAAGTTGTTGATTTTGTGCTTAGAAAATTGTGTGGATATTAGAAATGAATTATAAAGTCGATGGGAAGTATGAGAATTTCTAAATAAAAAGACCTATGAATACTAGAATTATAAAAAGTGGTTATTTGAATACTAGATTTATAAAAAAAATAATTATTCGAGTTAAATTGGGTATAATTTGGTGTTAATATGAATAAAATTTATGAAAAACTATTTCTGGAAACTTAGGGATATGTTTTATGAACAATCAAATTTAAAGAAAAGAATAGATTTCGAAAATAGTTGAAAGAGTAAAAATTGAGATTTATCGGAAAGAAGAGTTATATGAAATTTAACTCCTAAGATATCAGATATGATGATTGGCTTTGGTGTCTAGCGAGGGCGCCCTTGCACTTGGCATTGCCAAGTGGCGCTGGGGGGTCCCTTGGTCTCGGGTTCGAGCCCTACTGTGCACAAAAGTGCATTTTTTGGTCTTTTTGAGTTTTAAAAATTTACAAAAAAAATCATATAAATGTTTTAAGATATTAAGGGTCCAACTGAAAATATTTTCTCTTTTGTTTAAGACCGGTCGGAGGGTGTGCTAGCTTTAGGTGGTATTATTATTCATATTTCAAACATAAGGATAGGCACTAAAAGAAGATGTAATAAAACATGGGCAAACGTAAGTGGGACACCTCTATATAGTCTGACAGTGGACTCCAGGACTATAGACACAGTTTGACGATGGACTCCGGGACTGTGGTTTCTTGCGATGGAGACGAGCCTAAATTAAATCCGGGACAACATTGATTTGACGGTGGACTCCAGGATCATGAATAGTCGGACAGATGAGAGGTCATTCTCTAGTCTTTGTTCATATATTACAAGTTGTCTGTCTTTCACCTACAGTAGAGTGAGACAGACACATCCTGACCCCTAAAGTAAGAAAAGAGAATAACAGAAAAACCTTGAAAGATGGGAATCCTCGGTCGAAGAAGCGAGGGATGCTTGCCCAGCAATTCAGGAAAGAAGCGGTCTAGAAACGTCCCACACAGAAAGAAAGAGCGCGGAGCCCCGGCCCGACCTATAGGTCCGCTAACGTAAAGCGAGGAGTTGAGCCTGAATGTCCAAAAGTGAGACCTCTCATTTTATTGATTCAAAAACCATGTCCGGAGAAAGGGAGGCGACCCAGAGGACTTTAATAAAGCCCCATTTTGCCTCATCACGATCTCCCGGTGAAGTAGCGGCTCCCTCCTCTTATACTATTTCTGGGGTGGAGCGGTCGATCAAGAAGGCAGCTATAATGAGTGGGGGATTGATTCGGAGGATAGAGAATGGAGTTGTATATGCATATACCGGGGCTAGAGGGGCACTTGCTGGATGTTCACATGACGAGGATTTCTGTAACTACCGTTTTCGTTCTTTTCATTTTTTTCCTTCATTGTAATATTTTATTTGCATATGAATAAAATACTCTATTTTTCTTGATCATCTTAATTAAATTTTGGTCCATGAACTACTCTTTTTCTTCTTGTGGGCTATTTTCTTATTGATCCTATTTTTATTTGATTGTGAGTATTTTATTTGAACCTTATTGTCATTAAATATTTAAATCCATCTCTTATTGAACCCAAATCTCAATTGCATTTAATTCTAGACCCTAACCCATTATTATTGGATCATAGCTCATTAACCCAACAACCTAATTGCATTCTATAATTACTACCCTAATGAAAACCCTAAAAAAATACAAAAACTCAAACGCTAAACCTAGTCGTCTCTCTCTCTCTCCTCTCTCCTCTCTCATGCCATCTGTCAAACCCATCCCCAACCCGACCCTCACCGTCGAGCTCTCCTTCTCCGACGACCCTATCAGCAGTGTCTCCACCCCTCTCCAGTGAGCCCACCTCATCGTCGAGCCTCTTCCCCAGTCACTGAGCCGCCCTTTGCTGTTCCTCTTCCGATCGACGACAGCAACCAGCGATGCCCCTATTGACGCCACCAGTCGACTCCCAGCTCCGCTGCTCGTCTCCGATCGGCAATGTCGATGTCAGTCCCTGCCGTCGAGCTGCCTTCATTGTTGCCCCTTGCTTGTTATTGCCGCTCTTTACTGTTGTTGCTGAGTTTTCTTGTGTACGTAGTGTGCACATGATTCGTGGGTTCGTGTTCGTTGCTCCGGAGTTCTCATCCCATTATTCTTTGGTATTCGAATTAACCATCCATAAGACAAGTCACTTTTCCTCTTGAATTGAATATTGTATCCAATTCAAGTTTCATTGAAATTCTTGCAAGTAGAAATAATTGTTCATCGTATCGTATACTATTGTTCCTCTTTTGTTGAGTATATTAAGGGTTTACACTAGCTAACCCAAATATCCTCGACTTCGTACCTTTGTTGACTCAAAAAATTGAATCTTTCATACATTCATGTAGTATTGATAGTAGCGTTTATTCATTCAAACACTACACAAATAATTTATTGTAGAATTAATTGATAGGTTGTGTGATTGAATGATCGAATGATGTTTTGTTGTCGCTAAATTAGTGTATGTGTGTATTCTTGATGATGTTTACTATGTTATTGTACCTACCATGCTGATTATAAAGTTTATTGACTAATTGAAGGAGGCTCAGGCTGGTGATGCGCAGTTGCAGGGTTTTCGAGCTGAGATTGAGTATGGGTTCAGAACGGACATGGTTATTCATGCCGATGGTTCGCTTCGTTTTGGTTCCCGATTGTGTGTTCCTAAGGGTAAAGTTCGTCAGAGGTTGCTTGAAGAAGCTCATCAATCTTCGTATTTTATCCATCCTGGCGGTACTAAGATGTATCGGGATTTGAAGCTTCATTTCTGGTGGCATGGTATGAAGGGGGCTATTGCACGGTTTGTGGCTCAGTGTTTGATCTGCCAGTAGGTTAAGGCAGAGCATCAGAGAACCACTGGACTTCTTTAACCGCTTCCTATTCCGGAGTGGAAGTAGAAGCATATCACCATGGATTTTGTGACCGCTTTGCCGAGGAGTCCTAAGGGTCACAATGCTATTTGGGTGATTGTCGACCGATTGATGAAGAGTACTCACTTCATTCCTTTTTGTGTCGGTCAGTCTACTGAGAGCCTAGCGGAGAAGTACATGCAAGAGATTATCAGGCTTCATGGGGTTCCAGTCAGCATTGTATCCGACAAGGATACGAGATTCAGATATCAGTTTTGGGAGAGTCTTCAAGCCAGTTTGGGGAGTAAGATGAAGTACAGTACAACTTTTCATCCCCAGACTGATGGACAGTCAGAGTAGACTATTCAGATTCTTGAGGACATGTTGAGGTCCTGTATGCTTCAGTTCAGTGGATCTTGGGAGGACCATTTGCATCTCATAGAGTTTTCGTACAATAACAGCTTTCAAGCCAGTATTAAAGTTGCTCCGTTCGAGGCACTCTATGGGCGAAAGTGCAGATCGCTAGTGTGCTGGGATGACATTGGTGAGAGGAATTTGGTGGGTCCGGAGTTGATCACCAGGACAGTTGATGCGGTGGTTCAGATCAGGAAGCATTTGCAGGCAGCTCAGGATAGGCAGAGGCAATGGGTTGATGTCCATCGGCGGGCTTTGGAGTTTGTTGTTGGTGACCATGTTTTCCTAAAGGTATTGCCGTGGCGCGGTGTCATTCGGTTCAGTGTTGGGGGCAAGCTTAGCCCTAGGTTTATTGGACCGTTTGAGATTTTGGAGCGAGTAGGCAAGGTGGCCTATCGTCTTGCATTGCTGCTAGCTTTATCAGGAGTGCACGATGTTTTTCATGCCTCACAACTCAGAAGATATATCCAAGATGAGAGTCACGTGATCGACTACTCTGAGTTGACCGTGCGGCCGGATTTGACTTGTGAGATTCCGCCAGTTGCTATTGTGGATCGGCAGGAGAGGGTGCTTAAGAACATGGTCATCAAGTTGGTTCGTGTTGCTTGGAATCCTCACTCGCCTAGTGATTCGACTTGGGAGCTGGAGGAGGAGATTCAACAGAAGTTTCCTCATTTGTTTGAGTAGTAAACTTTTAGAACGCAATAGTAACACCAACTCAATATCTACTCATCATTCAATGTATTTATACCTGATCATGAATTCTAAAAATCATAAGGGGAGGGAGGAAGCACCCACCTCAAGGAGAATTCCTAGCAAAAGCTCCAAAAGAAAAAACCTCGCAAGCTCTAGTGAATCCCGAATGCAATTCTTGTCCCTATTTCTCTTCTTTTTTTTTTTTTAATTTGATTTGTGTTCCTATATGGCTAAAGTGAGGGGGTATTTATAGGGTGAAATAGTGAGTGGTTATAATAACTCCCCACTTCCTAAAAGAGCTTCCCACTCACACACTAACTCACCCCCTCTCCCCATCTCTCATTGGCCAGCCACTTTTGGAGGGAGAGCACGTGCACGTGCACCTTATGTGTGTCCACACTTCATCATACAAATTTATTATTAGTTTTTAATTAAATTAGGTGTGTATGTTACAAAATAGTGTGTACTAGTTTATCTAAAATTTTAAATAAGAGTTCATGCACGTTGAATGCACACATAATAATTAGGGGCTTTAATTTATAATAGTTTTAATGTGTTACAAAATATAGATTTAAATCTAGTTGAAAATGAAACACACATTTGTGACTTGTAAAATGAGAGGAAAACTTTCATGAATCAAGAGAATTTCATTAATCGACACGCGCACAAAATTACGTGTAAAGTACGTGTGAAAGAAAATAAAAAAATAATAAATATTTTTGGGGATGTTACACCTTTGATTTTAGTATCAACCCTATTATTTTTATTTGGTTTTTTTTCTAGTTCAATATTTCTTGATATACCATATTACCTTTGCTTCTTTGCTTCTACTACTTGTTGTCCGTAACTTACTCTGACGGTCAATTTTTCCCCACCTCGAGTTGATGAGTTTACAGGTACATAAGGAAATTTGACCAAAGGACTTGGTGAGAAAACCTTCTGAATAATGGAGCTGAATCATTAGACTTCTATAGTTATTTCATGTTTTTTTTTTTCCGCATTGTTACTTTTATCGTACTTTGTGTTTCAGGTTTCTATGATCCGAAGTTTACCTTTTTCCCAGATGTTGGATATAATTTTGTGAACTTATTTCATGGATATTTTGGAGTTTATTAGTTTTTTATGTCGTTATTTATTTCTTGCATGGTTGTGATCTTTTGCATATTGTTGAGTTCTGTTACAGTTATGGATGATGTTCATATCATTCGCTGGGCCTTTATTACGTCCACGTATTCCCGTATTTTGGGAAGCAGGGCATGATATGTTTTTTAGTGGTATCAGAGCCCACGTTAGGCTTTAGCCAGGTTAACTTGATAATGTGCGGACCACGTTGATCAAATAAACATGTAATAACCAACGTATATCTGGGTACTCACCAACTTGATTATTTTGCAGACTATGGCTCGCAGAGGCTCTTCCACGACCCAGGGATGAACCGTCGGACAACACTGCTTTCCTTCAAGTAATACAGCAGGTGATGGCCCTACAACAAGAGCACAATGAGTTGATGCAGGCTACTTTGGAGACAGCCAACCGAACTGCTACTGGACCTGCACCAGGGCTATTACCACAAAGGCTCGGTACAGTGGCAGATTTCATGAGATTGCACCCGAATAAATTCTCGGGTACTGAGTCGCCGCTTGAAGCCGAGCAATGGCTGATTCAGATGGAGCAGTTCCCGCTAGCGGCTCGGATCTCCGATGTGGATCGGGTGGATGTAATAAGCATCCAGCTTGTGTACCTTGTCCATATCTGGTGGCGGATAGAGACCGAAAGGCTTGAGAGACGCATCACTTGGGCCACTTTCACGAAGAGCTTCATGGCAAAATTGTTCCCTAATGTCACCTAGGTCGAGATGGAGCGGCAATTCATTTCCTTAACTCTGGTTGGTCGGATAATGATATTTAATGTTGCTTACTATTGCCTACTTCATATGTGATATTAATTTAATCATTATCCTGACTCAGGAAAATTGATCCGTGGAGGAGTACTCTGGTGAATTTACTACGCTCAGTCGTTTTGCAGCTGTTATGGTTGCCAATGATGAGAAAAGGGCCCGCAGGTTCTTGATGGGAATTGAATTTCAACATTCAGGACCGTTTGGTTGCCCACCGATACCGCACCTATGCCGATGTTCTCGATGTAGCCAGGATCTAGGTGCAAACTCATAAGAGGATGAGTGCTACTTAGCGGGAAGTACAGTACCGTACCACCACCCGGCCTACTGGAGAACCTATTCGGAGGCCAGTTTCGACCCCTCCCACGAGAGCGCTTCCGTATTCGCCTATTGCCCCGAGGCCAGTTCAGACTTGTGACTTCTGCCATAAGGTCGGGCATCTACAGAGCGACTGCAGACTAGCCAACCGTCTATGCCTTGTAAGTGGAGGAAGTGATCATGTGGTTCGAGACTGCCCAAGGAACATGCTCCCTGCACCAACTGGAGGTCCAGGCTCAGCAAGGAGCACTAGATCGAGGCTAGGGTAGACTGCCTCTTCAGCCGCAAAAGCAAGTTTTTTATCAAAGGAGGATGCCTCCAAGGGGAGGTCAGATTGGAGGTCGAGCTTAGGCCTATAACCTGACTGCAGCAGAAGATGAGACGGCTATTGGTGTGGTTGTAGGTATATCTCTATAGTTGTATTATTTGCTTTCTATTTCCGCTCTATTTATTTCTTCTTGTTCATTTCTTCTTGTTTATGTCATGCATCCACTTTCATTCTTATTCTTTTTTCATCTTTTAGGCGTCATCTTAGTCCACTCTCTTCCTGCCCATCTTCTGTTCAATTCTGGTGCTACCCACAACATTGTTTCTTCCCGCTTTATGGATTGGCACCGTTGGCTTGCAACGTTATGCAAGCTGCTTGGAATATCACCACAGGTGGAGGCATCATCATCAGTTCTAAGGTGTGCAAGCAGAGCCCTTTTTTGATTAGGGGCGTAGAGTTCAAGACTGATCTTATTGTGATCCCCAACTCTGGCTTTGATGTTATCCATGGTTGTGCACTGATGGTGAAGTTGCACCCATGGTTGTACGGGATTTCCTCGATATCTTTTCAAAAGAATTTATTGGATTGCCGTTAGACCGAGATGTGGAATTTGGTATCGAAGTTCAACCAGGAACGACACCAATCCCTATCTCTCAGCTGCTAAACAACCCCCCCCTCCCCCCCCCCCCCCGACTCTCACTCTTTCTTCTCCTTCTTTTTCTTCTTCGTTCTCAAAGAACCCATCACCGTCCGCCACTCACCCCGAGCCCCGTCGACGCTCCTCTCCACTTTTGCCGCCTCGCACTGCCTCCTCGATCGCTGCTACCGTCGACTCATCCTCATTGCCTTGCTGCTGACCATCACCTCAATATCCCGCAGTCCACACGCTGAAGCATTGCATCGACAACTTCCATGCTTTCCACCCCCTCATCTCTGGCAAGCCCCGTCGTCAACTCCCCATCGAATGTCACCTACCTGTCTCGCATCCGCATGCCCTTCTTGCCTCGCTGCAACCACAACCACAAACACCCCGAAGCCACGCCGTCGTCTCGTATGTAGTCATTATCTCTTACTGTTGTTGTAGTTGGCCTTGTTGCGGTGTCGCTGTCTTCTACTGTTGTTGTCATCTCCATTTCCGTCGGGACTCATGTTCCAATTATTCTTTCATATTTGGAATCGTCATCTATAAGGCAAGTTTCCCTTGAACTAGTTTAGTATTCTTGTTCAAGAATTTCTTTTTATCTCCGCACTTAGTTCCTCTTCCAATTATCATATTTTATTTGTTTGATACCCTTCAAAGAGACTATTATGGATTCATCGGCGTAACCAAATAGTAGTCTTCTTTTGTGTCATTCCCTTAATTCAAATCCTAGCCTTGTTATATATTGTCATATGCATACACTACACGAATACATAGATTATAAACATGTTCTATAAAAGAATGATGATTCGAATGCTTTTCAATTGGATATTATGTTCATGCTATGTAAATAATGGTTGTCTCATTAATAGTAGAATTCCACCCTAATGATTGAGTATAATTTCCTCTTAATTATTTCTATGAAGTCATATGCATTTGTATTTCGTTTTGATGCTAAATAATAATCATCTAATTGCTGGCCTGCTATTTATCCCATGTTGTTTTGAGTTTTTGACCCAGTTCCTGTCATAATTTAAAATAACTTTGTAAGCAATATTTGTTGCCCTTTGAATCTATTTTTAAGAACTTTTTACAGATCTAAATGCCGATTTATAAATTGAAAGTTATCATACTTTTAGTACTGCTAAGTTTTCAATTTTTAGATTACTGTCTAGAGAAACATGGACATGATTTTCTAATTAAAATAAATTGTTAACAGTAGAATTAGAACTTGAAATTTTTTATGTTGTTACTAAACATGACTAGGAGTCACTCGGTTATTTTTGTAAGATTATTTGATGATTGGCAGATCTGTTATATATGAAAACATGACCCTAGGTTGCTGCCAGAGCACTAGTTCAATAAAGAACCAGATTTTTGACCTAATTGTAGATAATATCAATTAAAACCTATTAAATAAGAGTTGTATCCCTGTGTGTCTGGAATTCAGATTATCTGACGATTTTGCAATCCGACCTACAGATTGCAAGATATTCATATTTTTGTAAAGTGATGTCTGAATTCCACAATGCTGTTTGAAAATACATTACCATGTTTAACTTATTGAAATAGTAGATTAAATTAAGAATTAAAATTCTAAGATTAATCGTGTTGATACTGAGCACTGTTAGGAATTAAATTATGATTTTTATGAGATTTTTAAATAATTTTACAACCAACTTTCATTTATAAGAATTTGACCTTAACATACTGCCTGAACATGAAACCAATAGAGAATAAGATTATTCACCTAGCTACTTTAGTTATAATATATTGTGTGAATATGAGTTGGAACCGTTAGGAAGTCTAGTTTCCAGAACCCCTGACGGAACATGATTTGTTTTACTGTAGCAATAGGACAATTGGTTTTTGTACAGTAGCGTCTTGCTATCAAAAATGAGTCTTTTGTGTTTTTAAGCATATCCATATTTGATTTTGCATATAGTGAATAGAATTAGTTATCCCATATATTGCATAACCTTACCATCCTTTTGACACCGCCTTGATAAATCTGTACTCATTGCATGTCCACATTTGAGTGTAATAAAATATTAACAAGCCGGGTTATTAAGGGTCGACTTAGTAGTAAACCACCAGAGACTGTACTCGGGGAAGGGTATTTTATCGTTCAATTGATTATTATCTCGGATTGTGGATTATCGATTGTATTTATTGATTATTGTGCCGAGTACACGATCTGTAGAGTTCACCACTATAATATAAACGATCACTGTTTGCATGCACCGAACCTGTGGTATGGAACACAGTATTATGTGCATTAGATAGGATAATAAAAGATTAATAAATATAGGATTGACACTTGCATTCTTGATCATGATTATTGTTACTGACCTTAAATAGTTGATTACAGTCCTTGTTTATTGCCTCGTTAATTCTGGACCTTTGAAATTAGTATCAACCATGTTATTATTATTTGATTTTTGTTCTAGTTCATCATTTCTTGATAAATCATATTATCCTTGCTTCTTTGCTTCTATTAATTGTTGTACATATCTTGCTCTAACAGACAATTTTTTTCCCATCTCTAGTTGATGAGTTTACAGGTACAGAAGGAAATTTGACCAAAGTACTTGGTGAGCAAACCTTCAGAAGAATTGAGCTGAATCATTTGACTGGTGTAGTTATTTCATGTTATTTATTTATTTTTTTCTGCATTGTTACCTTTATTATACTTTGTACTCTGGGCTTATATGACCTGAAGTTTACTTTTCTCCCAGATATTGGACATTATTTTGTGAATTTATTTCATAGATATTTTGGATTTTATTCATTGTTTATGTGGTTATTTATATTTTGCGTGGTTGTGATCTTTTGCATATTGTTGAATTAATCTTTATAGCTATGGATGATGTTCATATCATTCGCTGGGCCTTTGTTACGTGCCCGTATTCCCATATTTTGGAAAGTGGAGCGTAACTTTGGTTGTTGGTTGATGTTGTGATTTGGTGTGTTATCTGGGCTTGGTTGTTTGGATGATAGTGGTTGTCGTGCTTGATGGTTATGGCATTTGGGGGGTTGATGGTGTGGCTGGTGGTTAGGAAGAGTGGTTTGGTAGAGGTGTGCTGTGGGAATGTGTGTTTGACAGTAGTAAACTTTCTCTTTATATTGCTATTGATGTTGCACTCTGTAAGATCCCCTCTGCACCTCTTTCATCTTCTTGTTGTGATCAGAAAACCTCTGTTGGCCCCCTCTGAATTCTTGACCTCGTTGTGGGTTCCTTTTATGCCTATATCGGTTAGTAGGAGGACCCTCACACAAGGCCCGTCCTCATCGCTGAGGTGAAGGAAAGCGATGATGACTATTTCGTGTTTCGTCTGATCGCCGGTGATGAGTTCTACATTGAGCTCCACCAGGCAAAAATCTGAGCTTTTCCTTGCCCTTCTGGGGGGGATGGAGATCTACGAGAACTTCGGTAGTGTTGATTACGTAGTGAGGGAGAGCGGTGGGAGGAAGGTTGTTTAAGAGGGCTAGGATGATGGACCCCCTCGGTAGGCCTACATCCCCTCATTTTGAGTTTGATGATGTCCAGGGGTGTAGGAGTGAAGAGGGTAGGAGAGTGATGAAGGGACTAGGAGGTGGGAGGGAGGAGTATGGCTGTTTGGGAGTCAGGGTGAGGGAAGGAGGGAAGGAAAACTCTGATGTGGAGTACAGGTGAGAGGAGAAGGGTGAGGGTTTGGTAGGAGCTATTCATTTCATTTCATTTCACCTACTGCCTGTATTTTACCGTGATCTGAATAATTAAATTTTAACTACACTTTTCCTTCATGCGCATTATACATGCTAACAAATTTTAACCACACTTTTCTTCTATACATGTTAACTAACTAACACACATATTTCGCCATGTGCACTGTACATACTAACTAATTACTAGTTCACACAGTATAATAACTAGTTATCTGCATGCATGCAATGTACATCCTAAACTCGTACATATATCACAATTTCAAACCAACCTCTCTTTATCCTAAAAATCGACCAGTCTCACCCTTAATTTCTCGGATCAAAAACCAAACATACCCAAATCAGAACCCTAATTATCCAATCAAGTAGATATCACGACTAAATCAGAAAGTATTATTTTTTTCTTAAAACCGCATTCGTATAACTATTTATGTAAAAAATCAAAATATTAACTAACATTACCTATCTAAAATAAACTTCAGATTCACACCAACATATTTGAGATTGAACTATAGCATTAATTTAAGCCTATCAACACCTTAATTCACCAATGTCACTTTCCAAATAATTAACAATCTAAAAACCTATAAAGTTTGGGTAAAATCGAAATTTTTTGACAAATCAAGATCAACAAACCTGCACTGTGCGACATTAGCGGATACTTTTGCAGGTCCTTCAGTTCCTTCAAAATCCTCTTCGACGTCATCGCTAATCAACCAAACAAATCAAAACCCAGCAAAGAAACAAATAAAAACTCAGCAACCAAACAAATCAAAAAACCCTAATCTAACCCCAAAACGACGATCAAACCCCCCAAAAATCCCAAACTACCAAAAGCCGAAACCCTAGATCAAGCCCCAAAATGACCCCACAAACACTAGAAATCGAATAGAAGAGGCTAAAATCAGAAGAAATTGACCAAAATCGAGCGATATAGGATCGAAATCGTACTAAACCGCGCTTCTAAGGTACCAGGGCAGTGTCGACGCACATCTCGTAGCAAGAGAGAGAGGGAGAGGAAGAGTCTCAAGAGAGATTGTTTTTTTATATTTGTTTTATGTGTTTAATCTGAACGTGGATGGATTTGTTTAATTTGAACATGTAGTGCACGTGTCGATTTGTCTATAACTTACACTAATGTACGGTGCACGTGTTAGATTGTCTATAAATTACACTAACTAACTTTTCTATTATAGTTTTAGAGATTAGAGATACCATCATTAATTAAGGTCATCTCCAACTCTAATACCATTTTGGTGCAACTTTTACACTAAAAATCTGTAAAAGTCATATCAAACAGTAACTTTATCTCTCACCCATAACACTATTTCTAACACCAAAAAAGAATATTCTGTGCATATTTTTCTCTACCTACATTTTATATAACTTTTTACTAAATCTCATTTGTTATCTATTTCACGAATTTTCCACATACAAATTTTTAATACGTATTGATCATATGATATGTTATATAATTTTAATAAATTTGTCGAAACTATCACATGAATTACTTATATTTTATTAACTAAAATAACACAATTAATATATTATTAGAAAATAAATCTATATTAACAAAAAATAATTGTGAACCGAAATATTATATTTAATAATTAAACATGAACATAAGTTGTGGGAGATGTTAAAAAAGACAAGCTTCGAAAGGTAGGAACAAATGTAAATCCAACGGCAACATTTGGCATTCAAAGAAAGGAAACAAGAAAATAAATTTTTATTAAAAGACTTGAATTTCATTGCTGAACCAAACGTATGTGAGTATTTTCGAGCTGAACAAGCCAAAATTATTCAAAAAGAGTTGAAGAACAACAACAAGAGTCTTCTTTTGACACTAATGCTTTTGGCTAATATTTCAATGATATTAGGGGTTCCGGAAGCAGTTTACCAGACTTTTAAATTGTTCGTCTATTATATATTATATTAATAAATTATGTATTTTGCATATTTTGTTTGAGTATGAGTTTCATTTGAATATCTATGTAATTTTAATTGTAACATTTGTTTGAATGTTTGATATTTTTTAAGGTTCATTTCGTATTATTTTTAAATATTAATTGTACTCAATATAAAATTAACTATCAGTACAATATTAAATATAGAACACTAATAAATTATTTTCAAAATGGTAATAAAATAAAATTAATTTAGTCATAAATTATACAGTTGGGACCAAAACTAATCTTTGGGGTTTATAATAATTACAATAAAAATAAAAATAAAAAAACAAAAAATTGGCATTAGTGAACAGTAGCATGCCAAATTTGGCGTGCGATTGCTCACCACTGCCATTTTTGGGGAAAATAGCGGTGAATTTGGCCCTCGATTGGAGTGCCTCCAGTGCAACTTAATAAAAAATAGCGCTGAATGGTGAAAAATGTCATTTTTAACGTTGGGTTGGAGAAGCCCTAATGGAAAAGCCAACTTAATAAAAAATAATTTATTAATTACACAAAATTTATGGTATATTACATCGCAAAATACATTGATTACATCTGAGTTTGGTCAATAAAAAAATTTCTTTTCATGTAGACCCATCTCAGCTGGACTGGTTCCATTCACATTGAATTAAATGATGGTATCATTAATAAACATGAAAAATGAGTAAGGTGCAAGCCCAGACAGTCACAACATTAATGAATAGTGAGGTTTTCATCATTATGGAAGAAGGTGGTGCACTCCCAAGAGCCAAGCTTGCAAGCCAAGAGTCATCCTCTAGCATCACTCCTGTTGTCTTTTGCGGTGGAGTACTTGCATTGCTACTGCTTGACAGGTCTGGTTGTGATGACTGCTGACTGCACAAATCAAAACCAAACTAAATGGTTAAGTGGTGAATTAGGAATTTATATGCCTAAAAGAGCCTAAATTTCAGAAAAAAATTTCGCTTTCAATGCCTGCAGTTCCTTCTTAGCTCTTCCATAGAATAGTTTGTTTGACAGTTTAAGCACCGTGACAAATATTTTCTAAAGAAAAGCATCGTTAACAATGTTTTTTTGACAGTAAAGGATGTTGAATTTGATTTCGACGGGTCATTACTGTAGCACTTTTTTTATCTTATTGATTTCCGGCTAAAATAAGAGGAAAAGAGGGGGGAGCACTATTCACATAATTTTAAAATGATTTCTCTCTCATTTCTCTTCACAGTATCCAATAAAATAACTCCATATTCATTTACAATTATTTTTTACTACTTTTTAAAAAAATTCTTTCCCCTCTCTTTCCTACACTACAATCAAACTATATCCTAACAAACAACTTTTTTATCACTCATTTCCAAAGATTTCTTTTTCAAATAGTAATCTTCTAGGTTAGATACATTTTACAGCCAATCAAACCTCCCAAAGTGTAACTAGGTGAAGTATACTTTTGAATGAAATAATTCAGTTGAATAAATCAAGAATTGAAAGTGTCAATGGATCACACAGTAAACATTTAGCTCGTGAGAGCATCTGTAGTCGTCCAACCTTAAAATTTGGGTATTTCGCATTTAGAAATAGAAAATTTGGTTTGTAGCTTTGGTCGTTTGAACCCAAAATTTGGTTTTAAAAAAGAGAAAAGAAAAAAAACAGAGACGAACGATATATCAAGTTTCATCCCGTTAAATTTTTTATTTTTTATACTCAATCTAGTGTCCGACGAAGGATGAATTCTCATCCGTCAGATGAACAACCAAATTTGCATCTGATGAAATTGGATTTCTCGTCCGACACATTTAATTGTTTTTTAAAGGGACGCATGATGAAGCCTCATCCAACACATTCTCTAATATATATATATATATATATATATATATATATATATATATATATATATACACACTAGATTTCCCGTAGGCACGTGCCTACGGCACGTCTTTAGAACGATACAGCATATGAAAAGCCTTGTAAACAGTAAATCAACAATTATGTAGCTCAAGTTTCAATAGTATGACAATAATTAGTTATAAATAAAAGTCCATGTTTTCATATATATATATATATATATAGAGAGAGAGAGAGAGAGAGAGAGAGAGAGAGAGAGAGAGATACTTAAATAAAGGAGTTATTTTGGTGGGATTTGAATTTGAGTTTTGGGGTAAACTTTTGGGGAAAAAATGTGTTTTGTGGGATTAGATCTGGGCCATTGATTTTTGGGAGGATTGAAGGAGAGCCACTTGATAGCTTTCTTTGTATTGTATTATATATATATATATATATATATATATATATATATATATATATATATAATAAAACACAAAGAAAGCTATCAAGTGGTTCTCCTTCAATCTCCCAAAAATTAAAGGCCCAGATCTAACCTCACAAAACATATTCCCCCCCCCCCCCCAAAAGTTTCCCTCCAAAACTCAAATTCAAATCCCCCACCCAAAACAATTCCTATATTTATTTAATTACTTTTTTTTCTCTCCCCCTCCCCCCCCCCCCCCCCCCTCTTCTATATAAAAAATGAAGAATTTTTTTTAAAAAAAAATTTAAAAATAAACAAATTTAAAAAACTAAAAAAATTAAAAATTTAAAAACTTTTAAAATAGTTCAAAAAAATCATATAATATGTTTTTTGCTAGACTCCAAAAGTTTCTTATATAATATGTTTGCTACTTCAATTAATTTGCTCGACCTCCAAAACTATTTTATATGATCAAATAAGGTGCACCGTTCCGAAGACGTGCCGTAGGCACGTGTTAACAGGCAAACCTAGTATATATATATACTCCATTGAAAACGGGTTTGTTTTCACGGGTTGGAAAACACGAATCTGAGCCATTGGATCGCTCATGATAGAGATCAGCAGCTCAGATCGAGCTCGCCCATCACCCTATATGACTTAAGTGGCGGAGGGTTATTTTGGGAATTTCGTCTCAAATAATTCTTCGGCTGATTCGTTCTGAAAAAAATGATATAACCTAGGCCTGGGTTATAAAAAATAGAATCATAGGCCGTTGTTTGGAACAACGGCCTTGTTCTCAATATTTATAACCTAGGCCGTTGTTTCTAACAACGGCCTAGGCTATAAAATTTCTATAAGTTTTTATAGAAATTTTATAGCCTAAGCTTTATAGAAATTTTATAGCCTAGGCCGTTGTTGGGAACAACGGTCTAGGTTATAAAAATTGAGAACATGGCCGTTATTCCAAACAACGGCCTATGATTCAATTTTTATAACCTAGGCCGTTGTTCCCAACAACGGCCTAGGTTATATCAATTTTTTTAGAATCAGTGAGGCGAAGAGTTATTTGGGACGAAATTTCCAAAATAACCCTTCGCTCAACAATTGAAACGGGTGATGGGGGGCTTGATCTGAGCCGCTGATCGCGATCATGAACGATCCAATGACTCAGATTCATGTTTTCCAACCCGTGAAAACTAGACCCGTTTTCAATGGAGTATATATATATATATTGAAAGGATCGATGGTTGATTTCTTTTCCGTTTTAATAATAATATATATTTTTTGAATGAGACGATAGATGAAGGCTCGTCCGTCATAATAAATTTATTAATAATAATGACGAGATTTCATATTTCTTCCAATATATTTTAGCGCAATTTTTTTGAACAGACGAAATTTCATGTTTTGTCAACTATAATTTCCAAATTTATATTTTGTTTTTCAAATATAGCAGACCACTGGTCATCTCATACCCAAATTTTGGGTATTTGGTCAACGATTGCAGCGCTTTTTTACTCAAATTTTGTAAATTTTGGTTTTTAAGCCAACGACTACAGATGCTCTGAGCAAAATATAGAAAGCCTTTTTTTTTCATTATAAATTCCGAATTATTAATATATATGGAATATGAGTCTATATGGACTTGTTCCAAAAAGATAAAAAATCAAGAATCTGTTTATAGTAGAAAAACTATTGGAGAAAATTTGATCATTAGTGAATAATAGTTTTAGTACAAGTATATATCACGTAGTAATTTTCCCAAAAATAAAAATTACAAAAACACTTTCTAAATTTATTCAGACAAACATTTAGTCTAAAATTACTTTGTGGAAAATTCAGAACTTCAACCCAAGATCTGAATATAAATGTTTAGAAAGAAAGAAAACAAAAAAAAGAATAAAGCTCATAACCCTCTTTAATTTATTCCACTCCTTTTCTTTTCTCCTTTACTTTATCCTGTCTCACTCCCCACTCTCAAAAGCACCAAAACTAAATTTTAATTTCCACTGAAAAAAAAAAGAAGGAAATACTCCCTCTCACCTTTTTCTCGAGTCCGGGCAAAACGTAACCGTATAATCCCCGCCGGCACAGGTAAACGTGCTCGTGGCATCATCATACGCATAGCTATAACTCTTCGGGCACGCAATTTTAAACATCTCCGAATAGACCGACGGCCGACATGTAACCGGACTAGCATAAGCTCCACTGCAGCAAAACTCGGGTTTCCCGAACGCTTCACAAGCACTCCTACACGCTTCCCCCTGCCCCTCCCCAACTCTCAGCTCCACCGGACACCTCCGGTTAATATCTGCAACGCACCCGGTCGACCCGCAACCTGAATCCACCAGCATCGGGATATTGTACCCATCAACAAGGCTGACGTCATAGAAGTCTTTACCTGAGGCGGGTCCCGCGAGGGTGAATTCAGCCAGGGTGGCAGGGGGTGCAGCCCCTGCGCCGTTGCATTCGACTTGGTTGGACCCGCAGTCGCCGGTGGCGCAGGAGCCGCGGCCGGATGAGTCGAAGTTGCAGCCGGTTCGGGCCCAGAAGCGGCCCGACCAGCCAGTGGGGGCCTGGACAGGCAAGGTCTGGCTCGGTTGGAGCTCGAAGCCGGTTGGGGTGAGGGGAGGGCTGCCGGCGTTGGTTAGAGTGCCGGGCCAGATGGTGGTGTCGCATTTGTTGATGAATGTGAAGGTGGTGGAATGGGAGCGGTGGATGAGGAAGGAGAGGAGGATGGTGAAGAGAGAGAGGAAGTGAGACATTTGTGAGTGGGAATGTGGTGGCCGGGGATGGGGATAACCCATAAATGGTGGGGAGGGAGGAAGGGAAGGAGGGGCAAATGGAAATAGGGGAGAGTGTGGGTGTCTTTATAGTTGGATATTTTATAAATGTGGTGATAAGTCTTTATAATTGGTCCATGCTATCTTTTTAGCTTTAGTTTACTTTTTTTTTTTTTTTTTTGTTATTAATTAGTCATCTGGATTAAGCTATATGTGGTTGATGTTTTTGTTGACATAGACCAAAGGTACGAGTCATGTGCATGGATGCTTTCGGATAGGATATGACTTTCGGATAGGATATGAATCGGATATTGGTTATACCAACATCCATTTCTTCTATGGTTGATGTACGGTTTGGCTGAGAGCGTTGCGCTCCCTGTGTGTTGCCTCTGTGTCTGATCGTATTACCTCACTGGATAGGCAAGTCCTCTACCTATGTAGGCTTACACCCCTTATTTTGCTGTTATCGATGTTTTATCCCATCCCTTGTGATGTGGGGATCTTCAGCGTTCATCGTTCGCTATTTGCGGTGTGTCGCATTTCAATATGAGTGTACTCGGCCCTACCCTTGCGTTAAAAGGAATGGGTCCCCCCGTGCTCTGCGGTGCGAGAGCCCGCCAATGCGGAGGTACGTTCCCGTTTGATGGTTTCATCGGTGCGCCTTACGCCCCACCTTCAGAGGGTAGACCCCCGTTTGATTGGTACCCTAGTCGCATGCACCAGATGGAACCATCTTCCCTTGCTTCGCTCCACTGCGGCCCAGCACTCCTCACAATTGAGTCTCTGGAGGATTACTGGTCTCGGTCTTCCTTGGCTTGTTGGCCGTGCGATATTCACTTAGCCCGCTATACTCAGCTCGCCCGTTGCCGAGGTCGACCACTGTCAACAACCTCGCTGGCTTGGGTAGTTTCAATACTATTTGCAACGGCTTTACCGCGGGTCGATGAGCGCCAAGGCTTCAGCTGTGGATTTTTATTTATTCGCCATTTTTGTTTGTTGTGCAATTGCCTTAATTGCCTCCTTAGCGTTTATTCTTTGTCCAGTGTATCTGGCCATTGTTACACGTTTGTACAATTTTTATTGTTAGTTACTTTCGTTATATATATATTGGGCTGGAATCATTTGATTCTATCCGATTCATAAAAAAAAAGACATTCGTATCTGCATTTCAAAGACAAATTCAGATACAGATACAGATATGATTCAGAAAAAATATATATAATATCTGTATCCACAAATTTTGGATACAGATGCGAATCGGATACAGTCTATAGGATAACGGATATGAATTCGGATACCAAACATATAGTTTTTGCTATATTTTCTTTTCTTAACTAGTCTTAGATATGTATATCACTGAATTACGGGTATTCATATCTAATCTTTCCTTAGCTACTATGATTAATCTTTTGACATAAACTAGTTTCTATATATGCCATCTGATACTATAGATTGCAAACTTATATTTTCAATCACTATAATCTAGAATTGCGAGTCTCATCATACTTCTGGAATTGTCAATAAAAAGTAGTTTACCACAACTATAAGAATGACATCATTATCAGTTTCTCGGACTCGTCTTTTTTATCACAACAACTTTCATTCTTATAATTATCACTAGGAAACGTGTATTTTAGTTTTGATCAAGTCTGGAGCACTTTTATCTTAAACATCCGCCTTGCTCTGAATCATTTACTAGCAGTCAGACTCGACATCTCTAATATAGAGTAATTAGGCATGAAAAAAGTAACGAACAAGACAAAGAAAAATATGTTACTTACTACAGAAAAGGAGCTTACTTATTTTGCTTAAGCCACTGCGAACTTAACTTTATATAGACGGTGCCGCTAAAACTTTACACTATATTGAAAAGTAAACAGATAGATATAAGAAGGCTATAATGAAAATAGCATTCATCCTTTACATAAGAGAATGCCGTAAAACTTCAAACTAAGCTAATTCATATAGGATTCATCTTTTACATATATTTTACATAATAGAGAAGTAAGAAAATTGGGAAAGTAATCCATAAAATGTTAATTTGATAGAAAGCATCATACTATGTTTAAGCACGATATCTTCTATGAACAAAAAAAGCATCATCTTGTTACCATTTGATTAAGTTTTTCTTGTGCTTTCCAATAGAGTATTATCTTGTAACACCCCGCAAAAATGAGTTATGACAATTTTGTCCACGGATGTTACACATATTTATTTTGTACTGTTACAAGTAATATCTGTGAAGTATTTTAATATATTTTTCCTACGTATTTCCGCATTTCGATTATTTATACATTTTCTGCCTTCTCAAAATTCATTTTTATCTTATTCTGAGACAACTTAAAATTTATTTTAATCTTTGTGTTTTACGTACATTACACGTGTTTTCAATACATGTGCCGATTACGTATATTTTACCGTTACGTGTAATATTATAAAATTTTCTATTCAAATTCGTTTGATAAATTGAAATTCAATTTTCACATATTTTGACTTAAATATATTTTTACATGTGTGGTGCACGTGTTTTCTATGTACGCGTTAATTATATTGTTGTATACATATATAGAATTAATGAAACATATTTTACATATTTTTTATTTCTATTATTATAGACATTTTTCATTTTTTCGAATTTATCTTATATATGAATATTTATTAGCACGTGCTTTACACGTGTTTCTTTTTTGGCACGTGCAAAATGTGCTATTTTATTACAAAGCTGTGCACTTATGCTAAATTTAACATCAGTATTTATTAAAAATAATAATTTAAAATAGAATAAAATAATAAAATTGAAAATAAAATGAAAAGTGTACAAAACACGTGCACACGTGCAATGTGCACTTTTTCAAAAAATGGCTGCATATAGGAGAGAATGAGAGTGAGTGGATTTGTGAGTGGTGTGAGTGAGTGGGTGTGTGGGTGTGTGAGTGGGTTAGTGGGGGGTTAGTTGCTAAAACTACTCCCAAATTCCCATATAAATACCCCCTATTCTATCCCCAAATGAACACAAAAATAAATCCAACAAAAAAGAGACTCAAGATAGGGGAACTTGCTATTTTTATGACTTATGGGGTTGGCATAGAAGCTTACGGGTTGTGCTTGTGGAGTCTCTTAGAGCTTTTGCTAAGGGGTTCAACCGGAGGTCTTTTGAGGTAGGTATTTCTCCAACTTTCAAATATAATTTTATTCATAGAATGCTAAATTGTAGAATGTATATGTGTAAATTGTTAGATACATGATAGCTTATATAGATTGAGTTTCATGTTTAGATTATGTGTTGTTGATTAAATGTGTGAAATTATAATATGATTGATTTTGGGACATTTTTTAGTTTCAGTTTTAAGTTTTAGTTGCACTTCAGAAAAGTATATCTATTAAACTAGATGAAATCTAGAGCTAAAATTTTTATAGGAGATTCTCTTATCTGTAAAGAATATCTCCTTAAAATTTTATAATATTTGGATATCGTTTACTATTTTAATAAAGTCCAAACTTAGAACTGGTTGGCAGTTTAGCTAGTTGTTGGAAATTCATATACATTTTGGATTTTGATCATTTCGACATCTTAAAATGCAGTATTTTGAGAGTTGTCAAAACTAAGAAGTTGAATTATATTTGTTAACATTTCTTTAGAGTCTAAGAAATCAATTTTCCATGAAGAATAGAATTTATAATGAATTTTACAAGATCGAACAAGTGGCAGTCTATATGACATTTCGACCCTACTACAGATTCTGAAGAAATCAGGGTTATAGAAACAATATTTTGGAGAAATTTATAACTAAAAAATTATATTAGGCTCGTATACCTTTAATTTGGATTAAAAAACACAAAGTTTTATGAAGCATAGATTTTTCTGTGATTTTTACAAGTAGCATGAGTGGCCGTTTTCTGATTTTGATCCTACTGTTTTGTAAATAAATTTAGACGAAGTAATTGAGGATGAATTTAGATGATCTTAACTACAAAGTAGTAGTAGACTCATTTATGTTTCCTATGAAACTAAGAAATCTATTTTTGGAGTAGTTTTAGAATTTATATGATTTTTACAATACCATTGGGTTGATGTCTCAAGTTGAACATTCAAATAGTGGATTATATATAGATGTTGTTACCTTCAATCGAAGTTGATAAAGAAATAATCTTGGATTATTGGTTAGTGCATGTGGCTTAGGATCTTTGAGATTATAGGTTTGAGTCGTGGTGAGCTTGAATTTGGTAGTATTTACTGTTTTGAGTATATTGGAAATATAAATTTATTTTTGGGAAAATATTTTGAGGGTAATCTGTAAAAACACTTTTGTGGTTAATTGCCCCACTTAGATAAAGGATTGAACACATATTTGGTGATTGGATTTGAAGGAATTGAATAGAGATGATTTTAAAGGATATGAGTATATTGGAGAATTAAGATTTGATGGAAATCCATATATGAATTAAAAATTTTAGTACATATTTGATAATTAGATTTGACATTTCAGAACCGAGATGATGTTCATTGGATTGAGGCTTTTGAAGTCCTATTGTAACAGTTTTGAAGATTTTATCTAGTTATTTGAGGATAACTAGTTGGATGGAATGAATAAGAGATGAATTAAGCATATGAATGAATGAAATTTTTAATTGATGATAGAAAAGGTAATGGATGACCTAGAAAGTTTATGAATTTTGGAATGTGTGGATTCTAGAGGCTGAGAGAGACCCAGGGTACCGACAAAATTGTGATTATGAAAGTTTGAGAGTTGCCAGTATTTGCTAAAGTTCTCGTGTGTTGATTTAAGTCTGGTAAGGTAAGCTAGCTCTAGGTGGCAATTATTTATGTTTGAACTTAAGGATATGCACTAGGTGGGGTTATGGCTTAAAACAATGACGAATATGTCTGGTAAAGAGCTTGCGGTTCCTAGGGGTTCGGGACATGACCGAGGATACACTCGGTAAATCGGCATGTGTGTGCTAGGGGTGACCGATGAGGTTGATGAAATGGCCGGTAAATGAATGTGGTCCCTAAGAATGTTCACGACTGAGGATACACCCAGTAAATCTACATGTGTTGTTACGTCCCGCTTCCCAAAAGGAATACGGAATACGAGTACGTGACAAAGCCCATCGAATGATTTTCATCATTCATAAGCTATAGGATCGACTCAACATCATAACAAGAAATATAGCAAAATATACTTAACCACGCATGAATGAATAATTTATTAATCAACAGAAAATATTTGAAACAAATATAAAAATATCCCAAATAAATTCAAGATCTGGATTAAAAGTAAAAACTTCGGGACTACAAGCCCGTTACAAGTTTCAAGTAGCAACAAGAATTAAATAAACTCAAATACAAAATAATTGAAGTAAATTTTCTCAAGAGAAGCCTAGAACATTTGCTCACCAACTCCAGTAGGCAAATGATCTCCAAGACCTGTATATGTCATGCTGAAGAAGAATAGAGAAACAAAGACAGATGCACTTAGTGTAAGTTCGGGCCGCAAGTAGTACAAGCAAGGGTATGAAAATAAGTGCAAGAAAATATGAAACAAGATTTAGAACCAAGGGTATACAACATGATTTGACAAGGATGCAGTAAGTAATGAAGTTCAAGAGACTAGTTAGCAAGTAAGACAAATCGAATAACAACTTCGGGTAGCAAATACAAGTGGCAGGAACAAGTAACAAGTGAGCATGTAGTTGTATCAAGCGTCAAGTAACAAGTATCACGTAACAAGTTTCAAGTAACAAGTATCAAGTAAGGTGTCAAGTGTGTACAAGTGACAAGTTATTCTTAAGTCTTTTGTTTAATTCTGTCTAGGTTGCACTTCATGTGTACCATTTATTTACCACATGGTTGCTACATAAAAACAGTTAGGTTTAGGCCTAGTGGTGGATTTTATAGGGCTGTGTACTCAGGCATCAAGTATCAAGCAAGCAAGCTCATGAATGACAAGTTCATGAGTCGAGTATTAACGAGTTTCACGAATACGGTAATAATATAACAAGTTCGTGAATCAAGTAATAACAAGTTCATGAATACAATAATAGTATAACAAGTTCATGAATACAATAATAGTATAACAAGTTCATGAGCAAGTACGAGTGGGAAACACGGCCCCCTTCCAAGTATACTTACCTATATTGTCCACTATTACGGTCGTTCTCTTAAACCCCGGCTTATTATTTATTATTATTTTCAAGACAAGCATGAAGGTGTGTGAAACAGGACAAGTAAAAATGATCAAGAACAGGGAACAAGTTTAAGCTAGGTAGGAAGTACATTCGAGGGTCAAATCAAATTAAAATTATCAAGAACGATGAGAATTCCAATTCTGGACAGCAAGACGTTGCTGCACCAAAATTGAGATTCTCGTTGCTGCAGGAATGAAAATCTGGATCCGTCATAAAATCTAGAAACTAGACCCTCTACCGAATCCAGCTCATATAAACAAGATACATAATAGCAACAGGTGTCAAAACAGCAAACTATACAGAATTCGTGTTCAGCCAGAATTTGTAAAATTGTATTTATAAATATGAAACAGGTTTGAAACTTCATTAATTAATTCCAGCAAAATTTTGGAAGGTCCTCTAGTGTTTCTAGTATCAGCATGAAAAATTTCAAGTCATTATCATACAGGTAGTATAGTTAATTTAATTTGTAAAATAAAATGACGTAGCAAGTTCATGAATCTTAAATTTCAGACACAGTAGTACTAAAGTGATAATTCACAAACCATAACTCGGAATTCAATTACATCAAAAGGGTAGTAAACTAGACATCTGAGGCCAAATTTCATTTTAGAACTCAAGTCCCGATTCTGATGTTATCAGAGTCGAAATAGTAAGCAAATATAAGAACAACAACATAAGTGATTTCTTTTATTTAGAAGTGTCATTATTAATAACTATTATGAGTCTAAATTAGTGTGTGATACAAATTAGGATGTAATAGGTATCAAATCAGCAAGCCACATTTGTTTCTCAACTCAAAAGAAAGTAAAATCAACACATACATCATACAACATAGATCTACAAGTCAAGGTGATTCTTAATTTCATGTGTTCAAATAATTAGATGATAGAATAGATCCAAATAGTCGTGAAATGAATATATCAACGAAAGATTGTGACTCTTATCATCATAGAATTGATAAGGACGGCAACAAGTAAAATGAGATCATCAAATGATAAGCCAAAGGGGAGTCACAACTACAATCTACTGGCAGAATTTTCAAATAAAAGCTTGTACTAGAACAACAAATTGTACAAGAAGATACTTGCCTTGATTGGATGAGGACGTTGATCAATGATTGAGATCGGATGGATCGGATTGGCACGGATCTTGATGGCGATCAAGATCGAGAAAGATCAAGATGATCAGAGAATCGGACGATCCAGATATGATGATGATGATGATGATGATGATGTTCAAGTCACGGTCGGGAGGGGATCAGACGGCCAGGTTTCAATCTGATGCTGAAGATGGCGATGATCGCAAGGAGATCGAACAGTCGAGATTCAAAGTGGAGCTTACTGTTGTGATCATAACAGCGGACTCAAAGATCGGAGTTGCTGGCGTTGCTCTGTTTCGGCGAGAGAATAGGGGAGGTGCGGCGACTGTGGTGTAACACCCCGAATTTCAAATAAGTCCGAATTCAAAGTTCTATAGGATCTTTACACTTCATTTCGTACAATTTTACAAGGAATTTAAAACTTTTGTATAATAATGTTTACATCAATACAGCGGAAGCAAATTACAACATATTACATTAATAAAGATAACACTTGAAACAATTCTTTAAGCCGCATTTCTCTTTAGTCCATTCATTTTATCCTTCATAGAAACTGTGGGCACGTCAGTTGCATACAACTGATACTAGGATATAATACATCAATTTCTCTTACTTGGAAAACACATACTTGATCACAGACAAAGCTAAGGGGAACTACCCTATTGATGTCGTGAGTGTTGTGCACTTAATCCTTAATGCAGTTGTTTATATTCAATGATACTAATGCACACTTGTTCGAACTTATGCATCCCACTCTACATAAATCGGAGGGCAAGCCCTTAACCATTCTTCATCTTGTAGGGTTGGATCCCTCGTTATGAGTTAAACTACTACGGTAATTACGGTAAGTATCCTAGATATTTTATGAGGTACGAGTCCATGTCCATACAATCTGGAGGGGAATCCCAGGTCATGACATGACGCATCATGTAGACAGCTTATGGACAATTTGCCTCCATCACGGGACAATGACACTACGTAGTCACCAAGCACCCCACAAGCGTCACCATGATTCCGATAATTCTGGAGATGTATTCACGTCATGACATGACGCATCATGTAGACAGCTTGTGACACTCTCACACCGTAGATCCGAGGCCCTCATACTTGTATTATTTTTCTCTTACTTTCATCACATCTTCACTATGTGTGTAATCCTTAGATAATTGAATCATGAGTACAATTAACACCCTAGAGTTAGCATCACCTCTACACCGGACTTAACCATCAATTGATAACAACGACCCAAATCTTGGTTTGTTTCTACAACATTCATTTTTCAAGAATTCATTCATGCCGGTATAAGGACTTAGCTACATTCTAGTTCTTAACTTCTTTTTCATGTTCACAAAAAATGAGTGTTTATACTCACAAAATTTCCACATTTCATCATGATCTTTTTATTTCATTTTCCATGCACACTTGCACATATTAAACATCAAATTCTATATTTAATTTACTACATCTCACAATTTAATATCCACATAATTTCTTGCATTCACATTTTTCCTTCTTCTTTAATTATATAAAAACCATATTTTAAAAGAAAATTCATCAAGTTCTTTAATCCACTCTAATATAAAAACTACATCTAATCTTCACAAAATACATAGAATTTTGTAGAATTATTTTTCATAAAGCCTAGATAATATTTGTAGAATAATAGAATTTTTTTCCCAATTTTCATTTGCACTTTAAACTCCTAAAACACAAAAAAATCAAAAAAAATATAAAAAGTGGGTCGGCGGAATCGAACCCAGAACCAAACAGAACCCCCGCCCAGCTACAGTAACAGACCCAAAGCGCACCCAAAGACCACTTGGTCCTTAGTGACTAACCGATATGAAAAGGGTTATATTCTTTATATGCCGATTGTATTGTATTTGGGAAAAATCAAATTTTAAGAAAAACAGAGTCTCTTCAATACTCGAACCCAAGACCTCTTGCACTGTACACAGCACCTATAACCCACACGGAAAGCCAGTATGCCCAAACTCGATTTCTGTTGTAGTTTAGTGTCGAAATAATTATTTATCTACTATCTGTTTATAAATCTCTTTTACAAAATTTGATTTCTTAATACACTAGTATTTTTCAAATCAACTTTGTCCAGATTATTTTTCTTAAAAGTAAAACAGTGTAGCAGCAATTTACTCTTAGTTATTAACGTTAAAATAAGTTTTTCTTTACAACTTATAATTAAAGAATATCTTGTCGACTTTAAAATGCACTATAGTTCCTTCTCAAACTGCCAATATAAAATCTACTAAATATGGGTTCTTGTTCTTTTTTTTGTTTCCATTCTACAAGAGTCTAGCCATCACATCCACAACAATTTATTCATTTTGCAACTAAACATGACAATATCGGTTCATCTCAATCTACAACTATCATAGTAATATCCATTCATCTACAACTAAACCATTCATTCAACAAGTTCATCAGACTAGCGTGGTTCATATACAAATAGATATTCTAGCATGAACTTCATTAATAGAACACCATGATGAGTTTTAGTTTACTAATCACAATCAATTTTTTCTCTTTTCTCTACTAGTCTTTTTAGGCAAACACATGGCAATTTTAGTTAATTTCCTTAGTATGTTCATGAATTTAAAATCCCTAGCATGGTATCTACATTAGAAGTAGAGAAATCACCCACCTTTTTAAGAACAAAGAAAACTCCTAAAAAACTCCTTGAAAGTACGATCGTCTCCCTTGTCCTCCTAGCTTGTGCAACTCTGAGCCTCCTCCTCTTAGCAAAGCATGAATCCAAGCCTCCTTGATAGTGCTAGCCGACCACCCAAGATGCAAGAGCACTCACATACGAACACTCAATCTTTTTCTCACACAACTTATCTTTTCCCTTACACAAATTCTATCTTTTCTCTTTTGAAATTTCTAAGTGCAAAGAGAAATGAAAGACTAATGAGATTATTTATACACAACTCAAGACAAAATGAAGGGTTGAGATGAGTTTGGATGGAGGGTTTAGATGCATTTGGGAGTTAGAAGAACTACCCATCATCAAGTAACCATACTCCACTCTCTCCACTCTCTCCTTGCCTAAGGCCGGCCACCCCCCTTGTGTCCCATTGCACGTGCATGTGCAATGCACGTGCCTCTATATGCACACTAGTTGTACATTTATTAATTGTTTATTTATTTGTTACATGATCTAGTCTACCCTACAAGTTGTATTAATTACTAATAGAATTAACTAGTGAGCTAATTAGGTGGACTAAAACCATGGGCTTTTAATTAATTAATTAATTAATTTTAGTTGGGCTATAATTAAAATATTAGGCCTAAGAATTGATAATAGGCTTTTTAAAAAGAGAAGAAAATATTTGTTCATGTTATAAGAATAATTTTTAAAGCTAAAAATATACATTAATTTACACGTGCGAACCACCTGAAAACAAATAAATTTTTTAAGATTTAATTATTTAAAAATTCAGGATGTTACAACACTCCATCCTTAGAAATAGTTCCGTTCCTAAAACTACGCTTAAAGAGTGAGAAAACAAAACATAAAAGAAGGAAGAAAAACAATACAATCAAACAAAGAGCTTGGGATGATCCTTCAGCATCCTCTCCTCGGATTCCCAAGTAGCCTCTTCAACCAACTGGTTTCTTTAGACTACTTTGACCATCGGTATTGTCTTGTTCCTCAAGACTTTCTCCCGACAATCCACTATCTCAACCGGGCCGCTCAATGTAGCTCAAATCTAACTGCAAATCTTCCGGCACTTCGGGCAAATGGTGACTTGGATCTGGAATTTAACCTCTCAATATAGACATATGGAAGACATTGTGCACCTACGACAACCCTTCCGGTAACTCCAACAGGTAAGCAGTCTTTCCAATCTTTTTCAATATCTTGTATGGGCCTATGTACCTTGGGGCTAATTTCCCACCTCTGCCAAAACGAATCACACCCTTACTAGGTGATACCTTCAGAAAGACAAAGTCCCCCTCCTCGAACTCAAGGTCCCTCCTCCATTTGTCAACATAACTCTTCTGCCTACTCTGAGCATCTACTAACCTTTTCCTGATCAAATCGATCTTTTTCGAGGTCGGCTTCACGATCTCGGGCCCTAACATCTGTCGCGCTCCCACTTCAAACCAGCAAATAGGCGTTCTGCACTTCCTGCCATACAGAGCTTCATCGATGCCATCCCAATACTAGTCTGAAAACTTTTTTGTAGGCAAACTCTACCAGAGCTAGATGCCTCTCCCAACTGCCTACAAAATCTAGAACACAACACCAAAGCATATCCTTCAGAATTCGATTGACCCTCTCAGTTTGCTCATCGGTCTAAGGATGGAAGGTAGTGTTGAAGTCCATCTTAGTACCCAAAGTTGTTTGAAGACTCCTTCCAAAATGCAAAGTGAACCGCGCATCTCGATCAGACACAATGGTCAATGGAACACCATGAAGCCTGACGATCTCTGCAACATACAACTCGGCTAACTTATCCATAGACGAAGTAAGTTTCATTACCAAAAAGTGAGCCGATTTGGTTAGTCGATCGACTATGACCCAAATCGCATCATTACCCTTCGAACTCTTAGGCAAACCCGTGATAAAATCAATGCTGATGAGTAACGATTGCAATAAACCTTCGGGCTTCTTATTTTCGGGATTCAGTTTTGAGCTAAGATTTTGTGAAACATTATATTACTTATATATACTTGCTGGATTCGGCCAGAAGTCTACTTTTCAGATTTTTTGACGGATCCAGGTTTGCATGTTTGAAGTAGCGGGAATCACTATTTTAGTACAATACTGTCTTGCTATCCTGAATTAGAAAGCTAGTATTTTACCATTTTATGCGTTATCTTGTACCTGTACTTGTTTAACTTGCAACCTGAACCTGTTACATGATCATGCTAAGTTATTCTTGACTTGTTTGTGACACATACATGCTTGTTTGATAATAATAATAAATAACCAAGCCAGGATTTAAGGGAAAGATCGAACAGTGGATAATTCAGAAATGTGTACTCGGAAGGGGGCCCATGTTTCCCATTTTGATTCATGTTAATGCATGGACCTGTTGGTTCATATATCTATTACCTGTTGCTGCATGGACTTGCTGGTTCATGTACCTATTACCTGTTGCTGCATGGACCTGCTGGTTCATGTACCTGTTACCTATTGCTGCATAATTCTATTGGTTCATGTACCTGTTACCTGTTGTTGCATGGACCTATTGGTTCATGTACCTATTACCTGTTGCTGCACGCACCTGTTGGTCGTGTACCTGTTGCTTCATGAACCTGTTGCTGCATGAATCAGATGATTCGTGTACCTGTTTGATTCATGAACCTGTTTCTGTTCTGATCCCTGAGTACACTGCCTTCTATGGTCCACTATGAAATCTAAAGCGAAACTGTTTGTTGTAGCAACCATGTAGTTGTTTAAACTTGATATTTGGATTTATTCTTGTATTTGGGCAATGTGACCCAAGATATTTAACTTATTCAGATCATAACTATTTGAGATTTATATAATTGATTTCAAGTATTCTTTTTGGTTCATATGTGCATGTTGGTTGATACTTTTGCTTCCGACTCTGATTATTTTGTGAGATGTTGTACAGATTCTTGAACAGCTTATGGATGATGAAAATCATTTGTTGGGCTTTTGTCGCGTATCCGTATTCCGTATTCTCTTTGGGAAGTGAGGCATGATCAGGTTTTTAGTGGTATCAGAGCACCAGGTTTGGATGATGTATTAGTTGCCTAATATATTAGACAAGCTTGGCACGTACTGGGATCGGCTCAATATTTCACCAACCATGCATGCATAAATGAATTATAATTAACATTGATCTGGATACTAGTCTTATTCCATTCTTTTTTATCCCGTCTTATTCAATCCCCTTGTTCCTTGATCTTCCGTCTCTTTTTCAGTCGTCCTCTTTGTTGACTTTTTCTTGGGTATGAATTCATTCTTTCGTACCCATATTTTTTCTGATTTTGGTTCCATCCATTCTTTTCCTTTCTGCTTGGTCCGTCAGTCGGCATCGCTGGATGCTATTGGCACAGTCTTCCTCGATCAGAGTGGCGCAGCGGAAGCGTTGTGTGCCCATGACCCACAGATCCCAGGATTCTCTTATTGTTTCTCCTTTTTTCTATCCCTTGTATTCGTCCTCATCTATTGACTCGTTGCTTGGTTTATCTTTTCCTTGTCTATCCATTCTTCGATTCCAGCTCTATCTATTTCTTCATCTCTTTGCTTTGTTATCTTGCAAGTCTTATGTTGTTTCTTCTTTATTTTTGATACCGGTTACTTCTTTCTTGTATTCCATTTTGCCATCATGCACCAATTCATTGTTTGATTCAATTCTTTCCTATCTTTTCTCTCTTTGATTCCAGTTCTACCTAATTTCTATCTTGCTTTATTATCTTGTGCTGTTTCTCTCCTTTTGATACCGTTTGAATCTTTTCTTGCATCCCATTTGACTTTCTCCTTATCCTTTCTCCATCTTTTTCTGGTATTGCCCCTGCTTTATTCCTTTCCCATTAGCCCTCTATTTTGTTACCCTTTCTCAAGTTTGTTTTTGCCTTCTCCTATGTACTGCCTAAGCAAATTTCGAGGATGAAATTTTGTTGTAAGGTGGGTAGGACTTGTAACCCTTGTTTTCCCAAATCCATATTTTATGTGTATTTTATGTATTTAAAATTTATGTATTATTTTTCTGTTTTCAAATTCTTTTTTTTTTTTGGATAAAATGTATTCTTGGATCGCATATTAAAGTCTATTATTAATCAATAATTTTATTTGTAACTAGTTTCCAATAATTCTTATATTGTATTACAAATCTTTTATTACTATTATTATGCTGGATTATTCAGGAAAATATTTTTCTTGTGGTTGTTACTACTGTATTGTATTTTTCTCTGTATTATTATTATTATGATTATTGATATATATATTTTTTCATTATTGTTATTAATATTATTATAGTTTATTATGGAATTAAAAAACTATTCCTATTGTTCATTGTATTTGTAGTTATTTCAAATTAATTCTATACTATAATGCAAACTACATTTTGTTATAAATATTATTTTTATGTTATTGTTTACTCTATTTCCCCATTGGATTTTACCCAATACCCACTTTTCCTTATTTTATTTTTCTTACACCCATTTAAAACAACCCATACCCATCTGCACCTAAAGACCCAAACCCATTGATTAAATCCCCAACCTATTATTTAACCCGTTTCTTAATTACTCTACCCGTTACCCCTACTGCTACCCTACAACCTAAACCCTATCTACCCAAACCCATATAATACCCGAAACCCTACTTAGATTTAACCTTAATCCTATCTGCATATTTATATGCACATGCCTCTTCACCTTCCCCATACAGCCGCCAACTTACCCTTACCTCTTCCAAACCCATCTCGTCCACCTTCACCCCCTGGTCCCCTCCTCCACCTTCGACTGCGGGGACTACTGCACTCGCGACAGCAGCAGTGCGCCAGCCTCTTGTGTGTGCTCCTCCTGACGCTGGCTGTCATCCTCCGCCTTGCTGGCGCTGCCCCTGGGCGCTGTCCATTGACAACCAGAGCCCTTGATGTTGCTGTTGTGCATGTGCTGTTTGATGGTGGTTCTTGATCAAGTGGATCTCGGCCGTCCGATCTTCTTGATCATCGTGATCATCATGTTCCCTTGATTGATTCCTAACCGTCCATTGATTTGATCTTGATCATCACCCTCGAGGTGATCTTGGCCGTCTGTTGGATCTTGATCATCATGCTTGATTAAATGTGGGCCATCGATCTCCTCTTAATCATCCAATTAGATCCTAGCCGTCTGATCTCTCCTTGATCGTCACGATCATGATGATCATCAATTTTCTTTGATCGCAGTGGTTCGATCGATCGATCTTGATCTTCATTATTATCTTCATCATTAGGGAAATCTGACCGTCCGATCTGATCCGATCATCTTGATCTTGATCTTTAATTTCAGCCGTTCGATTGTGTTCGTGATCTCGATCGTCTTCATCTTGTCCGTGATCGTGTGTTCGTGATTGGTTCGTGATCCATTCGTTGTGTTTGTGTTCGTGCCCCGGGATCCGTTCCTGTTATTCTTGCTTTTTCTTCGTTTCCGTCGTCGTCTCTCAGACAAGTAACTTGTACTCAAATTCTTTTGTATGATAAAAGTCAAAAATACCGCTTATAGTGTAGTTGGGTTCTAGAGACAACTCGTGTGTGTGTTAGGTTTGATTGATTTTGTCTCTATAGTGCTATTGACCACAGTTGGCTCACGACACATATGACATGAATTAACCTAGGAGTGACCGTTTCTTGATATGATGTATATGTGAAACAATTATGAGAACTCGTGTGCTTGTGAGATCCATGTGATATACTTGTTTTGGACATGTCGTATACCCTATTTCATGTTATTTCGAAACTTGGTGGACTCTAATTCATGCTTAGTTATGATTCGACCATGTTTCGTGTGATTTATGTTAGTTTTGTTCCTAAAGTAAATTCTGTATTTTGTTGATAATCTGTCTTTATCAGTAATTTAGACCATATTAGGGCCATAATTTTAATTTCAGTATAAAACATGATTTTTAGAGGAACTCATCTTCTTTCCAACTCCTCTGATCTTGATTGATTTTGTTTTCGTATGTGTGAGATATAGATATTTTACTACAGAGGTGTATTCTAATTCCAGATTTTGCTTCTTGTCAATTTCGATGAATAAACTATTTTGATTCTTGTGTTAACTATATTATTTTGATCTGAAGCTTTGCACAGTAATTCTATATCTATCTAGGGATTACCCAGAATTTTGGTGGATTTTATTGATGAGTTTATACGCCGTTTCATGCTTGTTTATGAAAGCTATACTTGCCGTATTTTGCTCGTTGTTCTGTACAGATTTGTATTTTTACCCTATTTCCTTTTATTGTATGAAAAATATTTGTGAAATATGAAATTTAGACTATTTTTCTATTTTAATCTCCCTTTGACGGATCTCGATTTCGTTTCACGGTTTGCTAGATATTACTGTTTTCGTACAGCAGTGTTGGGAACTCCAGATTTGCCAAACTACCGTTTCTTGATGTTTTCTGATTTCTTTTGGCTAATCTAATATTACAGGAAAATTATGAAACTTTATTTTCTGATACTAGACATATAGGGGAATACCCCAGATTTTACCTGGAATTTATTATGATGTTTTAATGCTGTTTCCCTTACTTTGAATACGATTTTCTGATTTCTGGCTGAACATATTTTCTGGTTTAGATTCAGTTTTGAGCTAAGATTTTGTGAAACATTATATTACTTATATATACTTGCTGGATTCGGCCAGAAGTCTACTTTTCAGATTTTCTGACGGATCCAGGTTTATATGTTTAAAGTAGCGGGAATCACTATTTTAGTACAATACTGTCTTGCTGTCCTGAATTAGAAAGCTAGTGGTTTTACCATGTTATGCGTTATCTTGTACCTGTACTTATTTAACTTGCAACCTGAACCTGTTATATGATCATGCTAAGTTATTCTTGACCTGTTTGTGACACATACATGCTTGTTTGATAATAACACTAAATAACCAAGCCAGGGTTTAAGGAAAAGATCAAATAGTGGATAATTCAGAAACGTGTATCCGGAAGGGGGCCTGTGTTTCCCATTTTGATTCATGTTGATGCATGGACCTTTCGGTTCATGTACCTGTTACATATTGCTGCATGGACCTGCTGGTTCATGTACCTATTACCTGTTGCTGCATGGATCTGTTGGTTCATGTACCTATTACCCGTTGTTGCATGGACTTGTTGGTTTATGTACCTATTACCTGTTGCTGCACGAACCTTTTGGTTGTGTACCTGTTGCTTCATGAATCAGATGATTCGTGTATCTGTTTGATTCATGAACCTGTTTCTGTTCTGATCCCTGAGTACACTGCCCTCTATGGTCCACTATGAAATCTAAAGCGAAACTGTTTGTTGTAGCAACCATGTAGTAAAAAGCAGGATGCATGAAGTGCTAACTAGATAGTAATCACCACAAGTCTTGATACATGATAGTAGAACATGATACTTGAACATGATACATGCGTGCTTGTTGCTTGACTACATGATACATGAGACTTGATACATGATCCTTGACACTTGTTACCTGTACTTGATACTTGTTCGCTTGATACTTGATACTTGTTACTTGTTTACGTGATACTTGTTCACTCGACATTTGATACATGCTACTTGTACTTGTTCACCTTACCATGCTAGTTGTTAAACTTGATATCATGCTTATTCCATGTTATTAGTTAGCTTTTCCCCATGTACTTGTATCCTGCATTACAAGCGACCCGTAACTTACAATTGACGGGTACCTTGTTTTCTCTTTTCCTCTTTCCTGCAATTATTAAATTGCAGATTTTGGAGAACAGGTTCCAGACGGTATTGGTGACATGAAGTATTAGTGCTGGATCTTGTTATTATTATTTTTGTAGTTGCTTGAACAATATTGTATTTTGATACTTGGATTTATTCTTGTATTTGGGCAATGTGACCTAGGATATTTAACTTTTTCAGATCAGGACTATTTGAGATTTATATAATTGGTTTCAAGTATTCTTGTTGGTATTTTAGTTCATATGTGCATGTTGGTTGATACTTTTGCTTCCGACTCTGATTATTTTGTGAGATGTTGTAAAGATTCTTGAACAGCTTATGGATGATGAAAATCATTCGCTGGACTTTTATTGCGTATCTGTATTCCGTATTCTCTTTTGGGATGCGGGGCGTGAGAGCTGGCCGCTGGCACTCCGGTTGCCGCTGCTGGTCGATGATGGAAGGACGGAGAGAGATAGGTGATGGAAGATGGAGGTGCTCGGGTGTAATGGAAGTCGGCTTGGGTTGAGTCGACAATGGATAGGGGTGGTCGGCGCTAATGGTTGGCGTCCAGATTGGGGTGCAGGCGGTAGGAGGGCAGGTCGGGGGTGTCGGGGTGTGTGACGCAAGGGCAAGGATGAGAGGGAGGAGGCCGGGGTATTGAAGTAGGGTTATGGTTTTAATGAGATGAGTTTATATAGGGTTTGAGTTTAGGGTTCAGTATAAGATGGGTATTGGGTTAATGGGTTGTGGGTAGATTAGGACTAGTAGTAGGATTAGTCTAATAGGATCTGATTAGGATCAATGTGTATAGGATTTCAAATAGGAATGTGGATTTAATTTGGCATTGGTAATCAATTAGGGATCAAACAATAGGATTGGGAATAGGATGAGCAACCAAATTACCATGAGCACCCAAAGATACAAATAAAGAGAGCAAGACACAAATGAAGAGAAAAAATAACAACAATGATCAAGAACAAATCAGGGAACCAAAAATAAATCACAAATGATCAAGATTGAGCCAAAAATGAATATATATTGAAAACAACTCCAATATACGGTCCAAAAAAAATACAAGAGAGTACAAATATTCAAGAAGATAGAAAAATTCATAAAAAATACGAAAAACAAAAAACAGGGGTTACAGTGTCATACTAGTCTTGTCCTCCTCAAATTCTGGTGTTGACATTCTGTTATTCTTGCTCGGTTCATCGATTGGCTACACGTGATCTACATCGACATGTTAGCGGCTTGGAACATCACCAGGAGAGGAAGTGTCGTCTTTCGCTCCAAGATGTACATGCAGAGTCCTAGGATTCCAGAAAGTGTTTAGAATCTGAAGTTGCCAGGAGTTCAAACTTCATGGTAGAGAGACGTCGATTGGACGTGCCAAGGATATGGTGAGCCACGAAGCAGACTGCTGGAGCTAATGGATGCTATTGTCAGAGTCTTCCCGATCAGAGTTGCGCAGCGGAAGCGTGGTGGGCCCATAACCCACAGTTCCCATGATCCCCTTGTTTCTCATTCTTTGTACTGTTTGCTTCCATCCATTCCTTGTGTTCATCCTCATCTGTTTACTCATCATTTGATTCAACTCTTCCCTATCCATTCTCTCTTCGAACCCATCTCTACCTACTTCATCTTTTTGCTTTGTCATCTTGCAAGTATTGTGTTGTTTCTTAGTTTCTACCCTTTTGATAATGTTTACTTCTTTTCTTGCATCCCATTGCGACCATGCATCAATTTATTGTTTGACATCATTGTTGTCCACTTCCTTCTTATTCTGGTATTGCCACCACTTTGTATCTCTCCCTCTAGTTCTTTGTTTTGTTACCCTTCCATAAGTTTGCTTTTGCCCTGTCCTACATTCTGCATCAATTAAATTTCGAGAACGAAATTCTGTTGTAAGGTGGATAGGATTTGTAACCCCTGTTCTTGTAAATACATATTTTCTGAATATTTCCGTATTTTGATTATTTATAAATTTATTTTTGTTTTTAAATCAATTTGGACATTCTACTAAAATCTTTTCGAACCAAAAATTATATTTACTTCGAATAATAGTATATTCTAACTTTATTTTTCTATTTCTAAGTGATCAATTATTTATATTTTATTTTATTACTATTTGGAATAAACTTGTTTATCTTAAATCCTATTTTGATATTCATTATTTGATTTAATGTATATGTATATGTATGTTTTGTAAAGCCTATTCTATTTAACTATCTCCCTATTAGATTTAAACCCTATATCCAAACCCAATTTCCTATTTGATCATCTACCCAATCTCCTATTTCCTATTATTATTATTATTATTATTATTATTATTATTATTATTATTATTATTATTATTATTATTATTATTATTATTATTTTAAGCCGACCATACTCTATTTTATACATATTCATTATTTGATTTAATGTATATGTATATGTATGTTTTGTAAAGCCTATTCTATTTAACTATCTCCCTATTAGATTTAAACCCTATATCCAAACCCAATTTCCTATTTGATCATCTACCCAATAACCCAAAACCCTTTCACCCTATATATAACTACCCTACCCTACCCTAGCTAACCCTAACCCTAGCCCCCCAATACCCTAGCCGCCTGTTCATTCCCCCCCCCCCCCCCCCATACTCTTTCTCCCCTCTGTTTCCCAAACGAAACAGAGAGCTCAAGCTCCTTGCCTTCCCCTCCACATCGAGCACCGTCGCCTTCCTCGTCGACACCATCCCCATCGTCTTCTCCGTCAAGTCCCCCGTCAACCCATCTTACTCGTCGAAGTCGAGCCGCCTATTCACCTCCCTCCTCGTCGTCAGCATCGCCTCGCCATTTCCGCAATCGTCGTCCTCGCAACACTTCCGCAGTCACCGTCGCCCAGTTGCGATCCCCCTTGACAGCACTGCCTCCTCCCTGTGCATCCCTCCATCGCCTTATCCCTATACCACCCTTCGCTTCGCCATTGCCAACATCTCCTCGTCATCGTCTTCAACCACCAGTCGACCCCTGCACTTGACCTCATCGAGACACCGCCCTGTCTCCATCCCGCTGTCGAGCTACCCTCGACGCTGCGGCCCGTCGCGTCGCCATCTACCGAAGTGCGTCGCAGTCACCCCCACATGTAACATCCTGAATTTACAAATAATTAAATATAAAATTTTTTATTTTTTTTCACGTGTTTCCCACGTGCAAATTAATGTATATTTTTAGCTTTAAAAATTATTTTTATGACATGAACAAATATTTTCTTCTTTTTTAAAAATGCCTATTATTAATTCTTAGGCCTAATAGTTTAATTCTAGCCCATCTAAAATAAATTAATTAGTTAATTAATTTTAGGCCACCTAATTAGCCCACTAGTTAATTCTATTGGTAATTAATACAACTTGTAGGGTAGACTTGATCATATAACAAATAAATTAACAGTTAATAAATGTACAACTTAACTAGTGTGCATGTAGAGGCACGTGCAATGGGACACAAGGGGGGTGGCCGGCCTTAGGCATGGAGAGAGTGGAGAGAGTGGAGAGTGGTTACTTGATGATGGGTAGTTCTTCTAACTCCCAAATGCATCTAAACCCTCCATCCAAACTCATCTCAACCCTTCATTTTGTCTTGAGTTCTGTATAAATAGCCCCATTAGTCTTTCATTTCTCTTTGCACTTAGAAATTTAAAAAGAGAAAAGATAGAATTTGTGTAAGACAAAAGATAAAGTTGTGTGAGAAAAAGATTAAGTGTTCGTATGTGAGTGCTCTTGCATCTTGGGTGGCTGGCTGGCACCATCAAGGAGGCTCGGAGTTGCACATGCTAGGAGGAGAAGGGAGACGATCGTACTTTCCAGGAGTTCTTTAGGAGTTTTCTTCGTTCTTCAAAAAGGTGGGTGGTTTCTCTACTTCTAATGTAGGTACCATGCTAGGGATTTTAAATTCATGAACATACTGAGGAAATTAACTAAAATTGCCATGTCTTTGCCTAAAAAGACTAGCAGAGAAAAGAGAAAATTTTGATTGTGATAGTAAACTAAAACTCATTATGGTGTTCTATTAATGAAGTTCATGCTAGAATATCTATTTGTAAATGAACAATTCTAGTGTGATGATCTTGTTGAATGAATGGTTTAGTTTTAGATGAATGGACATTACTATGATAGTTGAAGATTGAGATGAATAGATATTGACATGTTTAATTGTTAAATGAATAAATTGTTGTGGATGTGATGGCTAGACTCTTGTAGAATGGAGAAAAAAAAGAACAAGAACCAATATTTAGTAGATTCTATATTTGTAGTTTGAGAAGGAACTATAGTGCATTTTAAAGTCGACAAGATATTCTTTAATTAAAAGTTGTAAAGAAAAACTTATTTTAACGTTAAAAGCTAAGAGCAAATTGCTGCTACACTTTTTTATTTTTAAGGAAAATAATCTGGACATAGTTGATTTGAAAAATACTAGTGTATTAAGAAATTGAATTTTGTAAAAGAGATTTATAAACAGACAGTAGATACATAATTATTTCGACTCTTAACTATAACAGAAATCGAGTTTGGGCATACTGGCTTTCGGTGTGGGTTATAGACGCTATGTAAAGTGCAAGAGGTCGTGGGTTCGAGTCTTGAAGAGACTCTGTTTTTCTTAAAATTCAATTTTCCCAAAAATAGTACAATCGGCATATAAAGAATATAACCCTTTTCATATCGGTTAGTCACTCAAGACCAAATGGTCTTTGGGTGCGCTTTGGGTCTGTTACTGTAGCTGGGCGGGGGTTCTGTTTGGTTCTGGGTTCGATTCCGCAGACCCACTTTTTATATTTTTTTAAATTTTTTTTAGTTTTAAGAGTTTAAGGTGCAAATAAAAATTGGAAAAAAATTCTATTATTCTACAAATATTATCTAGGCTTTATGAAAAATAATTCTACAACATTCTATGTATTTTGTGAAGATTAGATGTAGTTTTTATATTAGAGTGGATTAAAGAACTTGAATTTTTTTAAAAAAAATTATGGTTTTAATATAATTAAAGAAGGAGGAAAAATGTGAATGCAAGAAATTATGTGGAGATTAAATTGTGAGATGTAGTAAATTAAATATGAAATTTGATGTTTAATATGTGCAAGTGTGCATGGAAAATGAAATAAAAAGATCATGATGAAATGTGGAAATTTTGTGAGTATAAACACTCATTTTTTGTGAACATGAAAAAGAAGTTAAGAACTAGAATGTAGCTAAGTCCTTATACTGGCATGAATGAATTCTTGAAAAATGAATGTTGTAGAAAAAGACCAAGATTTAGGTCGTTATTATCAATTGATGGTTAAGTCCAGTGTAGAGGTGATGCTAACTTTAGGGTGTTAATTATACTCATGATTCAATTATCTGAGGATTAGATAAATAGTGAAGATGTGTTGAAAGTAAGAGAAAAACACAAGTATGAAGGCCTCAGATCTACGGTGTGAGAGTGTTCACAGGCTGTCTACATGATGCGTCATGTCATGACGTGAATACATCTCCGGAATTATCGGGATTGTGGCGATGCTTGTAGGGTGCTTGGTGACTACGTAGTGCCATTGTCCCATGACGGAGGTGAATTTTCTATAGGTTGTCTACATGATGCGTCATGTCATGACGTGGGATTCCCCTCTAGGCTGTCTGGACATGGGCTCGTAACTCATAGAACATCTAGGATACTTTCCGTAGTTACCGTAGTAGTTTAACTCATAACGAGGGATCCAATCCTACAAGATGAAGAACAGTTAAAGGCTTGCACTCGGATTTATGTAGAATGAGATGCATAAGTTCAAACCAGTGTGCATTAGTGTCATTGAATATAAACAACTGTATTACGGATTAAGTGCACAGCACCCACGACATCAATATGGTAGTCCCCCTTAGCTTTGTCTGTGATCAAGTATGTATTTTCCAAGGGAAACTGATGTATTATATCCTAGTGTCAGTTGTATGCAACTGACGTGCCCACAGTTTCTATGCAGGATAAAATGAAAGGACTAAAGAGGAATGTGGCTTAAAGAATTGTTTCAAGTGTTATCTTTATTCATGTAATATGTTGTAATTTGCTTCCGCTGTATTGATGTAAACATTATTATACAAAAGTTTTAAATTCCTTATAAAATTGTATGTATGAAGTGTAAAGATTCTGTGGAACTTCAAATTCGGACTTGTTTGGAATTCGGGGTGTTACAGAGTGGTATCAGAGTCACGCTTCCAAGTAGTACAAATTTGTAAAGAACGACACCCTAGAGTGGACATTAGAGTGTGAGTTGGGTATAGAGATTTAAATGTAAGCTACTTACATTTGTGTTCCTCTATGATTGATGCTTCTTCTTCTCCCTCCCTCATGATGGCGAACCACCACGACCCAGCAGGCGATGATGATTGGCACATAATTGAAGAGGATTAGTACCCAGGACAAGGAGATTTCGATGGAGAGGATCCTGAGGAGTATGAAGGAGAAAGGGTTGAGTCCCGAGAGATCACTCCACCTCCAGACTCATCAGACATTTCATCCGACGAGGAAGAACCAGTTTCGAGAGGTCTCATCGAATCTCTTCAGAGGCAAGTGGAGACTCAGAAGGAGAGACCAGGTCAATTACAGGCCCAGTGTGCGAATTTCAAGGAGAACATTGCAATTCTTAGTCATCGTATTTGGGAACTCGAGAAGAGAAAGAACATGTATGATGTGCTGAAGGAAGAATTAGCAGAACTACCGGAACAGCTTAGGAAAGTCAAGAGGAACCGTAGGGATTAGAATATTGTATCATCTCAATGCTTTTCACTTAATGTGAGAAGATGTTTTAAATTTTAATGTGCAAAGTTTGAATTCAATGAAATGAAGAAGTTGATTTAAATTCATGTTTTCTATTTCGAATTTGATGGATCTTTTGAATCAGAGTATGGGTGGAAGAAGAGCAAGGAATGGAGAAGGGCCCAGTTGTGGACTCGACTTGGAAACGGAGTTGGCCAGAGTCTGTCAGGCCCTCAATGTCGTTGCCATGAACCAAAACCATAGGGGGATGCTTGCAAATCCAGTTTCCGAGGCGATCAAACTTGTGGAATCATTCAAAAGGATGAAGCTGCCAGTGTTCAAAGGAAGTCAGACCCAGATGCAGCTGAAAATTAGATTAGGCAAGTCGAGACTATCTTTGAAGTCTTGGAAACTTCAGAAGGAAGCAAGGTGAAGCTGGATACATTGCAGTTCGAGAAGGACGCAGCTGTTTGGTGGAAGTCCATGAAGCAGACTATGGGAAATGGTGTTATCGGTTGGGAGGAATTCTTGGAAGAGTTCCGCAGTAGGTACTTTCCATCTAATGTCTAAGAGAAGAAAGTGATGGAGTTCTTGGCGCTACAGCAGGGAGGCATGTCTGTCAGGGAATATGAGACAAGGTTTACTCATCTTTCGAGGTATGCACCCGAAATTATGATGGACGAGGCGAAGAATGCTCAGAAGTTCGAGCACGGTTTCAGGCCGAGTCTGAGATCAGGGATGATACCCCTTAGTATCAGGAGGTTTGACAAGCTAGTCAAACGAGCTGCAGCTACAGAGGAGGATATGGAGCAGTTTCATGCCGCCCAGAATCGGAGGAACAACTGGAATGTCGGGAAGAGGCCCGCAATTTCTGGGAATGTCAGGGGGCAGCTGCCAGCTCAAAGGTTCAAACCTACGGCGACGAATGTTGTCAATGTAGCTGGAAGACCCGGAAATGGTTGGGTGAGACCTCTTGTGTCGACTTGTTTCAATTGTGGAGAGATATGTCATTACAGATCTCACTGCCCCAAGCAGCAGAATGTCACTTGAAATGGACCACCGCAGCAGGTTAGGAAGAATCCGTACCAGAAGGGGCGGGTATTCTCTTTGACTGAGGCCGACGCTGATGAAGTGGATCACGTCATTACTGGTATGGGGGCAGATGTTTAGAAGTTTTTGTTTTTCGTTTTCCCTGTTTTATTTAGTAAAGACTGTTATGTAATAGGAGTTTATTATGTAACATAAGAACTTTTATAAAATGGAAAGAAAGCTGTTATTCTGTTCGATACTGGATCCTCTCATACTTTTGTATCTCCTAATGGGAGTCGAACCGAAGGTCTTTCAAGGCAAGGTCCTAGCAGTAGCTACTCCATCAGGGGAAACTTTAACCATTGATCGGTATTACGTAGACTGCGAGATCAAGATTGGAGACAGGGTTTTCGGGATTGATCTGATCGAGCTGAATATCGTAGGAGTCGATGTTGTCATTGGCATTGATTGGATGTCGGTGTATAGTGTGAACATTGAGTGTAAGACCAAGGAGGTAACAGTGAAGGCTCTAGGAGGTCCTGTAGTCACTTTCCAGGGGAAGAGGAGATGTTCAGGTTTGGTGGCAGCTATCCGCAAGAAGAAGATTCCAGTGGACGTGCAGTAGACAGTGGTTCGGGATTACCCGACTGTGTGCTTGGAGGATTTGCCCGGGTTACCCCCGTATGGTGATGTAGAGTTCAGCATCACTATTCACCCAGGGAGTACACCTATTTCCAAGGAACCGTATAGGATGGCGCCTGTGGAGCAGGATGAAGTTAAATGGCAGATTGTTGAGCTTTTGGGGAAAGGTTTTATTCAGCCGAGTGCGTCACCTTGGGGAGCACCGGTGTTGTTGGTTAAGAAGAAGGATGGGTCGATGAGGATGTGCATCGATTACAGGGAGCTGAATAAGGTCACTGTTCAGAATAAATATCCTATTCCAGGAATCGATGACCTGTTCGATCGTCTATACGGAGCAGCTGTTTTCTCCAAAATAGATCTTCGATCAGGATATTATCAGGTTCGAGTGAAAGTGAAAGATGTGCATAAGACTGAATTCAGAACTGACATGGGTATTACGAATTCTTAGTCATGCTATTTGGAGTAATGAATGCACCTGCAATCTTTATGGACATGATGAACAGAGTTCTGAGGTCGTTTATTGATTCTTTCGGCATGATGTTTATCGACGATATTCTTGTGTACTCCAAGTCAGAGGAGGAGCACACTGAGCATCTGGCTGAGGTTCTGAAAAAGCTTCAAGAGCACGAGTTGTATGCCAAGTTATACGATTTCTGGAAATTTGAAGTGGCATTTCTGGGTCACATCGTTTCTAAGGGGGGAGTGGAAACTGATCCTCAGAAGATAGAGGTAGTGAAAGATTGGGCAAGGCCTACTACAGTGAAGGAAACCAGAAGCTTCCTTGGGCTCACTGGATACTACATGAGGTTTATTCAAGGCTATGCTCAGATAGTTGTGTCACTCACTGGTCTGACCAAGAAGAATGTAAATTTCAATTACACTAAGCAGTGTGAGGCAAGCTTTCAGGAGTTGAAAAGAGAAATTGACTGTTGCTCCCATTTTAGCTTTGCCTAGAGCCAGTGTTGAGTATTAGGGGTAGGCATGGGTCGATATCTGACCTAATATAGACCATCCATCACCGATCCAAAGACGATTGGTTTTTTAATTTTCTCATCCGCAACCAATCCAAACCTTAATTGGATCGGTTTCCATCCAAGCCGATTAAGCTCAATTTGGATTGGATTGGATGGTCGGTTTGGCGTGCTACTTTTCACCTTCAACATCATTCATAATTTTGTTGAAATTTAAAAGATCAACTTCAATCAAACATAAGAAACAACCTGCTATTTGATATCCATAAATGAATTTAAAATGAAGATTCATAAAACACAAGTTGTTAATTAATTTTGCACTAATTGTTTGAGATGATGATGTTTAAATGGGTGAGATAAACTATTTTTTTACTTGCATACTTATGTAATCTTAGTTTATTATCATAAAAGAAACACCAATAACCATAGCTAATTGAATTTTAGGTACAATAAAAAAAGATTTAGAAAACAATTTATGCTTGACTTGATTAAAGTAACTACTAAATGTTACATCGACTTCATAATTCTATTAAGTTGGGCCATATAGTAAATTAAGCATTTCTCAACAACATAACACACAAGATTATGGAGAATCAAAATATAGGTAGAACAATTGCTCAGTTTGTATTAAAGAAACTAAAGAAGACTGTTTGTATCTCCAAGAAAATAAGAAATGACTATTTGTATATTCAAGAAATTAAAGGAGAACTATATTTTTTATGGACTTATGCATAAAGGTACGGTCGGTTCGGTTTCATCGGTTATTTGAAAGCCCCATCCAACAACCGAACCGGTCCAGTTGGTTATTGAAGATCAAGAACCAGGCCAATCCAAACCCCCAATTGGTTCGGTTAAAAATCGGTCGGTTCGGGTTGGATTGGTTCGGATTGGTCGGTTCGGATAATAGTTGTCCACCCCTATTGAGTATGATGTCTACAGCGATGTTTCACATCGTGGGCTTAGGTGTGTCTTGATGCAAGAGGGAAAGGTATGGGCGAGTAAAGGTTATTTTTTCTTGATCTTCTGGTGCTATAGCAATTTGATTGTATCTCGAATACCCATCAAGAAAACAATAGTAAGAATGGCCTGCAAGTCTTTCAAGCATTTGGTCCATGAAAGGTAGTGGAAAATGATCTTTTCTAGTTGCATCGTTTAGTCTTCGATAATCTATGCACACTCGCCATCCCGTGACTATTCTAGTTGGTATTAGCTCATTATTATCATTTTTTACTACAGTTATTCCTCCTTTCTTTGGCACAACATGTATAGGACTTACCAATGCACTATCTGAAATTGGATAAATTATACCTGCATCTAAAAGCTTCAAGACCTCCTTATGCACTACTTCTTGCATTGATGGATTTAATTTTTGCTGTGCCTGCACAATAGGTTTAAAATCATCCTCCATTAAAATTTTATGCATGCATATTGAAGGACTAATCCTCTTTATATCAGAAATGTTCCATCCCAAGGCTGTTTTATGTTTTCTCAAAACTCTCAACAATTTTTCTTCTTCAAAATTATTCAAAGAATCATTGATAATAACATGAAAAGTGGAGTTTTTGCCTAAAATGCGTACCTCAAACTCGATGGGAGTTGTTTAAGCTCAAGTTGTTGTGGTGATGAGAAAATGAGTGGTGTATCTTCCAACTTTTTATCATAATCACAAATCTCTTCATTTTCTAATTCAAGTGTTTCTGAAGTTGTTAAGCATTCTTCTAAAGGTAATTTAGCAATTTCATCCCAAAGTGTTTCTCCATGACTTCACTTACTTGAAAGCATGCATGAACTTCTGAGGGAAGCTCCATGGATTTAAATACATTAAAAGTTACATGCTCGCTGTCAACCCTTAGAATAAGTTTTCCTTGTTTTTGGTTGTTTTAGGGTTACCCTATATATATTCTTTTTGAATTTCGACACAAAATCCTTTTTGTTAGGTGGGTAGGATTGTAACCCCTGTTTCTCATTTTTCATATTTTTGGTATATTTTTCTTCTTCTTGAGTAATTGTACTCTCTTGTATTTTTCTTGGACCGTATATTGGAGTTGTTTTCAATATATATTCATTTTTTTCTCATTTATGATCTTTTGTGATTTATTTTCATTTCCTTAATTTGTTCTTGATCATTGTTGTTATTTTCGCTCTTCATTTGTGTCTTGTTCTCCTTATTTTGATCTTTGGGTGCTCATGGTGGTTGGTGACTTATCCTATTTTCAAGTCCTATTGTTTTGACCCCAAATTGATTATCAAAGCAAAAATTCAAACTCACAATCCTATTTGAAATCCTATGCAATTTGATCCATATCAAACCTATTAAACTAGTCCTATTACTACTCCTAAACTACCCACAACCCAATTAAATCCAATACCCATCTCATATTTCTAAACCCTAGAACCCCCATATATATATGCCTCTCTCTCACACACCTAAACCCTAACCCTAATACTACCCTACATCCCGGCCCCCCTTCTCTCTCTCCTTCCTGTTTTGCGCCGTGCCCTTGACCAGCCAAACCCCCGACACCCCAGCCCAGGTTGACGCCACCCTCACCGACCCTTCCTTTGGCTGCACCCGATCGACCAAGCACCCAACCACCCGACCCTCTTCACCATCCCTCGTCTCTCTCCCTTGCTCCGTTCACCGTCAGCACCAGCCGGAACGCCAGTCGCAAGCTAACGCCCCGACGCTCCTCTTGATCTCTCTCTCTTGCTCTCGTTGTGTGAGTTGCATGTGGGGGAGTTCGCGCGTGCGTTGCTTGGATTCATTGATTTGTGAATTTTCATTCATGGGTTCTGTTCGTTGCTCGGGAATCCGTTCTCGTTATTCTTGGTGTTCGTTTCGTCTTCGATTAAGGCAAGTAACTTGTACTCAAATTCCTTTGTATGATACAAGTTAAAAATACTGCTTATAGTGTAGTTGGGTTCTAGAGACAACTCGTGTGTGTGTTACGTTTGATGAGTTTTGTCTCTATTGTGCTATTGACCATAGTTGCCTCACGACACAATCGACATGAAAACAACTAGGTTTGACCGTTCTTGATCTATTCACATATGTGAGATAATTAGGTGAAATTATGTGTTTGATGAGATCCATGTGATATGATGGTTGTGAATATATTATATACTCTATTTCATGATGTTGGATACTTAGTAGATTCTATACCATGTTTGATTGTGATTGGAACAAGTTTCGTATGATTTATGTTGGTTTTGTTGTTACAGGAAATTCTGTATTTTGTCAGTAATTAGTTTTGAATTGTATTTTAGACCATATTAAGGTCAGAATTCTTAATTTTTGTATTTCACACGAATTGTAGATAAATCTGTCTTCTTTCCAACCCATCTGACCTTGATTAATTTCATTTTCGTATGAGTGAGTTATGGCTATTTTACTACAAAGGTGTATTCTATTTCCAGATTTCGTTTCGTGATGATTTTGATGATTAAACTATTTTGATACTAGTCCTAAACATATTATTTTGATCTGAAACTTTGTTCAATATTTTTATACCTATTTAGGGATTACCCAGAATTTTGGAGGATTTTATTGATGAGTTTTATATGCCGTTTCATGCTTGTTTGTGAAAGTTATACTTGCTGTATTTTACTCGCTGTTCTGTAAAGAATCATATTTTCAACATATTTCCTTTTACTGTATGGAAAATATTTATGAAATATGAAAGTTAGATTATTTTGTCTATTTTCATCTCCCTTTGGCGGATTTGGATTTTGTTTCACGGTTTGCGAGATATTTCAGTTTTCGTACAGCAGTGTTGGAAATTCCAGATTTGCCAAACCATCGTTTCTTGAAGTTTTTCGATTTTTTTTTAATAAACTAATTTTACTGGAATATTATGAAACTTTATATTATGATACTAGACATATAGGGAATTACCCCAGATTTTTCCTGGATTTATTTGAGGAGTTTTAATGCTGTTTTTCTGACTGAGAATTCATTTTACTGATTTCTGGCTGAACGTATTTTCTGGATTCAAATCAGTTTTGAATAATGATTTTGTGAAATACTATAGAGCTTATTTATAATCGCTGGATTCGTGCAGAAGTCTATTTTTCAAATTCTTTAACGGATTTAGATTTGAATTTATGTAGTAACGGGAATCACTATTTTAGTACTGTACTGTCTTACTGTCCTGAATATGAACATACACTGTTTTGCTCGTTTATGTGACTGTTTATCATCTATGCATGTTTATTTGTTTTCCTGAACCTAATACTGATTATACCATGTTAGTTTGACACTATTTCGTATACATTCATGCCTGTTTGATGACCATAATAAAAGTAACCAAGCCGGGGTTTCCTAAGAAAAGATCTAGTAGTGGAAAATATGAAAACATGTACTTGGAAGGAAACTAGTGTTCCATACTGTTACTGCTACTGTTACTTTTACTGCTACTGCTACTGTTACTGATACCTGAGTACACTGCCCCATTATGGTCCATTATGAAATCTAAAACCGAAACTGTTTGTTGTAGCAACCATGTATTATGTTTTTGGGGCACATGAAGTGCTACCTAGCTAGTAATACACACAAGACTGTAAGAACATAAGACTGATACTATTAGACTGATACTGTTAGACTGAGACTGTTAAACTGATACTGTTATACTGTTACACTAATATACTGAGCTTACTGTTACTGGACACTATTAGTTGCCATATGACACTATACTTGACACATTCATTTGTACTGTTAGTATACTGTGCTAGTTGACCTCGTTTTACTGATTCATGCTAGTTATCACTGTTGATGCATTATTCCATGTTATTTGTTAGTTTTCCATGTGCTTGTATCCTACATTATAAGTGGCCCGTAACTTGCAAATAACGGGTACTTGTTTTCTCTTTCCTTCTCCTGCAATTATGAATTGTAGATCAGGGTGGTCAGCTATCCGACAGCATTGGCGAAATGAGATATTAGTGCTGGATTTTTTATTTATTAGTATTATTATTATTGTTGTTTTGGAATAATGTATTTTGAGTACTTGGATATTTATTTTGTATTTGGGCGATGTGACCCAGAATATTTGACTTGTCCAGATTCTGATTTATTTGAGAATATTATATTTTGTTTCAAGTAAATTCTGTTGGTATATTGATTCAATTATGCATGTGTGGTTGATACTCTTTTGCTTCCGACTCTGATTATTTGTGAGATGTAAAGATTTCTGAACAGCTTATGAATGATGAAAATCATTCGCTGGGCTTTTGTTGCGTATCCGTATTCAGTATTCTTTTTGGGAAGCGGGGCGTGACATCTACAAAAGACAACCCCAACTCTCCTTTTATATACACGTGCGATGCACGTATTAATTTTTAAAAAAAAAATTAAAGTAAAAACTCTGATTTACACATGTGATGCATGTCTTAATAAATAAGATTATATATTTTTAAAAGTAAAATGTGAAGACTATAATGGGAGAGTTGGAGTTGCACGTGCGTTGCACGTAGGTAGATAGATTCACAACTCCAACTATTCCATTATAATAGTTATTATATATTTTATTATAGATAAATAATTTACATGCGTGATGCACATTTAATATATTAAAAAAAAACTTAAAGTAAAAAATATGGCGTAGTAAGGACTTGAACCTGAGACCTTCTTCATATTAGTTATGCACGTGCAATGCACGTGTTGGTATATATTTACAAATTTACAAATGACACTAAGGCCTTCTCCCTGTAACACCCCGCAAAATTGGGAATGATAATTTTGCCCTCGTGTGTTACGCGCGTGTATTTTGTAACGTGTTTTCACTACGTATCTTGATTTCCGACTATTTATGCATTTCCTGTATTGATTTTATCTTATTTGTGTCAACTCAAATGCAATATTTCAATCTCTATATTTTTAAGTGCTTTTTACGTGTTTTCGATGCATGTATCGATTATGTATTTCCACCGCTACGTGCAATATTTTCTGTGTGTTTAGATTGTTTATTTTATGTATTCAAATCCATTTTATAAAACGGAAACTCATTTTTTCTCGCATTTTGATCTAAATATTTTTGTACGTGTAATGCACGTGTTTTCTACGTACGTAATGATTACGTCGTGAAATATGTAAAATTAGTAAATATATTTTCTTATGTTGTTCTCGATTATATTTTAATAATTTTCCTTACGATAAAAATTGGTTTTTCGTATTTTGGTGTTTTACGTGTGACGTACGTGTTTTGGTGCGCGTATTTGAGCGTATTCATTTTAAAATTAATTCTTGAAGTATGTGTATTTATTTTATTTGTACATGATACCTTATAAATTTTAATTAAACTATTTTTACATACAATATTATATATATATGATATATATGTATAACCAAAAGGAGGTGACCGATTGTATATGGCTAGATGGTCATATATAAGTATGTTGAAAGAAAGAAATAGTGAATGATGGGGCCCACTGTTCTGATTGTGCAACTTCATGCCGCTGAGCTTCATGCTACTATTGCTGTTGTTTTTAAATGGTGATGTGGCATTGAAGATTTCTTTTTACGTGTTTTCGATGCATGTATCGATTATGTATTTCCACCGCTACGTGCAATATTTTCTGTGTGTTTAGATTGTTTATTTTATGTATTCAAATCCATTTTATAAAACGGAAACTCATTTTTCTCGCATTTTGATCTAAATATTTTTGTACGTGTAATGCACGTGTTTTCTACGTACGTAATGATTACGTCGTGAAATATGTAAAATTAGTAAATATATTTTATTATGTTGTTCTCGATTATATTTTAATAATTTTCCTTTCGATAAAAATTGGTTTTTCGTATTTTGGTGTTTTACGTGTGACGTACGTGTTTTGGTGCGCGTATTTGAGCGTATTCATTTTAAAATTAATTCTTGAAGTATGTGTATTTATTTTATTTGTACATGATACCTTATAAATTTTAATTAAACTATTTTTACATACAATATTATATATATATGATATATATGTATAACCAAAAGGAGGTGACCGATTGTATATGGCTAGATGGTCATATATAAGTATGTTGAAAGAAAGAAATAGTGAATGATGGGGCCCACTGTTCTGAATGTGCAACTTCATGCCGCTGAGCTTCATGCTGCTATTGCTGTTGTTTTTAAATGGTGATGTGGCATTGAAGATTTGAGATTTGGGCTTTCCTGTGCTATTTTGGTTAGGGAAAAGATGAGGGGTCGGAGGGGTTTTAGGAGTTAGAAAGTTGAAGAGATGGGAGTTGGGTTTTTGAAGAGGTGGAGACATGAAGAATTGGGAGTTTTAGGAGTTAAGAAAATGAAGAGTTGGATATTAAGAGAGCAATTTATTAGGTGGAGATTTATGCAAATTGAACCTCACATTGTCCTATAAATACACCCTTATTTCTCTTATTTTGTCACACTCAAAATAAACAAAAAAAAATAAAGAGAGGAAAAAGAAAGAGAGAAGAGAGTACCTTGGTGCTTTGGATGCTTGCTAGGAGGAGAAGGACAAGGAGGTGCTAGTGGAACTAGGAGCTAGAAGAGATCTCTTCATTGTGATTTTTCATTCTTCAAAGAGGTGGGTGATTTCTTGCTTTCTAATGTAGAGAATGCATGCTAAATGTTATAAATGAGTAATATGAATTGAATTTGATGTGAAATATGTAGATAAAGTCCATGCTAGTCAATATGCCATGAATGAGAATAACTTTGTTGTGATTAAGTAAATAATAACCACCATGTTAATTAGAAATAAGAATTTTGACAAAAGAGTTAAACTATGAATCATGTTAGTATATTTGTAAAATATTTTGTACATGTTGAGTATATAAAAATTTGTTGGAGAATGTCATATTCAAATTATGCTTTAGAATCATGATGACTAAGAAAGAAGAAAGAAAGCAAAACAAATTTAGTTAGTGCCATGAAATATGTTGACTTGTGTATATTGCCATGTTGTATTTGAAAATATAAATTCTGGCATAAACGAGGGTTTTTATGAGATTCTCATGATTGAGAGGCATGTTGGTATTGTTATAAATTTTAATTTGTATAAGTGAGAACATAAACTAGTTTTATAAATACAATACTTAAATTCAAGTTTTGAGAAAAATACAAGCCTAGGTGTAAAATGAGAAGAGGAATTATTTAAAGAAATGGAAATATGGTTTTAATGAATTTGAAATTTGTTGTTTACTATTTTAAAAATTCATTCTCCGTCAAATGAAAAGTTTATTTCAATATCCTAAAAAGTTGGATTATTAGATAAACGAGTTTTTGTGAAAAAGAACAAATTTCTGAACAGTATGAATAAAAGTATATTAATACAATTCCTAAAATTACACTTGGACTTACTGGTTAGTTAGTGCACCACAGAGCACTGTTTGTAAGAGATCTTGGGTTCAAAACTTGATAGTCACATTTATTTTTGCTTCTTTTAATTAAATTCTGAAACTGAGACTTGATATATGAGCATTTCGGCAAAAGATCTTGATGCCAGAGTCCATTGGACTCATTGGCTAGTAAGTTTGGGCTTGGGTGTTGGCTGTGTGTGTTCGACAGGTCATAGGTTTGAAACCCAGAGCCACCTTTTGATTCTTTTTGCTTTTTTTTCTTCATATAAATGAGTTTTTGAAGGGAAAAAGATTGAGAAATAAACTTTATTATTAATATACAATGAAATGGAAAATCATAAGAGATAGTTATAAAATTTTCTTGTATATTGTTTTGAGTATAAAAATGAAAATTTGAGAATAGAACTTTTCAGTGAAGAAAAGTAAAATATTATTTTGTGAAGTGATTAACCTTGAAGAGATTACACTTTTATTTTTGTTTTAAGAAATATTTTGAAGTGAGTTGAGACATTGTATGAGCTTGATTTTTGTTAATAAGATTTCATGTGGTGAAATTGTGTTCTTGAAAAGAATTATTTGTTTCTAAAGATTATGAATGAATAAATAGATCATGAATAATGACAAGACTATGATTACTTTGTGAATAAGTTGAAGATGAAAATATCTAAGTTTAAGACATGTTTATTGAAGGGTATGTGTACCCATGGATTCCTGTACATGAAAAAGTTGTGATTTAGAGTTAGTGAGACATCGGGTACTGGCACTATTGAATTGAAAAGAGTTGAGATATATTTTGAGATATGGCCGTGGAGCTATCTCGTATTTTGTTGATTAAGTCCGGTAGGAGGTAAAACTAATTCTAGGTAAGGAAATTTATTCATGTCTTGAACTTAAGAATTAGACACATAAGTGAAGATGTAGTAAACCTGGGCAAACGTAAGTGGGGCACTCTATATAGTCGGGCGGTGGATTCTAGGACTATAGACCTAGTCGGGCGGTGGATTTCGGAACTGTGGTTGCTTCGTGAGAGACGGCTTTTTATTTTAAATCCGGGACTATGCGTAGTCGGATGAATAGTTTACCGTTCTCCAATGTATATACGTATACCGGGGTTAGAGGGGCACTTGCGGGATGATTCGCACGATGAGGGATCTGTTATAACAGTCGGGCGGTGGATTCCGGGACTGGGATCCATATTCGTGGAATGATCTAAATCTTGTCTTATTACTGGGTAGTTCTCATGGCGAGGGATCGAACACTTAAATGCAGAGTACGTAGGTGCTTGCCCTCGGACCTATGTAGTATGTAATGCATAGAATCTGAACAAGTATGCATTAGTGTCATCCTAGTATAAAAATGTATGCATAAGGCATTAAGGCATCACATACACTTACATGTTTAGAATAATCACTTTTTGACACTTTTTTGTTCATTCAAATTGTGGTTTGTTAAAGTATTGAGATCGTTATATGTACGGCATAGAGAGAATGGCCAAGTATAACATATTCGTCAGTTGTAAGTGACTGACGTGCCCACAGCTTAATATGCAGGTAATTTACATTTTCATGAAGAAGTAAAGATGTTATGATGCACTTGATGACTTACATTGTTAAAGTTGTATAGGTTGTATTTTATTGTTGTATTTCTTTTAGTCTTCCGCTGTGTAAACCAAATGTAAAGAACTCTGATGTATGATGAAAAGTTTTAATTTTCTTGTAAAATTGTACGAAGTGAAGTGTAAAGATCATGTTAAATCTCGAATTCAGTCCTATTTGGAATTCGGGGCGTTACACTCCCATTATAATATTAGAGATTACTAGTAATTTTTACGTCGATGCACGTTCTAATTATTATTTTTCATATTATAAATAATAAAATATAATATTTCCTCAAATCTGGGACCTCCCTTTGTAACACCCCGCAAAATTGAGTAATGACAATTTTGCCCCTCGTGTGTTACGCACGTGTATTTGTACCGTTACGGGTAACATCCGTAACGTATTTTAATGTAAAAATCATATGTATTTTATATTTCGACTATTTACACACTTTTCGTTTCCTCAAAACTCATTTTTTATCCTATTTTGAGCCAACTTAAATATTTATTTTTAACCCTTGTGTTTTTACGTACATTGCACGTGCTTTCAATACACGTGTTGATTATGTATATTTTCTGTTACGGAAAATATCCGTAAAATTATTGTTCTACATATTTTATATTTTGATTGTTTTTCATTCTCTCAAATTAATTTAAATATTTTTACACGTGCATCGCACGTAAAAATTTTATGCACATTTTGTTACTAAATTTTTTTCAGAGTCATTTACATTTTTTATTCTCATTTTACTGGCGAAATTTATATTATTTATTTTAATAAAAATCCATGGGCCTAAAGTCCATTTTAAAATCCACTATAAAATTTATTTAAAATAAAAGTCCATAATTAATTCTACTCTTAAAATGAATACTTTTTAATCATACACACTTATCATGTAACAAACACCTAGCCTAATAATAAACAAATAAATTTAATTAAAAGAATGAGAAGTGTGCGCATGGGGGTGCACGACACGTGTGTGCAACCCAAAGGTTGGCTGGCCAAATTGGAGGAAGGAGAAGAGTTTGTTAGTGGATTTGTGTAGTGGATTGTGGGAGTGGACAATTATGTGGGTAGTAGGGGTCTCTTCATCCACCCATTTAGCCCTATAAATACCTCTTATTGTATGGATATTTTCACAAGAATCAATAGAAAATAAAAGAAAAAAAAGAAGAAGAAGGGAGGTTCAGATTTTTCAATGAGGAAGGAAGGCTTTCGGTTTTTGTACTTTGCTAAGGCGGAGGAGGTTCATTCGTTGGAAGCTTTGGAGCTATCTTTCGAGGAACTCTATTTCAATTTGCCCCAAATAAGGTGGGTGATTTCTTTTACTTTCTAAATTAATGTAGCATGCATGTGTAGGTAGTGTATGGTTGAAATTGTTAACTTGCATAAGTTCTTCAATTATTTGTGATACATATTGTGTTGATAAAATTATTAGTAGTAAGAAATTATGAGAAAATTTGTATACTAATCGAAAGTTACACCATAGAATTGATAGGTTGCTAATTGAAAATTTATTTTAAAGCATGTTGTATGTTGTTAGGCACAATTAATAAACCATGATTAGAATAGTGTATTTGTATGCATTAAGTTGTTAATTTTGTGCTTAGAAAATTGTGTGGATATTAGAAATTAATTATAAAGTCGATGGGAAGGATTAGAATTTCTAAATAAAAATGCATTCATGATGTGGTAAATTTTTCTAATCAAGACCAATGAATACTAGATTTATAAAAAGAGGTTATTTGAATACTAGATTTATAAAAAAATATTATTTGAGTTAAATTGGGTATAATTTGGTACTAATTTGAATTGAATTTATGAAAAATTGTTTCTGGAAACTTGGGGACATGTATTATGAACAATCAAATTGAATGAAAAGAATAGAATTCGAAAATAGTTGAAAGAGTAAAAAAATGAGATTTATCGGAAAGTAGAGTTATATGAAATTTAATTCCTAAGATATCAGATATGATGATTGTCTTTGGTGGCTAGCGGGGGCACCCTTGCGCTTGCCATCGCCAAGTGGCACTAAGGGGTCCTTTGGTCTCGATTTCGAGCCCTGTTGCTGCACAAAAGTCCATTTTTTTGGTCTTTTTGAGTTTTAAAAATTCAGAAAAAATCCTATAAATGTTTTAAGATATTAAGGGAACAACTGAAAATATTTTCTCACTGATTTAGGCGATATTTTAAAAAGTAAAGATCATATTTGTGTATTAGACGAGATTTAAATTCAAGAAAAATGTACATGATTAAGATTTAAGTGTTGATTTGTAATAAAATAAAAGTATAATGAGAAGATTAAATAATGAACTTCTGGTGATGAATGTTAAAGTGATTGTGTTTAAAATTTTAATTAACTTTGTATTGAGAATTTTATTTGAAGTTTGGATGAATATGAAGAGAGTATTGTGAACTATTAAAATGACTATTTGAGATTTTACTTCATGATGAATAAATAAGAGAATGGATATGAGAACTGAATAAATGAATGAATATGAATTATAAGGGTATAAGTACCCCATGAATTTTTTTGAACATGAAAAGATGTTGATTCTAGAGGCTTAGTGAGACCCAGGTGCCGGCAAGTAATGATAATGATTAACTGATTTGAGAAGTGGCCAATATGGGCTGTCGTTCTCGGTATTATGTTTAAGACTATTAGGAGGGTAATCTAGCTCTATGTGGTATTATTATTCATGTTTCAAACTTAAGGATAAGCACTAAGAGAAGATGTAATAAAACTTGAGCAAACGTAAGTGGGGCACCTCCATATAGTCTGACGGTGGACTCTAGGACTATAGACCCAATTTGACGGTGGACTTCGGGGCTGTGATTGCTTCCGATGGAGACGAGCCTTAATTAAATCCGGGACTGATTGATTCGACGGTGGACTCCAGGATCATGAATAGTCGGGCGGATGAGAGGTCGTGCTCCAGTGTATATGCGTATACCGGGGCTAGAGGGCACTTGCGGGATGTTCGCACGACGAGGAATTCCGTGTAGTCTGACGGTGGACTCCAGGACTGGAGTCCGTACTCGTGGAATATCTAAAACTTGATTTTGTTACCGAGTAGTTTTTCATGGCGAGGGATTAAACCCATTAATGTGGAGTACGTAAGTGCTTGTTCTCGGACCTATGTAGAATGAGATGCATAAAATCCGAATAAGTATGCATTAGTATCATTGTAGTATAACATCTGCATTAGGCATTAAGTCATATCATACATTGCCATATTTAGGATAGTCACTCTTTTACACTTTATTGTGCATTCAAGTTTGTGATTGCTAGTAAGAGAATCGTTATATTATGGCACAGCGAGGATCACTGTTTTATAACATTGCGTCAGTTGTAAGAAACTGACGTATCCACAGTTTTCCACTGCAGGAATTGGATTAGCAAAAGGGCATGAAGATGAATTGATGCTAAAGATTATTTTCATGATTAAAGTTGTTGATGTTAAAGTTGTATATTTTATGTCATATTCATTCCACTGTGCATTTTGTAACAAACATTGTTGTATGAGAAAAAGTTTTAATTTTTACTGTAAAATTGTACAAATTGAAGTAAAAGATCCTGTTGTGCTACGAATTACATGTAAATAGAATTCGGAGTGTTACAGAGTGGTATCAGAATAAACTTTAATAAGTAGTACAAAATTACAAGGACGACACATTATGATGGACATTAGAAGTGTGAGTTCAGTTTATAGAGATTTAAATATAAGTTGATTTATATTTGCGTTGCTCTATACACTGATGTCTTCTCCTCTCTTTCTTTATTAGATGGCTGGAGTCATGAATGATTTATGGAACTTGTATTCATGATAACCCCCTATACAATTGATGTGATATTGTATGCGAGCATATTTTTTCTTGGTATCAGAGTCCTGCAGTGGAAGCGTGGTACCTTACACGTGGACACACTTCCTTCTTTAATTTTTCTTCGTGGATTTTCATCGTAATACTTTTTTATCAAAAAAATAAAATTCTTCTAATATTAGTTCACTTTGATATTTATTATTTTATTTACAACCCTAATCTTAATCTTTTAAGTTCGACTTACTCGTTTTCTTTATTGATGTTTTATCCTCTTTGTTTCCATGCGATTTACGTTATTTACTTAATTTTGCTATTTCTTTTAAGTATTTTCATTAAGGTACCACTTATCAAATTATTTGTGCTAACTATTTTTCAATTATTATGCTTTTCCAATTATTTGTCGAGTTGTTTTACATTTTTATATTTTCCCTTATTTCATTTTACTATTTATTTCTTTAAAAAAAATGTAACTTTTACGATCGAAAATTTTATGATATTATTATATACACATCATTGTAAAATTTTACTATTATACTTATATTATATTCTGTATTCTTTCAACTAAAATTCCACACTCATATATTATCAATTTTATCCAACATCATTTTCTTAAATTGCTAATTCAAATTTTATCTCGTAATATATAGTACTAGTTCAGTTTGCGATTTTAATTATTCTACCGCTTATTACTTTGATAGATTTTGAATACTAAAGCCTATTAATAATTTATCCATTGACTATGTTTCTCTTTATTTTTCTTCCAATTGCGTTGTTTTTCAAACTATTTCACAATTAATGACTTAATTTATATTTTCCTTCTCATCTAATACTTTACCTAATATTATTTTTGTATGAAAATTTCTTTCAATCTATACTATCTTATATGGTTACGTTTCTTTTATTACGCTATTTTCTAGTTTTCTTGTTCCGTTCGTATAATTTTTTTATACTCATAGTTTTCTTATATAAGTTTACCTTGTTTTTCCACATTACATATTTTTATACTACATGTATTTTTCTAATATTTGCAGTTTTCTATATACAATAATGATATTTTTCTTTGGTGTGTACGAAATACAACCTTTACCCTAGTAAATTCTGTGGACAGAACCGTTCTAAGGGGGAAGAGTGTAACACCCGTCAAAATTGAGTAATGACAATTTTGCCCCTCGTGTGTTATGCACGTATATTTGTATCGTTACGGATAAAATCCGTAACGTATTTTAATATAAAAGTCATACGTAATACTATTTACACACTTTCTGTTTCCTCAAAACTTATTTTTATCCTATTTTGAGCCAACTTAAACATTTGTTTTTAACCCTTGTGTTTTTACGTACATTACACGTGTTTTCAATACACGTGTCAATTACGTATATTTTCCGATACGAAAAATATCTGTAACATTATTGTTCTACATATTTTGTATATTTTGACTGTTTTTTGTTTTCTCAAATTAATTTTAATCTTTTTGCACGTGCATCACACATAAAATTTTTATGCACATTTTGTTACTAAATTTTTCTAAGAGTCATATACATATTTTATTCTCATTTTATTGGCCACATTTCTATTATTTATTTTTAATAAAAACCCATGAGCCTAAAGTCTATTTTAAAGCCCACTAGAAAATTTAAGAAAAGCCCATAATTTATTATACTCTTAAAATGAACCCTTTTTAATCCTACACACTTGTCATGTAACAAACACCTAGCCTAATAATAAAAAAATAAAATTAATTAAAAAAATGAGAAGTGTGTGCACGTGGGGTGCACGTGCACGTGTGTGCAACCCAAAGGTTGGCCGGCCAAATTGGAGGAAGGAGATGAGTTTAGTGGATTTGTGTAGTGGATTGTGGGAGTGGACAATTATGTGGGTAGTGGGGGTCTCTTCATTCACCCATTTAGCCCTATAAATACCTCCTATTGTATCTATATTTTCACAAGAATCAAAAGAAAAGAAAAGAAAAGCAAAAAAAGAACAGAGGTTCGGATTTTTCAAAGAGGAAGGAAGGCTTGCGGTTTTTGTACTTTGCTAAGGAGGAGGAGGTTCATTCGTTGGAAGCTTTGGAGCTATCTTTCTAGGAGCTCTATTTCAATTTGCACCAAATAAGTTGGGTGATTTCTGTTACTTTCTAAATTAATGTAGTATGCATGTGTAGGTAGTGTATGGTTGAAATTGTTAACTTACATGAGTTCTTCAATTATTTGTGACACATTTTGTGTTGATAAAATTGTTAGTAGTAAGAAATTATGAGAAAATTTGTAAGCTAATCGAAAGTTACACTATAGAATTGATAGGTTACTAATTGAAAATTTATTTAAAAGCATGTTGTATGTTATTAGGCACAATTAATAAACCATGGTTAGAATTGAGTATTTGTATGCATCAAGTTGTTAATTTTGTGCTTAGAAAATTATGTGGATATTAGAAATTAATTATAAAGTCGATGGGAAGGATTAGAATTTCTAAATAAAAATGCATTCATGATGTGGTAAATTTTTCTAATCAAGACCAATGAATACTAGATTTATAAAAAGTGGTTATTTGAATACTAGATTTATAAAAAAAGATTATTTGAGTTAAATTGGGTATAATTTGGTGCTAATATGAAAAAAAATTTATGAAAAACTATTTCTGGAAACTTGGGGATATATTTTATGAACAATCAAATTTAAAGAAACGAATAGAATTCGAAAATAGTTGAAAGAGTAAAAATTGAGATTTATCGGAAAGCAGAGTTATATGAAATTTAACTCCTAAGATATTAGATATGATGCTTGGCTTTGGTGGCTAGCGGGGGCGCCCTTGCGCTTGGCGTCACTAAGTGGCACTGGGTGGGTCCCTTGGTCTCAGGTTTGAGCCCTACTGTGCACAAAAGTGCATTTTTTGGTCTTTTTGAGTTTTAAAATTTTAGAAAAAAATCATATAAAAGTTTTAAGATATTAAGGGAACAACTGAAAATATTTTCTCACTGCTTTAGGTGATATTTTGAAAAATAAAGATCATATTCGTGTATTAGATGAGATTTAAATTCAAGAAAAATGTACATGATTAAGATTTTAAGAGTTGATTTGTAATAAAATCAAAGTAATGAGAGAATTAAATAATGAACTTCTGATGATGAATCTTAAAGAGATTGTGTTTAAAATATTAATTAAATTTGTATTGAGAATTTTATTTGAAGTTTGGATGAATATGAAGAAAGTATTGTGAACTGTTAAAATGGCTAGTTTCAGATTTTACTTCATGATGAATAAATAAGAGAATGGATAAGATAATTGTATAAATGAATGAATATGAATTATAAGGGTATGAGTACCCCATAATTTTTTTTGAACATGAAAAGATGTTGATTCTTGAGGCTTAGTGAGACCCAAGTGCCGGCAAGTAATGATAATGGTTAATTGATTTGAGAAGTGGCCAATATGGTCTGTTTTTCTGGGTATTTTGTTTAAGACCGGTAGGAGGGTATGTTATCTCTAGGTGGTATTATTATTCATGTTTCAAACTTAAGGATAGGCACTAAAAGAAGATGTAATAAAACGTGGGCAAACGTAAGTGGGGCGCCTCTATATAGTCTGACGGTGGACTCTAGGACTACAGACCCAGTTTGACTGTGGACTATGGGACCGTGGTTGCTTGCGATGGAGACGAGCCTTAATTAAATCCGGGACTATGATTGATTTGACAGTGGACTCCAAGATCATGAATAGTCGGATGGATGGGAGTTCATTCTCTAGTGTATATGCGTATACCGGGGCTAGAGGGGCACTTGCTGGATGTTCACACGACAAGGATTTCTGTACCTACCATTTTCGTTCTTTTTATTTTCCCCTTCATTGTAATATTTTATTTGCATTTGAATAAAATACTCTATTTTTCTTGATCATCTTCATTAAATTTTGGTCCATGAACTACTCTTTTTCTTCTTGTGGACTATTTTCGTGTTGATCCTATTTTTATTTGATTGTGAGTATTTTATTTGAACCTTAGTGTCATTAAGTTCATCTCTTATTGAACCCAAAACCCAATTGCATTTAATTCTAGACCCAAACCCATTATTATTGGATCCTAGCCCATTAACCCAACAACCTAATTGCATTATATAAATACTACCCTAATGCAAACCCTAAAAAAATACAAAAACTCAAACCCTAAACCTAGTCGTCTCTCTCTCTCTATCTTCTCTCATCCCATCTATCAAACCCATCCCAACCCGGCCCTCACGGTCGATCTTTCTCTCTCCGGCGACCCTCTTAGTAGCGTCGCCACCGCTCTCCGGTGAGCCCACCTCATCGTCGAGCCACTTCCCAAGTCACTAAGCCGCCCTTTGCTATGCCTCTTCCGATCGACGACAGCAACCAGTGATGCCCCTATCGACGCCGCCAGTCGACACTCAGTCCCGCTGCTTGTCTCCGACCGGCAACGTCGACGTCAGTCCCTGCTGTCGAGCTGCTTTTGCTGTTGCCCCTTGCTTGTTGTTGCCACTCTTTATTGTTGTTGCTAAGTTTTCTTGTACACGTAGTGTGCATGTGATTCATGGGTTCGTGTTCGTTGCTCCGGGATTCTCATCCCGTTATTCTTTGGTATTCGAATTAACCATCCATAAGGCAAGTCACTTTTCCTCTTGAATTGAATATTGTATCAAATTCAAGTTTCATTGAAATTCTTGCAAGTAGATCCAATTGTTCATCGTATCGTATACTATTGTTCCTCTTTCGTTGAGTATATTGAGGGTTTACACGAGCTGACCCAAATATCATCGACTTCGTGTCTTTGTTGACTCCAAAAATTTAATCTTTCATGCATTCATGTAGTATTGATAGTAGGGTTTATTCATACAAACACTACACAAATAATTTATCGTAGAATTAATTGCTAGGTTGTGTGATTGAATGATCGATTGATGTTTTGTTGTCGTTAAATTAGTGTATGTGTATATTCTCGATGCTGTTTACCATGCTATTGTACCTACCATGCTGATTATAAAGTTTATTGACTAATTGAAGTGGAACCCATCATGTTAGATCGCTTTATTTTATGAAATCTATTGAAAATTTGTATGTTTGTTGTCTGTCTAGAATTTGTGAGACGTTTTTGACCCAGTATTTGACATCAAAATTAATAACTTTCTGAATAAGAGTTGTAGCACTATGTCTCTAGATTCCAGAACATCTAATATTTTTAAATTCCGAGTTGTATTGCAAAAGTTATGATGATTTTACTACTGTTGCGTTTGATTTCCAGAATTTCAGATTCATGTATGTTTTCATATTTAAACTATTAAAAGACTAAGTTAATGTTAGAATAATACTCTGATAATTTTCAGAATGATAGTTAATATGTTTAGGAGTCTAAAGAATATTTTTAATGAATTTATAATTGAGTTTTCACTAATTCTAAAGGTATAACAACTTGATGTCGATTTTCAGTCTGAACATGTAATCTGTAAAGAATGACATGTTTGACCTAGCTAGTTTTGTCGGATTTTGTACTTTAAATATGCGTTAGAATCTTTGGAAAGTCTAGTTTTCATAATTTCTGTCAGTTTCAGTTTTCGATATCTGTAGCAGCGGGAAAATTAATTTTTGTACAGTGACCTCTTTCTGTCCAGAATTTCATTTTCTAGATTTCCTTAATATAATTATACATATATCATTGTATTGCATGAATTGACGTGGATGTATTGCATTGCATGATCCTAATGTGCTTTTGTCATAATTCTATTTGTCTCATCCAAATTTATCATCCTATTGTTCTTCTATTGTTACTATCGTTCATCTAAATGTCTCTAAATTGCATAATGTATTATTGCATCGATAAAATAAATAACAAGCTGGGGTTTAAGGGATTGACTCGGGTAGTGAACAATATAAAGACTGTGTCCTCCAGTGTTTTATCGATTGATTGTTGGAGCGCTGACTACGACACTTCAATCTTTCGTGTATCATTTTAGTGTATCATTATAATGTATCGTACAAGAATATTGTTATCGTATCAGTGATTATTGTACTGACACATGATCTATAGAATTCACCACTAGAGTCTAAACAACATTGATTGTATGCATCGAACCTATAGTATGGGATGCAGTAGTACGTGCATTAGTTAGGTTAAAAATTAATAGACTTAAGAATTGACACAACATCGACATTGCATATTGAACATCATCGTTTTTATGGATATCGAATATTGTCTAAGTATTATTGACATCGACCATTGAACATTGTTATCGAATATTGAATCTTTGTTTGTAACCATTGTATCGATCATTGATATTGATTATTGCTATCGTCTCATATTATTGATTCCTATTGACTCATTGAATTCATTGTTATATCGTTATTCCATTGTTTCCTTATTTTCTCTACTTGTTGTCCATGACTTGCTTTAAGGACAAATTTTCTCATCTTTTTAGATGAAGTGTTCACAGGTGATGAAGGAGAATTATCTACAGGATTGGAGAACAAGCTTTCTAAAGATTTGCTTTCTAGTTGATTGTTATTTCATTGGACTTATTGTATCGAAACTTATTATCATTGTATTTGAATTTATTATTGTATTGGGCTTATGACCCGGATATTATTATTTGTTTCCAGATGTTGGATTATCGTTTGGTATTTCATATTGTTTATTCCAAGTATTATTGTAACCCATATTTTCCTATTTTGGATTTTATTGTATTTTTATTTTCTTTTCTTGATTATTGTATCTGGATTCTTTCTGTTATATAATTCTGCTTTTATTGGGTTCTTTTATCCCCTTTTGATCATTCTGTACTCTTTTCTTCTATTTTTGGCTCATTGCAAATTTTGCTCTTCATATTTTGAGTTTGAATTGTTCCTCTATGTATTCATCTCATTGATTTATGCTTGTTCATCTCTTTTTGGATCCTAAACCTGTACCCAAAACCCATTAGCTCGCAACCCCAAACCCCAACTTCTTAATCCCCTATAAATAACCTATTAATTAAACCCTAATTTATTATATATATCTCTCTCTCTCCACACCCCGCCACTTTCTCTCTCCCCTACCCTCGACTCTCATCTCCTCTCTGTTTTTCGTTTCAAACCCAAACCGCCAACCAAGCCCCCTGTAGCATCCCGAATTTCTAATATGATATCTTAGAAAATACGTGGCACAATTCCCAGCATCAACTTCAATGTAATATTAAACCCAATTTAACACCAATAAAATTTTTTCAACTTTCATTACAATAATCAATTACATAGCACAGCGGAATACAATACATCTCAAATCATAATTCTCTTTTCTTTACAACACTTTTCATTTTACATATGTCACTAAATCACTCGAACTCAAGCATCCAAATCCGAGCCTTAAGAAATCACCTGTAAAATACGAGGCTAGAGATGATCCCTAACCCCCAAACTAAAGGGGTCAGCCATAAAGGTGTGAGTGACATAAAACAAACGACATAAGTAAAGCATGGATTCATAAACAACTTGTGATAAATAATAATACATAAAATATGACATAGCAAGGAAACATGTAAACCTCAAGTGAAGCTAAACTAAGTGTCAAGTGTAGAAAACAGGAAAACACATGCGTGAAACCAAATCAAGAAAACACAAATCTATATGTTGACTCTCTAATGCGTACTTGTTGGAGTCTATGCATGCCACTCTACATAGGTCCGGTGCAAGCCCTTAACGTCTCCACATTATAGGGTTCAATCCCCGATATGCAACTAACCCTAACACGATGACTACTACGAGATAAAGATAAACTGTGAGTATTAGCCCATGCCCCGATAATTCCGGAGGTCAAACTCTATCCACAGATAATTCCGGAGACTATTTCACTCACACCTGGAAATCTTCAAGAATACCCCACACCACAAGCAATGGCACCTCATCACACGAATACCACATAGGCGTCACCTCGACTCCGATAATTCCGGAGATCAATCCCACACAACAGGTAATTCCGGAGACTATTTCACTCACACCTGGATAATTTCGGGGATTATCTCACACCGCAAGCCATACTGAGGTCCATAACCCATGTTCTCGTTCATCATATCACCACTAGTGTCTGTCCTTATCATTTAGGTTATTTAATTACTTAACGAATCTCCTACAGTTGGTGTACCCTACCGGACTTAACCCAAACATCTGAACAACTAAAATGCCTCAACAGGCCCAAATATAAATAACTCATCTGCCGGTATACTAGGGTCACACACACCCTCTAGAGACTCAAACTCAAATATTCAAACCAACCTTCCAACATAAATTGCTCAACTTAACATCTTGAAACATATGCGCAATAGAAGATAAAGTATAGAATAATACGTTATCGATCAAAACATTTAAAGAATAGATCGTTTGAAAGATCATTCAAAATTATAAGAATACATCAGTATCAGCCGACTAATAACAAGAGTAAGTCGACTGTTCGGAAAGAGAATTTCATGGTCTTAAGAAAAATAAACTAAGTCTTATAAGTCGACTTGTAAAAGTCATAGGTCGACTGTCCAGAGAGAAAATTCAATAATCTTTAAGGAATTATTCTAAATATAGAAGTCGACTGAAAAGGGAATAGGTCGACTGTCTAGAGAGAAATTTACAATGACTTTAAAATATAATTCTAAGTGTACCAGTCGACTGTAAAAGGTATAGGTCGACTGTCCAGAAGGAAATTTCGAGAAATAACTAAAGAACATAGCAACCGGGTCGTATCATTCGACTGAGAATTCACGACAGTTGACTGTCGGCCTTCAGTCTGCAGTATTTTGGTTGTGCACAATTCAACCGATACATAGTTTTACTTTATGAAAACAATTTTGATAAAAACTTATTCCTTATATAACCAAATACAACTAGTAGGACATATAATAGTCCATAAAACTAAATCAAATTGCTTGAATTCATGAAAATAGAGATTTGTTGATTCTTTCAATTAATACATGGATTGTGCATATAATAAAAATTAGGGTTTCTTACAAAATTCATTGTCCACTGAAATAGTTCGTATTCAGATCCAAACCATACAAATATCAAAATCTCAAGGAATCCCCAATTTGGGTATATCTCCTCAACTCAACTAATTTCTCAAACTTCAATTTTTCATGACATGATCTCTTGATTCATAACTCTTCCATTCAAATCTCTCAAAACCTGAATTTCTACCACAACTCATAACCATAATCAAATTTGTAATCACATACCACTAGGGTTTCTCAAGATCAAATCGTTCATCCATCCAATCCATTATTTTCATAGTCATACTCAAACCCTAATCATGCTTTTCTAGCAATAAAGTTTAATATCCAAGATCCATCAAACATTCATAGATCAACAACCAATTTTATCACTCACCTAAATAAACAATCAACCAATCAATTACTCACATACAACATTCAAAGAACAAACAAAACAATTATATCACTCACATACATAAATCAAACAACAAACAAGTTACATCACTCAAATAAATGAAGAAATCCCTTGATAAGAAGCCTTTCCTTCGCGAGATCCAAAATCTTCTCCTAAATCCTCCAAAAATAAGAAAACTCAATGTTGTGCAGCGAATGACGACTGCGTTTCTTTTAAATACCCGGAAAAGAAGTTTTTAGGGTTTCTAGACACTTTTGCAAAATAACCCCTTTAAAATATAACTTTACATAAATAGATTCCTATACTTGGAATTTGATAAAATCAATTAAATTGAGATTTAAAAGTAAAATAACCTCCATATTTCCAGTCAACACTATTTTAAAAGTCTAGAAAAAATAGTTTTGCACTTTCACCCCTCAAAATGACAATTTTGCAAAAAGATCATTCTTTTTCATAAAATTTGCAAATAGATCCAATAAATGTCAAAAAAATCTGAAAAAATTACAAATAAATCCCAAATAGTAGATAATGATTTTCCATGAAGAAATTTTAGCTTTTGAACTTCTCAAGAAAATATTTGCACATGTTTCGCACGTGTAAAAAGATAAATTTCCAGGAAAATATTTATTAAATCTCCAAAAATTATTTTAATTCATTATAAACATTTAAAAATAATATTTAAAAATCCGGGGTACTTCACCCCCCGTCCGCTCTCTGATCCCATCTCCGATCTCCACCCAGCTACCCTAGCCTTCCGCCGACATCCTTGCTCCGCCCTCACCACCATCCAGTCGCCTTCGTCTAACCCAACGACCTCCGCACCCGAACCCATCTCCTCACTGCCACCGTTCCATCGACCACCCCCAATCCCTCTCCGTTGTCCCCCCACATCCACCGCAGAACCCTCGCCTCCTCGTCATCGTCCAGAGCCCCGCACTTTCCCTCACTGTTTCTCGAAGAAACAGAGGATCCATCGAGCGTCGAAGCCCAGGTCGCTTTCGTTGCTTCTCGACCACAGCGCTGTCATCAGCGCCTTGCCGTAGGTGTCGCTGTCCCTCCCGTCGTCTCGTTCTCTCTCTCGGTCGATGTGAGGAAGGAGGAGAGTGGGTGTTTGGTGTTTTGTGGAGGTGAGATCCCGATCCCGTGTACCGGTGTTTGCTGTGTGGAGAGTTGAGGATTGGATTTCGTTGCTATTGCTATTCATGTAGTGGATCCGCTGTTTGCACGTGCTTGCGTGCGTAAGTTTGTGACTTCGTTGCCCGGAATTCTTATCCCATTATTTTATATATTCGAATCTACTAATTGAAAGGTAAGTCTCTTCTTGAACTAGTTATTTGTTTTGTTCAAGATTTCTTTGATGTCTGCAAGTAGATTCATTTTTCTTTTATCATACTGCTATTTGAAATTCCATTAAGTATATTGAGGGTTTACACGAACTAACCCGATATATTCTTAACATCGTGCCTACATCTTTGATCTAAAATCTAGTCCCTATTGAATCTTGCATATGCACAATTACATGAAAAATAACTAGATCCATGTGATAGTCTTGTTCGATGAATTACATACATTAGATTGAATTTGATTTAATGAATTGATTACCATGCATGTGAAATTGCATCTTGAACCTAGAAATCTGCATGTTAAACATCTAGTATCATTTTGATTATTAATTAGCATGAATTATATGGTTGTATGGTTAAATTATTGCCTATTTATATCAAAATAAATTCTGGACTGTTGTTTATTTCTTTTTGTATCAGATTTTCGACCATGTTGCTGTTGTAATTTGAAATAACTTTCTAAACATGAATTATAGCCCATTAATATATTTTCCAGAACTTTTAACGGATCTGAATTCCGAGTTATAATCTGTTAGATATCAGTATTTTAGTACAGTTGTGTCAATATTTTTCCCAGATTCACAAATTCATGCTTATCCTTTTGTTTCAGAATTAAACTGAACATATTAATAGTAAAATAAAAATATAAAATAAATTTAACTGAGACTAGATTTGTGTAGGAATCACCCTGAATTTTTGTAGATTTAATTGATGAGCTTTCTGACCTAAAACATATAGGTGAACACAATTTACAACTTGTTGCATGAACATAAAATATAAAAAAAATAGGATTTCCACCCTAGTTTCTGTAACTTCTATATGTCATATATATATTCGCTAGAACCAGCAGAGAGCCTAGTTTCTAGAATTTCTCACGGATGCATATTTTCTTTTCTATATAAGTGGTAATCTGTGTTTTTGTACAACAACGTCATGCTATCCAGATTGTGTGATTTGTGTTAATTTAATATGGTTGCCTCTTGATTTGTCTATAACGAGTAGAGTTAGTCACACCTAGCATTATACAATATTGACACCTTCTTGCATGCTCACATAGGATGAAATAAAATGATAACAAGCCGGGGTATTATGGGATGACTTGGTAGTGAACAATCGAAAACTGTACTCGGTCAGGCCCTACTGCTTGACTTGTGATGGCCATAAAATACTGCTTGATAATCACTGACATTGAACATTAAACACTGATTACTGGGCCTAGTATATGAACTGTGAATTCACCATCAGTCTAAAACGTACACTATGTGCTTGCGCTGAACCTGTGGAATGGGACGCAGTAGTACGTACACTAGATAGGTTAATAAAATGATTAATAACCTGCATTTGACATCTCATACTTGATCCCGTATAATGTCACCAATATTGAACTTGAATTGAATCTATTAATTAAATGCATTGATTAAACATAGACCCTTGACATTATTGTCATTCCTTGTCTTTGCTATTGAATTTGATTCCGTTCCTTTTTCTTTGATATACTATGTTCCTATTATTCTCTGTTTCCCTCTACTTGTTTTTCATGACTTGCTCTAAGGACATTATTTTCTTTCTTTTTAGATCAAGAGTTTACAAGTACTAGAGGAACAATATCAGAAGGAATTGGTGAGCAACGATTCTAGAAGATGGAGTCCAAGATTTAATTGCTTGAATTAATTTATTGCTAGATTTATTATTTGAACACTGTCTTGATATTATACTTTATTTTTGGGCTTTATGACCCGGAGTTTGTTTTTATCCCAGATGTTGGATATTATTATTTGGATTATTTCATTTATTATTGAAGTTGATCTTTGTTTATGTGATTACATCTCCTTACGTGGTTGTGATTGTTGTTTCATATTGTTGAGTTAGTCTGGTACAGCTTATGGATGGTGTTTACATCATTCGCTGGATCTACGTTACGTACTCGTATTCCGTATTTTGGAAAGCGGGGCATGATAATTATTGTTCATGTGGTTGTTATTATTGCCTGCACAATTATTTAGTATTGTTTATATTATTGAGTTGAATGGGTAAACAACTTAGGGATGACGCAAGTCATTTGCTGGGCCAATGTCACATGCTTATGTTCCGTATTTTTGGGAAGCAAGGCATAACAAGGTTTTTAGGGGTATTAGAGCCCATGTTTGGATGATATATCAGTTAAACATGACTAACGTATGGAGGTTTGGCTTTGACTGATATATTAGCCAGATTTGGGTTTTACTGGTTTGACTCAACAGTATATGCAATACAGGAATCACATGGATAATTGATAACCAACTAATGGTCTGGATGCTAACCATCTGATTTTTATTGCAGACCATGGTTAGGAATGGTGCTTCATCTTCCCGAGCTGGGGATGATCAGTTTGATGAGCCGACTGTTGCACAGATGATGCAATAGATGATGCAGATGCAGCGTGAGCACAACGAACTGATGATGGTGGCTTTTGAGGCTACTAACAAGGAACCCGTTGTACCTACACCCAGATTGCTGCCACCGAGACCTGGTAATGTGGCAGATTTCATGAGGCTCCATTCAGATAAATTCTTGGGTACTGAAGGTCCGCTTGAAGCCAAGCAAAGACTTATTCCGACTGAGCAACTGTTGACCGTAGCACGGATCTCGGATGTCGATCGTGTGGATGTCGTGAGCATCCAACTTGTTGATTTTGCCCACATCTGGTGGCAAGCTAAGGCTGAAAGATTGGGGCAACCCATCCACTGGGCCATTTTCATTGAGAGCTTCCTTACGAAGTTCTTTCCTAATGCCACCAAGAATAAAATGGAATGACAGTTTGTCTCACTAACTCAGGTTCGTTGGATGGCGTTTAATCATGATTTTTCGTTGTTATTTTGTAAAGTACCGACGTTAAACTAAACACTATTTTGAATCAGGGGATTTGGACCGTGGACGAGTATGGTACGGAATTTACTCGACTAGTCGTTTTGCTACTTCTATGGTGGCGAATGACGAAGATAAAGGCCGTTGTTTCTTGTTGGGCTTAGATATTGAGATTCAGGACCATCTTGCTGCCCTACGACTTCGTTCTTATACTGATATCCTGGATGCTGCTAGAATTCAGGAGCAGACTAGTACGAGGAAGCGTGCCATTCAGCGGTCTGTTCTGCACCTTGTTGCTGTCAGGCCTTCTGGAGGGCCTATTAGGAGGCCAGTTCTGACCCTTCCTGCTAGGGCATTGCCATACCCACCTGCTGTTCAGAGGCCACACTTGGTCTGTTCATACTGTTACAAGACTGGGCACTCGCACCAGGACTGTCGGATAGCAAATCGCAAGTGCCTAAGTCCAGTTTCCTTGCACCAGTTGGAGGTCTCGCTCTGTAGGGAGCTCTTGCTCGTGGTCATGGCGGACCACCACTCGTACCTCAGAAGCAGATCTTTGATCAGAGAAGAGCCACTCCTAGGGGTAATCTTCCTACAGGTCGTGGTCAGGCCTACAACCTGACTGCGCAGGATGTTGAAACCGCTTTGGGCGTTGTTGCAAGTATATCTTTAGTTGTGTTATTTGGATTTTATTTTAATTTTTCCTTGCTATCTTGATATTCTATTCTGTTGCTTTATCATGTTATCCTCCCATTCATGTCTGTTTCTTGCATTTTACTTTCTGCATATTGTGTTCTCATCTTTGACTTCTTGCTAGGCATTATCTTTGTTCACTCCTTTCCCGCTCATGTTATTTTTGACTCCGGTGTTACTTATTCCTTTGTTTCCTCCTGCTTTGTAGACCTGCATCACTGTGCTAGTAGTGCTATGCCAACAACATGGAACATTACTACAGGTGGAGGTGTTTTCGTGTGTTCTCAGATTATTGGTGGTGTTGATTTTGTTGCCGATCTGATTGCCATCAATAATTTTGGTTTTGATGTTATCTTGGGGATGGATTGGCTTGGTGTGACTGATTCTGTAATTGACTGCTGTGTAAAGAAGGTGGTGTTCCGAATGCCAGGACATCAGGAATTTGAATTCTATGTTGGTGAAATACTACTTGATTGTGTGGAGAAGTTGGCAATTCAAGAAGCTGGAGTAATGGAAGAAATGTGTGCTGATGGTGATGTTGCACTGTTGGTTGTGCGAGACTTTCTGGATGTTTTTCCTGAGGAATTTTCGGGATTACCGCCAGATTGTGAAGTGGTGTTCAGTATTGATGTTCAGCTGGGTACAACTCCAACTCTAAGAGTCCGTACAGAATGGCTCCTGTTGAGTTGGTTGAGTTGAAGGAGCAGATTCAAGAGTTGCTGGATAGAGATTTTATCAGTCCGAGTGTCTCGCCTTAAGGAGCTCCGATATTGTTCGTCAATAAGAAGGATGGTAGTCGCAGGTTGTGCATTGACTACCGTGAGCTGAATAATGTCACAGTGAAGAATTGGTATCCGTTGCCAAGGATTGATGACCTATTTGATCAACTGGGTAGTGCTTCTGTATTTTCGAAGCTGGATCTTCAATGTGGTTCCCATCAGGTTAAGGTGAAAGCTGAGGATATGCAAAATCTACTTTTCGTACAAGATATGAGCACTATGAATTCTTGGTGATGCCTTTCGGACTTATTAATGCTCCACCTGTGTTTATGAGCTTGATGAATCAGGTTTTCTCGTCCTTTCTGGACAAATTTTCAGTGGTGTTCATTGATGATTGTAACACCCCGCAAAATTGAAAATGACAATTTTGCCCTCGTGTGTTATGCATGTGTATTTTGTAATGTACTTCAATACGTATTTTGGATTCCAACTATTTATGCATTTTCCATCTTCTTTTATCCTATTTTGAGTCGAATCAAATATTAAATTTCAATCTCTGTGTTTTTACGTACATTGCACGTGTTATCTATGCACGTATCGACTATGTATTTTCTACCGCTACGTGTAATATTTTTAATGTATTTCAACTATTTATTTAATGACGTGTTCGAATTTTTTTTATAAATAGAAATTCATTTTTCTCCTATTTTTGATTAAAATATTCTTTATATGTGTGGTGCACGTGTTTTTAATGTACGTATTGATTACATTATCGAATGTGTACATTAAATATATTTTCTTATGTTTTATTTCGATTATCTTTAAATATTTTTCTGTTGATAAAGTCGATTTCGTATTTTGATATTTTACGTGCGATGCATGTGTTTGCGGTGCACGTATTTAGGCGTATTCTTTTTCAAAATGAAATTTCATGAAGTATGTGTCTGTGTCTATTTTATTCATCCATGAAAACTATAATTTTTAATTAAATTAATTTTATATGCATATTATATATACAAACACATGTTTTAAATTAAATAATAATTAATTTTGTGAAGTGTACACAAAGCACGTGCACGTGCACACGTGCAATGTGCACACCTCAAGAGTGGCCGGCTGTTTTGGAGTGGAGGGAAGAACAATGTTTTTGAATTGCATGAGTGGATTAGTGGGTTGTAGTAGTGGAGGTGGTTTTAATAACTATCTCCTAATTTCTTTTATAATCACCCCTACCTTCATTCTCCTCCTTCCCTTTCCTTCTTCCTTGCTCTGCCGAAATCAAATCCAGCAAACCCCACTTTGCTTCTCCACCTACCCACACATATACATATATATACCTTATATCATATTCTATCATATATATATATATATATATATATATATATATATATATATATATATATATAGGGAAAGCTTCTGTTGAGCACTACTCTAGTGCTCACCGCATGAACACTAGGCCTTCGGGCGTTCATATCGAAAATCCGAACCGTTCACATTGATCTACACATTCAAATTAGTCTAAATATGTAAAATCAAATCATTTGAAATTCATTTGCCCATTCATTGAAGTGTTACAAAATTGTATGGCTGAAAATTATTGTTTTTATATTCACATGATGGATGGGCAAATGAATTTCAAATGATTTGATTTTACATATTTAGACTAATTTAGATGTGTAGATCAATGTGAACGATTCGGATTTTCGATATGAACGCCCGAAGGCCTAGTGTTCACACGGTGAGCACTAGAGTAGTGCTCAACCGAAGCTTTCCCTATATATATATATATATATAATTATGTGTGTGTGTGTGTGTGTGTGTGTGTGTGTGTGTGTGTACACACACACACACACACACACACACACACACATAATTATATATATATATATATATAGGGAAAAAGGGGTATGAGCATCTTGCTCATTTAGTAAATGAGCAATTGATGATGTGGCATACATGTGATTGGAAAAGCCTTAAAAGGGTTAGTTGTTCAATGTATCACATGCATGCCACATAATCAATTGCTCATTTACTAAATGAGCAAGTTGCTCATATCCCTTTTACCCATATATATATATATATATATATATATATATATATATATATATATATATATATATATATATATATATATCATTCTCCTCCTTCCCATTCCTTCTTCCTTGCTCTGTCGAAATCAAATCCAGCAAACCCCACTTTGCTTCTCCACCTACCCACACATATACATATATATACCTTATATCATATTCTATCATATATATATATATATATATATATATATATATATATATATATATATATATATATATATGGAAAGGATCGGTTGAGCACTCCTCTAGTGCTCACCGCGTAAACACTAGTCCTTCAGGCGTTCATATCGAAAATCCGAACAGTTCACATTGATCTACACATCTAAATTAGTCTAAATATGTAAAATTAAATCATTTGAAATTCATTTGCCCATCCATCATGTGACTATAAAAACAATGATTTTCAGCCATACAATTTTGTAACACTTCAATGAATGGGCAAATTAATTTCAAATAATTTGATTTTACATATTTAGACTAATTTAGATGTATAGATCAATGCGAACGGTTCGGATTTTCGATATGAATGTCCGAAGGCCTAGTGTTCACGCGGTGAGCACTAGAGGAGTGCTCAACCGATCCTTACCCTATATATATATATATATATATATATATATATATATATATATATATATATAATGAAGGTGCTTTCCTTTGTTCTGCCGAAATGGAATTGGGCGTGGAGAAGGCTTTCGGGTGGCTTGTTGTTGTGCTTTCGGTGTGGATTTTGGCTCTTCTTTTTTTATGGATTTTCGGAGTTTTGAGTGAAGGGATTTGCTTCTACTACTCTTCTTTGGGTGGGTGTTTCTTAAATCCTTTCTAATTTAGGAGTATGATGCATACTAGTTGATACATGGTTTAATTGTTAAATTTTGATTTGGTAGGATGAATGTAGATGACATGATCTTAATTTAATTGTGTCATGATGTGTTGAAATTCTATTGTGATTCAAATAAATGACTAGAACTATTGCTAAATTAGAAAGAGAATGAGTAAGTATCATATAGGAAATTATTGGAATGAAAATTAATACATGGTAGAACATTCTTATAATAGTCAAAATAATGTAACATGTATGAAAATTGGTTTTATAATGCGATTATAGTAGAGAAATAGTCTCATTAGTTTATTTTATGAGTATAAGAAATTTTTATAAAGAAATTTTGATGAGAGACAACACTTTATTTGAAAATTGATAATATGAGTTCTTTAATACAATTTGAGAGAAATCTTGTTACATCGTCAAAAATGAGAGTTTTATAAAGTTTAAATATATTCACTATACTGTATTCTTGAAAGAATACAGTCTAGAAAAGCATTAGATTTTTGATAGTACAAATTAATTGAGAAATCAAGATTGTTAAAGAAAGAGTTGTAGACAGACCAGTAGATTAAAGTAATTTCAACTTATGATCATAACAGAGCACAGGTTTTGGAATACTGGTTATCGGTGTGGTTGTAAAGCACTGCAAATAGTGCTTCGTGGTCTTAGGTTCGAGTCTTGAGAGGCTCTGTTTTAATTGAATTTTGATTTTTCCTGAAACACAGTACACCACAAATATAAAGTAAATGAGCGAAATTATATCGCTTGCTGCCTTTGGACCTCTTGGTCTTCGGGTGAAAACTGAGACAGTCATTGTTCATGGGCGACGAAGGTCAGGGGTTCGAATCCTGGCACCGGCTTTTAATATATTTTCGTTTTCCTTTTGGTATTTTGAGTTTAAAGAGCTTTAAAATTGGGAAAAATTCTGATATTCCCTTAAAATTATTTAGACTTTATAAACAATATTTCCACAATATTTTGACATATATTTGTGAGAATTAGAAGTGTTTTTATAATAAAATTATGGGATGAAGAACTTGATAATTTTTTCTTAAAGTGTGGCTCTTGTATAATTAAAGAAAAATGAAAATTGGGAATGCGATTAAATTTCTTCTCGATGAGATTTTATGGTTATTAACATTTGATTAAGTGAATATTTGAATTGCACACAATGCTATAAGTAATTAAATTGATAAAAGAAGTTGAATTGAATTATTTCATGTTATGTGATTATAAAGAAAAGTTTCTCTTTGAGAAAGATTTGTGAATAAAGAAATTGAAATATTGTTGATCACTAGAACGAGATAGTTGTTGGAATCTAGAGGCTAGGCGAGACCCTTAGAAACCGACAGTTGTTATTAATATGAATTTGAGAGCTAACCAGTGTGGGTTGAGCATCTCTTGAGAAGTAGCCAGTGTGGGCTGACTGTCTCGTTTGTTTGATTTAAAATCCGGTAGAGTAAGCTAGTTCTAGGTTGTGATGATTTTCTTCTAAAACAAACAAAAAACTTAAGGACAAGCACTATAATGGAGATGTGATGAAAGTAAGAGAAAAATACAAGTATGAGGGCCTCGGATTCATGGTGTGAAAGTGTTCACAAGCTGTCTACATGATGCGTCATGTCATGACGTGAATACATCTCCGGAATTTTCGGGATCATGGCGAAGCTTGTGGGGTGCTTGGTGACTACGTAGTGCTATCGTTCTTTGACGGAGGCAAATTGTCCATAGGTTATCTGCATGATGCATCATGTCATGGTGTGGGATTCTCCTCCAGGCTGTCTGGATATGGGCTCGTAACTCATAAAACATCTAAGATACTTACCGTAGTTACCGTAGTAGTTAAAATCATAACGAGGGATTCAACCCTACAAGATGAAGAAGGGCTAAGGGCTTGCCCTCGGATTTATGTAGAATGAGATGCATAAGTTCGAACAAGTGTGCATTAGTGTCATTTAATATAAATAACTGCATTAAGGCTAAGTGCACTAGCACACACGACATCAATAGGATAGTCCCTATTTGGCTTTGTTTGTGATCAAGTTTATGATTGTTAAAGTATTAAAGAATTGTTATATTTTCGGCATAGCGAGGATGGCCATGTATAATATTGCGTCGGTTGTAAGTAACTGACGTGCCCACAGTTTCATATGCAGGACTTGGAATTTACAAGAAGATATAAAGATGAATTTGATGATGATGATCATTTAAATGCTAAAGTTGTTACAGTTGTACATTTATCATTGCTGTATTTTATTTACTTTCTGTTGTGTGTTGATGTAAATGAGTATGTTGACATCAACACCTGTGTTGACTATACCGGATGGATCAGGAGGTTTCGTAATTCACTGTGATGCTTCAGGAAGAGGTTTGGGTGCTGTTTTTATGCAACGAGGCAAAGTTGTCGCATATGCATCTAGACAACTGAGGTCGCATGAGAAGAATTATCCTACACATGATTTGGAGCTTGCTGCTGTGATTTTTGCCTTGAAGCTTTGGATGCATTACTTACTTGGAGACCGAGTCTCAAGTACGTGTACACTCAGAAGGAGCTGAATATGAGGTAGAGACGATGGTTGGAATTGATGGCAAATTATGATATCAGTTTGCAGTACCATCCTGGTAAGATTAATTTGGTGCCTGATGCTTTGAGCAGAAGACCGGTTGCCATGGTTCTAACTGAGCAGGATAAGCTTGTGGAAGCTATGAGGAGGTTAGATTTGGATGTGGTTTTGCCTGGTTCCGAACAGAGTTGTATGGTGCTTAAGTTGCAGTCGTCCTTGGTGGATCAGATTAAGGAGGCACAGTCTGGTGATGTGCAGTTGCAGAAGTTTCGAGCTGAAGTCGAAGCTGGTTCAAGGACTGATATGGTGATTCATGAGGATGGATCTCTCCGCTTTGGGACTCGTCTATGTGTTTCGAAGGGGAAAGTCAGGTAGAAGTTACTCGAAGAAACTCACCGTTCGTCATATTCTATTCATCCCGGTGGTACGAAAATGTATCGGAATTTGAAGTTGCATTTCTGGTGGCATGGTATGAAGAGAGCTGCAGCGAGATTTGTTTCGCAGTGTCTGATCTATCAGCAAGTGAAAACAGAACATCAGAGGACTGCTGGACTTCTTCAACCCCCTATTCCGAAGTGGAAGTGGGAGAATATTACCATGGATTTCGTGACTGCTTTGCCTAGAAGTCCTAAGGGTCATTATGCTATATGGGTGATTGTGGATCGCTTGACGAAGAGTGCACATTTTATTACCTTCAGAGTGGGTCAGTTTACGGAGAGCCTTGCAGAGAAGTACATGCAGGAGATTGTCAGATTGCATGGGGTCCCTATTAGTATTATATCAAACAGAGATACTAGATTCAGATCTCAATTCTGGGAAAGTCTTCAAAACAGTCTTGGGAGAAAGCTGAGATTCAGTACTGCATTCCATCCGTAGACAGATGGGCAATCGGAGAGGACTATTCAAACACTGGAGGATATGTTGAAGTCCTGTGTTCTTCAGTTTGGAGGATCTTGGTAAGATCATCTATTTTTTTGAGCTTCTGGATTGAAAAATAAATCAGCTTAATTGGGACCAAAATACCCGAATTGGGTCAAACTTTTTTTTTTTGAGCTTCTGAATTTATTCTAGAGCATTTTGGTCCAAAATGTTTTTTTTTTGAGCTTCTGGACTTAATCTAAGGGATTTTGATCCAAAATAATTTGTTCCCAATTAAGATGGTTTTTTAAATCCACTAGCTCAAAAAAATTATTTTTTGACCAAAATGCCCTAGATTAAATACAGAAGCTCAAAAAAATTTGAAAAATGTGCATCACATGTATAGATTAAATCTTCCAATTCATGTAAAATATAAATTGCACATATTATTGCTTGTGAACCAATGAGCTGAAGGAAAAAAGACGTGCATCACATGTGCAAATTACTAGTATATGTAGAAGCAACACCATAAACTGAGCTTTTGGAAGTAGTTGCATCTTTGTAGAACTTCTAGGAATTTTTCTGGTTTTTTCTATATTTTTCCTTTTTTTTTTACAATTTTAATTACTTTTAAAAAAAATTAAATCAAATTTCTCAATTTTTATAATTAAATTTTCGATTTTTAATTAACTATTCTAAATTTCTAATTATTTTTGGAACTTTTCCAGTTTTTTCTAGATTTTTTCTTATATATTTCATCTTTTAATCATTTTTTCAAAATTTTAAATCAAATATACCTATTTTTATAATTAAAATTTGGAATTTTAATTAATTATTCTAAATTTCTAAATTTTTTCATTTTTTTCACTTTTTTCCGAATTTATAATTATTTTTCAATTAATTAATACAAATTTTAAATTATTTTTTTAGAATTTCTAATTAATTATTCTGAATTAAAAATTAATGAAAATAATTTAAAAAACAAATCATACTTTGAAAATATCTAGACCGTTGATCATAGGTGCACACTTTTCTGGGAAATCCAGCAATCCTGATCGGTGGACATTTTGGTCCAAAAAAGGCACGTGCACTGCACGTGAAAAATCATAACGGAAACTAACTCCGTCGATGTGAGTTTTTTGAAACACGTAGTTCAGTGCGGCTTTTTTTTTTTAAAGTTCGGTGGGGTTTTTTTTTAAAACGATCAATAGTTCAGTGAGGTTTTTTTTAAATTTAACCAATATATAATTACAGATAAACAAACCACCTTGCCTTTAACAATATAGACTCACTCCTCACACAATAGACCCACCAGCCAGCCTCACATATTCTCCTTTACTCCCTCTAAGAGCATCTCCAATCGTTTGCTATTTTGCCATCCGGCAAAGACATTGGCAAAATAGCGCTGCAATCATTTGCTATTTTGCCAAATTTTAGCTAACGAGGAACAATAGCTTCTCATATTAGAGAAACGAATTTGGCAATTGCAAAATATAACAGACGAAACAAGATGTTCCATCTTAATTTTGTAATAATTTTTTTCGTTGATCGGACACATCAAGTTGTTCCGTCTCAGATTTTTTTAAAAAGTTAATACAAAAAAAAAAACGGATACAACATGTTGTCCCATTCGAAACAAAATTTTTCTTGGACAGGACAATATATCCCGTCCTTGCCTAAAAGTGGGTTTAAGACATTAATCTCATGAATCTCATGATTAATGTCTTAATCTATCTCATTTGGTATCTAATTTAATATTTAATTTAATTAATTTAGCTAATTTAATAATTAATACCTAATTTAATCATCTTATAAATATTAATAATAAAAAAATTAGACGGAACAACATGTTGTCTACGATCATTTTTTTTATATAGATTTTATTATTTTCTTAAATTATAGCAAACGAAGATTACAACGAAATACCCCCTTTTGCCATTTAGAGCATCTGTAGTCGTTGAGGGATAAAATATGCATATATGCATAAATGAAAATAGCAATCGAAGTTTTGCTGCAGTCGTCAAAAGTTATTTTTTAGCTTTTTATACTAAAATAATAAGTGATGGCACTTCATGTGCCGTCGGAGAAAATAAATAAATAAATAAATAATTTAATTGGATCGACGGCACTCGAAGTGCTGTCGGAAGAATAAAAATTCGTCCTCTAAGCGCAAATAAAAAATTACAAAAATATTTCAGAAATTACATAAAAATTACAAAAAATTACAAAAAATACAGAATTGCAAAAATATTTCAAAAATTACAAAAAAAATAAAATTACAAAAAGCTCCAGACGGCACATGAAGTGTCGTCCGACAAAAGGGGGGGCAAGGGACGGAACGTGAAGTGCCGTCCGAGGGTTTGTGAGCTTTTTGGGGGTTTTTTAACTGAAAAAATTATTATTTTTTCAAGTGCTCGAGTGCCGTCGGACGATAAAAAAATTAATTTTTTTTGTTGGATGGCACTCGAAGTGCCGTCTCTCATATATGAATAAATCTCAAATCTTCTCTCATTTATGGCAATCGACTGTAGCGAAATATACATAATATGCATATTTGGCCAACGACTGCATCGCCGTTTTGAGCCAAATATGCATATTATGCATATTTGGCAAGCGACTACAGATGCTCTTATTATTTTGCCAAATTACCAAAATACAAAAACGGACGGAGATGCTCTAACATAGAATTTTTTCCCAAAACGACCCTTTTTTGTAAAGTTTTTCCCAAATCGCCCTACTTTTTTTTTATTTCCCAAAGCACCCCACTCGGTCTTTGACTAGTTAAAACAAGCTCGGTCTTTCAAAGACCAAGTCTTGCTCTTTGATTTTTCAAAGTGCAAGACTCGGTCTTTGAAAGACTGATCTTGTTTTAACTAGAATCGGTCTTTCAAAGACCGAGTCTTGGACTTTGTGGTTTTTAATAACGCAGATCCCCTTTCTTCTTCTTCTCGAATTATTAGAAACTTGGACTTTATTTTCTTCTTCTCTCTGTCCCTCAACGAACCCATCGCCCTCGCCAATTTTGTGGTCGATTACACATTTAATCGATCGATACACTCCCCAAAATCAATTAATTTCTAATCCATTTTCGATTTTCCCCAATCCTATTCCCCAAATTTCATTATTTCTTAAAACCCTAAATCCCGAATACCCAATTTCGTAGACCTAGTTTAAGTTCATCTTCGTCTTTGGAAGATCTTGGTTGAAGGATCTTGTTCTTCTCTACCTTGTCAGGAGCTCGCTTTGGAATCTCCTATTTGAAAGGTATATTTCTTAAGCTTTTGCTAAGCAAAAATTGTGTTACTCTTGATGCTATTGTGAAGTTGATGAGTTGAATTTAACTTATTGTTGACAATGTAGAGTAGCTATTGTTGTTATTTTTAGTTTTAATTTTGTTGAAAAAGAAAGAGTTGAAAGAGTTGAAGTTGTTGCTATCAACGACATTGTTATATAGTATTTGTTGAATTCTATATAGATTTTTGCTAAAATTAGAAAGAGTTAGAAATTTTAGAATTTGTTGAAGTTGAATTTGTTATATAGAATTCTATATAGAATTTTGCTAAGAAAGAGTTAAAATTCTCTAATTTGCTAATTTTAGAGAATCAACGGCATTGTTATATAGAATTTGTTGTTGTGGAGATGTTTCGAGATTGTTGTTGTTTTTATTGTTGAAATGTTGTGGTTGTGGATAAGTTTCGAGATTTTTGATGTTTTTGTTGTTGAGATGTTATGGATGTGAAGATGTTTCGAGATTGTTGTTTTTTATATCTAGGTTATGTGTAGTTAATAACATTTTTGTTGAAGTTGTAGGATTTGGAGTCTATTGTGAATGGCACGCACAAGGGGTAACATGGAGGTAGGAGAAAGTAGTAGAGGTACACGTGATGGACCACGTACTCGCGGTGGACGTGTTCGTGGTCGTGGTCGTGCTCGTACCGAGGATACTAATGTAAGTAATTAATTGTTGATTGTAATAGAATTATATTACATTTCGGTCTATTGATGTAAATGTTATTGTTATGTAGGTTGAAGTCAATCCAAATGAGGCGGGCACCTCTTCTTCAGTCCCTTCATCATCATATGTCCCTTCTGGAGGGCCAGGACCCCTCGACCCTTCACTCCTCACTCTTCAGCCGTTGCAACGATTGCAGAATATTTGGAACGGTGAGGCTACGGAGTGCCGCTTTAGGACTGGTCATCCGCTACCTGTGCACCCACGTATACACGAGATACTAAGAGACTGTGGGTTCTACAGTATTGCCAGGATGACATCCATCAAGTGCAATCGTCCTCTTTTGGAAGCACTGCTTGAAAGTTGGAGGCCCGAGACACACTAATTTCACCTACCAGTTGGGGAGATGACGGTCACTTTGCAGGACGTTGCCATACTTACCGGGCTTCCAATCGATGGAGAGGCAGTCACAGGATCAATGGACTTCGACCCAGTTTATATAGTGGAGGAGTACTTAGGGGTTGAAGTAGAAGACGGTGCGGTAAATGGAAAATTTATCCGTTTAAAGTGGTTGAAGGACACGTTTAAAAATAGATTGAATGACGATTCAACTACAGCGGAGAAGGAGTGCTATTGTAGGGCGTACATTCTCACGCTATTCGGCACTGTCTTGTTTCCAAATTCAACCGGAAATACCATCTCATTGATGTTCTTGCCCTTAATCTCCGATCTAGGTAGGGCAGCCGTTACAGTTGGGGCAGTGCAGTACTTTCGTCACTGTATCGGAGTCTGTGTTTGTGCAGTATAGGTTCGAACCAGATGAATGGGCCTCTGATTTTACTGCAGATATAGAGTTGGGAGCGGATTCACGTAGGTCGGCCCGTAGTACGGATCCAATCTCAACATTGGAGAGTTCTTCCCGATGATATTGACATGCTACCTCCTATCGGTGTGTACTGGACAGGCAAACTGACATGGACAGCCAACCCCAACAGGTGCTTGACATACTACCGCGATGAGCTCGATAGGTTGGCAACTGACTGTGTAGTGTGGTCCCCTTACACGGAGGAGCGACTGATTCGATTGCCGCCTATTTGCACGTACAGGCGTGATTTGTGGCTCACGAAAGCACCGTTAATCAACTTTGGGGTTGTCGAGTTTTACTACCCCGATAGAGTGTTACGCCAGTTTGGTCTTCACCAAGGGATTCCAGTTGCCGCACCATTCAATGCCGAGATGCACAACATCACAGGAATGGGTCGTACCCCCGGTCACAATTGGGCCGCTTGCTTCTTCGAATACGTTCAGAGATGGAATGTTCACCGTTTCCAAGAAGTCATCGGTGACATTCCACCGTTTGACCTCTCGGTGCATGGGATGTACATGGCTTGGTACGAGAGAGTCACTAGACGTTTCATTTCTCCAACGTTGCAGACTCCTGCTGGAGTTGCAGTCCCGATCCGTCGACCAGGGACCGAACCAGCAGATCAACATTTCGTTAAGTTGCCGATGTACCAACCAAAGGGATCCACTGTTCAAAATTTTGTAAGTTTTTTAAGTTTCGTTTTAAATTGTTAAAGTTTATATATAAATTTGTTTTCATATATGTATGTGTATTTCTAAGTAACCTAATCATTCAACTTTTCATGTTTCTCAGTTGGTCCAGACTTGGTCCATTGCAAAGAAATGTGCAACTATGTTGAATAGCAACATCGCTGATCAGGCAAAGGATACCTTACGGGAGATGTTATCGTGTTGCCGTGCACAAGCTGATCTTGTGGGGGAGGGCATAACATTAGATGCAATACTAAGGACCCCCACACATCGAACGAGCGGTCGTACTGGTATTCGACGAAAGAGAGTTGTTCAAAGGCCCACACCTCAACCTTAAAGCGATTCAAAACACGAAGAACAAGCAGGGCCTGAGATTGAAGGAGATGATATACAATAAGAAGTTGGGGGTGAGATTTAAGAAGAGGAGGACATCCCGTTGTCCGCACTAACACAGGCAACTCCACAACGTGGTAGACGACAACGAAGACCCACCAACTTCTACACACCTAACCCTTGACTTTTGATATTATGTAGATGTTAGTTTGTTGTAATATTTTTTGAATTTGGTAGGTATTGTAATATTTTTAGTTAGTTTAATTTTGTAGTTTTTTTTTAAAAATGTTCTTGTGTTTGTGAAGAAGTTATTAATATTGTTGATGTGGTTGTGAAGATGATATTAACAACATTGTTGATGTGGTTGAGATGTGGTTGTGAAGAAGATGTGGTTGTGGTTGTGGAAGAATGCAAAATTGGTTTGTGAGTTCAAATTTGTGTTGTGGAAAAGTTTGAGTTACTGAAGATGAAATTTGTGTTGTGCTTTTAGTTACTGAAGATGAAAAGTTTGAAAAGTTTGAGTTACTGAATATGAAAAATTTGAGTTCAAATTTGTGTTGTGCTTTTGGTTGAGTTCAAATCAGCTGTAGGTTGTGAAGATGATGTGGTTGTGGAAGTTGATGTGGTTGTAGAAGTTGATGTGGTTGTGTAAGTTATAGAATGCAAAATTGAGAAGTTGATGTGGTTCAAGAAGAGTATATTTGTAAAGAGAGATGATTTGAAAGATGTTATATCTGGCTGTAGCAAAAAATCAATCAGCATCAAGACTCGGTCTTTCAAAGACCGCTGTCATTTTAACTAGACTCGGTCTTGTTGCTGATTGCAAAATTTGGCTATCAGACTTAAAAAGACCGAGTCTAGTTATATTTAGCTCGGTCTTTGAAAGACCGAGTCTTGAGTTCAATCTCATTTCGAGTCTTCACTCAAAATGAAAAAAAATTCACAGATTGAAGTAGAGAGAGAGAAGAAGTTGGAGATGCTTAGAGGGTTAGGAAGAAATTGGTAAATATATTTAGATTAAGATGAGATTTTGTGGGCAGGAGGTCGCCCTAGATTTAGGAAGATGGGTTAGAGAAATAGAATAGGTTAAAGTAGAGAGAGAGAAGAAGAAGAGAGAGGATCTGCGCAATTAAAAACGCCAAAGTCCAAGACTCGGTGATTTTTCAAAGTGCAAGACTCGGTCTTTGAAAGACCGAACTTATTTTAACTAGACTCGGTATTTCAAAGACCGAGTGGGGCGCTTTGAAAAATAATAAAAAAAGTAGGACGGTTTGAAAAAAACTTTACAAAAAAGGGTCGTTTTGGAAAAAATTCCTCTAACATATATCATGTCAACTCAATGACTCTGACCAACCAAAAATTTGTGACCATAAACCTCCGCAAATACAAACACTAATCTCCGCCGTCAAAATGTCGGAACCCCGCCACTTGGCTGCCATCCCCTTCCCCGGCCGTGGCCACATCAATTCCATCCTCAACCTCTCCCGCAACCTCGTCTCCTCCCCTTCCTCTTCCAACCTCCTCCTATCAGTCATCCTCACTGAAGAATGGTTCAAGATCCTTACCTCTGACGACCTTCCCCCGTCCCCTGCCAACCTCCGGTTCGTCACCATCCCTAACGTCATCCCCTCCGAGTTCGGCCGTGCCAACAACTACGATGCATTCATATATGCAGTGATGACAAAGATGGAGGAGCCCTTGGATCAGCTGCTAGATCAGTTGGCAGTGGTGGGGATTATTGCAGATAGTATACTGCCTTGGGTGGTGCCTGTAGGGAATCGGAGGAATATTCCGGTGTACTCCTATTTCCCCATGTCCGCATCTTACTTCTCTGTTTACTACCACATTTTGCGGGTCCAGGGCTTCGCACTGCGTGCCAGCCACGTGACTGATTCCTTCGAAGGTAGGCTGCTCTGCTTGTTTCTTTTTTAGTATTTGTTTTTGAGAAATGCTAGACATACATGAAATTCTATTCCAAATCGATATGGGACTTATCTTTTAGTGATTGGTGTGTCCATTAATCACTAAAAGACAAATAAATAAGACCCAACAATCACTAAAAGACAAGTCCCATATAAGTTTATGGATAGAATTTCATGTAAGTCTAGCCTTTCTCTTTGTTTTTCCAGTGTTTCGAAATTCTTTATAATTAATTAGTCTATGTTTAAAGATACTGACACCCATGTTACCTTGGATGAAAAACGATTAATTTATTTTAAGAATCTGGAGGGTCAATAGTTTTTAGCAGTGGCGGGGCCAGACAAATTAAAATGGGGGTCCCAAATTTTTTTTCCGGCAACGACTTGATTGTTATAAAAAATTTCTTACATTATTTTTGTTCTGAAAAATTCAAGTAAATGGATCAAAGTAAAATTATAATCAAAGTAAATATTCGAATTCATGTTCTTAGTATCATGTATTTTTGGCACTTGTACAATTATACTCTAAATTTGGTAAGAGTAATGATAATCAACAATCATATTGTACTATTTACACTGTTATAATACAAGAGGCTAGTTAAGAGATACGATTCAAATGAATAGATATACTTGTAATTTGTATACACTATAACTTCTTATTCAAAATTTTATATGATAATAAGTATCACTGTTGATTTTTAGCCCAAAGCCCATAACACTATTTGGACTTTTAAGAGGTTGATTGGGTTTGGGGTCCCAAAAAAAATTTAAATGGGAGGCAAATACAAATTATGGTCTATATAAGGGGGTTTTACAAAAATTTTGGGGTCCCAATTGTCACCCCTAGCTCCTTACTCCCTCCGCCCCTGGTTTTTAGTCAGCCATCCATGGCCGATAAGAGTATGAGTGTGTGTCCCCATGTTACACATGTTGGATATATTGGTATATTCTCTCTATATAAATATAGCACGTGCATATGTGTAACACGTGTAATGAACGTACAATTGATTGGATATTGGAACGCGGGTTTGTGGGCTTATAACCCGATACCCAAACCAGTATTTAGGAATAAATACTGGCTTGTGATAGCAGTTTAGGTATTCCAATCTTGATACCTAGGGTGAATATCTCAAGCAACTTAGATCTAGAGATAAATTCAATTTCCCAATTGTTAATTTCTCACAAAACCTAACAACACATGCATTACACTAATCTTTGACGGAAGTTTTTGAATAATTAGTTAAATTCGCTAATTATTCGTGATGAATTTATCCGCCAAATCAATTCGCAATTTAATCGTCAATTCAAATCTAAATCGTGTACTTCACAAACTATTCGCGAATAAACTAATTAATCGCTACGTTTGTTACTATTTTTTGTATTTATGAATTTAAATATATATTTATTTATGTGATAAGTACCAAAATGCATTAAATTTTTGTATTCTTTCTTCACGAGCTTCTTCCGAGATTTATTTTTTTCAAATTTATCTAATTTTTGAGAATTCCGAATATTAAATTTTGCCAAATTATTTTTGAACCTCTAATTTGTGACTCTGATGTAACTTTCATCTACACTGAATGGTTGTAAAGAAAGAAAAAGAAACCTTTGGATACTGCCAAACAGGATTCAGATTTAAACCACTGGATACTAGTTACACTATCCGAGAGTCAGAGGGAATACAAACCCATCTTTCTAATATGCTTTCTCCAATAATGTTCCAATAAGGAGACTCGAGGGTGCAGAAGGTGGAACCATTAACAAAGCTTGTTACTCGTTAATTAGAGTGCTGTGAGATTTGTGTTACTTTCGTCATAGTTTGACCGACAACAAAATAAATTATTTTGTTAATATTGTGGGTTTTATCATAATAATTATTATTATTTTATTTTATTTTATTTTATTTTGAGGAAAAGGTGGAATAAAGCCACCCTGTTTCATTAATAAGTGATTAATAAACAACCCCGTAGTCCCGGGGCAAAAACAAGTACAGTGCAGGAAATAAAACATAACCCCCAACATAACCCTGGGGGGTGGGTTACAACCGCCAGCCTAAAGGCTACCAAAATACAACAACAAAATACAAAGTCCTGATACAAAATATGTGGTGGTGAGGTGCAGATCCACTCATCAGTCAAGAGTTGGCCCGATCTCTATCTCCTCGTCATCAAACTCATCCACCTGGAATACCCTTGCAATCCTTCCTCTTGCTCCTGGAGCAGCAGCTGTAGCCCAAAAGGAAATTAGATGCATAATATGAGTAAGATTACTAGAAAAAGAACTACATGAAGTACGGAAATAAAAATTGTTCCTATCTAGCCATAACACCCATGTGGTTGCCGCAATGGCAATAAACCATGCTTCTTTCATATCGTGACGGGCTGATGCAAATCTGGGACCAACCCACAGTTCCTCGTAGTCCCTTGGATAGTCACTTGTTCCTAGTGCTCTCAGCACTTCTATCAGGACGGCCTTGCTTCTAGTGCAGTGAAGAAACAGGTGAATAATTATCATAATAATTAATTATCATAATAATTATTAATATTGATGAGGCTCCCTACATGTAGAGATAGTTTGTGTAATGTAAGTAGATGCATGTATCGTGCTAGTACTCTATGGAAACTTAGGTTCTTTAAAAAACAAAACAAAAAAACTTTGGGTTTCATCAACGTACGTACGTTTTTAATGAAAGCAGTCGAATAGGCCGGGAGTCCAGGGTGTGTAATTTGGTTCAAGGTAAATAAATTGTGGTTGAAATTTTCCTTCATATGTTGTTTCAACTTAAGAAACCCCCAGGGCCGGCCCTGATATGTAGGCGGGCAAGGCGGCCTCCTCGGGCCCCCGCGGAATTCGCCATTTTTGGGCCCCCAATTTCAAACTTCCCTTGGAAATATAGGCACGCGTTTCGCGCGTAAATTTTTTTTTTTTTTTTTATATGGGGCAGGGGGGGCCCATTTCGGAAGTTCGCCTAGGGCCCCCCGGAACTCAGGGCCGGCCCTGGAAACCCCTTCTTCTGATCTTATCCTAGGCTTATCCTATGAGTTCGCTCATATTCTAGTTCTTCAAGTTCCATTCATATTTCAAATATTTTTGAGTGAACTATCGCATGAATTTGAAAATTTTATAGTTTACCTGATTTAACACCGTCATTTCCTTCAAGTACAGTTACACTATATGTGTGTTTGCGTGTGTGTGCAGGGGAAGCAGACGAGCCTCTCGGAAAATATATTCCTAGTCACGAATCTACAAAGTTGTCCGATGTCCACGCCATTGTTAATTCTAGTGGACCTCGAAAGAAATTAAACGAAAGTTTCATCTTGATAAAAAAAGCACAATGTGTCCTATTAGCATCTATCTATGAGATCGAAGCCCCACTTCTGGATGCATTACGAGAACATCTCCACTGCCCAATTTTCTCTATTGGCCCATCCATTCCGTACATGATTCCCATGAGTACCACCACCCTAGCCTACATTGAATGGCTCAACTCACAGTCCAAGGAGTCGGTGCTCTACATCTCCCTTGGCAGCTTTCTTTCAGTCTCTGCTGCCCAATTGGACGAGATTGCGATGGGCATCCGCTTAAGTGGGACCCGCTTCCTTTGGGTTGCTCGACAAGATTCTCATTTGAGACTCCAAGAAATGGCCGGTGACATGGGGATATTTGTGCAGTGGTGCGATCAATTAAGGGTTTTGAGCCATCCTTCTATAGGTGGATTCTTAACGCATTGTGGGTGGAATTCGACAATGGAAGCTGTATTTTGCGGGGTGCCAATGCTTACGTTCCCCATATTAGTGGATCAACCTGTTAATAGCAGGTTGATTGTGGATGAGTGGAAAATTGGGCTAAGTTTGAAAGGAAAAATTGGAGGGAATAGTTTTGTAGCAGGAGACGATATTGGTTTAAATGTGAAGAAGTTGATGGATTTGGAGGGAGCTGAGAGTAAGGAAATGAGAAGAAGTGCTCGGGAACTGCAAGATTCGGCTCACAGAGTAACTGAAGTTGGTGGTTCATCTATTCAGAATCTTGAAACCTTTCTCAAAGGCTTCATGCAAGGCGATTGTTATTTTAGTGGGCATTAATGATTGTTTTAGTAGTCCATACTACGTTTTTTAAAATATTTTTAGTAGCGGCCTACTCATAGCCTAGCCTTGCACCCGAGACCTTGCATTATCAAATCCATAGAGCATCCACAGTCGATTTGCTATATTTGCCATTTTTTCAAAGTGGACTCTGCAGTAGTTTTCATTTTTGCCATTTTATGACAAATGAGATACATTTCTCAAAGGCTTCATGCAAGGCAATTGTTATTTTTTCCACAGTTGATTTTTGCCATTTTTGAGAAACGAAATGGCGATTTTGATAATATAGGGGACGGAAAAACATGTTCTGTTCCAAATTTATTTATAATCGTATCGGACGACATATGTTGTGTCGTCCCTATTTAATTAGCAGTTAAAAAAAAGGGCTCAGACGATACATGTTATATCGCCTTGACCTTTTTTTTTTTTTTTGTTACTCCTCAAACGGGACATGTTGTCCCGTTTGATCCCGTTTGATCACAAAAAGTGATCGGACGGGACAACATGTCCCATCCCATATATATTTTCTTTTTTTAATTGATTCTGTTTTGCATATTTTACCCTCAAACGGCTATATTGGATCAAACGTCTATTTAATCTCCAACGGCTAGATATTCACTCAGCTCTTGCCGTATTCATATATAAATAAGTAGCAAACACTATCAAGAAAGTCTACAAATTCAAAAATAAAATGAAAATGAAACCAACTCTTCCAACAGAAAGCAGATTGAGGAATATCAACAACAAGAATGGCGACTAGGGGTTCAAGGGGTAGAGCATATACAACAAATGAAGACATGATTCTTTCACAAAGTTGGATAGCAATCACTCAAGATCCAACAATCTGTGCCGACCAATCAGGCAGCCAATTTTGGGATCGTATATCTACCACATTCAAAGCTATATTAGGCACTACAACCGATCGAACATCAAATTCGCTTTGTAGTAGATTTCACATTATCTCCAAAGAAGTCTCCCTATTTGTTGCTAACCTGGTGAGTGTAACAAAGAGAGCTGCGAGTGGAACAAACGATGCCGATAAGGTATGTTAAAATATGAAGTTTTTTTTTTTTAAACGTATTGTTCAAGTTACAAATTATAGTATGTTTTTTTATAGATACGGGAAGCAAGAACCGAATATATGCATTCAACCGTGAAAACTTTCAGATTTGATGAATGTTATGAATTACTGAAGGATTTGCCGAAATTTTCTTTACGTACCACACATGTGTTCGAATATGGCATTGATTCTAATCATCTGATGGTGGTAGCAGTCAACGTGCGCCCATTAGTGTTGACGTCGACTCGTACCGCATGACCTTGATTCTTCTACATCCCTCTCTCGGCCACCTGGACGAAAAGCAGAAAAAAGAAAGAGAAAAAATAAAGCGGATGGTTCTGACGCGACTATGCCTGAAGAGACTAGAAAATTTAACTCCAATATAGAGACGCAAGAACGTAGGATGTAGGATATATGTGTTCATATTTGGTCTGTGTATCTCCCTCTTCAATTCGTTTCGTGAAAACTTATTAACGAAAGATTCCGTACTGTTTAAAAATTATATGCTAACTGTGTATCACTCAATCAATGTAATGCATTTAAGTTCGATGGTAACCATTGTAACATATGTATTAACCTTCTTTCTTAATCGATTACCTACCTAATGAATAATAATATGATATTTGAATTCAACCTCACAATCAGGATTAATAACCAAAAGTTCTTCAACTATCAAATTACCTCACCTGGATTTGCTCGCTGCTGCTCCAAATCCAAATTAGACCTGAAGCTACTCCCGCTGCCACTATGCAACCACCTCCTGAACGGACTCCAGTTATTCGGTACGGTACGGTAAAATACCGACTGAATCATATTCATACCGAAATCGAACCGGATTTTAGAATTCGGTACGGTTGTACCGTACCATACTTTTGGTAAGCGAATTTTTCGGTACCGAATCGATTGGTTCGGTTGGAAAACCGGTCGGTTAGCTCATTTCGGTACGATCGGTCACCCCTAGTTTAAATTGCCACACCTTACGTCTAATTTCTAGGAACAGGAACCGATAAATTTTTTTATGAACAAAGGTTCTGAACAAATAATTTTTTTTATGGACACAAATCATAAGATTGTGACGTAGCCCAATCTCAAACTTAAGACATTCATTTAATTATGGGCAAAAACCAGAATATCCCCAACATTTGACCTAAGTATAAAATATTCATACAATGTTTAAAAAAATACATTATACACATTCATCTATTAACTTAATTCATTTCGTTAACTTTGAATTATAAAAAAGAAAAATTGTGTTTCTTTCATGATCTTATAGAACCCAATTTATTTGCATTAACTTAATCTTCAACGTACAAATTGACTGAAAGAATGATGCTATGTTGGCAATATTACAGTTCGTCTAATTATATCTTGTTTTTAGTCACTAGTCTCTTACTGAGATTGAGATTTGGTTTTATTTAATATTTTAGAATGAAAAAAATGAGAGAAAGAAAAAAAGAGATTGAGATATGAAAGGATAAGGGTAGAAATGTAATTTAATAATTCAAAATTAACGGAATGGGTTAAGTTAACGGATAAATTGGTATAATGTATTTATTTAAATGTCCTATGGACATTTTATACTCAGACCAAACGTTAAGGGGTATTTTGGTTTTTGTTTTTTAATTATTCCAAACTCTTACCATCTGACCTATAATTTACTTCATTTATGCCAGGAACAGTCTAATAAATTATGCCAGGAACAGTCCAACAAATTACTTCACTAATGTAAGGGTGGCATTAGGGCTGGGCTAGCCCGGGACCTACCCTGCCCGGCCTGCCCAAACTCGGGCTGAACCGGGGCCAGCACGCCCAACAGACCCGGGCTGGTCTGGGCTGCCAATTTCCCCTAAAAGGCCAAATCTGGCCTGGCCCCGGACCGTATTGAACCGGCTCGGTTCGGGCTGGCCCGCGGGCCGTCGGCCAATTTTGAATTTTTCAATTTTTTTAAAATAATAAATATATGTATAGAAGTATATTTATACTGCAAAGTATATATATATATATATATATATATATATATATATATATATATATATATATATATATAGGAGTGATCCAATGAGATACATCTTAAAATGAGATAATGAGATACATCAATAATGACCATTGGATGTAATTAGATTGAGATGAATGGCTCTAATCTATTTGGTTTATTTCTACTAATCTATTAAAAGAAAAAAAAAAAAACACAAACAAACAAACAAACAAAAACCCAAAAAAAAACCAACTGTTATTTCATCTATATGATGAACAAACCAGAGGATTCCCTAACCTAACTTGCGTTAATTCTCAAACTGCCGTAGCCGCGTTTCCACGCCGCCGTCGTCGCCGCGTCTGAGTTCAATCCAGAGAGGTTCGCAGCGAGATCATTCTCACTTACTCGACACTTTCTTCCCTTTGCATCTGGCCCTGCGTTTCCGCGCCGCCGTCGTCGCTGCGTCTGAGTTCAATCCAGAGAGGTTCGCAGCGAGATCATTCTCACTCACTCGACACTTTCTTCCCTTTGCATCTGGCCTTCCCCTTTGCATCTGGCCCTCGTAATTGTGTTGGGCAGGCTTATGCGATGATTGAAGCAAAGATTATACTTGACTTTTTTGCTTTCCAACTTCAGGTTCACCATTTCGAAGAATTACAGGCACGCGCCCATCAACGTTCTCACCTTAAGGCCCAAATATGGTGTACCAGTTTACCTAGAATCCCTGTATGTTTGTTCTCAACCAGAAAAAAAAACAGGATGATTATGGAGACAAAGGAGGAGTGGGGTGGATAAAGCAAAGCTTATATTAAAGTAGTAGTATAAAAGAAAGAAGCAATTTAAGTTCTACAAGTGAAACTTGTAATGTAGTATGGTTAGTTTCCAGGGTGCTAAACTTTCTTTTCAGCCCATGAGATGCCAATTTGGCATGTCATGATACTACTTCTTTTGTTTTTTAACTTTCTTCTATTACTTGAGAATGCAGGTAAGAAGTGAGATGGAAAAAAGAAAAAGAAAAAAAATCATCTTTCCTGAAGCTATTGGAGTTCTCTGCCTTCTTTCTGTAGCTGTTGCACAAGAAAGTAGCTGATGAACTATTCTCAAGTAATTCCGACAGTCAATACTCTTCAATCAAATTCAGAAAGGAAAACGATTTGTAGGAAGTGTTTTGAAAGGGATTGGGATGGAGATGGAATCGGCATGCATCATTTGTTGATTTCCCTGTCTCAAGTTCATATCGGAATATCTCACCCAACACTTGTTTGGTTGTTTTCTATAAGACTGAATGGAGCGAACATTGGACCAAACAGTTTCACAGAGACCCAAATCTGAGACCTCTAAAAGTGCTATCAAACACCTAATATTGGTAGTTCATCTCCAGACAATCACGCAGGGACCAAGCCTAATCTGGAAGAAAGTTTAATGCAGACTTAAATCAAGATTGAGAATCTCTGAAAGTTTCAAAAATTCAGGATTTTTCAAACAGTCAACAGATTTTGATTTACACATCGAACACACCAACATCCACGATTAAACGCATTCAACTCATGCAAAAGCTCGACACTCAATTCTCCAGCTTGCAAAGTATACAGTACATAATGTTAGTTCAATGTATATATCATATCATAAAATCAAATTCATATCAGTACAGAAGCTTCATATTGAACAAACAATTGCCCGTAGCAACATTCAGAACACTACAACTCGATTAATAAAGTTGTTCATGTCAACAACCTCTCCCTTTAATAGGCTACAAAGCCAAAAAAACATAATTCTTTCATCCTTTGCTAGCTCTCGAATCATAGAAGCAACAGTTAATCATTTCAATCAAGCATTTACCCAAGTATATTCTAAGAACATGAATACACCCTCACAACTGGTGTAGAATATAACCTCAAATGAAACTCTAGCTACATATACAACACAAAGAGGATAACCAAATTGATGTGACCGCAAAAAAAAACACATATCTGCATAAGGGCCAGCTGATCTAGTCCAACTTTAAGATCTTTCATGTCAATCTCACTTACTATATAAGGATTTTCCATTAGAAGTTCCACAAAGTTATAACTTCCACAGACCACTTAGATCTCAACTTCTGAAAATATTGTCTGCAGGCATTTGGGATTATCTTTTACTAGTATTATACACGTGCTGTGCACGTGGGGAAAATTGGGGAAATGAAAAGGGCAAAAAAAAAAAATCTACCAGCACGTGCGTTGGACGGGTTGGGTTAAGGACAAATTACACTAAGGCCTTCTCCCATTATAGTAGTAGAGATGATTCCAGTCTGTAATGATCATATATCCAACTCGTGCAGGCAGAGCATGAAGGTCTGATCAAACAGTTAGCAGAAACAATTAGCTGAAACTCCGCAATATCGATATTTGCACCTAAAGATCAGCAATATCCATATCATGACCGCCTTCAACTAATCCCCACCGGTCAACCTGGCAAGCAAATTATTAGCAAGTTATGAGCACACACAATTACAGATCCAGCAGTTTCAAAGTGAAACTGATATTCACGAATGATGCAGGACATCTAAGTATTGGTCAGACTAGTGTATATTATTGGAAAGTTTAGAGGAGAATTATATTAGAATGTATGCTTAATTTTCTCGTCAATTGATGCGGCACAATCTCCGCACAAATTTCTGAAGATACAGGGGGAAAAGAAAATTGTGCCACTTCATTTAGTGAAAAAGATTGAATTCACATAGTCAGTGACTAAAAGCATTATTATTCGAGTTCAGAAAGTTAGTAACTAATGGATTATAATTTTATGCTATGGCATCGATGGTAGCTATTAAGGTATCAATAATACTGCTACTCTTTTGTCTTTGATACATGAGCTAACATAAAAGAAGATCATTGTTTCATTACAAATTTGATGATCCTAAGGCAGAAAAGAAAAACAAAATCAGAAACAAACAAACCAACTTGATGATTGGATATACCATTTGTTAGTGTATCTAATGTTGCTGGATTGTCTTGAGCTCATATATTTTGAATTGAACAGGAAGATTCTAAAAAAAGGGTTGCCTATTGCTCGACATTTGTTCCTCCATTACCCAGAAGGCCAGCATATCCACAGTCTGACCTATCAGCAGTTCTTGGTTGGTTCAGAGATTCTGGTTGTTCCTGTCTTAGATAAGGGGAAGAAACGAGTTAATGCATATTTCCCAGTTTCTAAAGGGAGTTCGTAGCAGCATATATGGACAGGTAAAGTATATTGGCACGCAATCATTTATTTTCTTAAGAAAGTCATCAATAGCCTTAACCAGGCCATCCTGCTGTTTGCCACAAAAAAAACTATAATATACTTGTGGTTTGAACCCAAATTCAGATTGCATCCAATCAAGTATAGGGTCAATTTTCTCTTCTTGCTTTTCTGGAAATGTTGTTCCATTGTAGAGGGAACATAATGTCAGTAAGATGATCACATAGTTTTTTGAAGTTAGCTAATAACTTAAAAAAAATGATACTTCATAATCACATCAAACTTTATAAGCCTTTCCCCCATAAAGAGATGGGGTTCAGCTATGGTTCTGTAGAGTGTAGATAACTAAAGCACAAGGGCTACTATGAACTTCATAATCATATTGTAATGAAATCTTCATTTTGTCATTTATTAATTTCCTACAAACAAAAACTCTAAAAAAACTAGTACTTTCATTACATACAAATACAAAGTCAAATTTTTGAAAGACCACATACAATTTATTGGATCTACAGGCAGACGGTGCCCAAATTAATTGCTTCATGTACCCTAAAAGTGAATGAGATAGAACTTTTAAAAAATGAAACTATAAATCCTATTATGCATACACAAAGTATTTTCTCCGCAACCTCCTTTCACATATCATGCTCCTGCGTGATACGGAACTGGTAACAAAAAAAAAGTATAATTAGTTGAAAGCTATAACTAAACATGCAGAAATAAGATACGAATAAATTAATTCATGTAGTTATCTTACCAAAGAAAATCAAATTTACGATTCATTCTTTTTTGGACAATTTCGACTATCATGGTCGACATACTTGTTGCATGTTCTACAAAGTCTAAGATTCTTCTCTTGTTGTTCCATGGCCTTCTCTTTTCCTCCTTTTAATCTTTTCCCACTTCCCTTCATCTTTGAAATATCTGGTATGCAAACATTGTCATTATTCGAAGGTTTTGGAAGATCCCCCCAGTTAAATATTTCTCTTTCGTATGATTCAAATTAGCACCCAGATTTTCTTTCATTCTTAGTAATGCATCTCTAAGATTTTTACCTTTTTCCATAGCATGTAAAAAGCTCTCATTTGAATAGCCAGCAAGATGCATGCACTCTGAAAGCAAATCCCACAATGATGATAAGTTAATTCCAATTATGTTGAAGTTCCACATAACTCATATCCTTCAACATCGAATATTTAAGCACTTGTTGCAAGTTTAGTCCACCTCCTTACAATATATTGAGTAGACAGCTCATCCACAAATTCATTTTTTAACACAGCAAGAACATGCCGACAAGGAAGTCCCTCTCCCTCAAACATTTTGCAATCACAATATGCCACCTTAGTATCTTGAACATAAACTACTTCTCTTTATCTGAGTTTCTTATTCTCCTTATTTTCTTGAACAATGTAAAAATACACATCTTCTACCTCATCGATTTTTTTTGTAGCACAATTGATACAACTCTTAAGCAACTCATCTTGAAATAGATAAAAGTTAGCGCGTGTGTATATCTCACTCATTTTTTTCTCCACTGAGTTCTTTATTTTCATCTTTGGCCTGGTATAAATTGTATCATGATCAGCCTTCAATTCATTATGTCGTTGGTGATCCAATGCCCTCTCGAATCGTGCATGGAATTCCACCAAACTATTCCTCTGACTAACAAAGTGACTAAAAAAAGAATTCAGACTTTCGCTGCGCTGTGTTGTCCTCATTCCAGCCAAAAAAGTTTCCTTGAAAAATGCTGGTGTCCATAGTTTTCTTAATTCATGCATCATTTTTAGCCACATATTGTTCCCTAACTGATAAGTTGTTATAACTTTATTCCACCGCATTTCGAACTCCTCAATAGTTTCAGAAGAATAAACACAAGATTTAAAATCTTCTTGAAATTTTTTGTTAGAGGCCAACTCAGATGCAACCTTTCCCGACAGCTTATTGAGAATATGCCACATGCAATATCTATGTTTTGTTTTGTCCAGTTTATCTTTTACAGCATTACCAATTGATGGTCGTTGATCTGTAATGAATGCTAATGGTTGTTTCCCCCCCATGGCTTCCAAGAATTTCTCAAACAACTAAATAAAAGATTTTTACTTCTCATTAGCCAAAAATTCGGCACCAAAGTTCACCAACTGTCTATGATGATTAACTCCTGTAAAAGTGCAAATACAATAATTAATATTGAACTTTTATATGAATTGCAAATAATAATAAAAATAGATAATTTCATATAATAGATAAATTACTACCTGTAAACGGTGCAAATATCATCGAATATTTGTTTGTTTCATACGTAGTGTCAAAAACTACTACATCTCCAAACAGGTGGTATGCTTTCCTTGAAAGTCCATCAGCCCAAAATACATGAGTGAGCTTCATTTCTTCATCAACCTTGTAATCATAGAAAAATGAAGGATTGATTTTTTTCATTCTTGCAAAATTATCTAGAAATATCTGCGCATCTGTTTCTTTCATTGCCTTTCTTACATTCCTTTTATGATTTCTGATGTCTCTTTCAGTGCAACCCATATTTTCATACTCGTTAGCTTGAATCTTTAGAACTGTAACTAATTGAGATGTGGAGATATTAGCTTCATCATAGATTTTTGTTAAGGACTTCTATGTCGATAATACTCCCCGATTTATTGTTAAAAATTATTTTCTACTAGGACTAGTGAGAACATGACAATGACCTTCATGAAACTTAACAATCTCCAACATGTCATTTTCAACTCTCTTAAATTTTATCAGAGCCATACAATTCTCCCTAATAACAGATCGTCGTCTTTTTTTACCTGCATCTGATCCCACTGGAAGCTCCTCGACAGTTTCACCTTCTACTATTTTGCAGTACTTTCACCTTGTTTTGAGCAGACAAAATATTTTGTTCTTAATTCTTTTGTGTTCCTTTCCAAAGTTGTGCTCGCTTTTCGAACAGAAAAGCCTCCAAGCTTTCCATATGCATAGTAAAAAGTTTCCCCCTCCTCTAATGATGCAAACTTCATCCCAAGTTTCGACCGATTAATATCATCTACAGTTGGTGTCCATTCTCCATGGTCATGTTCTCTTGTTTTTTTAGGAGTCGAACTCAATGCCTATTAAAAAAAATTGAGACTAGTTAGTTAATGAGCCAACAGTAATAAAAAAAAAAATCATTACATATTTTTTGTTGTATTTGTTGCATGTATATAAAGAAAATTAATTCTTTTCACTAACCAACCTCAACTGCATTCGTATCTGAATCCGAGACATTATCATTATTAGTATCCCCAAAGTTCATGTTTGTTGGTCTTTCATCAAGAAATGCATCCTTCGTGTGAATTGTTTCATGCCCTTAACAAAAAGCATTAAACCGAACATAAATTAAATTTAGAAGATTACTGACAGAAAAAAATGTCATATTTTCAAAGCATGTTATTCATACCTATCCCAAGTTCCTCAGTGCTTTCTGTCACCACATGTTCATCCTCTAGATGTTCAATATATAGAACAAGTTTTTTCAGGTTTTGATGTTCTGTTAAAGCTTCATGCAGGGACTCATTTGTATTCAGAAGTTTGTAGCCATCGCCTACTAAATTTTCATGCATCTTACAAAAGATTCTATACTGTTCTAAATATTCACACTCCACCATTATTTCTTTTATCGAACTCATGTAGAATTCATCCGGACGAACTTTATCGAGACGAGCACAAGAACTTTATCGAGACGAGCACAAGAACCATTTACATATTGTTTAGGTGGACCTAGATCAAAGTAACCACCTAGTTGAATCTCTATAGAAATGAGGTCATCGTTGATACTCATGAATACCTGAAATTGAAAAGATTTTTTTTTTTTTCAAAGTTTTCAAAGTTTTCATAATAGGATCATCTAAAAATTGATTCAAAAGTTAAGTGAACAGTAAAACAAAATTTGAGAAATAGATGCAAAATCAATATAGATGGCAAATGGCAAAACAGTTAAATCAGGATATAGGCTTGTCGAGTAAAATTCCCTTTGGTTTGTTCAATAGCTTCCTCAACAACAATACAATAACTTTCTTCCTCAATAGCTTCCTCAATAACTTGCTAAGGTATAGATTAACAAGTTATGAGTAAAGAAAAAGAACGACGAAAAAGAGTAATAAAACAGAATTCTAGTTATAGGATATTAATGTTGGTAGAATTGAGAGTAAACTTGAGTAGGAGGATCTGATGGGGCGGGGGATGGTTGACTGGGTGCGGCGGCTGGGCGGGGCGGATGCGGCGAAGACGGCGGCAGTGCAGACGCAGCGACGACGCAGAAACGCGGCTACGGCAGTTTGAGAATTAACGCAATTTAGGTTTGGGAATCCTCTGGTTTGTTCATCATATAGATGAAATAACAGTTGGTTTTTGTTTGGGTTTCTGTTTGGTTTTTTTTTTTTTTTTTTTTTTTTTTTTTTGATAGATTAGTATAAATAAACCATCATCTGGTTTGTTCATCATATAGATGAAATAATAGTTGGTTTTTGTTTGGGTTTTTGTTTGTTTGTTTGTTTGTTTGTTTGTTTTTTTTTTGGATAGATTAGTAGAAATAAACCAAATGGATTAGAGCCATTCATCTCAATCTAATTATATCCAATGGTCATTATTGATGTATATCATTATCTCATTTTAAGATGTATCTCATTGGATCACTCCTTTCTCTCTCTCTATATATATATATACTGTAAAATATTTCAAAATTTTATAAAAATAGGTGTAAACATCAAAATTAACTGATCACTATTCATTACTCAATTTGCCAACCCTCACTCTAGCTATTTATAGCCAACTCCACCTCCTCACTTCTCTAATCTCACCAATGTGGGACTAAAAGTTTTCTATTTTAAATGGTCTTAATTATATATATCTCTACAATCAAACTTTTAATCAAATATAATTGTAGGTTGGATTTCTTGGCTAGTGTATGCAAATTAGTGGATTGAATTTAGGATTGTCGCGGGTTCGATCCTGAGAGAGTTCATGTAATTTTATTTTTGAAAGAATTAATAACTTTTTTTAATCAAATTTATTTTTAGCTGATGTTTCTTTCTTTTATTTTTATTTTTATTTTTATATTGTAATTTAATTAGATTTGTATGTTATTTATCTGTTTGATTAATTTAAAATTTTGTAATACATAAAAATAATTTAATTTATGAATCTTTTTTTTTAATCAATGTGTTCAACTCAATTGTTTACCATTTTTCTTTACTTTTATCTTTGTACACTCCACGGAAGAAAAAAAATCAACGAACCGGCCCGGCCCGCCACTGCTGCCAGCCCGGGACCGGGTCAAAATTGCCGGGGTTCGGCCCGGCCCGGCCCGGGAGGACCAAATGCCGTCCCTATGACTCAAGCTGCGGAAAGCATCCAAGTGGAAAATATAGTTTCTTCCTGTAGTGTAAGTTTCTAAAATCCTGTAATTTCTGTGTTATGTACTCATTGAAGTAAGATTCTGGATAAGTATCACGTGACTGATGCCATCTCTTTGAATGAAAAAAAAAAAAAAAAAAAAAAAAAAACATTGTCTGTAAGAGCATCTGTAGTCGTGGGTTAAAAACCCAAAATTTGGAATTTTTTTTAAAAAACGAGCTGTAGTCGTCGGCTAAATACCCAAATTTTGGGTGTACGAGGAACAGTGCGTGGCCAAATATAGCAGACGATTTGAGAATAACCAAAATATAGCTAACGATGGATTATACTTCATCTGTTAAAAATGACGAAGGATTAAACTTCGTCTCGTAGGTTTGACGTACGAATAGTAAGCCAGACGAAGGATTATACTGCATTGGTTCTTAAAAAAAAAAAAAAAAAATTTGGGACGGACCATAATTACCCGTGCGTAAAGATTAACAGTGTATATTCTCCCGTGCGATGAAATTTTAAAAAAAAAAAATTTTTTTCAATGGACGGGTAGTTATCTACCGTCCGATCGAATTAACGGTGTATATTCTCCCGTCCGTGAGTTTTTTCCAATTTTTTTTTTTTTTTTGGTCTTTTAGTGCTAAAAAAAAATTTAAAAAAAAGAGAGAGAATTGGACGGTACATTATACCCTGTCAATTTAAGTAGACGGGGCATAATGTCCCGTCCGTTTACTGTTCCTTTTTTTTTTTGTCTTTTAGTGTAAAAAAAAAATTAAAAAAATAAAACTTAGGGACGGACGATTATACTTCGTCAATCTAAATGGACGAGTAATAATCTCTCGTTCGGCTATTTTTTAAGCTTCGGACGACTGCAGCAACATTCTCTTTCTCCTATTTCCTATTTGCTATTTACCCAAAATTTGACATGAACGACAGATGCTCTAAAGTGGTCCCGTACGCCGCCAACTACGACAAATCTCAATTCACTTTCCCAATAAAGTCATCACGGGCGTGTTATGCTCCACTGCCGTCTTGATGTCAGCTCATTTTCCACCCACCAAAATGAGAAAAATATACTCTATATACGGTATCAATCAATGGCAAACAGCCAAATCCAGGAAAACCAACCAACGGACATCCATCCAACAATGTCCCAACCCTGTCATGTGGCAGCCATCCCCTTCCCGGGTCGCGGCCACATAAACGCCATGCTAAACCTCTGCCGCCTCCTCCTCTCCAAATCCCCCTCCTCAAACCTCCACATCTCCGTCGTCCTCACCGAAGAGTGGCTTCACCTCCTCAACAACTCTGATGACCTTGCATCGCAGCCGTCCAACCTGCGGTTCGTCACCATCCCCAATGTCATTCCCTCGGAAATCGGTCGCGCCAAGGACTATGAAGCGTTCATTGATGCCGTGTTTACTAAGATGGATGAGCCATTGGAGAGGCTGCTAGATGGGTTGCAGCTGCCGGTCGGGGGAATCATCTACGACAGTGTTATGTTGTGGGTGGCGGGGACGGCAAATCGGAGGAATACTCCAGCATACTCGTTCTTCGCCATGGCCGCCTCCTTCTTCTCCTTTTGCTATCACTTGGACAGGATTCGGGACCTAGCTTCTCTACAAAGTGGGTAGCTTGCTAATTTATTTATTTATTTATTATTATTATTATTATTATTAGAGTAATGCTTCAGCCACTACCAATTTCACTACCATTCTCTTCACTATCTTAGGTGGCACACTCCTATTGGAGAGTTCTCCCACCTACTCTATCTTTCTCTACCTATTGGAGTGTACTACCTAAGATAGTGAAGAGAAATGTAATAAAATTGTAATGAAATTGGTAGTGGCTCTAGCATTACTCTTATTATTATTTCTTCCAACCATTTGTAAGGAAGTTAATAAGACTTCACACTAAGGCAATAAAATTTTCCTTAAATTTAAAAAGTAATCAGCTAGTTTTCATGAATTAAAACTGCTATTAAACATAGAGGGGTATGGAGGATTGATAAGTGGATGTTCGTATATGGGCAACAGAAACAGAAGAGGAGCCACTTGCAAACTATATTCCTGGTCACAATTCTTAAAGGTTGCTCGATGTCCACTGGATTATCAACTCAACTGAGATTATAAGGAAACACCGCAAAAGATTCAGCACGGTGAAAAAACCAACATCTGTGCTAGTAGCATCATTCTACGAGCTGGAAGCCTCAGTAGTGGATGCACTTCGAGACCACCTCCACTCCCCAATTTTCCCAATCGGCCCGTCCATTCCTTACATGATGCCTAAGAGTACCACAAACCCAACATACATCGAGTGGCTCAACTCCCAACCAAATCAGTCAGTACTCTACATTTCGCTTGGAAGCTACCTTTCAGTCCCTGCCACCCAATTGGATGAGATTGCAATGGGCATACGCTTGAGCGGGGCCTATTTCTTATGGATCAGTCAAGAAGATTCGGAATTGAGACTCCAAGAAATGGCTGGTGGCAAGGGGATATTAGTGCCATGGTGCGACCAAATGAGGGTTTTGAGCCATCCTCCAATAGGTGGATTCTTGACGCATTGTGGGTGGAATTCGACAATGGAAGCTATTTTCTGTGGGGTCCCGATGCTTACGCAGCCTATACAAGGGGATCAGCCACTTAATAGCAGGTTGATTGTGGATGAGTGGAAGATTGGGCTGAGTTTGAAAGGAGAAATTGGGAAAGTTGGTGTTGTAGGAAGAGAGGAGATTGCTTTAGTTGTGAAGAAGCTGATGGATTTGGAGGGAGCTGAGAGTAAGGAAATGAGGAGAAGAGTTCAAGAACTGCAAGATTCGGCTCATAGGGCAGTTGATGCTGGTGGTTCTTCTGCTGCGAACATTGATACTTTTCTGAGAGAACTCATGCAATTGTGAATGTTGTTAACAAATGTTGCAGTGAGTCCTACTCTTTGGATGAGTTATTATTACGATTAAACATGCATGTTGAAAAAATAAAAAGGGATGGGCTTTCTACGAAATTGTGCCATGTAAGATTCTGTATTAGTGTAAATCGATTTTGACGGTCGGAAGAGGTCTAAGACAATAATGAAATGCAAGGAATTATTCATTCATGTCAAATAAATGTTGAAAATATTAGATAATCAATTGAACTCATTCTTTATTGCGCAAACCATGTTTGTGAAATTACCTAAATTAATATTTCGAAATATTTAGCTTATAATGTGTATGATTAACACAAAAGAAAAGAAGATAAAAAACTGCAAAAAGATGAAATAACAGCTCTCGAATCCAAATTCATCAGGAAAAGTAGACCTGGCAAACGGGCCGGGTCGGGTACCCATGGGTACGGGTTGCTTGACCCACGGGTCCAACGGGCGGGGTCGAAAAGTAACCGCAACTTTTTTTAAAGTTTTTTTCCAACCCGGACCCGGCCCGCGGGTACCCACAAGTACCCATGGGTACCCGCCAATATTTCATTGTTTATTTTGAGTTTGTTTTGGGATTTTTAAAAAAAAATTAAAATTTATTTTAATTGAATAATTGATTAAAAACATTAGCAACATGCTATCATTTTTAAAAAAAAATGTAAAATATAAAATTGAATAACTGAAACAACAACAAATGTAATCAGGAATCAAGAACGATAATTTAATAAGCTTGTTGTTTGTTGTTTTTTTATGCTTCTTGTTCAAATAAATATATATATCAACATTCAAAATCCAACTAGCATTTCAATTTATCATTTCATCAACAAAGATAAAAGAGCAATAATTTGTCCAATCATGAAAAGAAAGAGCAATTATTTTTCAAAGTATACAGACATAATTGAGTCTAAACAAAATTTAAACATAATCAAAAATACAATTGCAAAATCAAAACAATGAAACCATATGACAAGTTTCTAAAGTCTTGAAATTAATTACATTAAAAACAATGAAACCAAATAAAATTCAAACTCAACACACTCAAATAAATTACAACTCAAGTTGATGAGTATTTAATTTAATTTAATTTATTTAAATACATGGGTACCCACGGGTACCCGTGGGTATAACCGACCCGACCCGCGGGTTCACGGGCCGGGTAAAAAAGTAACCGCTCATTTTTTGTCAAAATTTTCCTTACCCGTACCCGGCCCGTACGGGTACACCCGTGGGTACCCACGGGTCACGGGTCAAGATTGCCAGGTCTATGGAAAAGTGAATTGCGCTACCAACATATACGAAGCAAAGTTTTCGCATCATAATACAAGCAATAAATGGATGTTTCAGGCAATTTAGCAATATATCTAGAGTAATGCTAGAACCACTACCAATTTCACTACATTTCTCTTCACTACCTTAGGTGGCATACTCCAATAGGTAGGAGATGATAGAGTAGGTGGGAGAACTCTCCAATAGGAGTATGCCACCTAAGGTAGTGAAGGAAATGGTAGTGAAATTGGTAGTGGCTAAAGCATTACTCATATATCTATATCAATGCTCAAATACTTGACAGAAGAAATAACCACCTCATCAGACATAAGGAAGATCATATCAATTACCGCAAACAGAGAACATGAGTGATAAAATTCAAGAGTCAGACGATTGAAGGACTGATAGGATTGTTGAAGAATCTACCCCACAGCTCGTAGTGCTAATAGCAGAAACACACTACAAGCAATAGATTCTCCCAAGACTTAGATGAACCAAGAACAAGTCACCACAATATATGCTAGATTTCATAGAAACACAATCAATATGCAGAGATAACCAATACTTCTTATTTTTCAAGAAATACAAAGATTACAAAAGAGATTACAACGCTCAATCTCTCTCTCACACATTTGAAACACTCGGCACAATCCCCTCTTGAAGTTGAATAATGATAATGGCTCATCAAATCTCTCTATTTGGATCTTTTCAGATATCTAAACCTAGAGTCTACAGCCATATATATATAACCCCAAGTACACCCTAAAAGATAAACACAAATCTAGTTATTGGACCTTAAACTCGTAAGCCCAAAAACAATCAGCGCCGAAATCGGTCGACCGCAACGTGTAGAGCCAAATCCGAGACACAACCGGTAAACTGCACGGTTGACCGTCTTCTCCTCTGTTGGACCTGTACACTCGAAGACCTCTCAGCAGCTTGGGTCGGTCGACCGCACCCCTAGGTCGGTCGACCGCAACTCTACAGACTACACTTCTTCTACTTGCTGTTGTCTTCTGTTGCTATCTTTGTCTCCTCCTCTTCTTCTCCAACTTCTAGTACTCCGTGCCTACATGTATTTGAGGCCAAATTCCTAACAATCTCCCACTTGGATCAAATACACAACGCTTCAAAGTTATTGCAATCTTTACCCCGCATTATCTCTGCCAATCTCCCACTTTCATGGAAGATCCAAGTACTCCCCACTCTCATGAACAGCACCTCCGCTACTCCACCACGTGGAGTGCACCAACCACCCCTCATCGCCTCATGAAGGATGTGCTCCACCAATCGCATAGAGCACGAATACCGGAGAAACAACATTCTGTGTCGGATTCCGTGTTATAAGACTCCCCAACTAGCAGAATCTCCATCAACACCGGACATGGTTTAAAACCTCTCAGTGCACCCTCTACATTAGAAGTCTCTGTGGATGACACCTCCATAATATTCACAGACTGTAAAACCCCTACAGTCCCAATTCGATTACCCCCATCGACATCACCCCACATATCGATACCAGTGCTCTCTATCACATAAGAGCGACTTGAAGCTTCAATCGCCATATCGCAAAGTACCCTCACCGCAGCAACGTCTTGCCCTTTAGGATCACTTCCATGGCCAGCAGCTCCCACTAAATTAGTAACCTTTCCTTCACAACTGAAAGAACTCGGTTGCACCCCACACAACCTACTACTCGATTCCGGCTGAGAGTTAACTATAGAAGAAATGCCTCTCACGTCTCTAAGCAAATACAACGTTCCTTCACGCTTCCCTTTTGCAATCATCCTTGAACCTGCAGCTATACACCACTCCCCACTACTAACTGTAGTAGACAATCAATCTTTGTCTAGCCTTCCAATCGAAATAAGATTTTTCTTCAAGTCTGGAACATGTCTTGTCTTCCGTAAGACAACACTTCAATCATCATTGGTGTTCACGCGAATAGTACCAACCCCATGTACAGAACACCGGTGACCATTCCCCACGATCATATCCCCAAAAGAACCCTCATTGTAGTCATCAAACACCTCTCTCCTCGGAGTGCAATGAAAAGAAGCTTCCGATTCAATACACCAATCTTAAGTGAGTGCCCAACTCCTCCCAAGCTGATAAGCATAGATCCTCAACAAGCCCCACTTGAGCTTCTTTTGGGATATCTTTCTTCGGTTTCTCCTGCATCTTCTTCATATAAGCCTTGCAACTGTGCATCACGTGACCCTTCTTGTGACAATACCAACACTCAGGCCCATGTCTTTCATGGCTGTCATCAGACCCACTCTTAGATGAACTACTCTGATCCTTTCTTCTTCGACTGCTCTTAGATCTCCCATGTCTCTTCTCAACGTACATTACAGATTCTCTAGAACATGATGATGTATATCTCCCGTTTCTCACCCTTCTCACCTCCTCGTTCAGAATGCTACTCACCACATCCTGTAGAGTCGTCGAATCTGTCATAATGCCTGTAATAGTCTGTTCTACCGTACCAAAATTATCAGATAAAGTAGATCGAAGTAACAATGACTGCCTCCTCTCTGAAAACTTCAAACCTGCAGCTTCCATCTTGTTGTAAACCATACAGTAATTGTTCACATACTCTGCTAGTGAACCCTCTTCCCTCAACTTCATATTAACCAATTTCTTTATATGAAGAATTTGATTAAATGCCGACGGTTTCTCATACATATTCGTGAGAATCTCCATAGCCTCCTTTTTTGTCTTTACCTTCGAGATATGAAATAACACCTTCCTACTCAGCCCAAACTAAATCTGCCCCAGCGCCTTCTGATCCAAATAATTCCAATCCGCCAAGACCTTTCCATCCTTGTCTGCACCTACCGGCTTCTCATCAAACAACGAACCATCAAGATCTTTCTGACGAAGATACGCTATCATCTGAATCTTCTACATCGCGAAGTCACTCCTATCGAATCTGTCATGCCCTGCTTTCCAAAAATATGGAATACGAGCACGTAACAATGGCCCAGAGACTGACTAACGTCACCCATAAGCTATTTATTTGATTAACTCAACAATATAATCAATACAGAACAAATGCGCAGACAATAATAATAATCTCATGAACAACTGTACTTGGAATGAAGCAATAAAAATATTCAAATACAATAATAATAATCCAACGTCTGGAAACAATAATAAAATCCGGAACATAAGCCCAAAACAATAATAATCCAATCCAAAATAATAACAAGTCAATACATTAAGTTTATTAAAGCAATAAGCAATTAGAAAGCAGTAGTTTTCAGAATGTTCGTTCTCCAATTCCAGCAGACAATTTTCCTTCATTAGCTGTATACATTTCATCTAAAAAGAGGAGAAAAATTATCCTTAGAACAAGTCAAGGACAAAGAGAAAGCAGAGAACAACGGAATAACGGTATAACAATGAATCAATGGATCAATAGGAATCAATAACATGACATGATAGTAATAATTAATAACATGGTAATCAATGCAACGGTGTAACAATGATTCAATATTCGGTAACGGTAATCAAAAATTAATATAAATAACACTTACCCAATATTGGATACAAATATGAACAATAATGAACAATATGCAATGTCGGTGATGTGTCAATCCTTATATCTATTATTCATTTCAATCCTAGCTAATGTATGTACTACTGCATCCCATATTACAGGTTCGATGCATACAATCAATTTCACTTTAGACTCAAGTGGTGCACTCGATAGATCATGTACTTGGCAACGGTAATGGTAAACACTATTCACCTTTCGGTGTACGACACGGTCATCGACAATGATACGGTACACGATAGATTGGGTTACTGCCAAAACAAAAATTCCACGATAAAACGGTAGCCAGAACGGTAAATAGAGAAACACGGGCCCCTCCTCCAGGTACAGTCACTACTTTGTTCACTACTCAAATCTCCCTTTAACCCCGGCTTACTAATTATTTATCAATGCAACAATACTAATATGGCTAAAAATGGGATTAAATCGGAACCTTCCAAACTTGGGGCGAATCTTAGAGCCTGAGGGTAAAAAGGTAATTTCACCTACAAATGGGTTTGAAGCGGGTACTGGGTCTTCTCCTCTAAGACCCACCAACCCGCAAACAGATCCACCTCAACTGGGTGTGGGTTTCAACCCGCAACGAACCTGGTCCAGCAGGATAGAATTAGGGTTTCTGATTAATCCTAATCAACGGTCCTGATTCGTATCTATCCTTTCACTGGGAATTAGGGATTACATTCCTAATCTTATCTCAGGGCTTACATTCCTAATCTGATCCCAAAGACGGCTATAAATACCCCCCATCCACCACCATTAAGAGGTAATCAATCTTTTGCCAATTTACGCTCTCATAATCTTCTCCGATTACTGAATTGAGCGTCGGATGGTGTGTCGCCGGGATCAACCGCGGTGTCTCGCACTTTTTGCAGGTGAACGGTGGGAGTCAGCGGTCAAACTCCGGCGGAAGAAGTTAAGGTTTGATTATTCAGTTTTCCTAAGAATCCACAAATACTATCTGTTTGCCCCCACACCAGATTTAGCGGTAACAGATTGGCGCCGTCTGTGGGAAAAACAACAAGTAGCAGCCCTTCCTCTCCCCGTTGGTCAGATCTACCCAGCCATGCCTCCCCAAAAGCTAAGATCTAGAGGGTCCAACCGTGGACCCACTCCTCCTCAACCACAACAGGAGATCCCCCTCCAAACCGTCCAGCCGGCGGGACTTCCACCTCAACCTGATCAGGCCCCGCAGTAGGACCAACCTCCTCATCAGAACCTCCAACTCCCTCGGGGTCAAACCGGGCCTTAGAATGCCGGTGCGGGGGCTCCCGTCCTAATCCTCCGAAACAACCTCTCCAACATGACCACGTCTCCATGCACAACCCCTCTACCGACTCCATGGCATCTCACAATCCTCGGGTCTCCGATGACCTCCGCAACACCCTTAACAATCGGCATAAAGAAGAGGATCTTCACCGCCGTTTGGATGAAAGGCAGGCCCGAGAGGGAGTCTCCCACCAACAACGTCCAAATGACCGATCTCCTCATCGCCGAGAACATAGGAGGTCTCCGCCTCACCAATGACGGAGAGAGTCCACCGAGCACTATAGAAGAAGGCCTCGCTCACCGAGGGATGATAATGCTCCTATCACCCGTGCCGAATTCCAACAATTCCAAGCAACCATCTTGCAAGCCCTCTATCTCCGACCCAATAATTACAATGCTCGGAGGGTCCCCACTCCTCCTCCGGTCCAAAGTTCTCGCCGACGGTCCCTAACTCCTCCCCCAGCTCATAGCAACCCCCAGCACATTCCTAGTCCTCATCACTCCCGGAGCTACCGTCGTCGTAGCCCCCGCTCTCCCTCGTATGAAGACGAGTCCAGAGGCTCGTTTGATTACCGTTGAAGGGATGACACTGTTTACCGTCGTCTCCACGAAATGGAGAGACGCTTGGGTCAGCTAGACAGGGATGAAGAGCTAAGAGGAAGGACCCTCCGTCCAAGCCGACCTCCTTTCTCTCGGACCATCATGGAGGCGCCCGTTCCAATAGGCTTCAAGCCTCCCCAATTCGAGACTTATTCCGGGGAGTCTGACCCCGTTGATCACATCGAAAGCTTTAAGACCCTCATGCTAATCCACCAAGCTTCCGTTACTCTGCTGTGCAAGACCTTCCCCGCTACTCTCAAGGGTCCAGCCCGGAAATGGTACTCTCGCCTCGCCCCATCCTCAATATTCTACTTCGAGCAATTCGAGACCCTCTTCGTCACACACTTCGTGAGTAGCCGCTGAACTGAGAAGACCAGTATTTCGCTACTCTACCTCAACCAGAAGAAGGGTGAGAAGCTGAGAGACTATGTGAAAAGGTTCACCGCAAAAGCCAGGTCCATCGCTTCCCTTGACCAGTCGGTCGCTGCAGTAGCATTCCAGTCGAATGTCCTTAACTCCAGCCTTCGGTCCTCCCTCGCCAAGAAGCCTCCATAGAACTTTTCCGACCTCCTTCTCCGAAGCGAGAAGTATATCTGGGCTGAGGAAGCTGAGCATCGCCCCAACTTTGAGGGGCCTTCCTCCGGAACCAAAAGAAAGGCAGGCAAAGAAGAGGGAGCCAAGAAGCTCTAGAAGGACAATGGCGGTCAGCGCCGCCCTCCCCCGAGATTTAAAAAATTCACTCCTCTTAATGCTAACATTTCCACTATCCTCATGGAAGTTGAAAAGGAAGGGCTGATACCTCCTGCCCCGAAGATGAACACCCCTGGCAAGAAGAGGGACAAAGAGAAGTGGTGCTGCTATCACCGGGACCACGGCCACGACACCAATGATTGTCGGGCCTTGAAGAACGAGATTGAGGCCCTCATCCAGAGGGGGTAGCTAGCCAAATTTGTGAGAAAGGACCAGACCGATCTCCCTCTTCCCCCTCGGGGGGCTAACAAGCATCCTGAACGACGCAATGAAACTCCAGAGTTCGAAGAGGAACGCAACCTACATCTCATCCATGGAGGCCCCATGGGAGGCACCTCCAACTCCTCTCGAAAGGCTTTTATAAGGGAAGTCAATTCAGTACATGGCATACCCCCCCAAAGGCCTCGGAGTACCGGTCACCTTTTCAGATGAAGACCTTGAGGGTGTCCGAACCTCCCATTGTGACGCACTAGTCATCACCCTCCATATGGTGAATTTTAAAGTGGAGAGGATCCTGGTGGACAATGGCAGCTCCGTTAACATCCTCTTCCTCACTGCTTTCAAAGGACTCAAACTATCCTGGGACGGACTTAAGCCCGCCGGCTACACACTCCATGGGTTCATGGGAGTGCCAGTGACTATTGAAGGGGTGATCACCCTCGACGTAACCGCTGGCAAAACTTCTACTACCCGAACGGAGCCGATGGACTTCATGTTCGTTGATGTCCCCGCTGCTTATAATGTGATCCTAGGCCGACCCGGCCTAGCTGCTCTCGAAGTCGTCCCTTCCGCCTATCACCTCAAGATGAAGTTCCCCACCCGAGCAGGAGTAGGGGAAGTAAGAGGCAATCAGGAAACGGTCCGCAAATGTTACATGACCTCTACGGGGGGTCCAGTCCTCTCCTTCGAAACTCTTGAAATCCCCCAAGATGGTGTCCGACCAACGTCCGAGCCGGTGGATGAATTGGAGGAAGTGCTCTTCTCTGAGCAAGATCCGAACCGCAAGTTCTTTATCAGCAAGACCCTCCCATCTGTCCTAAGCTCAGACATAGTCCAATGCATTCGAAAGAACCGTGACCTCTTCGCATGGTCGGCTGCCGACATGCTAGGAATTTCCGAAGAGCTCCTCGTCCACCACCTGAGTGTTACACCGGGGTCCAAACCGGCTCAACAGAAGAGGCGCAAATTTGCACCCGAGCACCAACAAGCTATAAAAGAAGAGGTGAACAAGCTTCTTAAGGCTCGGTTCATACAGTAGGTCAATTATCCCGAATGGCTCTTGTGGTGGGGTAAAAATGGCCTGGGGCCCAGCCAAGGCCCAGGACGGCTCTCGCTCAAAAATAAGAAAAGCAACAATCTGGCTCGGCATCGGACCGCTGCAGGGTCGGCACCGAGCCTCAAGTTCACCCCCACAGACTCGGTCTCCTCGTATCCGACGAACCTCAACGGCCCTCGGCCTCCGATCCATGACGGCCCCATGGGCCGTCCCACCAGCCTGGCGAAGAATGGGGATGACCTGGCACAACCCAGACCATCCAGTTCTCCCAAGGGCACAGGAGCCCCATGATCAGCCATGTCAGCTCCAAATACCACCAAGGGCTTTGCCACGTCAGCCCTATACCACTCTTGGTACTGCCACGTCAGCCTTAAACCCCCTGGGCCTTCTGCCACGTCAGGCCCATGGGCTTTCGGGTTCAGACCCGGCCCCCAAGCGGATCCAAACCCGGTTGGAATTCCCTATAAATACCAGACCCTCACCCACCTTTTGAGGTAAACAATCTTTTGCCACTTAAATTCTCCTAGTTATTGCTACTCTCTCACAGAGACTGACTAGATCGTCGGAGGGTCCGCCGCCGGGATAAACCCGGTGTTTCAGGACCGTCTGCAGGTACACAAGACCTCGGATCCGAGCCCTCTGATCCGAGCCCAGACATCCACCTCATTCCGAGCCCGTCGCAAGTACCGCTCGGTCAGCCGAGGGTCGTCTGACAAGCAGCTTTCTCCTTCAATATAAATCGAGTCCGAACTCACACCTGGTGCATCCACACGTCTCCCAGAAACAAACAGCATCAGGTTGGCGCCGTCTGTGGGAACACTGCTTCAGAAGCCGACCCGAGCCCGACCATCAAAGGACCTCGACAGCCGAACTCTCATGGCCTCCAAGGGCAAGGGGGCTGCTACCTCCGTCAACCGACGGGACTCGCCCCCACCAACTGCTAACGCCGGGCCACGCATTTCAAAACACGGGGCTCCCCATCAGGGGTCCCAAAGGAGTGTCACCCGTCCAGTCCAGCCTGACCTACGGAGGATAATCGTCAACCGGCAGGTTAGCCGCAGCAGGGGAGGGGCCGCTTCCAACTCGGCCCCGAACCACCCAAGACCGCCGCCCGATGGACGGAGGCCAGTGCTCAGCCGCGTCGGAAGGCAACCTTCAGAACGACCAAACAGGGTCGAGGGAGCTCCCGTCACTCACAAGGAGTTCCAGGATTTCCGAAGGGAAATTCTTGGGGCTCTCCGACGGACCCCCAGGGAGGAAGCCCTCCATTCCCAAACCGGGTCGGACGCCGAGGCCAGCGTGTCCCGCCCATCAACAATCCAGCCAGAGGACGATGGCGTACTCCTAAGGCGCCTCCAAGAAATGGAGGATCGCTTCGATCACATAGGAGATGGTGGCCAACGAGCGGCTCAGGGGTACAGACCTGTCCGTCCTCCCTTCTCCGCTCCCATCCTCCAAGCGAAAATACCCGGGAACTTCCGACCACCTCAATTCGAGACCTACGACGGCGAGGGAGATCCCGCTGATCACATGGGGGGTTTCAAAACCCTCATGATGATTCACAGCGCCTCGGATCCCCTGCTGTGCCGAGCCTTCCCTGCCACCCTTCGGGGTCCGGCTCGTGAATGGTTCTCGAAGCTCACCCCCGGCTCCATTTACTCTTTCGACCAACTGGAGGGCAATTTTCTTGCCCACTTTGTCACCAGCCAGAAGGCCGAGAGGACCAGCGCCTCTTTACTTGGGCTCAGGCAGATGGAGGGGGAGTCACTCAGAGTGTTCGTCCGGAGGTTTACCGCAGAGGCAAGGTCGGTCTCCTCCCTTGATCCAGGCGTCGCCTTCGCGCCATTTCGGCACAACGTCCGTCATGGACAGCTGAAGGCTTCTCTGGCGAAGAAACCCCCCATCGACTTTCCCGACCTCCTCGACAGGGCCGAGAAGTACATTAGGGCAGAAGAGGCCCTTAACCCCGAAGATGCCAGGGAGCCCGCCGGAAAGGGAAAACGGAAGACCGAAGAAGTTGAGCCATCAAAGAAGGCTCCGAGGGACGCGGATGCCATGAAGATGGTCCCGCCGATCCCCCGGTTCGAAAGGTACACTCCCTTGACACATAACGTGTCCGCCATCCTCTTAGAAATCGAAGACAAAGGCATTGTCCGGCTACCTCCCCGACCTAATAACAGCAAGAAGCGAGATCAGCATTTCTACTGCCGTTTCCACAGAGATCATGGGCACGAAACCGACCAATGCCGGGCCCTGAAAGACGAAATTGAGGAACTCATCTCACGAGGGTACCTCCGAGAATTCACCCGAGAAGTCCCACGGGATCGGCAAGATGCTAGGAACCGGAGGCTTTCGCCTCCGAACCCTACTCCGAACCGCACACAGGGTCGGGATCCCGAGTCCGAGGGAGCCGCGGATACGCCATTCATCTTGCACTGTGTCCACGGAGGGCCAATGGGAGGAGAATCAGATACTTCCCGAAAAGCCTTCATCCGAGAGGTGAATACTGTCCAAAATAACTCCTCGACCAAGTTACAACCGATGCTAGTCTCCTTCTCAGGAGAAGACCTCGAAGGCGTTCGCCTACCCCACTGCGATGCCCTCGTCATTAACCTCCACATGACTAACTGTGAGGTTCGCCGAATCCTTGTCGACAATGGCAGCTCGGTTAATATTCTTTTCCTCGAAGTCTTCGAGAATCTCAAGTTACCTAGAGGCAAACTCAAGCCGGCCGGATATACCTTGCATGGGTTCTCCGGCGTCCCTATCGTGATAGAAGGGATTGTTACCCTCGACGTTACCGCAGGATTGGCCCCTGTCAAGAGGACCGAGTCAATGGATTTCATGGTTGTCAACGTCAAGGCGGCTTACAACGCCATTCTCGGTCGACCCGGACTGTGCTCCCTCCAAGCGGTACCTTCGGCTTACCATATGAAACTTAAATTTCCCACCCCCCGAGGGGTCGGCGTCGTCCGAGGTAGCCAAGAAGCAGCGCGGTCGTGCTACATGACCGCCGTCGGAGGGGGTGTATTCCCCCTCGACGCCGTTGAACTCGAACCCGAGAGGGACGACCCAGCTCCTGAGCCTGTCGACGAACTAGAGGAGGTCCTGTTCGACGCCGAGGATGAATCGATGTGGTTCCAGGTGAGCCGCTCGCTCCCCGAGGACTTGAAGACAGGCATCATCGCCTGCATCCGTCGCAACGTTGATCTCTTCGCTTGGAAGCCCTCCGACATGCCCGGGATCTCCGAAGACTTGATTATGCATCGGCTGAGCGTCATCCCTGACTCTAAGCCGGTCGTCCAGAAGAGGCGCAAAGTCGCCCCGGAGAGGCAGCAAATTGTGAAGACAGAAGTGGACAAGCTCTTGTCCGCTCGATTCATTCAGGAAGTCAGCTACCCCGAGTGGTTGGCCAATGTCGTCATGGTGAAGAAGGCAACAGGGGGCTAACGGATCTGCATCGACTTCACGGATCTTAATAAAGCATGTCCGAAAGATCCTTTCCCCCTCCCCCGCATCGACGCTTTAATCGACGCAACCTCGGGGCACGAGCTACTGTCCTTCATGGACGCATTCTCGGGGTACAATCAGATCCGAATGTTTCCACCAGACATCTCCAAGACCTCGTTCGTCACCGACCAGTCTTTTTTGTTACCGCGTTATGCCCTTCGGGCTGAAAAATGCCGGAGCCACGTACCAGCGGCTCGTCAACAGAATCTTCAAAGACCTGATCGGCCGCAATGTGAAAGTCTATATCGACGACATGCTCGTCAAGAGCCGGGCCGGGCCGGACCAAGTCGCCGACCTCGAGGAAGCCTTCGGTGTCCTCCGGCGTCACAACATGAGACTCAACCCGGCTAAATGCGCCTTCGGCGTCTCCACTGGGAAATTCCTGGGGTTCATCGTCAGCCAACGCGGCATCGAGGCAAACCCTGAGAAAATCCAAGCCATTATTGACATGTCCCCGCCTCGGAATATCAAGGAGGTTCAGAGGCTTACGGGCCGGTTGGCTGCAATCGGCCGTTTTCTCTCCAAGTCAGGGGAGAAGTCTCTCCCCTTCTTCAAGGCCTTGCACGGAAAAGGGGGCTTCGAGTGGGGTACCCATCAACAAGAAGCCTTCGAACAGCTGAAGCAATACCTCGCCAACCCGCCTCTCCTCAGCAAGCCCGAGCCAGGCGAACCGCTTTGGCTCTACCTGTCCGCCTCGGATAGCGCCCTCAGCTTCGTCCTCGTCCGAGAAGAGGAAGGGGTTCAGAGGCCATTGTACTATGTGAGCAAGGTCCTACTCCCAGCCGAGACGAGGTACGCAAAGATAGAGAAGGTGGCCTATGCTTTGGTCATGGCGGCCCGGAAGCTTCGTCCTTACTTCCAGGCCCACTCCATCCAAGTGCTGACCGACCAGCCGCTAAAGACTGTCCTTCACAAGCCCGAAAACTCCGGCCGCTTAGTCAAGTGGTCAATTGAGCTGAGTCAGTTCGACATCAGCTATCAGCCGAGGGTGGCCATTAAAGGCCAGGCTCTCGCCGAGTTTATAACTGAGTGCACCGTCTCCGAGCAGCCCAGCATCGAAGGTTATGATCCGACCTGGGAGGTCTTTGTCGACGGCTCATCATGCATAACGGGGAGTGGGGCTGGCAACATCCTTCGTGGCCCCGACCAATTCCTACTTCAATACTCCCTCCGCCTCAACTTTCCGGCCTCCAACAACGAGGCGGAATACGAGGCCATGATCGCCGGATTGACCCTCGCCCACTGAGCCGGAGCCAAGCAAATTCGGGCCTTCAGCGATTCTCAGCTCGTGGTCAATCAGATCACCGGAGAATACGAAGCCCGCGATGATCGCATGGTGAGGTATTTGGCGGCAGTCCGGCGACTCCTGGCGTCCTTCATCTGCGCCACGGTTATTAGAGTCCCTAGGGAGCAGAACGCTCAAGCAGATGCATTGTCCAAACTCGCCTCTTCCTCCTTCGAGGGTCTTGATCAGACGGTGCTTATAGAAATCCTCCTGAAGCCAAGTATCAATGACCCAGAGCCGGAGGCGATGTGTGTGCAAGACGGTACCAACCCAGACGACTGGACCACTCCCATCCGAAGATTCTTAATCAGTGCCGAGCTTCCTGAAGACCGGGCCGAGGCCAGACGAGTCAGGATCCGAGCTGAAAGGTTTGTCATGATTGATGACATCCTCTTCAAACGCTCATACACCTTGGCCGACGGCAAACCATACCTCCGCTGTCTCACCAGCGACGAGGCCAGCTACGCCCTCAAAGACCTTCATGAGGGGATCGGCGGATGCCACATGGGGAGCAGAACACTTGCTCGGAAGGCCCTGAATCAGGGGTACTATTGGCCAACCATGCTCCAAGACTCGCAAGACTTAGTCAAGAGGTGCGGCCCCTGCCAAAGGTTCTCCCCTATCAAGAGGCTTCCTCAAGCCAATCTCCGATCCCTGGCGAGCCCTGCGCCGTTCGCCATGTGGGGCATGGACCTTGTGGGGCCCTTCCCCCCAGCGGTAGGGCAAAAGAAATTCTTGATAGTCGCCATCGACTACTTCACCAAGTGGCTCGAAGCCGAACCCCTGTCAAGCATCACTGAGCGCCAAGTACAACGGTTCTTTTGGAAGAACATCATTTGCCGATTCGGAATCCCTAGGGTCCTCGTCACCGACAACGGAACCCAATTCCAGGGTCAGAACTTCCAAGCTTTCTGCGCAGACATCAGCATCCAGCAACGTTTCTCCGCTATTTGCCACCCTCAATCCAACGGCCAGGCGGAGAACGCGAACAGGCAAATCCTCGACGGCATCAAAAAGCGCCTCGACAGTTCCCCCAAAGGCCTGTGGGTCGAGGAACTGCCTAGCATGCTATGGGCATACCGAACCACCAAGAGAATCCCCACGGGAGAGACGCCGTTCACCTTGACCTACGGGACGGAAGCAGTCATCCCCGTCGAGGTTGGCCTGCCTTCTCCCCGTATCATGGCCTTCGACGAAGCTGACAATTCATCCGGCTTGAGGGCCAACTTGGACCTCGTCACCGAAGTCAGAGAGAAATCCTCAATCCGAAGAAGCATCTACCAACAACGGATCGAGAAGTTTTACAACAAGAAGGTCCACCCCACAAACATCAAGGCGGGGGACCTCGTGTTACGAAAACTATCCGTCTCTGATCGAACCAAGAAGAGGAAATTGGCTCCCAACTGGGAAGGCCCATACCGTGTAGTCGAGACTGTACGCCCTGGTACATACCGACTGGCAGATATGGACGGCCGGCTCATCAGCCGACCCTGGAACGCCGAGCACCTAATGAAGTTCCTGGAAGAGCGAACATAGGTTCTAGCTTGGCTAATGTAAATAAAATCTTTTGTAAGCTATCATGTGTAAAGGGCCTCTTCAGCGACCCTCCCTATCTGGTATGAAAGAAATCTCTATTTGTCAAACTCCAAATGCCTCGGCAGCCCCGACCTAACACCGGACCATGGGATCGACACCCGAGTCCTCACTCCGGTATCGTCCCCAACGTCTCGGTAGGTCCGACCCGGCTCCAGACCAGGGACTCTTCCTAAGGCCCCGCTGCGATCCCTCACGAATCGACGGAGCCAAACCTCGCCTCCACCATCATTCACTACACTACTAACCAGAGCCAAGGAGGAAAAGAATTCTTTATTCATACTCTTTTATTTTGGTTCGGAGAAAACAAACACAGACCGTTACAGGACCACTCCACTCATCCCAAACTGGAGGAAGCCGCCATCTTAGGGCCCCTCGGGTCTGACGAAGGGCGGGACCACTCCGACCGAGCGACTAGGAGCCCTCTCCTCGTCATGATGGTCCTTAGGCTCAGCCACGGTCGACACGCCAGCCACGGAGCTCTGGGCATCAACTGGTCGCATACGCTCCAGCAGCAGCAGCGCAGAGGGAACCCCCTCCGCTCGCCGACCCAACGAGGAAGATGTCGAGACACCCAGTATTGTCTTGTAACGGTGTATCTCCATCTCCTTCTCCACAATGACATCGCGAAGTAACCTCTCAGAGGAGGGCCTCTGCACCGAGGCACTCGACATGGCATGTCCAAGACCGACACCGCCGAGGTCCCGATCCACCATCGCCCTCCTCAGCCGGCTCGTCTCCTCACTTAAGGCTTCAGACTTCTTCCGATAAAAGTTAAAGGCCGCATCAGTGTCACGAGCCCCCTTTCGGTAGCGAACCAACTTGGCCTCCAGGGCCTCAACTTTGCTCCGAAGCCACGCCACGTCAGAATGACGGGGGTCCACCTCGGGAAGGGGAGCCGCAACCTACAAGAGAACCAGCCAACTCAAAACACATAGGCAAGGAGGGTCGGAAATATCCGAGGTCAAAACACTTGGCCGGTCAAAAATCCTTTTTTATAAATTGAGTTGCTTCTTACAAAAAATGCGGTGGCCAGTCCGCGGAAGGCAAATACAATCGAGAGAGGGAAAAAGAAAGATAAAACTACACAACTTGTTCTCCCACCTCAACATCGGCCGGTTTCACAGGGAGGTCGGCAGCCGGGTCATCAACGGGCCCTTCGTCATTGGGGGTCTTCGGTGTCCCCTCGATCTCCATATCATAATCGAAGTTGGAAAGGTCGAGGGTCGGGTAGAAGTGCCTCACGTGGCTAAGGGCCTTCGCATAACACTCGTCCTGAGCCTTGATCACCAGGAGCTGACCCGTCTCCGTCAACTCTTCCCTCTCCTTGGCGAACTTCTTCTTCTGATCCACCATCTCCTTCGCCCATTCTTCCTTCTCCTTGTCGAAGGCTGTCTTCATCTCCTGCTCCCTCTTATGAGAGCCTTCGAGCTCTATCTTCGTCTCCTTCGTCTCCTGCACGGCCTTGTCAGCCCGGTCGCGCTCCCGCTTCAAGGCCGCCTCATAAAGGCCCCTCACGTGGGCCCCCTGCACGGTCGCCTGCAGTCACCAAGCACAACTAATGAAGCCTCCTCTACAACGTAATTACAATGCAAGAGGGGTCGGCAGACTTACCAGCACATTGGCGTGTGCAAGGCGAGTATACGCCTCCTCCAGGGTCTCGGCCTTCATCTCCGAACGATCCCGGGGGGTCGCCAGCTTACTCGCCACCTTAACGGCCTGCCGCCCTCGGGTCAGGCAGTCTCCCTCACGGATCGACCAACTCAGTACCCACGGTCGCCGAAGCCTCTCCTCTACCTCCGGATCCACCAGAGGGCCCTTCCCCTTATCAAGATCGGTGACCTTGCCCTGGTCCGGGCCGCCCTGAACAACCACGTCCCTGGCCGTCTCCGAGCGAGTCCTTTTGGCCCTCGACTGAACAGGGGCCTCGGAGACCACCTGGGACGACTCCCTCGGCCTCTTCGCCGCCTCCCCCTTCTTCTCGGCCTTCTCCTTCTTCATGGCGAGCCTCTTTGCCTTGATCGATACTTCATCCATATCTGCAAAAAAATCCAGTAAGGACAATGAGCACGGAGGAACAACAAAGTCAAAAGAAAGAAACAACTACATACACAGAACGGCCGGGCTCAGTCCAACGCTCGCCAGGTGACCCTCGGTCACCTTCGTCCAGTTGATACTGTATGACAGACGGAGACGCTCGACGAACTTCCACTCCTCGGCCGTCAGGTCCTTCGGCCTCGGCGTTTCATAGCTCGGCTTGGAGTGGTTCCATCGAGTAGGAATGTTCCAAGGTTCCTCACTCCGGATCACCAGATATTTCTTCTTCCAATCCTTGATGGAGTCCAGGTGACTATGGACGTCCTTCCCCTTACCCCGGGGCGAAATGTAGTAGACACCCTCAGCCGCCGAGCTGATCATCAACATAGCTCGGAAAACATTCAGCCGTAGGGGTACCTTCTGCTCCTCGCACATCAGCACGAAGTAGATGATCTGCTTCCAGGAGTTCGGCCCATACTGCATCGGCGCCAAGGACGCCCAGTTCAGCACCTCGCGAACAAACGGGTGGACTGGCAGCCTCAGCCCGGAGATGAAGGCGTCCACGGGGAAGACGCAATACCAATCAGGCAGGGGATCGGTCGGTCGAAGGGTAGAGCTCGGCAACATGAGCTCGTAGCTGGACCCTATGTGGTACGCCAGCTGCAAAGCCTCCAAGTCACCTGCCTCCAGAACGGTCGAAAGAGTATCCATCTTCACCCTCTTCCGGCTCGGCGACGACGGCTGGACCCCAAACAGCTCCTTATCATAAAGATCGTCGGGGTACCGACGGAACAGCTTAGGTTGTACGGGCGACCCTGTCATCACGTTACGATAAACAGGCGCCTGGCTTGAGCCACCGGTCCTCGACCCCTTCTTCTTCGGAGCCCTCTTCTTCTTGGCTCGTTCCGGCGAGGGAGTAGACAATCGCCCCAGACCGCCCCGCACGGAACTCGAGCCCACACCCTGACCTCCTACCCGAGCCCCCTCGGCTTCACCCCCTTCGGGGCCACCCTCCTCTCCAGTAGCCAACCCTAGAATCTGGACTTCATCCGAACTACCGCCCCCCTCCTCAGATTCGCTACTCTCCACCACAAAAACCCTCCGAGATCGCAACGGCTTCACATTATGAACGGACTCCTCCTCGCACACTGGCTCCTCCCACGACGTCGATCTTGAGGCGGGTTTCCCTTCCCCCTCCGACGTGGACGCAGACGAGCCGGACTGAGCCTTATCCATTTGTCACTGACAAAAGAAACTTACCAACTAACCTTTGGGTTGCCTCGGACGAACGAGCCTGCTGCAGCAAACTGTGGGGACGAGCGCTGAAGTGTTGGAAGATTTTTTGGAAAAAGAAAGAAGCAAGAAAGAAGTGGGCGATAGGGGGAGAGGCAGGAACATTTATAGAGGATGAGAACGACTCCTCGATTTCCGCAATTACTGTTCACCGATTGACGTGTAACAGCCGCCTGGAAAATCGCGCCACGTCCTCGATACGTGCGTTGCTGACGTCACCCAGTGCCAGGCTGGCAGCCAGACACAGGGGTCGGTTCGGATGAAGTGTTCGGCGGAGAAAATATTTTACTTCAGATTTAAGGCACCGTCCTTCGACAGGCGCCCCGGGCTCCAGGGCTCGGTCGGCTCCCTCTCACCCGCGAGCAGCTCGGGGCTTACAGCCTCGGCAGCCGAAACCCCGAACTGTTCGAGGGTGGGAGAAAAGCCACCATCGCCTGGGACCCTATCGGAAAACCGGTCGGCCCATCTACGGAATACGGTTGATACCCCTCCCGTCCTGATCTTTCTCGGGCCAAACAACCGTGTCAGGGCCGTCTGACCCGAAAAAGGATCCGGACGACAGAGTAACCACCCCTCCGACACGACCAGGGTTAAAATTTTGCAAGAGGCAGGCGTCCGCCGAGGCAGACACCACTGATGGCCAATGGACCACCCTTGCTGTGATCCAACCCGCTATGGGGGGAGAGGTATTTATAGCCTCCCCCATGGACCTGCCATTATGACATTGGGAAAGTCAAACGACGGAAGTCCATGCGCCGTGCATTTATTAGGCGGCGCCATTAATACCCCTAAAAAATTGGAACATTACACAGATCCCGGAGCGCCTTCGATGCTCCGCAAAGACGACGGGCCACCCAGCTCAAACCTTCTAAGGCACCACGGCTCGCCATCACCCTTACTGACCCATAAACCCTCGCCAGCTCGAGGTTTGGTCTAGCACCAGGGTAATCTTCTCAGGAAGATCCATCGGCTCGCCATCACCCTTGCCGACCCATAAACCCTCGCCAGCTCGAGGTCCGGTCTAGCACCAGGGTAATCTTCTCAGGAAGATCCATCGGCTCGCCATCACCCTTACTGACCCATAAACCCTCGACTGCTCGAGGTTCGGTCTAGCACCAGGGTAGTCTTCTCAGGAAGGCTCAACGGCTCGCCATCACCCTTACTGGCCCATAAACCCTCGCCAGCTCGAGGTTCGGTCTAGCACCGGGGTAATCTTCTCAGGAAGATTCACCGGCTCGCCATCATCCTTGCCGACCTGTAATCCCTCGACTGATCGGGGTTCGGTCTAGCACCAGGGTAGTCTTCTCAGGAAGGCTCAACGGCTCGCCATCACCCTTACTGACCCATAAACCCTCGCCAGCTCGAGGTTCGGTCTAGCACCGGGGTAATCTTCTCAGGAAGATTCATCGGCTCGCCATCACCCTTGCCGACCTGTAATCCCTCGACTGCTCGGGGTTCGGTCTAGCACCAGGGTAGTCTTCTCAGGAAGGCTCAACGGCTCGCCATCACCCTTACTGACCCATAAACCCTCACCAGCTCGAGGTTCGGTCTAGCACCGGGGTAATCTTCTCAGGAAGATTCATCGGCTCGCCATCATCCTTGCCGGCCTGTAATCCCTCGACTGCTCGAGGTTCGGTCTAGCACCAGGATACTCTTCTCAGGAAGACATAACGGCTCGCCCTCACCCTTGCCGACCTGTAATCCCTCGACTGCTCGAGGTTCGGTCTAGCACCAGGGTACTCTTCTCAGGAAGACACAACGGCTCACCATCACCCTTGCCGGTCCATAATCCCTCGACTGCTCGAGGTTCGGTCTAGCACCAGGGTTCTCTTCTCATGAAGGCCCAACGATTCGCCATCCCATTTCCACGACCATAGACACTCCTCCACGGCTAACTCCTGCATTCCCGCAGGAGTGGGGGGCTTGTGTGGTGGGGTAAAAATGTCCTGGGGCCCAGCCAAGGCCCAGGACGGCTCTCGCTCAAAAATAAGAAAAGCAACAATCTGGCTCGGCATCGGACCACTGCAGGGTCGGCACCGAGCCTCAAGTTCACCCCCACAGACCTGGTCTCCTCGTATCCGACGAACCTCAACGGCCCTCGGCCTCCGATCCATGACGGCCCCACGGGCCGTCCCACCAGCCTGGCGAAGAATGGGGATGACCTGGCACAACCCAGACCATCCAGTTCTCCCAAGGGCACAGGAGCCCCATGATCAGCCATGTCAGCTCTAAATACCACCAAGGGCTTTGCCACGTCAGCCCTATACCACTCTTGGTACTGCCACGTCAGCCCTAAACCCCCTGGGCCTTCTACCACGTCAGGCCCATGGGCTTTCGGGTTCAGACCCGGCCCCCAAGCGGATCCAAACCCGATTGGAATTCCCTATAAATACCAGACCCTCACCCACCTTTTGAGGTAACCAATCTTTTGCCACTTAAATTCTCCTAGTTATTGCTACTCTCTCACAGAGACTGACTAGATCGTCGGAGGGTCCGCCGCTGGGATAAACCCCGGTGTTTCAGGACCGTCTGCAGGTACACAAGACCTCGGATCCGAGCCCAGACATCCACCTCATTCCGAGCCCGTCGCAGGTACCGCTCAGTCAGCCGAGGGTCGTCTGACAAGCAGCTTTCTCCTTCAATATAAATCGAGTCCGAACTCACACCTGGTGCATCCACACGTCTCCCAGAAACAAACCGCATCAGCTCTCAAATGTTGTGATGGTAAAGAAGGCCAACGGGAGCTGGAGAATCTGCATCGATTTTACCGACCTGAATAAAGCATGCCCCAAAGATCCATTCCCTTTCCCAAGCATCGACACCCTGATTGATGCCACTTCGGGCCATGAGCTTCTCAGCTTCATGGACGCCTTTTCCGGGTATAATCAGATCCGCATGTTTCCCCCGGATATCCCGAAGACCTCCTTTGTTACCGATCAGGGACTCTACTGCTACAGAGTGATGCCTTTCGGGTTGAAGAATGCAGGCGCCACCTATCAACGCCTCGTTAACAAAGTCTTCCAAAATCATATCGGCCGCAACATGGAGGTGTATGTTGATGATATGCTTGTGAAAAGCATCCATGGGGCCGACCATGTCACCGATCTGCAAGAGGCGTTCGATGTACTCAGGAAGCATGATATAAGGCTCAATCCGAACAAGTGTGCATTCGGAGTCTCGTCGGGGAAATTCCTAGGCTTCATGGTCAGCCAAAGAGAAATCGAAGCCAACCCCGAGAAGATCAAAGCCATACTGGACATGGCTCCTCCCAAAAATGTGAAAGAGGTTCAGAAGCTAACCGGGCGCCTCGCGGCTATAGGGCGCTTCCTTTCCAAGTCAGGGGAGAAGTGTCTTCCCTTCTTCAAGGCTCTCAGAAGGGATAAGGGCTTCGAATGGGGTCAACAACAGCAGGAGTCGTTCGATCAGCTTAAAGCCTATCTAGTTAACCCCCCTCTCCTCAGCAAGCCTATCCCCGGAGAAACACTACCTCTACTTAGCTCCCTCCGAACAAACCCTCAGTGTTGTCTTGGTGAGGGAAGAAGACAAGGCTCAGAAGCCCATCTATTACGTAAGCAAGGTACTTCGGGATGCCGAGTTTCGTTATCCAAGGCCAGAGAAGATGGCATACGCCTTGGTTATGGCAGCTAGGAAGTTTCGCCCATATTTCCAGTCCCACTCGGTGGTCGTTCTTACCGACCAACTGCTGAAGCAAGTCCTGCACAAGCCGGAGACCTCTGTCCGTCTCATGAAATGGTCGATCGAGCTGAGCCAGCATGATATATCATACCAGCCTCGGACCGCAATCAAAGCTCAGGCCTTAGCAGAATTCTTAGTTGAGAGCACCATTTTCGAAGTCAGTCAAGTGGCCAACGGACCTCCTATTTGGACGGTATATGTAGATGGGTCCTCATGCACCGAGGGAAGCGGAACCGGGGTCATTCTGGCAGGTCCAAATGACTTCGTTCTCCAATACTCCCTCCGCATCAACTTCAAGGCCTCCAACAATGAAGCGGAGTATGAAGCCCTTATAGTCGGTCTCGGAATGGCCCGCAAAGCAGGGGCACAACGTCTCCGGATATTTAGTGACTCTCAACTGGTCGTAAATCAAGTCTTGGGCGAGTACGAAGCACGAGATGACCGAATGGCTATGTATCTAGCCAAGGTCCAAAATCTCATGGCTTTGTTCGAAGAGGCACTTATTCAGCGAATCCCCAGAAAAGAAAATTCCCAAGCAGATGCCCTCTCCAAGTTAGCCTCTTCTTCCTTCCAAGGTCTCGACCAGACTGTCCTGATTGAGATACTCCTGAGGCCGAGCATAGAAGAAGAAACTTCCAACTCAATGGAGTCACTGCCTATTCAACTTCAGGATAATTGGATGAAACCCCTGATAGAGTTCCTAAGGGACGGACTCCTCCCCGAAGACCCAAAAGAAGCTCGTCGAGTCAGAACCAGAGCGGAGCGGTACACCCTTATTGAGGGGGTCCTGTACAAATGCTCCTTCACTCAAATAGACGGCGACCTACTTGAGGTGCCTTTCCCGGAACAAGCCACCTATGCCTTACAAGAGCTTCACGAAGGCATAGGCGGAGCACATTCAGGATCCAGATCTCTCGCCCGGAAGGTGTTGAATTATGGATACTTCTGGCCTACCCTTCTTCAAGACGCCGAACGACACGTTCGGCTATGCAGCTCTTGTCAAAAGTATTCCAACATTCGTCGCCTACCCCAAGCTCAGCTCACCTCCCTATCAAGTCCGATCCCTTTTGCGATGTGAGGAATGGATTTACTAGGGCCGTTTTCCCCAGCTCCCGGCCAGCTCAAATTCTTCGTCATGGCAATCGACTACTTTTCAAAGTGGATAGAGGTCGAACCCTTGGCTACAATCACCGAAAACAAAGTACTTCAATTCTTCTGGAAGAGCATCATCTGCATGTTCGGCATCCCTCGAGTCCTTATAACGGACAATGGAACACAATTTACAGGGGCCGCATTCTGAGCTCTTTGTGAAGACCTTGCCATCCAACAACGCTTCTCCTCCGTCTCCCACCCGCAGTCAAATAGTCAAGTAGAAAATGCCAACCGAAAAATCCTCTCTAGTATTAAGAAGAGGCTGGATAAGTTCGCTAAAGGTTTATGGGTTGATCAGCTCCCTAACGTACTATGGAATTATTGCACTACGAAACGGACCCCTACAGAAGAGTCGCCATTTAATCTCACCTATGGGTCTAAGGCTATGATCCCCTTGGAAGTCGGTGTACCTTCTCCTCGTCTTATTGCTTATGAAGAAGAGCAGAATGCCAGGGAGCTTCAGGCAAATTTGGATTTGATTGATGAGCTCCGTGAAAGAGCCTCGATTCGCCAACAAAGCTACCGAAGGAGGATCGAGCTGGTCTACAACAAGAGGGTCCGTCCCACCGACCTCAAAGAAGGGGACTTGCTCCTCAGAAAGTTAGCTATCTCATTCCCCAGTCAGAAGAACAAGTTAGTCCCAAACTAGGAAGGACCCTACAAGATCTCCGGAGTGGTTCGGCCCAGGACATACAGACTAGAAGACCTTGAAGGAAGAGAGATTCCCAGGACTTGGAATGCCGACCATCTCTTGAAGTACCAAGAGAGCGCATGAATGCCTCTCTGAGTACCTTCAGATGTCGAACCGTTCCTTTCCCTTCACTTGTATTTTTGCTTCTTTATTTCTCCAATGTAATAACGGCTCGCAACTTAGAAGCAGCCGACTATTAGTTTTCAATAAAGAACATTTTTCTTCATATCCTTTGAATTGCTTGTATCTCTCTATTTTTACCTTCTTTATACTCAAATGACGAGTTCGGAGTCCAACACTTGGTTCGACTCCGCTTTGCAAGCTCGCTCTTAAGCGAGCTAGAAGTGGTTCATCATTCGGAATTGCTCCCACAACCGTTGAAACATACCCAAACAACGAGTTCAGAGTCCAACACTTGGTTCGACTCCGCTTCGCAAGCTCGCTCTTAAGCGAGCTAGAAGTGGTTCGTCATTCGGAATTGCTCCCACAACCGTTGAAACATACCCAAACGACAAGTTCGGAGTCCAACACTTGGTTCGACTCCCCTTCGCAAGCTCGCTCTTAAGCGAGGTAGAAGTGGTTCGCCATTCGGAATTGCTCCCACAACCGTTGAAACATACCCAAACGACGAGTTCAGAGTCCAACACTTGGTTCGACTCCGCTTCGCAAGCTCGCTCTTAAGCGAGCTAGAAGTGGTTCGCCATTCGGAATTGCTCCCACAACCGTTGAAACATACTCAAACGACGAGTTCGGAGTCCAACACTTGGTTCAATTCCGCTTCGCAAGCTCGCTCCTAAGCGTGTTAGAAGTGGTTCGCTATTCGGAATTGCTCCCACAACCGTCGACGCGCACGAAATTTCTACAACTAGACTAGATATGGGAGAAAAGTACTTAAAAGAGCTAACGTTTGGTTCTTATGACTCATTTCAAATCGAACTACCATGCACGACCAACACACGAACATCAGAAAGAAAACGAGCTTTTATTTCATTAAAGAGTTCGACAAAGAAACCCAAAGAAACCCAAATTACAAGACCGAGTTACTACTACGGGGCGCTACAAAAACTCAAAGAAGCATAATTACAACCTATTCAACGCTTCTTTGGAACGGGGATGTTTCGGTTCAAAGACACTCGGGGACGGCGTCTCCTAACTTCGGAGCTCGTCTGTAGGCCAACGGACCAAGACGCCTTTTCGACGCTGCCTCTGACCGTGGCCCCGACCGAAGCACCACTAGACGAGGCAGCCACCCCGCTTTGAGCATCGACCTGGCTCCGCCTAACGACAGGCGAACGAGTCACGAGCTCGTAAAAAGAGATTCCCCTCTCACTTTCTTCGCGCGTACACGACGTGCTCCGAACGTTGATTCTTGTTGGCTGAGGCTTGAGTTGGGCGACTTCCTCCTCGAGCTCGACAATCCGATCCTTCAAAAAGTCGTCCTTCACAGATATCTTAAAGCGAGGAAGCCGAGCAGAGCCTTCAACGCCAGAGCTATCGACTATGATTCGACGAAGGTGGGTCACTTCGATACTTCTATCGACCGTAACCCTCCTCAACTCGTCAACCTTCACCGACAACTTATCGCGCTCGGCCATCAATTTACCCACTGCCGAAGTTAACTCGTCTTCCTCCGCCAAAAGTTATTCCTCAGCTATCTTCAAGTCTTGAACTTCCGCCACAAGGTCACCTTCCGCTCGAGTAACGTCGAACAGCACCTTTCGGAGCAACTCCACCTCGCCTTCAAGACGAACCTCGCGAGATCGCTTCCATAGTTGTTTTAGCTCGGAAAAATACCCTCTCGCCATTGCCTTGACCTCTGATAGATCTAACTCGATTTTGAAGAGGCACTCTCGGCTGCGAGAGAGGGCCCGCTTCGCCGTTTTCAATTCAGTACGAAGGCGAGAAACCTCAGCCGCTGAACTCGACTTGACCTGAAAAGTGAAAGAATATCAAAAGAAGTCTCCAACACTTAGCGAAATTTCAATGTGTTCACAACACTTGAGTTCTCAACACGAACAAAAAGTGTTCAACACTTAGCAAAATCTCGAAACTTTCGGCCAAGATTTCAAAAGGAAAGTCGTTTCATTAAAAATTCAAAATTTATACAAAAGCGGTGGCCAGTCCGCAGTTAGGCGTTACAACAAAAACAAAATAAGAGAAGCAAAAACAATGAGAGAAGAGGCGACTAAGTCAGGGATCGACCTTGTGATGTTCCGAAGCATCGTCGCTCGGCACGGTGGCTATCGCGTCTTGGACGCGCACCTCGTCCTTGGCCTCTTTGCCCTCCTGCCCGGGGACGAGCTCCGCCAGAGGCAGTTCTTCCTCCGCCTCTACAGGGACGTAGAAGTAGTAGGAGGAACTATCGGACCCGGGGATGCGAGCGGCCATATGCTTCAGCGCTCGGGTGTACGCCTCCTCCATGTTTGTCAACATGTGGGCCTCGGCCTCGTCCCGAACCGCCTGCTCCGCATCTGCCACCTTCAATGCCTGGCTGCTCAGAGCCTCCTCTGATGCCCTCAGTGCCTTGGACAGCTCCTCTTCAAGACGAGCCGTCTCCTTCTCCAAAGCTTCGACCTTGGAAGCCTCGGCGGCCGAGTGCTTCAGCTCCTCGGCGAGCTTTGCCTCAAGACCGGCCACCTCAGTCGCGCGCGAAGCGGAAAGCAGCTGCTCGGCCTCGAATAGTTTGACCGCCTTGGCGCGCTCCGACTTCTCCCGATCATTTAGCACAGTCATCTCCTTCTCCTTGCTCGCGTACTCCTCGAGCAGATGGTTGAAGTGGCATAGGGTCTGCAAGCGGCACAAGAGAAACTATTAGGCCCGAGCGAAAAAACTTGGACTAATTTTTGAAAGAACTTTTGATACTCACCGACATGGTGTTCCGAGCGATCCGATGACGTCGTCGCCTACGGAACCCGCCCTCAATGCAGATCGGTCTTTGGGGGTCGGCAGGTGCTTCACCGCCTGCATACAAATGCCCCCGTCGCCGAGGAACCCATCCACCTTCATCACCTGCCAGTCGAGAACGAAGAGGTGCTTGTGATCCTCGGTAAGTATCTTCTCGGCCTCGGTGGTGAGAAGGGGGACTTCAAGAGCTAAGGCCGCACCCACGCTGAACGCCCCGCTCGACGACCCGAGCGCCTCAACCTGAGCAGCTTGGGCCGGTACCTCCGAGGAAGCTGGGGCGGGCGTCTCCAAAGGGCCTTCGGCGGGTGCATCCGAAAGTGCCTCAACCACCGGCTGCACGACGGTCGGTGAGGCCGAGGGGACCTTCGCAGCTCGGCCACCCTGAGGCCCGGCCACAGTCCTCTTCCTCTTTCTCGAGTCCTGCTCCTTCGCTGCCCGGGCCTTAGCCATCAGTCCTTTGTAGTCCATACCGGGGGCCTCTGAAAAAACCGAGCAAAAACAGTTATATATATATATATTTTTAACCATAAGATAAAGCGAAAGAAGAAGAGAAAAGCATACTAGGGTCGATCGGACTGAGACCCCCACGAAACAAGACCTCCTCGGTGATATCCTTCCAACTAAGGGTCGGAAGACCGAGGAGCTTCTCTACCACCTCTTCTTCTTCTCTGGTGAGCACGGGCTCCTTCTTCGCCCGCTTCGAAACCCCGGTCGTCTTCCACACCGTCGGAAAGATCCACGGCTCGGGACCACAGATAAGAAAGTACTTCTCTTTCCAGTGCTTGATCGAGTCCGGGTTCTTGATCAACTTCACGCCCTTCCTCGGCGACAGATAGTATCTCTCCTCCATCTTGTTCAACTGGCAGAGGCGGTAGAGGCTCCGAAGTATAACCATCTCCGGCCGCACACCGATCTCTTGGCAATGAAGGACGAAGGCAATCACGTGCCGCCACATGTTCAGCATAAACTGAGCGGGACTCAGGCCGAACCATTGCAGCACCTCGATTACAAAAGGGTGCAATGGCAGCTGAAGTCCGGCATTCAGTGCGTCATAAGAAAAGATGCAAGTATCGGCCGAAGTCGACGTGCACGCTCGGACACCGGGGCCGGGGAGTAGAAGTAAATACTCCTTAGGAATCCGAAACCCACTCCGGATCCGATGCAACTCTGCCTCGGTCAAGATCGAGGAAATCTGATCCACCTCGGAAGGTTCCCTCGGATCATTCACCTCATAAGATGGAGCCGTGCCCTGCGTCACCTTCTCCAACAGATCTTCAGGGTAACTCCGCACCCTGCCGACACTAGATAAGACAGACGGGTGCCGACCCAATTCTCCCGTTGTCTTAGGGTGTTCGACTATCGTCGTCACCTCGAGCGGCTCGGCAATCTCCTTGCCCTTGCTCGGCCTAACCGGTGTCACATCGATCTGCTCGGTGACCTCCTTCCCCTTGTTCGGCCTTGCCGTCACCGTCCGGTCGACGTCTCGATCCGAGGTGGGGGTCTCATCCTTAGAAGAAATCTTAACCATTTTTTCTCAAGGATAAGGGGAGAGACTAACCTTGAAGTGACTAGAACGGCCGGAAAAGATTGTCGGAATCTGAAAGCACCTTGCCGCGACAGCTAGTAGCGCCACCTGAGAGCGAAAACTTCTCTAGTAGAAAGTAAAAGCGAAAGTAAGAAATGAAAAGTGAAGAATGAGGTAAAATGTGAGGGGGGTGAAGACTTATAGTAAAAGAAACGACTCTTGGGCTTTGTAACGTAAAGACGCAACTCTTGGGCCTCCCCCTAAGGCGTTAGAGAAGCCCAAACGATTAAGTAGCGAAGAGCGGCAACTATTCGCAAGGGTAGCGACGGTTCGATACAAGTCATACCGCTCGGCTGTGCCACAAGACCCAAGACACCGAGGTACCCCGCCGAGCAAAATGGGCAATGCCCAGGTCGCCCCACGATTCCTCGGAAACCGAGCAACTGCCGATCCGAACTGCGAAATGGGGAAAAATGACTTTCTCCCCAAAATTTGTGCAAGATCTCGATCAGACGGCTCAGATCGTCCCACCTCCACAAAATGACAAGATAGTGTTTTCTCGAGAACTGAGCCTACCTCGAGATCCGTGCCATGATCCAACGGCTCAGATCACTTCACGTCCCTTGGAACCAAAGCCCGAGCGACAAGCGATCCGAGCTGATCACACAATGAAGAAGCTCGGAAACTGAGCAACTGTCGATCCGAGCTGCGAAATGGGGGAAAATGACTTTCTCCCCAAAATTCAGGCAAGATCTCGATCAGACGGCTCAGATCGTGCCACCTCCACAAAATGACAAGATAGTGTTTTCTCGAGAACTGAACCTACCCCGAGATCCGTGCCATGATCCAACGGCTCAGATCACTTCACGTCCCTCGGAACCAAAGCCTGAGCGACAAGCGATCCGAGCTGATCACACAATGAAGAAGCTTGGAAACCGAGCAACTGTCGATCCGAACTGCGAAATGGGGAAAGACGACTTTCTCCCCAAAATTCGTGCAAGATCTCGATCAGACAGCTCAGATCGTGCTACCTCCATAAAACAACAAGATAGTGTTTTCTCGAGAACTGAGCCTACCTCGAGATCCGCACCAAGATCCAATGGCTCAGATCACTTCACATCCCTCGGAACCAAAGCCCAAGCGACAAGCGATCCGAGCTGATCACACAATGAAGAAGCTCGGAAACCGAGCAACTGTCGATCTGAGCTGCGAAATGGGGAAAAACGACCTTCTCCCCAAAATTCGGGCAAGATCTCGATCAGACGGCTCAGATCGTGCCACCTCCACAAAACGACAAGATAGTGTTTTCTCGAGAACTGAGCCTACCCCAAGATCCGTGCCATGATCCAACGGCTCAGATCACTTCACGTCCCTCAGAACCAAAGCCCGAGCGACAGGAGATCCGAACTGATCACACAATGAAGAAGCTCGGAAACCGAGCAACTGTCGATCCGATCTGCGAAATGGGGAAAAATGCCTTCCTCCCCAAAATTCGTGCAAGATCTCGATCAGACATCTCAGATCGTGCCACCTCCATAAAACGACAAGATAGTGTTTTCTCAGGAACTGAGCCTACCTCGAGATCCGCGCCATGATCCAACGGCTCAGATCACTTCATGTCCCTCGGAACCAAAGCCCGAGCGATAAGCGATTCGAGCTGATCACACAATGAAGAAGCTCGGAAACCGAGCAACTGTCGATCCGAGCTGCGAAATGGGGAAAACGACTTTCTCCCCAAAATTCGTGCAAGATCTCGATCAGACGGCTCAGATCGTGCCACATCCACAAAACGACAAGATAGTGTTTTCTCAAGAACGGAGCCTACCTCGAGATCCGCGCCATGATCCAACGGCTCAGATCACTTCACATCCCTCGGAACCAAAATCCGAGCAACCAGCGATCCGAGCAGAGACAGTAACTCGGGATCCCAGTCCGACCGACCAGAGCTCCGAGCTGCTCGCGAATACAAAAAATGTCAGAGTTACGTCGCTCGGAACCCGAGCATATGGCAATCCGAGCTGCACATTTGAAGAAAAATACTACCGAGCAACCCCAGCCGTTGGATTGTTGCGAAATTCGCGCCAAAAGTGATGAACGGCTCAGATCGAGCCACGCCCACAAAACGACAATATAGTGTTTTCTCGAGAACTGAGCCTACCTCGAGATCCGCACCATGATCGAACGGCCCAGATCGCTCCACGTCGCTCAGGATCCGACCTCCGAGCAACGGGCGATCCGAGCTGCTCACACAAGGAAAAGTGCGCCGAGCGACCACAGCCATCGGATCTCCTCAAAATTCGCCTCTCGACCTGATGAGCGGTCCAGATCACCCCACGTCGCTCAGAATCTGTGCTCCGAGCGACCGGTGATCCGAACTGCTCACGAGGAAAAATGGCGCCGAGCTACGTCCCGAACAACTGGCGATCTGAGCTGCTCACGCGAAGAAAACGTTGTCGAGCGACTCCAGCCATCTGATTTTTCAGAAATTCGCGCCTACACGAGATGTGTGGTCCAGATCATGCCACATCATAATTCGTAATTAATATCAATTTTTATTTATTTATTTATTTAAAAATTGCGAAAAAATGATTAAAATTTCGGTAAAATTAATCAAAAATTCTAAAAAATATTTATAAAATCAGGAAAATATTTCTGAGCCCCTGAGTAAGTAATTATTGCTTAGAATAATTGGTTAAGACTCCCGAACAGCGAATCGACACTTCGCAAGGTTAAATAAATGATCCGAAAAAATAAATAAAAATTAAGAAAAATCACCAAGAGGGCTCAGGAACGACCCTGAGCACACAACTAATCCGGAAAATCACCATACTGCCTTATGTGAAGATTCGACACCCCTCATTTGGACTCCGATACCCCCCTGTAAACCATTAAAACAATAAAATTACTCCTCAAAGGCTGATCAAACTCAGTCTTCGGGAGTGCGGGGCTCGTGATATGGCTAAAAATGGGGTTAAATCGGAACTGTCCAAACTTGGTGCGAATCTTAGAGCCTGAGGGTAAAAAGGTAATTTCACCTACAAATGGGTTTGAAGCGGGTACTGGGTCTTCTCCTCTAAGACCCACCAACCCGCAAACGGATCCACCTCAACTGGGTGCAGGTTTCAACCCGCAGCGAACCCGGTCCAGCAGGATAGAATTAGAGTTTCTGATTAATCATAATCAACGGCTCTGATTCGTATCTATCCTTTCACTGGAAATTAGGGATTACATTCCTAATCTTATCCTAGAGATTACATTCCTAATCTGATCCCAAAGGCGGCTATAAATACCCCCCATCCACCACCATTAAGAGGTAATCAATCTTTTGCCAATTTACGCTCTCTCATAATCTTCTCCGATTACTGACTTGAGCATCAGAAGGTGCGTCGCCGGGATCAACCCCGGTGTCTCGCACTTTTTGCAAGTGAACGGCGGGAGTCAGCGATCAAACTCCGGCGGAAGAAGTTAAGGTTTGATTATTCAATTTCCCTAAGAATCCACAAATACTATATGTTTGCCCCCACACCAGATTTAGCGGTAACAAATACAATATACAATTAATGGACATTTCGGTGACGATAGTATCAATAGGAAAATAATAGGTTGATAACATGGATAGGACGGTTAGAATAGTGACAATAATTTATTGGAAACATGAAATGCAACATAGATTCATTAATTCATGCAATAGTAAAATATAAGAATGATTAATCTATTAAAAAGTGGAATCTAAAATTCTGGACAGCAAATACAGTCTGTACAAAAAATGCAGTTTTCCGCTGACTCAGAAATCAAAAGTTGAATCCGTCAGAAATTCTGGAAACTAGACTTCCACACGGTTCCAACGCATATTTAAAGTTCAAATTCCGACAACAGTAGCTAGTTCAAACAAATGGTTCTTTACAGATTTCATGTTCAGGCAGAATTTCGGCATTATGTTATTTTAATTTTAGAATCAGCAAAAACTCAATCTTAAATTCATTAAAAATACTTATTAGATTCCTAAATATGTAATTTAAGAATCTGGAAATTTTCAGAGCAAAATTTTATCATTTGACAAGCCTTTTTACTGTTTAAACATGAAAGGTACAACAATCTGAAAATCTAAAAGTAAAAAACACAGCTGTAGTAAAACGAGCATAACTTTTGCTACAAAACTCAGAATTCAAAAATCGAGCATCAATTACCTCTTCACTTTCCTTTTGTTTTTCCCCCAAACACTTCATCTCCTTTTTTATACCCGATGGGCTCACTGGAGAAACCATTCATCTCATTTTGCTCATGAACCCTAACTCCCTCATTGAAGTCTTAACTTGAACAGATCCTCGAGAACTAGCCTCTAGTGAAAACTGGAAGTGGGGATAGCTGGAAGTGGGTGAAGAATGAAAGCAACCGTGATTTGTAGAGAAGAAGCAATCGTGATTTTTGTAAGTCCTCCTTCATCTCTCTTGTCTCTCGCTCCCCTTCATCCGATTCCCCCCCCCCCCCCCCACACCCACCATACGCACACGCACACCCACCATACGCACAAGCACACGCACACAATATTCATCTCTATCCTGAGCTCATTCACTTCATTTTCTTTTTATTTTTTTCCAGAAACCCTTCATCTCCTTCACTGATGAACAATAACTGATTTATGGTGACTAGAAGCAGCTGTGATTTCTGGTGACTGATTTCCAGAAACTCTTCGTCTCACTTTCCTCTCGCTCCCCCCAATCTTCTTCGTCTCTCTGAGGTAATTAGCGAAGGTACCTGCTACCCTGTGAAGATCGTGATAGAGTAGAATCTGCGGGTGCCCTGTCGCCAAGCTCGAAGGCTGGGGGTCGAAGCGTGGTCGGAAGAACAGAAAGTGAGTGTTGATTTTGAGTTTTTTTTTTCTTTCTTTGAATTGAATGCGTTCTGATATTCATTTTTTTTAATGTCGTTCTTGTTCTGTTTGAATTTCATGTTTTGGGAGCACTGTGATATAACTTTCTCGTGCTCTTCCTATCTGTTTGAATTCTGAATTTGATTCTAATTACACTACAACAAAAAACTCCTACGCCGACATTTTTTTTCTTTCGGCGTTTAATCGAAATGCCGGGGTACCCCCGATATTTAAAATAAATAAATAAATAAACCCCTATAGTGATTTGGAAATGGTAGAATGGGTGTCCTGAATCTTTGTGAATTTTTTAGATTACATATCTATGTAATAAATTACAAGACAATTTGGAAAAAAAAAACTATCAAGTAGCTTTTATTCAATTGAAACATAATCAATGCCTCATATTCACCCTACCAAAACATATTTTATTCAATTGAAACAAAATCAATAGCTTTTAACATCTACTGAAGTTACATCCTGATTTTCTCCCCTTATATCTGAATTTTCTTCCTCAACCAAGTCTTCATTCGAGTGATCGTCATTACTTACATCCTGATTTTCTCCCCTTATATCTGATTGTTCAGTTTGAATAGTAACCACTTCATCATAGGCAAGAGTTTGAACTTCACTTTGGTACTCCCCCTGAAGTTCAACCTCAGAGGAAAAATACATCTCATCTTCATGGAACACAACATCCATAGTCACAAATATCTTTTGAGTTGGTGGGTGATAACACCGATACCCTTTCTTATTCTGTGCATATCCCACGAAAACACAGTGGACAGCTCGAGGAGTTAACTTATTGCGTTCATGTTGATGGAGATGAACAAATGCAACACATCCAAACACACGAGGTGGCAAGTTGACAACTTTTGGTGCATTCACAACTTCAGTTAATGCTTGAAATGGTGTAAGGAAGTTTAGGGTTTCAGAGGGAACTCGGTTGATTAAGTATGCAGCAGAAGCAAGGGCTTCTCCCCAATAAATGAGTGGCATATTTCTCTGGATGAGAGAAGCACGGACCACTTCGAGCAAGTGTCTATTTTTCCTTTCTGCAACCCCATTCTGTTGAGGTGTATACGAGCATGTAGTCTTGTAACGCCCCAAATTTTTTTTTGAAAACTAGACCTCTAAATTCAATTCTTTCAATTTCTATATCACTTTAAACATAAACTAAGATAAGTATATTTCAAATAAAATTTTGGCAGAGTTTTCCCTGAAAGTTCTGCCCCGAAACATAAAAAGCTTACGGAATTCTGCTCTAAATTCCGTAGCTCACATCACACGCAATAATATCATGGGCTCCCCAGACCAAAATGAGCAGAATCACACAGGCAATATAATATAATGCTCTGGTGGCCAAACTCACAACGAATTATCACATATCAATTAAAAACTATAAATTTCTTTGAAAAACGAGGTAAAATTTTAGAAAAATCTTTGTAAAACCTACCACAGAGCCCAGTACACCACAACAAGATGGGTACGGGTCACAACCACCACATACTACTCCATACTATACTCTCCATCATCATTTACATACTTATACATCCATAATACAATTTAAACCATAGATTCTACTATTCACATCACTAAACTTATACATAAAATTTAATGTAAAAGACTTCACTCAACGAAATCTGTGCCTCACCTCTGCAATGCTGAGGACCTGTAACAGTAGGGGATCTAGGGTAGTCTAGGGACTCCCTAACCCCCCAAACACTAAGGGGTTAGCCATTTCTTGTGTGAGTATAGTTATCATTCTAATAACAAATTAAAATAGTATAAAGAAAATAACTTAAACTTACGAATACCAAATTAAGATAATGCAACCTGAATCTTGAATACAACAACATCATCAATACGACGATATCTCAAATACCTTGCCAATCCTGCATTCAACTATTTAGTTATCCACCACTTCCCACATTTCATAATGTACTTCACATCAACCTCGTATATATATAAATTCTTATTTTCATCCGCATAGTACGAATACACATACAATCCACTACTTTTCAATTTAAACTCTCTAACCCAAATATTCATTCTTCCCCAAGTATCGTCATAATAGCATTATAACCATTTGCATGTTATTACTCCTTTCATTAATAACCATTTGTAGGGCATACAACTCATAGTACACATACTCTCTTGTTAACCAGTTTCATAACCAATCCCATAATACGGGTATTTATTTTTATTATGCCCTATCCAGTATCATTTCTTACAATTGCTTATATTCTCTTAATACCACATTCATTCAAGTCTTATAACACAAATATAACATCTAATTGCTTATTGTAATGCTCTTACATCTCATCACATCATTAACACATTATTAATCGAATACTTATACTTATTACATCAAAAACATGCTATATGGTTCATTTCCATCTCATTATACCACTTTAGAAATTCTCATTCTTATAAGTAATATATCTTATTATCATTTTCACTTAATCCCCAAACACAATCTGGGGCCACAACATATCACTTCCATAGCCGATAGCTTGGGTAATAATCACTGTACCTCAAAACACAGTTTGGGTAATATCACATCACATCTCAAGCCGATAGCTTGATTATTAATTCACTTCAATCACTCATCATCTTCACTTTATTTAACTCTTCATTTCCACTAATCATTACCACTATCATACCAACTCACCCTGCGAATTATGCCAAGGCAGGTAGTTCCCACCATTTCCACAGAAATAGCGGGCAGGTAGTTCCTTGACACAATTCCAAGGTACAACTCATATCAACTACCTTTTACTTTAATAATCACACACATAATACAATTACTTCGTATTATTCATGATAACACATCTCTTTTATTATTATTATTTTCATCTTAAATTAACCACGTACTGCATTTATCACTTCTTTTCATACACTAACTCATAACTCATTTTCTTTCACATTTACTTCATTCACAACTACTTTCTTTCTCATCCACAATTCACGTTTCACTATCTACTTTCTTTACTATCCTATTTATTAATAACACTTATTTATTCTTTATTCTCAACTCATAATACACTTACTTCACTATTTCATTTCAGCTTATACCAAACACTTCTCTTTCTCATTCACATTTCATACCATATTCATTGTATCTCAGGTCTAGCCTGAAGTATCAATTCTCTCTCCGGTCTATCCGGAGGTATCCGCTCTCCCAGGTCCATCCTGGGGAATCAACTCTCTCTCAGGTCTATCCTGAGGTATCATATCTCTCTCCGGTCTATCCGGAGGTATCTGCACTCCCAGGTCCATCCTGGGGTATCAACTCTCTCTCAGGTCCCACCTGAGGTATCATCTCTCTCTCCGGTCTATCCGGAGGTATCTGCACTCCCAGGTCCATCCTGGGGTATCAACTCTCTCTCAGGTCCCACCTGAGGTATCATATCTCTCTCCGGTCTATCCGGAGGTATCTGCACTCCCAGGTCCATCCTGGGGTATCAACTCTCTCAGGTCCCACCTGAGGTATCATATCTCTCTCCGGTCTATCCGGAGGTATCTACACTCCCAGGTCTACCCTGGGGTATCATATCTCTCTCCGTCTATGCGGAGGTATCTATTCAAGTCAACCGAAATTATTATTATTAACATTTACTTTTCATATTAACATCACCCTTTATCATCATAACATCTCATCTTTTATTTAAACTTATTCTCATAAACAATGATCACCATCTCACTTACCCCTTTCAATGCATCACACAAAAGAAAATATCACTGCAATTAATATATAAAATCATCACATCATAATATTGCACATTACAATGGCACTGTATTATTTATTTGATCATTACCTCACACATCATGAATATACCATACTATTTATTATCTCATTCCCACACGTTTGCATAAGCCCAGTAGGTTAACACATCGCAACACCATATACACATAGATATATATACACAATACATTACCATCACCCTTAATATTTAAAACCACATCAATCCACCATATACCGACATCCTTATATACATATAACTCACCCCAATATATATAACTAATTTATCGTCTGTAAATTTATATCAATACACGAGACGAGTATTTCATCGTCATATCGCATACCAACACCGAACACTAATTTCCCTTTACACATACCCCTTATTCCGGGATTCATATCAATCATTCAGATTATACTAAAATTTTCTTAAAACAACAGATATATAAATATTTTCATACTCACCTCATAGCCCGGGAAGCCTCGAAGTATCACTTCTCCATCCGGCACCCGAAGCCGTTAACATTTCCTATTATCAAGTTTCAAAGCAATTAAGGCTCACAACATCCAAATCAACCACAGAAAATAGTAACACTATTTCTAATTTCACTCAGGCATTTTATCGAACGTCTGGGATGCACACGTGCATCGCACGTAATATTTAAATTCCTACGGGATGTTTATCCCCAAACAATTTCTAAAATCACCCCCAACTTATTATAATAGTTCTACTAAAATTCTACTACTATAAAGGAGATAATTTATATATATATAATGCTCATTTCCAATCCCAAAACCCTAATTTTTAGCAACTTGCAAAATCCCCAATAATTTGCTAATCTCTTGCCTCTACAATGCCCAACACCTCCTAATCTCCCTACTACAATATTTCTACTCAATAGAAACTAAAAACACTTAATTCCATACAAATAAAATAAACTAGGGTTTACCTTCACGCATTTATTTCCCCAAATTGATGCTACCACGAGCTAGAGCACCCCTCACTTGATCTACCCCGCGAATTAATTTAAGAACGATTAAGAAATGGTGGTTTTCGGGCGAGGAAGGGCACAACCGAAATGGGTTCGGCTGCTCTGGTTTCGGTCGGGAAAAACAGAAGAAGAAAAGGGGAGGAGAGGGGATTGGGGAGGGGGTGTTTTAGGAAATGAATAATAATAATAAATATAATAATTAATAAGGTATATTTACACATATACCCCCAATCTCCAATATATTTCAAATAAACCCCGCTCCACTCTTTAATAATACGAAACAATACAAAAAGGATACATCAAAACTATCTCATAATAATCCTTCAAAAGTATAAAATAAAGTAAACAATGTTTCTTCATATAAAACTCGACCCATAACTCCAATATATCATCTACACCAATCCAACAAAAATATTCATACCAATATCAATATTAAAAATAAAATACAATAAGATATTCTCAAAAATAATTCGCACCACTATAAAAATATAAAAACAAATATTTTCGGTATTTTAAAATTCGAGGTGTTACAAGTCTGATGAACAATTCCGTGTTCTACCAAATATTGTTGCAGATTTGAACTCAGGTACTCTCCGCCATTATCACTCCTAAGAACTTGAATCTGTGATTGATGTGAATTTTTGCAAGTGTACAAAATCGCAACAAGTAATATAGTAGTGAATAGAGTGTCGAACCCACAGAGACTAGATATTTTATTGAGTACCGAATTTACTAGATGAATCACTATTTGGATAATCGAAATTTAATAAATAAAGAAAACAATTAAAAGAAAAATCTAACTAACTAAATTAATGGAGAGGGAGCGGAGTCTAAAAATTGTAATTTGTTAATGGCAAAATTAATTCTAGGGCGTTTGAGTTCACCTAGTTAATCAAACACAATTTAAGAATATTCCATGAATAAAGAATTTATTTTTCCTGGTTGTAGACCAAAATCCCTTAATTATTCGATGCTTTCTCTCGAACAACACCAAAAATATCTCTAACTAACAGTTTGACACATCTCTATGCAAATTTAATTAATCAAAGACTCATTAAGTTCTATGGATTTTTTAACGGTCACATTAATCGCGGTAAATTATCTCTAATTTCGCTCAATTAATGGTGTTCAATTTTTATTGTTCTAAATCACAAATTACCTCTCGGTCTCTCCATGATCCAATAATCATACAAAAATTGGCCAAATAATTGTAAGCAGTAAGCACAAAAATTAAACACACAACCGTAGAAAAATATGAAATTGTGTTATCAAAATTAGGCTACATCTAAACCTTAGAACAATAAATTTAGTTCATAATAAAAATATTGCAATTAACAAAATTGTTCATAGATTGCATTATAAAAATTAGAGAGAGAAAAGAGATACAAAAATAGACTGTTTTGTAATAAAAAAATTGCAAACCGAACAGTCTCGAAAATTGTGTCCTAAAAAAAATCAAATCGTCTCTCTCTGTCTGCTGCGTTGAAGCCCAAGCCGCTTTGGAAACTGCGCCACGCGTCAGAATGGAAGAAGAAGGAGCCGCCTAGTCAGCGTGTGGGGCCCAGACGAAGGATCAGCTGCGCCCGCTGCTTCTCCTCTCTGTCTCTGCTCCTCGTCTCGATGTGTGCGTGTGTTATATACAGAGCACGAGCCCCAAGTCTTTCTCCCTCTGGTTCACGCCAACTACCCCCCTGTCCTAATTATTCTTCACTTCCTCACGCCTCCTCATCCCAACTCCTGCATATGTATATATAGGTTAGATTGATCAGTAGGTTTAGGTAATTAGATAAATATTAATTTATTAAATGAGTAGGTTTAGATAAATATTAATTCAGTAAACTAGAGTAGTAAACTGATTAGTAGGTTTAGGTAATTAGTTGATTAGTTAATTAGAAAATTAGATAAATATTAATTTATTAATTTAATTAACTAAATTTTATCTCTTTCCTCATCCATCCATCTGTCCGTATAATTTTACTCCAACCCTTAATTGATAATAATATTTTTTATTGATCATTTTCAAGGACTAAATTGTAAAATTCAAAATTCAACAAAACAATAAAAAATAATAAATCAGTAGTTTTGTTTCGTTTGTTGATTTTTATCAAAAATAAGCACTTTTTGCATCAAAAATCTTATATCTTCAAAAATAATTAATAAATTGAAATATGATAGAAATAAGAAGAATTATAAATAATATAAATGAAAACAAGCAATTTTAATGGGTAAATGAATACAAATATTTGTATAAAAATTAGACACATCAGTGATTTATACTGAATCATAACATGCTTGTGAAATTTCTAAAACAAACCACTAACTTCACTTTTCGACTTCATCAAACAGATCCAGCTCATACGGGTACAGTCATCAATAAAGGTCACAAACCATTTGGCTCCTCCAAATGTAGTGGTTTTGGAAGGACCCCAAATATCAGAATGAATAATCATAAAAGGAAGGGAGCTTCTACTTGGACTTGGAGGAAAAGAGACACGATGACCTTTTGCGAGTTCACACACATCACACCGAAAAGCAGATATATCCAACTTCAAAAATAAACTTGGAAATAATTTCTTCAAATAACCAAAAGAAGCATGCCCTAGATGTCGATGCCATAACCAAATATCTGATTTCTTCTTCTCATCTTCGGATCCTTCCACACTTAGAGCTTGAGTCAACTTGCTCGAACATTCAGATTCTAAATCTAGGTAATAGAGTTTTCCGTGTCTAACCCCATAACCAATCATCTTGCGAGTCTGAATATCCTTAAACACACAGTATGAAGGCCAAAAAACTACAATACAATGTAAGGCAGTGGTTATTTGAGCAACAGAAATAAGTTGAAATTCAAGGATGGCACAACTAGGGCAATATCTAAGGTTAGGTTGTTTGTGAGGTGTATGGTACCCTCGCCAGTAATAGTGGCAGGATCACCATTGGCAGTGGACACAGTTGATTTAGTGGATGGTTGAAAATTTTGAACTTGTCTAGAATCAAAAGTCATATGGTCGGTAGCACCCGAATCAATTATCCATGCACTATTCATAACAGAAGCAGAAATATTAAATACCTTACCATCATTACCTGCAGCTGTAACTAATGTAGAGGCGAGTCCAATATTCTTCTTAGCTCCATCAGTTTGTCCCATAGTAGCGGCACAAGAAAACAACGAATCTGATCTTCAGCAGCCAATAGCAAACGGCACAACTTGGCCAAGAACAGCTCAAAGTCTCCAACAAACAACAAAAAATAGCAACAATCCAACACCTAAACAGCAACTCCACAGTGAATCTCCAAACACCAACGGCAAACAACAGTAAAAAGATTGCAACACAACAACAAGGGGTAAGGGGGTTCGAAGGCGACGTCGCCGGCGATCGACGAGCGGCGCGACAGGAGTGGTCGACGGTGGGGCTTCGGTCGGGGCTGGATCTCGATGAGGAGCAGGAGGTTGGCGACGAGCGAGGGTGCTGTTGTCGGGGGAATAGTCGGTGATGATGGCAATGAGGGAGGAAGGCGTCGGGGATGGTGACTGTAGATGAGGAGCAGGGGGGCTTTGCCTTCGATGTCGGGGCTTTGCCCACGCAGGTTCGTATCTGGGCTGGGCGAGGGCTCGACGAGAGAGGGAAGAGGGGGCTCGACGCTGGTGGTGGGCAGAGGAATCGACGAGAAGGGGCTCGCCGGAGATGGGGAAGTCGATGGGGAGGTGTGCGTCGACGGGTAGTGCCGGAGGTGGTTGGGGGTTGGAGTTGCTCGGGGAGAGAGAAATTGGTCGGGAGAGAGAAAGAGGAGGACGGGGGTGGCTTCTTTGGGGTTTTCGGCGATGGGATCTGACGGGATCGGAGTCGATGATCGGTGACGGGATCAACAACGGGATCAGATCAAGATGGAGGTGATCAGCCTCCTCTTCTTCTTCTTCACTTGGCCTAGATCTGATTAGGCTCTGATACCATGAAGAAAATAATTTTGGGGAAAATAATTCTTATTCTTCTTGTTGTTTATTTCTTTACTGTATACATCTATATATATGAATTATATTTTTGGAGAAGAAGAAAAGAGATGGGAAGATGAGAGATTTGGAGAATCTGTTTCCTATATAATAGGAAACAGAATATACAATTACTATATTTCAACAGTTTTTTGGCGTTTTGGCATACTCTGTATTTGTAAAACCGCACAAATGGCACAAAAAATACGAAACTTTGCGAGTATGTAAGCTAACATAACTTGTAGAAATAAGTTTCGACTCACGATTTACGAGATACGGTCATATAATCGTTGGTGGCATGGGGTACTAGTGCCGTGGTGCAATCAATTAAGGGTTCTAAGCCATCCTTCGGTAGGAAGTTTCTTAACACATTGTGGATGGAATTGGACAATGGAAGCTGATGCTTACATTCCCTATATTGATCAGCCATTTAATAGCATTTTGACTGTGGACGAGTGGAAGATTGGGCTGAGTTTGAAAGAAGAGGTTGGGAGGGTTGGTGTTGTAGCAAGAGAAGATATTGCATTAGTTGTGCAGAATCTGAGAGGTTTGGGGGGTGTTAGAGAGTAAGGAAATGAGAACAACAGCTCAAGAATTGCTAGGTTTAAATTGAAGCTGGTGGTTCATCTGTTGAGAATCTAGATAACTTTTCTCAGAGGTCTTACACAAGAGGATTGTTGTTGTTGTTCCAGTGACCTTTGACAAATGTTTGCATAGTTAATTTCTAATGTCTGGATGGGTTATTACTATAAATAATGATGTAAAATCATGCTCTAGATTCTCTAGAATTGTAAAGGGTCTAGAATTATATCATTTTTTAATTTTGGTTGCATACTGTGTGGTTAAAATTTGTCGAATTCATTAAAATTTTGCACACAAATAATTTTTATGTTGTAGGTTATTTTTTGTTCAAAAGATGTAGGTTATATATACCGGTATGCACTTTCAATCTGAGAAACCGGATATGTAAATTGAGATGTCTCCCTAGCTAAGCCAGCTAGGATGACACCCCCTAACCCCTTTATCCCGTGTCTGATAATAGTAGTTTTTGAAACGAAATTCCTACAATATAATGAAAAGAAACATAATTGCCTTCTTATCATAAACTTAAATGATTAGGAAGGTTTTTCTTTTGAGTCGAAGTGGATGATTAGGGAGTTAAGTGCATATGCTTTTACTTAAACAGGTGGAGTTGTATGATGTTTGCATCGTATGATGCAAAATGTTTGTAAACCAACTCCAAAAAGACAATAACTTCACTTCCATCCAAAAAGATATTGATTAATTATTCGGAACTTTTACCATCTGACCTATAATTGACTTCATTTAGAGCATCTGTAGCCGTTTGCCATTTAGCCAATTTTTTCAAAATTTGGAAGGAAGAAAAGCACTGTAGTCGCTGGCCATTAACCCAAAAATTGGGTTTTCCCACTACAATAGTCGGCTATATCTGGCAAACCAAATGAAAATTGCCAAAATATAGCAAACAAAAGATAATTTTTCGTCCGGGAGATCTTTTTCACGCGTACTCATCGGACGAGTAATTATTTGCCGTCCCTTAAATTTTTTTTTTAAAACAGTCGTCCCTTAATTATTTTTTCCCGTCCGTTCTATTAAAAAAAAACAAAAATATCTCAAACTAAACTTTATCTCTTAGGATCCAGGTAAGCTTTGTGAATTCTTTTTTTGGGGTTGAAATGTCATTATCAGAGGATTTAAACCATTTTTTAAGGGTTTTTAAAGGTTTTTTTTTAAAGAAGTCGGACGGAAAATAATTTACCGTCCGTCCTATTTGGATATCGAAAAAGTCAAATTTTGGCTAACGTAGTCGAAAGCTATTTTTGCTATTTGACAAATACCCAAAATTTGCCTTCTTTAAGAGCATCTGTAGTAGTTGTGAGCCATTTTTTGGGTATTTGGCAAATAGAATTAGAAAATTTAAGTGCGCGCTGTAGTGATCGAAAGTTAAAATTTGGTCAGACGAAAGATTATCTTTCGTCTCAAAAATTTTAAAATTAAAAAAAAATGGCTTAAATGAAGCACAAAAGGACAAAAAATATATATATATATGCAAAAGTGAGGGACGGTAGATAATCTACCCTCTACCGTCCCAATATTTTTGTCTTATACAAAATTGTTAGGGACGGTAGATTATCTACCGTCCGACACTTTTTTTTTTTTTTTTTAAGTTTTTTGGGACGGTACTTTATCTTTCGTCCGATAAAAAAAAATTTAAGCGACGGAAGTAATCTTTCATCCGAGGGAAAAATTTTAACGCGACGGAAGATAATCTTTCCTCCGATCGAAGGGATGGAGGATTATCTTTCGTCAGCTATATTTCGGCAATTGCCATTTCGATTGCCAAATATAGCCGGCTACTGTAGCGACCAAACCCAAATTTTGGATAAATGGCCAACGACTACAACTTTTTTTTTCCAAATTTTGAAAAATTTGAATATATGGCAAACGACTACAGATGCTCTATGCCAGGAACAGTCCAACAAATTACTTCACTGATGCTTTCTCTTTGAAAGAAAAAAAAATTTTATTGTCGGTAAAGTGGTTTCGTACGCCGCCAACTACGACAAATCTCAGTTCACTTTCACAATGAAGTCATCACGGACGTGTTATACTCCAATGTCGTCTTGATGTCAGCTCATTTCCGCCACCCAAAATGAGAAAAATATACACCCTATACTCTATACATAACCTCGGATCAATCAATGGCAAACATCCAAATCCAGGAAAACCAACCAAAAAACAGCCATTCATCCAATAATGTCCCAACCCCGCCATGTGGCAGCCTTCCCCTTCCCTGGTCGCGGCCATATAAACCCCATGCTAAACCTCTGCCGCCTCCTCCTCTCCAAAACCCCCTCCTCAAACCTCCTCATCTCCGTCATCCTCACCGAAGAGTGGCTCCACCTCCTCAACAACTCTGATGACCTTGCATCGCTGCCGTCAAACCTCCGGTTCGTCACCATCCCCAATGTCATTCCCTCGGAAATCGGCCGTGCCAAGGACTATCAAGCGTTCCTTGTTGCCGTGTTTACTAAGATGGAGGAGCCGTTGGAGAGGCTGCTAGATGGGTTGCAGCTGCCAGTCGAGGGGATCATCTACGACAGTGTTATGTCGTGGGTGGTGGGGATGGCAAATCGGAGGAACACTCCAGCATACTCCTTCTTCATCATGGCCGCCTCCTTCTTCTCCGTTTTCTATCACTTTGATTCTATTCGGGACCTAGCTTCCCTACAAGGTGGGTAGCTTAGCTTGCTTATTTTATTTTATTTATTTTAATATATATATATATATATAAATATATATTTCTTCCGAGCATTTGTAATGGAATTAGATGACTTCTCACTAAGCAAATAAAATTTTCCATAAATTTAAAAAGTTATCTAGTTTTCATGATTTAAAACCGCCACTAAAAGTAGGGAGGATTGATAAGTGGATGTTCCGATATGTGCAGCAGAACCAGAAGAGCCACTTGCAAACTATATTCCTGGTCACAATTCTATAAGGTTGCTCGATGTCCACTCGATTATCAACTCAAGTGAGAGTGGAAGGAAATACTGCGAAACATTCAGCATGGTGAAAAAAGCAAGATCTGTTCTAATAGCATCATTCTACGAGCTGGAAGCCTCAGTAGTGGATGCACTACGAGATCACCTCCACTCCCCAATTTTCCCAATCGGCCCGTCCATTCCTTACATGATGCCTAAGAGTACGACAATCCCAACATACATCGAGTGGCTCAACACCCAACCAAATCAGTCAGTACTCTACATTTCGCTTGGAAGCTTCCTTTCAGTCTCTGCCCCCCAATTGGATGAGATTGCCATGGGCATACGTTTGAGCGGGGCCCATTTCTTATGGACCAGTCGAGAAGATTCGGGATCGAGACTCCAAGAAATGGCTGGTGGCACGGGGATATTAGTGCCATGGTGCGACCAAATGAGGGTTTTGAGCCATCCTGCAATAGGTGGATTCTTGACGCATTGTGGGTGGAATTCGACAATGGAAGCTGTTTTCTGTGGGGTGCCGATGCTTACGCTCCCTATACAAGGGGATCAGCCACTCAATAGCAGGTTGATTGTGGATGAGTGGAAGATTGGGCTGAGTTTGAAAGGAGAAATTAGGAAAGTTGGTGTTGTAGGAAGAGAGGAGATTGCTTTAGTTGTGAAGAAGCTGATGGATTTGGAGGCAGCTGAGAGTAAGGAAATGAGGAGAAGAGTTCAAGAACTGCAAGATTCGGCTCATAGGGCAGTTGATGCTGGTGGTTCATCTGCTGCGAACATTGATACGTTTCTGAGAGAACTCATGCAATTGTGAATGAATGTGGTTAACAAATGTTGCAGTGAGTCCTACTCTTTGGATGAGTTATTATTACGATTTACATGCATGTTGAAAAAATAAAACGGGATGGGCTTTCTACGAAATTGTGCCGTGTAACATTCTGTATTAGAATAAATCTATTTTGACGGTAGGAAGAGGTCTAAGAATAGACAATAATGAAATGCAAGGTTATCAATTTGAAATTTAAACAGTACAACAAATAAATGTTGAAAATATTAGATAATCAATTGATCTCATTCTTTATTGCACAAACCATGTTTCTGAAATTGCCTAAATTAATATTTCCAAATATTTAGCTTATAATGTGTATGATTAACACAAAAGAAAAGAAGAGAAAAAACCCCAAAAAGATGAATTAAAACAGCTCTCGAATTCAAATTCATTAGAAAAGTGAATTGCGCTACCAACATATACGAAGCAAAGTTTTCGCATCATAATACAAGCAATAAAGGGAAGTTTCCGGCAATTTAGCAATATATCTATATCAATGCTCAAATACTTGACAGAAGAAATAACCACCTCATCAGACATAAGGAAGATCATATCAATTACCGCAAACAGAGAACGTGAGTGATAAAATTTAGCAACAATCACCTTGCAAGGCTTCTTAGAAATGAATTAACATTATCCAACGATGAACCGCCATCTTCAATTGCCCCGTGAGCCGAATCTCGCAGTTCCTGAGCTCTTCTCCTCATCTCCTTACTCTCAACGCCATCCAAATCCATCAGCTTCTTCACTGCTGCACCAATCTCCTCCCTTCGAATAATACCATCATCCCCAACTTCTCCTCTCAAACTTAGTCCAATCTTCCACTCATCGACGATCAGCCTGCTATCAACTGGCTGGTCCCAAAATATAGGAAATGTAAGCATCGGTACCCCACTGAAAACACCTTCTAACGTCGAATTCCACCCACAATGTGTCAAGAATCCACCCACTGAAGGATGGCTCAATACCCTCAATTGATTGCACCATGGAATCAGCATCCACATGTACTCCCCAACCATTTCTTGGAGCCTGGAAGAATCCCCACGGGCAACCCACAAGAAGTGGACCCCAGCCAGACGCAGGCCCATCACAATCTCACCCATTTGGGTAGCTGAGACGGACAGAAAGCTCCCAAGCGAGACATAAAGTACTGACTGATTCGGCTGTGAGTCAAGCCATTCAATGTATGCCGGGGTGGCACTGCTACTGCTACTATCAAGAGTCAGATACGGGATTGACGGACCGATAGGATATACTGGACTATGAAGATGTTCACGCAGTGCATCAATTACTGCGGCCTCGAGCTCATAGAAGGATGTAAGCAAAACACATTGTGCTTTTCTGACCATGGAGAGGGCTTCGAGGACTCGCTTCCTGGGCTTTTCCGTGGTACAGAGGTAGTGTAGATCAGATAACCTCACAGAATTGTGACCGGGAATGTAATTAGCCAGAGCCTCGTCTCCTTCACCTACAAGTAAAAACATCTGTCAGTCGTCAATCATAGTGTTCCCCAAATCGCTATAGAGAATTTCCAATTTATGCATCAATATGTCAACATTCTAAACAAAATCTGTATTGTTTTGGTTTTATATATGTTGACTAGGTCCCTATTATCAAAATAATAATTATAAAGAAACCACGGAATCTTACCAAGCGCAGAAATCGGGATCCGATCGAAGTGATACAGAACAAAGAAGAAGAAGGCGGAGGCGGTGAAAAACGAGTACACCGGAATATTCCTCCGATTCGCCACCGCCACCGCCCACGGAAGCTCGGTATCCGCTACGACCGCGTCCACCTTTGGTTGAATCCGATCCAGTAGCTGCTCAAACGGTGCCTCCATCTTCGTAAACACGGCTTCGAAGAATCCAACGAAGTCGTTGGCGCGGCCGATTTCGGAAGGGAGGACGTTGGGGATAGTGACGAAGCGGAGGTTGGACGGAGATGGGGGGAGGTCGCCGGAGTTTATCAGGCCGAGCCACTCTTCGGTGACGACGACGGAGATGAGGAGATTTGAGGGGGATTTAGAGAGGATGAGGCGGCAGAGGTTTAGCATGGGGTTAACGTGGCCACGGCCGGGGTAGGGGACGGCTGCCATGTGGCAGGGTTTGGACGAATTCGTCAGGGACATTGGACAGTAGAGATTGTCCGATCAGTGAGTTCATCAGCAATTCATTTCCAGGGAAATTGAGGACTAATAAAAGTTGAGACTTTGGATAATTACGGTGTGAAAGTAAAAGATTAACAAATTCTATAGTGTTAAAAATCAATTAGCGTGAATGTCTCTCCATTATCTCATTTTCTTCACTAACCCCATGATCTCCATGTTCTCCACTTACCATTTACTCCATATTTGTGCTTTTAACTTCTTTTGTAAGCCTATAAATAGGCCTTTAGATGAACCATTTGGGAGTGCTAAAAAGAAAAGGAAATCATTTGAATACAAATTATACTCTATTCTCTTGTCCCTTTTACTTTCTAGCATCATCTCCATTATTTTACAACACGTTCTCAACATCAGACTCTACTTCAACTATTCGAGATTATGAATATGTATCAATCTAAGATCCAAGTTGGGGATATATGTCTTGCAGACAGTGCTACTACCCACACCATTTTTAAAGATAAGAAATATTTTTCTAATCTGAGAAATGATCAAGCACATGTCAATACCATATCAGGTTGTGCAAAGATAATTGAAGGCTCCGGAAGAGCAAATTTTATAATGCCAGAAGGCACAAAATTCATAATTGAAAATGTATTATTTTTGCCTAAGTCTCAAAGAAACTTATTAAGTTTTAAAGATATTCGTCTAAATGGATATCATATTGAGACTATGAATGAAAGAGGTATTGAATATCTTTGTATTACCTCAAATATGATGGGCAAAAAGTGTGTGTTAGAAAAATTACCAGCTTTCTCATCTGGATTATATTATACAACTATAAGAATAGTTGAATCATATAATACAATAAAGATGAAGTTTACAGATATATTTAAGGTTTGACATGATCGGTTAGGTCATCCCGGTTCAACGATGATGCGGAAAATTATCGAAAAATCATGTGGTCATTCATTGAAAAACCAGAAGATTTTTCAATCCCATGAATTTCCTTGTGTTGCTTGTTCCAAAGGAAAGTTAATTACAAGGCCCTCACCAGCCAAAATAAAGAACGAATCACTGTCATTTTTAGAACGAATTCATGGAGATATATGTGGTCCGATTCATCCCCCATGTGGACCGTTTCGGTATTTTATGGTTCTAATTGACGCATCAACTCGATGGTCACATGTGTGTTTATTATCATCTCGTAATTTGGCTTTTACAAGATTACTTGCACAAATAATTTGGTTGCGGGCACATTTTCCTGATTATCCGATAAAGACAATTCGTCTTGATAATGCTAGTGAATTTACATCTCAATCTTTTATGAATTATTGTCTGTCAATTGGGATAAAAGTGGAACATCAAGTAGCCTATGTTCACACTCAAAATGGTTTGGCAGAATTATTTATAAAACGGATCCAATGGATTGCTAGACCAATGCTTATGAAATCAAATCTCCCCGTTTGGGCCTGGGGACATGCTGTTTTACATGCAGCACAACTTATACGCATCCGGCCAACCAGTTATAATGATAATTCTCCCTTACAATTGGTTCATGGTCACGAACCAAATATTTCGCATTTACGAATTTTCGGATGTGCGGTATATGTCCCAATTAATCTACCACAACGCACAAAAATGAGACCTCAATGGAAGACGGGAATATATGTTGGGTATGAATCTCCATCTATAATCAAGTATATTGAACCGACAACTGGAGATTTGTTTACTGCAAGGTTTGCAGATTGTCACTTTGATGAATCACTATTCCCAACATTAGGGGGAGATAATAAACAGTTGGAAAAAGAGATTTCATGGAATGAATTATCATTGAAATGTTTAGATCCTCGAACAAAAGTAAGTGAATTAGAAGTTCAAAGGATAATTCATTTACAAGGTATTGCAAATTAACTGCCAGACGCATTTACTGACCACAAAAGAATAACAAAATCTCATATTCCAGCTGTAAATGCTCCTATCAAAATTGATGTCCCTGAAGGACAACCTATAATTGCTAGTGAGTCTAAGGCACACTTGAAGCGTGGTAGACTTCCAAAGATAAATATCCTCGAAAAAGAAAAGGAGCAAATAACCATGATTGTCAAAACGATGATGTCTATCCAGAAGAGACCATTGACATAGTTAATAATGAAGAGAATCAGGTATCTGAAATTAATGAAAATGAAGATATCTCGATTAACTGTCATTACGGGAAGAAGATGGGACCAGAATAATATAATTGTCGACAATATTTTTGTATATAATATAGCGCGCGATATCATAAATGAAAACGAGGATCATGAACCTACCTCTGTGGAAGAGTGTAGAAATAGAAATGATTGGCCAAAATGGAAAGAGGCAATTAAGTTTGAATTAGACTCGTTTGAAAAACGAGGAGTTTTTGGATCTGTAGTCCGAACACCAAAAGAGATCAAACTAGTAGGCTATAAATGGGTATTTGTACGAAAAAGAAATGAACGAATGAGATTACTAGATATAAAGCACGGCTTGTCGCACAAGGTTTTACCCAGATGCCTGGTGTTGATTATGAAGAGACATATTCTCCTGTGGTGGATGCAATAACATTTCGATATTTGATATGTCTGGCAGTGCATGAAAGACTTGAAATGCGTCACATGGATGTGGTCACGACCTATTTGTATGGTTCGTTAGACCATGATATATATATATGAAAATCCCTGAAGGATTTAAAGTGCCAGAAGCACATAATGATAATTCCCGAGAAATTTACTCAGTTAAGTTAAACAAAGCATTATATGGATTAAAACAATCAGGACGGATGTGGTATAACCGTCTGAGTGAATTTTTAATAAAAGAGGGTTATAATAATGATCCTATATGCCCATGTGTGTTTATAAAAGGTTTAGGGTCAAAATTTGTTATAATTGTTGTTTATGTTGATGATTTAAATATCATCGGAACTCCTGAAGAGTTATTACAAACTGTGCAATGTTTAAAGAGAGAATTTGAAATGAAAGACCTTGGAAAAACAAGATATTGTTTAGGTCTTCAAATTGAACATTTGAAAGATGGAATTTTCTTGCATCAATCCACTTATCTGGAAAAAGTACTTAAAAGGTTTTACATGGATAAAGCTCATCCCTTAAGTACTCCCATAGTAGTGAGGTCATTAGATGTTAATAAAGATGTGTTTAGACCTCGTGAGGAACATAAAGAACTAATTGGTCCTGAAGTACCATATCTTAGTGCCATTGGAGCATTGATGTATCTTGCTAACAATACACGTCCTGATATATCTTTTGCGGTAAATTTATTGGCAAGATATAGTTCCTCACCAACTCGAAGACATTGGAATGGTGTGAAACATATATTTAGATATCTTCGAGGGACCATGGATATGGGCTTGTATTATTCTAACCTGTCCAAATCAGATTTAATTGGGTATGCAGATGCAGGATATTTATCTGATCCACATAAAGCTCGATCTCAATCAGGATATGTGTTCACCTGCGGAGGAACAACAATTTCATGGCATTCTACAAAGCAAACACTAGTAGCAACTTCAACTAATCATGCAGAAATATTGGCAATCCACGAGGCAAGTCGTGAATGTGTTTGGTTGAGGTCGATATCTCAATATATCCGGGGAACGTGTGGCCTTTCAGTCGATAAAGATATCCCCACAATCTTATTTGAAGATAATACAGCATGCATAGCTCAGCTAAAGGATGACTACATCAAAGGTGATAAAACGAAGCATATCTCACCAAAGTTCTTCTTCACTCATGATCTTCAACAAAAGGGTGAAATAAGTGTTCAGCAGATAAAGTCAAGTGAGAATCCAGCAGATTTGTTCACTAAGGCTCTACCCACGACAACATTTGAAAAGATGGTAAACATGATTGGGATGCGTCGTTTGAAAGATCTAAAAGGATGATCTTTTCAGGGGGAGAAAAGATATGCACTGCACTCTTTTTCCCTTCACCAAGTTTTGTCCCATTGGGTTTTCTTGGTAAGGTTTTTAATGAGGCAGTATCGAGGCATATTCTTATCCACAATTACGAGACATTCAAGGGGGAGTGTTAAAAATCAATTAATGTGAATGTCTCTCCATTATCCCATTTTCTCCACTAACCCCATGATCTCCATGTTCTCCACTCACCATTTACTCCATATTTGTGCTTTCAACTTCTTTTGTAAGCCTATAAATAGGCCTTTAGATGAACCATTTGGGAGTGCTAAAAAGAAAAGGAAATCATTTGAATACAAATTATACTCTATTCTCTTGTCCCTTTTACTTTCTAGCATCATCTCCATTATTTTACAACATATAGTTTTATTTATTTATTTATTTATTTATTTATTTATTTATTTATTTATTTATTTTTACAAATTTAGCTATAAAAATTAAATATACAACTTGCCGTCATTGATTTATTTGATAGAATATTTTTTTATAAATATATCTTTATCTATCTTTTACCTCAAAATATTTTTGGCGTTGTATCTTATCATCTAAACTATTTCTCATTATATTCATTTTTCTATTAATTTGTATTTGGTACACTTTATATCTGACCTCTGTTCACTTCTAACCGAAACCTAAATCTAAAACTACTAAGAGCATCTGTAGTCGTTCTTGCCAAATTTTGGGTAAATAGCAATTAAGAAATAGGAAAAAAAGAATGTTGCTGCAGTCGTTCAAAGCTATATTCGATTCGTCGTTTGTTTTTTTTTTTGAAAGACGGAAGATTATTTATCGTCTGTTTAATTTTTTTTTTTTTTTAGAAAAAAAAGCAAGGACGGGAGATATTCTCCCATCAATCTCACTACCCCATATGTGGACGGGGTATGATCAATCGTCTGCTTCAAAAAATTTTAAAAAAAAAAAAAAAATAAGCAACGACGGGATATAATATCCCGTCAATCTCCTAGGACGGTGTATAAATGGCCGTCCGTTGGTTTTGTTTCAAATATATATTTTTTTAAATAAGCACTAAAAGACAAAAAAAAAAAAAAAAGGCAAAAATGCCAGGGACGATTCATAATCTCCCGTCAATTACATTTTTGGCATCTAGCCAATTTTGCAATTGACGGTGTATTATCTTTCGTCTCTGACATTTTTTAATTCTTTTTTTTTTCTTTTTTCAAACGCTGTTTAATCCTTCGTCTCTCCTGCTTTTTGTACGTCTCACCTACGAGACGAAGTTTTATCTTTCGTCAATTCTGACGGACGAAGTAAAATGGTTCGTTAGCTATATTTTGGTTATGGCCAAATCGTCTGCTATATTTGGCAACGAACTGTTCATCGTACACCCAAATTTTGGGTATTTGGACGACGACTGCAGCTCGTTTTTTTGATATTTTTCCAAATTTTGGGTATTTAGCCCACGACTACAGATGCTCTAAACAACCTATTCTACTCAATCTCGTTTACTTTCTATTCAACACCAGCCATATTTTATTTTACTAACTTGCACGTGGAATGCACATTTTAATAAATATATAGTTTTTAACGCAATATAATGTAGCATGTGTGAGACACATGTTAATAAATATATATTTTTCGAAGTAATATAAAGAGTATAATAGAATAGTTGGAGTTGTACATACGATTCATGTAAATTGGTTGATTTAAAGTGTATAATGAAAGAATTAAAATTGCACGTGCAATGCACGTAAGGTGATAGATTGACACGAAGACCTTCTTCCATTATAATATTAGAGATATTAGAGATCGGAGATATTTTGCACGTGCAGTATACATATAAATAACATAAATATGAACAAATGAATAAAATAATACCAACAATAAATTGATTTATGATTATTGATTGGTAAATTTTCAACACTATATTCAAATAATATAATTAGTTGTTCCTAAGAATAAAATGAAAAAGTACATATTTTATACTCAATCAATTAGTTCAAACAAAATTGAAGTGCTAGTGGGTTCCACACAAAAGTAATATCTTAAATTGAAGATAACAATTAAAATTATCATTTTAGGTTCCAATCAAAATGACTGTGTGGACATAAGATCGCCTGATTACCTATAAAATATTTTAAATATGATTATTAGGGCATCCAGAGTCTTGATTGCTAAAAAATAGCAAAATGTATATTATAAATATAACAAAGTGAAGTTTCTTGCAGTGGTGAAAAGCTATAACATAGCAATCAAAAATAAAATATGATCGGACAAAACACCAAGTTCCATCCCGCGAAGAAAAAAAAATTCAGCGCATTTTTTAATGGTCAGACGCAACTTGAAGCTCCGTCGGAGGCGAAAAAAATTACAATGGGACGGAACTAGGGATGACATTCGGGCCGCGCTAGCCCAGGACTGACCAGGCCTAGCCCGCTCGGTCCTCGACCCGGCCTGTCCCACCCAAACCCGGGCTGAACCGGGGCCAGCCCGCCCAATAGACCCGGTCCGGTCCGGTTCACCATTTGACCCTAAAAGCCCGAATCCAGCACGACCTGACCAGGCCCGGGACCGGATTGAACCGGCCTAGTCCCGTCCGGGCTGGCCGGCGGGCCGTTGGCCAATTTTGAATTTTTCAAAAAAATTTAAAAAATTAGGATTTGTGTGCTAATACTGCAAAGTATATGTGTCTATATATATATATATATATAGAGAGAGAGAGAGAGAGAGAGGGAGAGAGAGAGAGAGAAAGAGAGAGAGAAATCTTCGGTTGCACACTACTTTGGTGAGCACTCCGTGAACACTCACGAAATAGAGACCCTATAAAAAATCCGAACCGCTCATATTGTTCTATATGCCTAAGATAGCCTAACAATAAAAAATCAAGTAATTTGAAGTTCATTTGCCCATAATTTACATCATCACAAAATTGTATGGTTGAAAATTCTAACAGCATGATGGATGAGCAAATGAACTTCAAATTACCTGATTTTTTATTGTTAGGCTATCTTGGACATATAGAACAATATGAGCAGTTCGGATTTTTGATAGGGTCTCTATTTCGTGAGTGTTCACGGAGTGCTCACCAAAAGTAGTGTGCAAACGAAGGAGACTATATATATATATATATATATATATATATATATATATATTGTAAAATATTTCAAAATTTTATAAAAAAGAGAGCAGACATCAAAATTAACTGATCACTACTCATTACTCAATTTGCCAACCCTCACCCTAGCTATTTATGGCCAAGTCCACCTCCTCACTTCTCTAATCTCACCAGTGTGTGTGCGTGCGTGCGTGCGGGCGGGCGTGCGTGCTAACAAAATTTTAATGAAATAATGTTTTAGGTGGATTTCTTGGCTAGTCCATGCAAATTAGTTCATTGAGTGGCTTTGTCGCGGGTTCGATCTTGAGAAAGCTTAGGTAATTATATCTTTGAAAGAATTAATCACTTTTTTTTATCAAATTTATTTTTAGCTGATGTTTCTTTATTTTTATTTTTATTTTTATTTTTATTTTCATATTGTAATTTAATAAGATTTAAATTTGTATGTTACTTATCTATTTGATTAATTTGAAATTTTGTAATTCCTAAAAATAATTTAATTTATGAATCTCTTTTTTATCTATGTGTACAACCCAATTGTTCACCAATTTTCTTTTCTTTTATCTTTGTACACTCCAAGAAAGAAAGAAAAAAAATTGAAAACCCCGTCTAATCCGCGAACCCGCAACGAACTGACCAAGCCCCCGAGCCAGGGGCCAGGGGACAGGTCAGGGCCGTCATTTCCTTGATGAGGCCCGGCCCGGCCAGCCAGTGCTGCCAGCCCGGTCCGCAAAACCCCGGCTCGAGGTAAAAAAATATGGGAATCGGACGAATCTTCAAGTTCCGTCCAAAGAAAAGATTAATAAAAAGTTAATTTTTTTTATTTGGGACGGAACATGAAGTTCCGTCCGATATAATAAAAAATTAATTTTTTATTTGGGACGGAACTTGAAGTTTCGTCCTTTATAATATGCATATTCTCATATCACCTCTTAAATATAGCAATCTTCTGTAGAGATTTTGCTAAAATATGAATAAATAGCAAACGACTGTAAATGCGCAATTGCTATATAATAGATAATATGGAAATTTAGCAAACGACTGTGGATGCTCTTATAAATTGAAAATGTCAATTTTAACATAAATGGGTACTCACACTAAATTTATATAATCACATTTTTTGTTCATTACTGCTGCATATGTCGCATTTGAATGTTTGTCTGACCTAAAAAATATATTAAACCATAGGGAAAAGCACCCTTGAACTATGTAGTAAATGCAGTTAACCCCCTAATCTATTGTTCAACTCAATAAACTCTCTAAACTATGCAAATAACCCCATGAACTATCTAAAAAGGGTCTCATCGTTTGATTCTATTAGTTTACGTGGTCAAACTCCTTCAATTGTTGTATACTGACCAAAATGTTGTTCCTTAATTTCCCCTCCCTCTTTCGCTGCACTGAAACCCATCACCGACATCCACTCTGTCACCGGTGACCCATCACCATCCCATACTACCTCCAACTCACCGAAACCCAACCACATCAATTAAATTGCTGCATCAAGTTGATTGCGCTTTCCCCCTTTAGATTCCCCCCCCCCCCCCCCCAACAAATTCTATGGTTCAGTTTTGAGATCACCATCTAAAAAGACCTGATTTTTATCATTCGAAATTAGATCTCACGTACTCATGGCCATGTTCCAACTTCATTTTCACTATAAGCACTGATAATGGCATAAAAGAACAACTTTTATTGATGACTGCCATTGAAACCGACTTATTATCTTGTTTTATAATTGTTAGGAATGCCAATGAAGTGTATGAATGTTGTCCGAAGCATTTTATAGTATTGTTGATGCTTTAAGGCGTGCTTTTGGTTATCCTTTGGATGTTATAACTAATGATGATCAAGCACTTAGATGCTTCATACTCCACCCGGCCCCCAACAGCCCCAAACTCATCCATGTCTCCATTCAAACTCATTCAAGCATCCTTGTCTTCTTCTTCATTCTCTGGTTTTATATTTTTTATTCTTACAGAAAGGCATTTTGGTCATTTAGACAGGTACAACCCAGTCAACTAACAAAATCTAACGGTGAGATCCTCTTTAGATAGTTCACGAGGTTTCTATTTTTGCATAGTTCATGGAGTTTATTGCGTTGAACAATATAGTAGGGGTTAACTGTGCTTACAGCATAGGTCAGGGGTGTTTTCACAATTTACCCTAAAATGTATTTGCATATGAAAATTATAATATATATTTGGATAAATTACTGAAAACACACATGAGCCATGTTGTCAAAGCAATTAACTCCCCTGAACTATTTAAAAGGGGTCATTCGTCAATTGACTTGTTCAAACATCTAAAAAAGACTTGGGGTGACAAAAATACCCTTGTCATTGTTTTGAACTATAAAAAAAATCCCCCTTCATAACACAGTCCTTTCATCTCCTTTCTTCATCATTGCAAACTCCATTTTCTCCAGAATCACCACCTTCCACCACCACCACCTTCTCAGCCACTCGAAAAAAGGCCTCCACCGCCATGGCCTGGCTCATGCCCTCTTCCATCTCCTCGTCCCTCTACTCACCATGAATAACTTTGGGAGAATTAAGTTTAAGATATGAAAAGAATTGGATTTGTTAGAGCATCCATAGTCATTTGCTATATTTGCAATTTTCTCATATTTTGAGAAAGTTGGCGCTACAGTCGTTTCTTATTTTGCCATTTTATGGCAAACGTGCTACAATATGTTCTCATATTTGAAAAATGAAATGGTGATTCTCATAATATAGGGAACAACAGTTCCGTCCCAAAATTTTTTTAAAATCAGATTGGACAACAAATGTTGTTTTGTCTGACTTTTTTTTTTTTTTGCTAATCAGACGGAACAACATGTACCGTGTGAAAAAAAAATCAAAAACGACGTCAAACAGGACATGTCCCGTTTAAAGCCATTTTTGCTTGGACGGAACATGTTGTCCCGTCCAGTACAACCCCCACCTTTATTAGGTAGTTTAGGTGTTAATTAGGTAGTTTAGGTGTTAATTAGTATACATTTTAATATTTAATTTATTTAATTTAACTATTTTAATATGATTAGTTAATTAACTTAAACATTATTAACTTAACATTTTTTTTTTTTACCCAACGTGCTAGACGGAACATGTTGTTTCGTCTTTCTTATTTTTTTGAGAATTTTTTAGAAAATGACCACTGTAGCGATCATGCCTATTTCCTATTTCTATTTATGTCATTTTCTCAAATATGAGAAACACCATTGTGGATGCTCTTAGTTCTTCTAAACTAGATCTGGATACACCCAATTTCCCAACAATTTTTTATTGAATTTGCTAATGAATACTCTTGTTTTATTAATCTTGTCAATTTAATAGTTGGTTCTCCGATCTTTGTATCCTCTTATAATTTTTTTTTCAAAAAAGGGCCATTTTTCTAAACTAATTTTCAAAATAGACCACTTTTGAAACTAATTTTTAAGATAGACCGGTCGTCATAGGCTGCAGTACCGAACTGTGGCCTTTTTTATTTCGACACAGCAATTGGCAACTGCGGCCTATGTACATATCATATAACTTAGACTCCTAAGACCTGGTTTAAAATTTCTCATGTCCATGGAAGTTCAAAAGAGATTTCACCGTGGCCGTAGTTGGACACAATGGCCTCGATAATACGTAGGCCGCAGTTCACAACTGTGACCTCAGTTATAACATCGATGTGGTCCAGTTCTTAAAACCTTCTAACCCCTTATTCAATAAGTTCACTTCATCTCTCCCAACTTATCTCCCCAACTGCGGCTACGGTAACACCTGTGAAACTCCAACTCTCAACTTCACTTCATCTTCCTCTCTCCGTCCCCATTGAAATTCGGTACTCCCCAAACACTAAGGATTTGGACAAATTTGCCTAATTGCCTAATTGCCGCCACCCACCTTCAATCCGACAACATTCTCATAAGCTTAGCCTCTCCTTCATCAGCCTTTAACATCATCTTCGCCGTCACCCCTAATTATTGAAGGTATATCTTGGAATGCTTAGCATGTTTTGTTTCTTGATAATTGCTATAATTTGTTTGTGTTGTTTGCCGTGAATTGTTAGTGAGTAACATAGATATTGTATATTGGGTTTGTGATTAGAGCTATTGAGAAGTTGTTTGCAATATTTATATGTTTGTTAGTGAGTAACATAGATACTGTACACTGGGTTTGTCGATGAAGCAGATAATATCTATGTTATGAATTGTTAGTTGCTATAATTTGTTTGTGTTCGATGAAACATATAATATCTATGTGATTAGAGTTATTGAGAAGTTGTTTCCAAGGTTGGTGACTCTTGTCGATTACAAGTTAGCTTATTGTCAACCGTGTGTTTGATGAATTGCCTGAGAGAATAAAATAGGTATGGTAATCGAATTAATTTTAAAGACAATTCAATTGAAATATATAGTAGTCGATAAACAACGTGCACAAAAGAGAATACGTTTGTTGTGATGTATAATACTGAGTCGAATTCATTACATATGTCATATGACGTTACGACAAAATACTACACATTTAGTTATATTTCAATGAGCTTCGTTCCTTAATTTGTACATGTCATATTATGTATTTTCATATATTATTTATTTTCTAATATTAGTAATACAATTTTGTATTGATTCAGCAAGTAGGTAATGGCACGAACGAGGGGTAATCTATGACCGTCGACTCGTTCTAGCCATCCACCTGTAAGTAGTTAGTGTTCGAGGATTGAAATAATTCATTATTTATAATGCATTTGACATCAGACTGATTAATAAATGCATGAAGATACCCATGAACCAGCTGATACTAGTGAGAGAAGTCGGGGACCAAGAACTCGCGGTGGAAGATCCCCAAGTACCATTCACGAGTCTTCTAGTAGTGGAGGTCGCGGACGTGGTGTCGCACCTGCAAATGTAAGAAGTGTTCATATATTTTAATCGATTGAATTTACACATAACAATATTGTAGCTAAAACATCAATTCTGGTGTGTTTTTGTCGGTTCCCTTATCTTCCGACATTGGAGCGTCTTCTGCCTCATCCGTTGCATTTGGAGGTCCAGGTCCGTTAGACCCTAACCTCTTGACTATGCAGAGTGAACACCGATCACAGTCTGTTTGGAACGGTGTATCGAAGGAGTGCATGTTCCGTAGGCACCCTCTACAGTTGCTCATGCACATACGCACACACGAACTATTGGCCGCAGTTAGGTTGTATAGAATTAGCTTGATGGGGAGTATCAAGCTTGATCGTGGCCTGCTTACCGCTCTCTTGGAGAGATGGTAACCGGAGACCCATATATTTCATCTACCCATAGGGAAAATGACGGTCACGCTACAAGATATTGCGATGATATTGAGTCTTCATGTTGATGGGGTAGCCGTGACCGGGAGTATGGGTTTTGATAAAGAATAATTAGTCCGATAATATCTAGGTGTTGAACTGGGAGAGAAAACATATGTAGGCCAATTCATTCGGTTGTCATGGTTGGAGGAACTGTTCAAAGATGCCTTAAACGATGATTTGAACGAATTCGAAGTTAAGTGCTACACCAGGGCATATATAATGATAATATTTGGTGGTGTGATATTTTCGAACTCGTCGGGTGATACAGTGCCGCTAATGTACCTACCGTTGATAGTCGATATTAGGAAAGCCGATGAATATAGCTGGGGTAGTGTGGCATTAGCCGTATTGTATAGGAGTTTAGGTTTGTATGCCTTGAATGTGGTTCAGATGACTGGGCCAATGCTAATACTACAAGTGTGGAGCTGGGATAATCTACACCTTGTTTGACCCCGCATAACTTGACAATCACAGTGGTGGATGTCTGATGCAGAGAATTAAGCAATGTTGGCACCCATTGGGGTATATTGGACTAGGTCACACACGTGGAAGGAAAACCCACGCAGTGTGTTAACCTATTATAGAGATGAACTTGATCAATTACGAGACGAGTTCGTCAATTGGGAGCCTTACAATGAAGAGATAGTTCAAAGATTGCCACGTGCATGTAAGGCGACCACGCAGTTATGGTTGACGAGATCACCACTCGTCAACTTTGGTATTGTGGAGTTCTATTTCGCGGACCGAGTGCTTCGGCAATTCGAACTTCATCAACACATCCCGACACCGCTAGGTTGGACACCAAATTGCACGGAACCAAGGGGATGGGTCGGCTACCTACACAACTGGGCAATACATCACCAAATACATGTCAACCATTGAAATAAGGAACGTTTTGATGCAGCTGTAGACCCGTCTCCTCCATTTGAACCATGTCTGCACTGCCCATATATGCATTGGTATCGGAGAATGACACGACCATATGTTGCTCCTCCCTGACCTAGCCCAGCTGGCGTTCAATTGCCTGTTCCAAGGAGAGAGACAGAGCCAGCTTCTGACCATTCTATGTTGCAGCCAATGTATCAACCGAGGGCACCGACTCACCGAATTATAGTAATGTTAAATATTTGGCTATTCTTTTGTTGGTAACTCATAAAATTGTTGTTTCTTATAACATTCATGATTCATATACCGTTATAAATTATGATGTAGATCGAAGATGCATGAGATATAGCAAAGCAATGTGCTCGTGCCCTGTCAAGCAATGTGGCTGATGCAGTGAAGGATTTTGCACGAGGCATTCTTAAACTGTGCACCTCCCAGCTCGAACAAGTTGGTGAAGCAGCCCGACTGGATGCAATGTTGAACGCTCCGGTGCCGAACACGGGGAAACGAAGGAAAAAAGATGGCAAGTAAACATAAGAGGCTGGCACATATTCCCAAGCCGGTACAACAATTGAGTGCGCAGTAAGAAGAAAAGCCACAACATGAACAACAAGAGAAAGATGATCTAGAAGATCATATCCCCATGTCCCAAGTAACTCAAATATACCCGGAGAAACCCAAAAAGATGAGAAAGAAAATGAAATCTCACGTTGTGATTACGAAAACACAACTCGTTACGATCTAATCATAGACCTCATGACGTGGCAGCTGCAAAGCTTCTTTAAGCTCCTTCCTGACTACCTTTGTTCTCCACTGACCCCAAATTTCCAACGTCGAGCTCGGACACTTAAATATCCCAAAGACTTAGCACACTACTTTTCAAGCTAACCTTACCTTACGACAAGTGAATTAAAAGTGATTAGTGTCCTCATCTTCTACCGGGCATCTCGAGCACCTAACGTCCAACTGCAGGTTGCGTTTGCATAGGTTGACTTTTTGAAAGAATTGCATCGTTCGCTACAAGCCAAAGGAAAGCTTTCACTTTCATTGTTGCATCAATTATCCAGATTGAACTGGCTTCCTTGGTTCTAATCCCTCCATCATTTAGCCACATGTACATAGGCGACACCGCGAATGTATCATTAGGCTATAAATTCCAACTTCTTTTATCGTTCGCTCCATTAAGGTACTAGCCCTCCGTCATAATGAAGTCATTCAGTATCTGCAGTTGAATAAGACACTCAAGAATTGGCTGATCACGTAATTGAACACTACATCTACCATTTCTCCAAACCTCGTTAATAAGCGTATCAACGTTCACTGTTTCTCTGGCGACCTCTGGAAAAATGGATTTAAGTGTGTTTCTCCCACACCATTTATCTTTTCAAGAACCATGTATCTTTTCTGTTACCAATCACACATCTTGTATTAGAATGAAAAGTCTCCCCAACCTTCGCGGCCCCTTTTCAGAGGAATGATGCCTTACCATGCTCATTTCTCCCTCTAAACTTGTACTTCTTTATTCTCTGATACATCATGAAAGATTTCTACCACCAATTGTTATGTCAGTTCATCATTTTCCACCACTACTTGCTCATCAATGCTTTGTTCATGTTGCCCAGATCTAGAATTCCTAATTCCTTGAATTCCTTTCTTTTGCAAACTCTACCCCAATTAACTAGGTGAATACCTTTATTGTCTTCGTTTGCTCCTTTCCACAAGAACCTGAATAAAAGATTTTCCACCTTTAATGCACTTTCTAATCCACAATCTCCACTTCGGGCCAAATCCTTTGAGTGTATGACCTCATCCACACAATCTCATTCTACTAAGTTGTACGCAATTTCAAAATCTAGTTATAGCAAAAAACCGTCTGTTTTTTCCTTGCATCCTCTGAAGCCAATTTCATGGGTAGACGCAACGCTGTCCATGATATCTCTCCCCTTGATGAAGCCACTCTTCTCTTCCCCCACCACATGTTTATGTGAGGATACAACCTTTATGCTAGGACTTTGGTAATGATCTTAAATGACCCGTTCAGTATGCTAATCAGTCTTAAATCAGCCACCCTTAACACCTCTTATTTTTTGGGATTAGAATAACGTTCACGTAATTTAATCTAGCAATTTCAGCACAACCATTATAGAAATCCCCAAAAACAGCCATCAAATCCTCCTTGATGATATTCCAATATAATCTATAGAAGAAAATTGGGAAACCATCCAGACCCGCAGCCTTATTCTGCCCTACGCACTTGATTGCCTATAAGACCTATTCTTCTGTGAAGATGCTCTAAATCCCTTCGCTTCCATCAATTCTCGAGGCAATCCATATCTCTGGTATCATACTGCATCTTTTCACTTTATTGTTACCAAATAGCTCTCTAAATTTACCATCTATATGATGTCTTACTAATTCTTCATTCTCACACCAATTTTCTTCCAGGTATATTCCCACAATGTGATTGTGTTTTCTTCTACCATTGGTAACTTTGTGGAAAAAATTTCCTATTGGCATCTCCTTCTTTTAGCCATTGGACCCTTATCACTTTCTCTAGTACTGCTCCTCCATCTCTCAAATACACTGAATCTCTTGTCTACTACTTGCCATCTCTTCGACCCCAGACACAAAAATGTCCATATCCTCCTCTACCAGTTCCAATTCTTGGATCATCTCTCCTAATTGCTCCATCATTCTTTTCACCTGTCCAAATTTCTAGTTTGCCCAATCTTTTAGGCATTTTCGTAATCTCCTAATCTATACAATCCATATACTTGTTGCTCCCTGAACGTTCGTGATGGTATTCCAAGACTCTTCAATAATCATGTCAATCCCCCTTGCTAAGAGTCCAAGCTTTCTCAAATCGAAAAGGACGCTGAATTGAGATTTGGCCATCACCAAAATCAAGTGCTAAAGGTATATGATATGATGTGAATCTAGCAATGGATTTAACAGCCGCAAATGGGAAGGCATCCTCCCAATTACTGGACACTAAAATTCTATTAAGCTTGGCAAGGAACGGGTTGACCTGCACATTAGTCCACATAAACTTTCTATCTGAATGCTTGATCTCCAAATTCTCTAAATCATCGATGGTGGAATTAAAATTATTTTTGTCCTGCAGACTAGCACCCCCTATCTCTATGCTCGTGTTGAAATCTAGTAATATTAAAATTCCCCCAACAACCCAAGGCCCTGCCCATCTATCTCTTATACTTCTAAGTTCGTCCCATAGCTGTCCCCGAAGTCTAGATTCATACGGACCATATATCGATGTCACAATGTGCTCCCAACCATCACTCCTACAGCAGGGCATATGTTCTCGTAGAGAATCAATGACTCAAGATTCAAACTCGTAGAAGTTAGTAAAGAAAACACATTGTGCTTTGCGGAGTATGGCGAAGGCTTCAATGACATGGTCCCAAGTTGCAGAGGTGAGGATGTAGTGTAAATCTGATAGTTTCAACGAATTGTGTCCTGGAATGTACTTTCCAAGAGGCTCATCCGCTTCTCCTGCATAGAAAAACGTTCAATAATTAAAACTCCAACCTATATCAACTATCAGCTTAAGCATTAACTATCTAGAATGTTCAAACAAGTGACCTACGTGTATATTCAATGTTCTTGGAGACTTGGCCCTCAGGCCCCGGTGTCACCGCAAATTTCTGGATCTTATCAAAGTGATAGAAGCAAAGAAGAAGGAAGCACACATAGGGTACATCGAGCACACGGGAATATTCCTTCGATTCCGCACGGTCACCACCCACACCAAGAACGTATTGTAGAGAATGGCATCAACCTCGGGCAGAATGTGATCAAGAACCCTCTCGAACGGCACGACCAACTTGGTGCCCACGGCGTGAATGAACCCTTTGAAGTCCTTGGCATGACCAATCTCGGAGGGGATCAAGCACGTTGGAGGTGGTGACGAAGCGGAGGTTGCTAGGAGACGGTGGAAGGTCGGCAGCGTTGAGGAAGCTGAGCCACTCTTCGGTGACGACAACATAGATGAGGAGGTTCACGGGGGCCCACAACTGGGGTAGGGTATGGCTACCACATGGCAAGTGGGCATTGGCTCGGTATATATGCACCATTTTGTCTGTACGAGGTTGTTTGGTTCTTTTCTTTTGGCTTCTGTTGGTCGAGGGGGATGAAGTGTGATTTACAGGAGTTGTGAAGTAGAAATGGTTACTAGGTTAATTTTCATGGTTATTACGGATTAAATGGAAATTAACATATGGTATATTGTCTTAATTACTACCTAATCAGTCAGTATTTATTAATTTCCGTATCAGTTAGTTACTTTTATTTTCATGGGCACGTACTTAAAACAAAAGAATGTGCAAATATTTGCGAGATTAGTATCTAGAAAGCATTGAAAACTAAAGAAAGTCGGTACTTCGAGTTGCTCGAGAGGATATTACAAGATTTAAGGGGTTTAATTAGAGAAACAAGAAGATTTGCAATATTATAAAGATATATATAGATTAATTAGCATCCCAAAAAAAATTGATTCGCAGCCAAAATAAAAAGTGTACCTAAAATTGAAAAGATCTTCACCCGATTTCATCTTCCTAAGTTAAATATTTCTGAATTAAAATAGATAGATTACTTAGCAATTATTATTTACTTCCCGAGTTAAATTATTTCACGTGTGTTCGGTGGCGGAGCTATGTGGGGCCCGGGGTGGCCCGGGCCCCCCAAAATTTTAAAAATCCCCTTAAAACTTTTGAAATTTTTTAAAACCCCCCCTTAAATCTATTAAATTTTATTATTTGGCCCCCCTAAAAATTATATAGTTATAAAATTTTTCTTGGCCCCCCAAAAAATTTGTTCTGGCTTCGCCCCTGCGTGTGTCTTAAGTGCTATATTTGATTAGTATAATTTGGAGAAAGGAAAAAATAAAAAATAAAAAGGTCAAATGTCTAAGAGTAAATTAGCAAAAAATAATTGTGCTAAGAATAGAATTGATGAGATATAATGGAAGCATTGGAATGCTAGTTTTTTATTTTTTTTTATTATTATTATTTTTTTTTTTCTGGTGTGTGTTACGCGTGGAGTGATGGAGTGACTGGTCTGAGATACAGTGCAACTGACCAACTGTTAAGTTCAACTGGTCAAGTGGGTGGCGCCAAAAGTGGAGTGTCTCTGTCTCGGTCTCAGTCTTAGGTTGAACGGTGACGGATCCTTAGATGCAAATGCAGCAGCCTCCTTTGTTCTTGTTGGAAGCGCGAAGCGATTTCTGGTGGGCTAAATATAAAAGAAAATTAGAGATTGAAAACTTGTGTTATATTTTCTTATAACAAAAACAAAACTACACGGTTTGTTCCTCACAAACACTCAACCACTATCACTATTAAGTTAATAGTGTTGCAACAATACAACTCTCACTTCTCTCTTTAATTATCCTCCCTTCCACACTTCTAATTCTCTCATCTTTATATCTGTTTATACTGACTCATTTATCTTACGTAGTCAATCTTTCTACAACAAACACAATACACCATTACATTTAACTACACCTTCAAGTCTTAACACATTTTACTTATACCCCCAAAATATGATTTACATTTTCACAACAATATGAACCAAACATATTTTTAAACATGTCTGACTATCAACACTCCTCCTTAAACATGTTTTGCCATATTGAGTCATTTTTTTAGCTTTTGAAAAACTTCAGTTGTCAACGGCTTAGTAAAAATATGTGCAAGTTGATCTTCTATCTTGCAGTATATCAGCTTTGCCTTCTTCTTTTTGGCCTGCACTCGAATGAAACGATATTTTGTCTCAGTGCTTACTTCTGCCGTGAGCGACTGAATTTTTCGATAGTGTTATTGCTGACTTGTTGTCGACATATAGCTTTGTCAGCTCTTCCTGTGGATGATATAGTTTATTCAAGCGGTTTCTATACATAGTGCAATTACTGTTGCTTATTTGACGACAATGAAAATGTTGTTGATCCAATGTTGAACAGGTAACCACTTGTGTCCTTTCATTTAAATCTCCCCCTTAGTCGCTATCAATATAGCTGACTAGCTTTGCAGCTTTTGTGCTTGTGTAAAACTCCTTTGTTGATACTTGATGTACAACAATATTTTTTTTGCTGCCATGAGGTGGTCATGCTTCAGCTCCTCCATATATCTGCTAACTAGCCAACAACATACATGATGTCACGCATTGTGATAGTCAAATATCGCAATCTCCCAACCAAGCCTTTGAATAGTGTGAGATGTACAGAAATTCCTGGTGAGTCACGGCGAAGCTTCAGTCCAGTCTCTGCTAGAGTGTTGAATGGGTTGCAGTTACTCATGTTGAACCTTTTCAGTATCTGATCTGCATACTTCTTCTGTATGATGAAAATTTCCATATAAGATTGTGTCACCTCCATGCCTAGGAAGTTTGACATTCCCCAATTCCCGTCATCTCGAACACCTTGATCATTGTTTTCTTGAATTTTTCAAACACTTTCTGGATTGTTGCCGGTAAAGATCATATCGTCTACGTAAAGCCACATGATCATGATATCTCCACCATTCTTCTGGGTGTACAAGGAAAGCTCATATGGACTTTTCTGAAACTCATTCTTATAAAAGTAATCATCGATCCTCTTATTCCATGCTTGGGGTATTTGCTTGAGATCATACAAAGTCTTTTTCGGTTTACAAACATCGTCTTCTTGGTTTTTCATATCGTAACCGGATGGTTGTTGAATATAAACTTCCTCCTCCAAGTAGTCATTGAGAAATACAGACTTGACATCCATTCGGTATATCTTCCATTTGTTCTATGCAACTAGTGAAATGAACAATCTGGTGGTGTCTACCCTTACTACTGATGCAAAGGCTTCATCGTAATCGATGTCTTCTCATTGACTATAGCCTTTAGCTACTAGTCTGGCCTTATACTTCTCCACTTTGCTTTCTTAGTTGGTTTTGGTTTTGTACACCAACTTTACACCAATTTCTTTGTGGCATTTTGAAAGTGTTGTTAACTCACGTGTTATTTCTTCGTATTGCCTCGATTTCTTCATCCATGGTTTTTCTCCATTTGGGATCTTGTTGAGCATCTCCATTGGCAGCTGGATCACATTCTGCAAGCAAGCAGAATAGTGTGTAATCATCCATCATCTCGATTGGTTCTGTATCATCATACAGATCTCTAAGGCTTCGACTGACCTTGATTCTCCCCCGAAAGTATTGCCTTCACTTGAGATGGAACTTGATACCGGTGTCTATGATGGTGTTGCTGGAGTTGAACTATTATGAGGACTTTGTTGCGAACCTTTTGGTTCTTCTTATACATCATCACCTTTTTCTTCAAGGAACAACTTTTTGTTGCTTCTTTCTTCATCACTCCATTTGTAGTGTTCTCCTTCGTCAAACTCTACATTTCTTGAAATAATCACCTTCTTAGTAATTGGGTTGTACAGCTTGTACGCCTTGGTCCTCTTGTCATAGCCGATGAATATGCATTTCTCTCCACAATCATCGAGCTTCTTTCTTTGCTTCTCCAAAATATGTGCATATTGAATGCACCCAAATACCTTCAGGTAGTTGACGCATGGCTTAAGACTACACAAAATCTGTAGTGGAGTCATGAACTTGACAACCTTCATTGGACATATGTTGAGGAGGTAGACAACGCAATCTACAGCTAGCACTATCACATGTACCCGATACCCAGACCCAACCCGGACCCAGCATTGGATCGGAACCGACCCGATCTATACGGGTCCAGGTCTAGGTCCTAAAATAAGACCCGATGCACTTTCGGGTCCGGGTCCGGGTCCGCTCAAAATAGAACTTACCCGGTCCCGGACCAGTTAAAAAATACCCCAAAAAATATGGAATTTAAATAATAAGGTTATAGTAATATACATATAAATGGTAATTGTTGAAGATAGATGTGTAAATATAATATGTATTCATGTACTTAAGTGCAAAAGTTATTGAAATCGTAGGGTATCGGGTGCAAAAATACTTAAGTGAAAATATTTATTCTCCGCTACAGGACCCGATGGGCAGACTTTTTTAACCCGGACCCGGACCCGATTCTCGCAAGTTCGGGTCCGAATCCGGGTAGCAGAGGACCCCACCCGATAGGACCCGATAGCAGCTCTATCCATAGCTTCAGCCCAAAACGTCTTAAGCAGGAACTTGCTCTTCAGCATGCTTCTTGCCTAGTTAAGGATTGTGCAGTTCTTCCTTTCTGCTATGTCACTCTGATGCAGAGTGTAGGCAGCAGTAAGTTAATGAATTAACGCCATCTTCTTGAGGAAATCTTGAAACTCATTCGAGTTGTATTTTCTCCATGATCAGAATGGAGTACTTTGATGTGGTGACCACTTTGCTTCTGGACCATCTCCTTGAACTCTTTAAACTTCTCTAAAGTTTCTGATTTCTCCTTCAAGAAATAAATCCAAGTCTTTCTGTTGTAATCATCAATAAACGTGAAATATATATTACATCCAAGTGCAATCACTTCAAATGGACCTTCTATGTCGATGTGTACCAACTGAAGTAAATATGTTGCTCTTCTAGATTTCCCGACATCGAAACTTCTTCGATGTTGCTTCTCTTTCATGCATCATTCACATAATTGGTCTGGATATTTGATTTGTGATAAGCTTCTCACAATTTTCTCCTTCCATAGGAGATTGAGTCCAGTGAATGATAGATACCTGAATTGAAGATGTCAAAGCTAAGACTCGTCTTGGATGACAGATTGGGGGCATTTTACAGAATATGTATTAATATTTAAAGTAAACAGACTATTCATAGACATGTCAACTTTTGCAATTGTTTCTCATTTGCTTTTCATGGTGAGAGAGAATTTCTTTAGGTGGATGTCGTAGCCTCTTTTGAGAAGTTGCCTCAAACATACAATATTATTACGTAACACATGTACATAATAACCATCAGAAATGTATCTATGATCACCAGCTTTTGTTTGGATCATAATATTGTCTTTTCCTTTTACAGAGATCTTGGACTTGTCACCAAAAGTAACTTCACCTCCAACTAATTCATTTAGCTTGGTGAAGAATTCTCTAACTACGCACATATGATTTCTAGCACACGAGTCCATGTACCAAACATTTTGGCTCTTGTTATCATGGTCTTTGTAGGCTAGCAGGACTACGGACATGTCGCCTCGATCTTTTGTGACGAAGATTGTCTTCTCTGCCACTCTTTCAATTTTTTTCTAGGCAATCATAACTGAAATGGTCATATCTCTTGCAGTTGAAACACTAAAACTGAGATCTGTCACCTTGGTTGTATCTCCCACGTCCGCTTGTTCATGTTTCTCTCCCTCGTTCTTGAAAGGTTAATCGTTCATGTTCTATGATTGTACTACACATCATGACCTCTTTGAAAGTTTGAGCTGCTTCTGTAGCCGCCTCTTTTTCTATAGTTTCGTCCTCAGCTTCTTTGTTGATCATCTAAAATTATTAGTTGACTTTGAAGGGTTTGCTCCAAATTTTTGTTATTGTTCCGATTCATCCTTTGTTCATAGGCTTGAAGTGAACCTTGTAACTCAGCAATGAAATTTTTTTTAGAGAACTTTTGGCTCTTCAATAGCAACAACTACGTAATCAAATTTTGGAACTAATGATCTTTAAAAAAAAATCAAGTACTCTAATATCATCAATTTTTTCTCTGTTTCTTTTCATTTGATTAGTAATTGTTTGTACTCTATTGAAATAATTTGAAATATTCTCAGAAACTTTCATTTTTTTTAATTTTCAGAATCAACCCGCAAGATTTGGAGTCGTACCTTCTTTACTTTTTCGGCTCCTTGATACGAACTTTTTAATATCACTCATGCATGTTTCGATATACTCGCATTTGAGATCTTCTTGAATGCAAACTCTTCAACTCCTTGATAGATTAGGAACAAAGTCTTTTGTCCCTTTTCCGACTTTCCTTCAACTCGGTCTTTTGAATAGCTGTAAGAGCTGCTTCAGTAGTGTATGATTCTAGTTCGGCGTAGCCAGCTTCAACCGGCTCCCACAAGTCTTGGAGGCTAGCAATGCTTGTTAGGATTGTGGACTCAACTACACTTAGGTACGGGGTACTTGAAGTTGGAGAAGAAGAAGATGAGACAAAGACTACAAGAGAAGACAACATCAAGTAGAAGATATGCAGTCTTGAGAGTTGCGATCGACTGTCCTGTGGTGCGGTCGACCGACCACCCGACTGCAACTAGGCTGCTAGGTATCTTCGAGTGTACAGGGTTCAACAGAAAAGGGGACAGTCGACCGTGCAGTCGACCAGTCATGTCTTGGGTGTGCACTTTACACGTTGCGATCGACTGACCTGCGGGTGCGGTCAACCGACAGCGACGCTGTGTATTTTGGGCTGACGAGTTTATGGCCCAATAAGCTGAGTTTGTGTTTATCTTTTAGAGTTTACTTGGGTTCTGTATATATGGTTGTAGACTCTAGGGTTTTTATAATTGATTAGAGAGAATTGGTGAGCTGTTATCATTGTTCAACTTCAAGATGAGATTGTGCCGAGTATTTCAAAGGTGAGGGAGAGAAATTGAGAGTTGCAATCTGTTTTGTAATCTTTGTATTTCTTGGAGAATAAGAAGTATTGGTTATCTCTGCATATTGATTGTGTTCTTGTGAGATTTTGCATATATCGTGGTGGCTTGTTCTTAGTTCATCTAAGTCTTGGTATTTTCTATTGTTTGTGGTGTACTTCCGTTATTAGCACTATGAGTTGTGGTAGGTTCTTCAACAAGTGGTATCAAAGCTCTAAGTTCGAGATGGTCGATAGCAAGTCGAAGATTGAGAGGTTCGATGGGAATGACTTTGCGGTGTGAAAGATTTAGATGATAGCGTTCTTCCTCAGAAATATCTTGATGGTTCGTTGTTTGATGAGAAGCTGGAAGGTGGAGACAAGGATGCAAAGGTCTTATTGGATTGGAATCGTTTGGATCAGAATGCGCTATGGCAGATTCAATTGGAGCTCAGTAGGAAGGCGTTATTTTATATCTCGAAGGCAAATACCACAAAAGAGGTTATGGAGATTCTCACGGATATCTATGAGAAATCGTCAGCATCTAATCAAATTCTTCATCTGAAGAAATTGGTTAATATGAAGTTAAAGGAAGGGGGTTCAGTAGCAGAGCATGTGAACAATTACTGTAAGGTTTATAACTACATGGAAGCTGCGGGTTTGAAGTTTTCAAAGAGGGGACAGTCATTGTTACTACTATCTACTTTACCCGATAGTTATGGTATGGTGGAACAGACTATTACAGGCACTATGACAGATTCAACGACTGTACAGAGTGTGATGAGTAGCATTCTGAATGAGGAGGTGAGAAGGGTAAGAAACGGGGGTTATCCATCATCATCTTCTAGAGATTCCGCAATGTCTGTTGAGAAGAGACATGGGAGATCTAAGAGCAGTCAAAGAAGAAATTACCAGAGTAGTTCATCTGCGAGTGGATTTGATTACAGCGATGGAGGACATGGGCCTGAGTGTTGGTATTGTCACAAGAGATGTTACATGATGCGCAGTTGCAAGACTTATATGAAGAGGAAGCAAGAGAAACCGAAGAGAGATATCCTAAAGGAAGCTCAAGTGGGGCTTGTTGAAGAGTTATGCTTATTAGCTCGGAAAGAGTTGGGCACTTAAGATTGGTGTATTGATTCAGAAGCTTCTTTTCATTGCACTCCGAGGAGAGAGGTGTTTGATGACTACAAGGAGGGTTCTTTTGGAGATGTGATCGTAGGGAATGATCACTGGTGTCCTGTACGAAGGGTTGGTACTGTTCACATAAAAGCCAATGATGATCAGAGTGTTGTCTTGCGGGAGACAAGGCATGTTCCAGACTTGAAAGAAACCTTATCTTGATTGGAAAGCAAGACAAAGAGAGGTTGTCTACTACAGTTGGTAGTGAAAAGTGGTGTATAGATGCAGGTTCAAGGGTGATTGTAAAGGGGAAGCGTGAGGAATCGTTGTATTTGCTTAGAGACATGAGGGGCGTTTCTCCTGTAGTTGACTCTCAACCGGAATAGTAGGTTGTGTAGAGTGCAACCGAGTTCTTTCAGTTGTGGATGGGTGGTTGCTAATTTAGTGGGACCTGCTGGTCATGGGAGTGATCCTAAATGCAAGACGTTGTTGCTGTGAGGGTACTTTGCGATATGGCAGTCGAAGCTTCAAGTCGCTCTTATGAGGTAGAGAACACTGGTATCGATATGCGGGGTGATGTCGATGAGGGTAACCGAAATGGGACTGTAGGGGTAGAATAGTCTACGGATATTGTGGAGGCGTTATCCACGGAGGCTTCTAGTGCAGATGGTGCATTGAGAGGCTTTGAACCATGTCCGGTGTTGATGAAGATTTTGCGAGTTGGGGAGTCATGTAACACGGAATCCGACACGAGAGGTTTTTTCTTCGGTATTCGTACTCTATCCGATTGGTGGAGCACATCCTTCATGATGTGTTAAGAGGTGGTTGGTGCACTCCACATGGAGGAATGGTGCTCTTCGTGAGAGTGGGGAGTACTTGAGTCTTCCATGAAAGTGGGAGATTGGCAGAGATAATGCGAGATAAAGATTACAATAACTTTGAAGCGTTGTATATTTGGTCCAAGTGGGAGATTGTTAAGATTGTAGCCTCAAATACACTTAGGCACGGAGTACTTGAAGTTGGAGAAGAAGAATAGGTTACGAAAACAGCAGGAGAAGAGAACAGCAAGTAGAAGATGTGCAATCTGGAGAGTTGCGGTCGACTGTCCTGTGGTGCGGTCGACCGACCACCCGACCACAACTAGGCTGCAAAGTATCTTCGAGTGTACAGGGTTCAACAGAGAAGGGGACGTTCGATCGTGCAGTCGACCGATCATGTCTCGGGTGTGGGCTTTACACGTTGCGGTCAACCGATCTGGGGGTGCGGTCGACCGACAGCGGCGCTGTGTATTTTGGACTGACGAGTTTAAGCCTTAATAAGCTAGATTTGTGTTTATCTTTTAGAGTTTACTTAGGGGCTATATATATAGCTGTAGACTCTAAGTTTATGTAACTGATTAGAGAGAATTGGTAAGCCGTTATCATTGTTCAACTTCAAGAAGAAATTGTGCCGAGTGTTTCAAAGGTGAGGGAGAGAGATTGAGAGTTGAAATCTCTTTTGTAATCTTTGTATTTCTTGGAAAATAAGAAGTATTGGTTATCTCTGCATATTGATTATGTTCTTGGGAGATCTTGCATATATCGTGGTGGTTTGTTCTTGGTTCATTTTAGTCTTGGTAGTTTTTATTGCTTGTGGTATACTTCCGCTATTGGCACTACAAGTTGTGGTAGATTCTTCAACAATGATCTCATCTGGATGCTCCAATTATCATTGTAGGCCATCATCAACTTGGGAAACTACGACTGTATCATGTTTGTCGTGTTGTAGAGGAGCTCTTCGGTAAACTCCGGTAGATCGAACATGGCTCTTATACCAGTTTGTTGGAAGAGAGTAGATATTTTTGGCGGGCTAAATGACAAACAAATTGGAGATTGAGAACTTGTATTATATTTCTTATAACAAGAACAAGACTACACAGATTGTTTCTCACAAACACTTGACCACTATCACTATTTAGCTAATAGTTACACACTACAACTCTCACTTCTCTCTTTATTTCTCCTCTTCCACACTTCTAACTCTCTTATCTTTATATCTATTTATACTAGCTTATATCTAGGGCTGTTCATACTTTGGTTAAAACCGATTACCAAACCAAACCAAACCGAAATTTACCAATTTGGTTCGGTTTTTCGGTTTTTCGGTTTTCGGTTCGATTTTGATCCAAACCGAAGTTTTTTTAGAGAGTTCGATTCGGTTTTTTGTTGGCTTCTAAATAAACCGAACCGAACAAAAAACCAAACTTTTTTTGGTACAAAATAAATTATACCCCTAGGATCGGTTCAAACTGGAGCATTGTAATTTAACATTATTTTACTGTAAAGAATTCCAGTGTCTTTTTTTTTCCCTTCTAATAACAGTAAAATAATATTGTGGGTATTGGATTGCACATAAGGTGTTGTACTATTTAAATTCTTTATAGGTTTGTTGCATTGCTCTATCTCAATTCTGGATTCTTTATTGCATAGTCTACGTTGAAAATTAGTTACCCCTACAAATGCAATGTTACAAAATTATGCATCCTGCACTGCGATGTCATGTATCCCTTTATATTTCACGGTGAGTTCAATCCAAATGGATTGGTAGAACCAAATCCATTCTGTTGTGAGAATCGAAAGTGGCGGATTCTGTGAGATCCAATTAGTTAAATTGGCCTGAGGTGTCTTTGATAATATCAGGACTCTTCATTAGTTATACTCAACATGTGCTCGTTAGCAGTAGACATGGACACACTTTTAGTATACTATGTTCATGTCCATGTGTCTGTCTGTCAAGAGCTCTAGATGATCAGCATTGAACAGCCCTAAAAGGTGGCATCTTTTGTTTTATTTTTTGTTTCTTTATTATATATTCTTCTAATTCTTCGTTTTTTTAAGAGAAAAATGTATGCAGTACTAAAAATTTCGGTTAGTTCGGTTATTAACCGAACCGAACCAAATTTTATCGGTTCGGTTCAAACCAAATTTTATCAGTTTCGGTTCGGATTTCGGTTTCAATTATACCAAACCGAAAATTTCGGTTCGGTTCGGTTATTTTCGGTTCGGTTCGGTTCGCACCGATGAACAGCCCTACTCATATCTCTTACATAACCAATTTTCCTACAAGAGATACAATACTATAACATTAGGTAGTCATCACGTTTGACTGCACCTTCATGTCTTTACACATTTTACTTATACCCCTCACATTTTTTACACCAATGTGAACCAAACATAGTTTCAAACATGTCTGCCAATCAGTTCTAAGCAACTTTCTGTTACTTTTTCCAAATAAAAGCAGTTAAGATAAAACATCCTTCCACTCATAATAACTAGATGAAAGAGATACTGTAACTGCATTGCTCTTCTAATATTTCATAAACTTGGTACTGTTGAAAAGTTTTGCATTGCAAGTAACAGCAGTGCTGAATAACATAACCAGAGACCAGAGTTCCATAACTCAAGCTATAATATGAACAGGCAAAATTAGCAATATGCCTGCTCCTGTAATTTGACAGAAGGAATAACCACCTCAACCTTACATGATATAAGGGAGAAAAAATCAATTATTTTGGTGCCTTTCTTATTGCAAACACTTTAACTATGATAAATTCAGCAACGGTCATCACCTTAAAGAAGACATCTGAGAAACGAATCCACACTCTCCACAGATGAACCACCAGCATCAATTGCCCCATGAGCCGAGTCTCGTAGTTCCTTTGCTTTTTTCCGCATTTCCTTACTCTCAATTCCATCCAAATCCATCAGCTTCTTCACAATTACAGCAATCTCATCTCGTCCAACAACACCTTCCTTCCCAGCCTTTCCTCTGACACTCAACCCAATTTTCCAATCGTCTACAACCAGCCTGCTGTCAACTGGCTGATCCCAAAATATAGGAAAAGTAAGCATTGGAACTCCACAAAAAACACTTTCCATTGTCGAATTCCACCCACAGTGCGTTAAAAATCCTCCTACTGAAGGATGACTTAATACCCTCAATTGATCACACCATGGCACTACTATTCCCATACCACCAACCATTTCTAGTAGTCGTGAGGAATCCCCACGTGCAACCCATAAGAAGCGCACACCACTCAGGCGTAGGCCTAATGCAATCTCGTCCATTTGTGTGGCTGAGACTGAAAGGAAGCTGCCGAGTGAGACGTAGAGTACTGACTCCTTCGGCTGTGAGCTCAGCCAGTCAACGTAGGATGGAGTGGTGGTAGTATTTGGAGTCATGTAAGGAATGGATGGGCCAATTGGGAAAACAGGGCAGTGGAGATGTTGTCTTAAAGAATCGATGATTGGGGATTCAAGCTCATAGAAGTTTGTAAAAAGAAGACACTGCGCTTTTTTAACCATGGATACAGCTTCAAGGGCGCGGTTCTGTGTTACAGAGGTAAGAATATAGTATAAATCAGATAATCTCATAGAATTGTGACCAGGAATATATTTTCCAAGAGGCTCGTCACCTTCTCCTGCATGTAGAAATATTTGATAATTAACTATTGAAAGTTTGTTTATAAATAAAAAAAAAATAAAAAATAAAGTGCTCAAGTCTATGAAACTGATTGTAACAGGAAATGATAAATGTAAATCAAAAAAATTGAAATTTGCGAATTCCTGCACCAAAATCCCTATAATTATAAGATGAGCTAGTATGTACTCCTTTTGTACTGGATCTTTTGTTTTGTTTGGCTGAAGCCCTTAGGCTTTATCCCTTTAATTAAAAAAAACACAAATATAATACATCTATATATCGACTAGATGATCAAACTAAGTCTTCACTATCAATAATCTCCCTATCTTTCCCCCATTTTTTGTTGGCTGTTATGCTTCAAAACCCAAGATTCCTTATTTCCTTTAGTCCCACATCGGTGGGAATGACCACCATGTGAGTGTCTATAATACAAACCATTCTTTACCCCATTGTAGTCTAGTGTGGTGTGGAGAGAACCCGTGGGCCACACGCGCGCGCCGCCGCCGCCGCCGCCGCCCGGTTCGGTTCGGTTCGCGTAGTGGGTACGGGTGTGCGCACCCGCATCTACGGACACGAATGCCGATCCCTTCTTTTGCTGTTTATTTTTTTTTTCCTTTTGACTAATTCTTCTTAAACGTTGGATTAGTTTTCAAGATCCGATTTTTCTGGCCTCCTTCTCTCCCAACGTTCACACGTTCTTGTGTCTTTATATTCCAAACTCCCTTCTTTTTGCTACTACTGAACAAATCAGAAACGCATCCACACATCCACAAAAGTATTATCCTTCATCGGTGCTTCCGCAAACCATTCCTTCGCTGCTTCCGCTCTCTTCCTCTTTTTCACCTTCGTTCTGGGCAAGGCTAAGTTCGGGTCAATCTCTCGACGTTTTGTGCGACAGCGAGACGCCGGTGATACCGGGGGTTTTACCACTAGGAGCATCTGCGACGAGTCGCACATAAAACCGCGGATCAACTCTTAGGGCAGTGCGTATCGCGCGACTTCCCCATAGGCCGGTAACTCCGTTCTAAATTTATTTTGTTTCATTTTGTTTCTTATATACAGTTGCGAAAGAAATCAAGGATTAAAGACAATTTTTATAACAATCTAAGAGTTGAACCTACCATATAAATGCGATTATAGCATCTGGTAAAAAAGCATACATAGCATAAAAGGAAATCACCAAGTAATACACCGGATGTCACAAGACTACAGATTAATGGAGTAGAAGGCGTTATTAGCTTCTTACTTGAAAACGTTTAGCAGAGTCTACAGCAATTCCTTTTATAGCTGGATTCCTTTCGAGTAGTTGTCATCACATGCATATATGCCAATAACAAAACATAATTGAAAGCTATAATTAATTATTAGCACACCACTCGCTTAAAAGTAGTTACTGTTTGACACCCACCTATGATATAAAGGCTGTGAAGCACATATAGTTGTATTTGGAAGCTTTCTGCCTAGTACTACAAGTATATGGCAATTTAATTCATTTGTCGACCTACTGCATCATACTCCTACTGTATTTTCTGACACTGAGTTCTTAGGTAAGTATCAGATTGAGCAGTCCAGAAGCTTTAAAATTCTTACATTATTAATTTATTGTTAAATCACAAAATTTGTTGGCACTAATTTGTATTATTAGATTCACTTTAATATTCCCAAAGCCTTTGAATACTTCTCGCTGTACATTTGTTTTATCAGCTTGCAATTTGCTAGTATAATTAAGTGTATTGTTATATTGTGAATAGAATTACTACCTGCATAACAATATCAAGACTATTATTAGTTTCTGGTGCTAGATATTTCTTGGTATCCTTTAAACATTTAGATAAAGTAATAGTTATTGATTTTGCAAATTTCTTAAAAGAAATCTAAAGTTCTAACAAGCAAAGATAAATTTGGGAACAAGCCAAAAGGGTCCTTCTGTCAACCGGGTGTAAACAGCCCTACGCGACGCGGTATTTAAGCGTCTTCGGACCACCGCTAGCTGGGAACCGACTCCTACAGCTAACCCAAGTAAATCAGAACTTGATAGACTAAAGATTTGTTTAGGAAGATTAGCAAGATCATTAACTATTGTCTAGAGCCCGTGACACCTTTATTGAGTAGCTACAGTATTATTTCTGCAGCCTCTAGACTGTTATACTATTAAATCATGACTGGGAAAGAAGAGACCGCTTTTGCAAAGCCAGCCAAGTTTGATGGCACCCACTTCAAAAGGTGGCAGAGTCGGATGAAATTCTGGCTCACCACTTTAGGACTCCTTTCAGCAATTGATGGATCCACACCCAACACAACTGAGTCTGACAAATTTGAGTCCACCAAAGAAGTTTCTGAATCCACTTTTTCCTCTCAAACTCCTAGGGAATCCTCTAGTTCCCAAAAACCAAAAACCCCTAAGGAAATAGACTTTCACTGTTTTCATCGAATCCTAAGTGCCTTATCTGACTCCCTTTATGACATATTCTTTGAATATAAAAATGCTAAAGAACTATGGGATGCTTTAGACGATGAATATGGTTGTGATGATGCTGGAATTGAAAGATTCAATTCTTCAGCTTTCAATAGGTGATATGGCTAAAAATTGGGTTAAATCGGAACCGTCCAGATTGGGCGCGAATCTCGAAACTCGGGGGTAAAATGGTAATTTCACATACAAGGTGGATCCAAAGCGGGTACTGGATCTCCTTCGCACGAGACCCAATAACCCACGAACGGGACCACACCGACTGGGCACGGGCCCCGACCCGAGGCGAGCCTAGACCAACAAGAGACAAATCAGGGCCACTGATTTGACCAAGTCAACGGGCCTGATTTGCTCTCACCGGGAATCAAGGGGTTAGTTTCCTCAAAAGACTGTGAGGATTTTTCTTCTAGCAGTTACACTGGGAACCAGGCCTATAATCACTCTCCTGGCGACTATAAATACCTCCCCTCTGCCACTGTGACCAGGTTAATCACTCTTTTTCCACCTTAAGTTCTTTCTTTAATCACCACTGGTTACTGACAAGAGCGTCGAAGGGTGCGTCGCCGGGATCAACCTCGGTGTCTCGCACTTCCTTGCAGGTTGCGGCAGGAGTAAGGAGGCTTGGATCAGCTGTTCAGGTTTTCTCGAACTCACAAATCTTATCTGTTTACCCCCACACCGAAATCAGCGGTAACAGATTGGCGCCGTCTGTGGGAACAACCACACGAACAGCCTCAGCCCCTTCCTTGTCGTCCTCTCCAACCATGCCTCCAAAGAAGGTCAGATCTAGAGGGTCCAATCGCGGGACCAATCCTGCCGACCCTACAGAGAAAGCCCCTGCCAATCCTATTCCACAGCCCGAACTTCCTCCACCGGCCCCGCAGGGCCAACCTCCTCTTCCCAAACAGCAACCGACCAATGGCCTTGCCGGTCATAACGGTCGGAGACAGAAGCAGCCCCTCAACCCGGACCATGTCTCGGTCCATAATGAGTCCTCGGACTCAATGGCTTCTCATCACCCCGACCTCCGCAACACGATCCTGAACCGCCAAAAAGATGAGGACCTCCGCACCCATCTAGACGAGAGGCGGGCCCGAGAGGGAGCCTCCCACCAGCATCGTGGTGAGCGGTTGCCTCACCGCCGAGACGGCAGACGGTCTCCTGACCGAAGGGGCCGAGCGGCATCGCCCGAGCACCGAAGGAGGAGGCCACATTCCCCCGCGGATCGGCATCATCGCAGGAACAATGACGCGCCCATCACTCGTGCCGAGTTCCTACAATTTCAAGACACCGTACTGCAGGCTCTCAACCTTCGGCAGAACATCCAAAATGCCCAGAGGGCTCCAACGCCCCCGAGGGTTCCCAGTCCCCGACGCCGATCCCGAAGTCCTACCCCGGCTCCCAGTCGCCTGCAGCAGCACTACAATCCTCGTCGATCCCAGGACTACCGACGCCGCAGTCCCCGCTCCCCTTCCTATGAGGAAGAGTCCGGGGGGTCGTATGATTACCAGCGGAGGGACGATGCCCTCAACCGCCGTCTCCATGAGGTGGAGAGGCGCATTGGTCGCATGGACAGAGAGGAGTCCAGAGCAGGGACGGTCCGGCCCAGCAGACCCCCTTTCTCTCGGACGATCATGGAGGCCCCCATACCGAGAGGTTTCAAACCCCCGCAGTTTGAAACGTACTCAGGGGAGTCCGACCCAGTTGATCACGTCGAAAGCTTCAAGACATTAATGCTGATCCATCAAGCTTCCGACGCTATGCTCTGCAAGACCTTCCCCGCCACCCTCCGGGGGTCGGCTCGGGAGTGGTACTCCAGGCTCGCCCCCTCTTCCATCTTCTCGTTCGAGCAGTTCGAAACGCTGTTCATTACTCACTTTGTGAGTAGCAGGCGGGCCGAGAAGACGAGCCTCTCCCTGCTTAACCTGCGGCAGGAAAGGGGAGAGAAACTGAGGGACTACGTGAAGAGATTCACCGCAGAAGTCAGGTCCATCGCCTCCCTAGACCAGTCAGTGGCGACTGTTGCGTTCCAATCGAACGTCCTTAACTCCAACCTCCGGTCGTCCCTCGCCAAGAAACCCCCGCACAACTTTGCCGACCTTCTCCTAAGATGCGAGAAGTACATCCGGGCGGAAGAGGCCGAGTGCCTCCCGAACTTTGGAGGATCGGCCTCCGGATCGAAGAGGAAGGCGACCGAGGGGGAGGGATCAAAGATGCAGAAGGACAACGGCGGTCAGCGCCGACCTTTCCCTAGGTTCGAGAAGTTCACACCCCTAACCACCAATGTCTCCACAATCCTGATGGAAGTGGAGAAGGAGGGGGTCATCCCTCCAGCTCCGAGGATGAACACCCCGGCTAAGAGGAGGAATAAGGAGAAGTTTTGCCGTTATCACAGGGACCACGGCCATGACACCAACGACTATCGGGCGTTAAAAAATGAAATAGAGGCCCTCATCCAGAGGGGGCAACTGGCCAAATTCGTTAAGGCAAGCGATCGGGCGGATCGCGGCACTCCTCCGCCTCGGGGGGCTAACAAGCGCTCCGAACAGCGCGAGGAGACGCCCGAATTCGAGGAAGAGCGGGTCCTGCACCTCATCCACGGAGGGCCTATGGGGGGTTCCTCCAACTCTTCTCGGAAGGCCTTTGTCCGGGAGGTCAACTCGGTTCACAGCGCCCCTCCCCCGAAAGGCCTCGGAGTCCCGGTGACTTTCTCCGATGAGGACCTCGAAGGGGTCCGAACTCCCCACTGTGACGCCCTCGTCATTGACCTTCGCATGGCCAACTTCAAGGTGCAGAGGGTCCTAGTAGATAACGGGAGCTCGGTGAACATCCTCTTTCTCTCGGCCTTCCGAGGCCTGCAGCTGTCCCGGGACCGTCTCAAGCCGGCCAGTTACACACTCCACGGGTTCACGGGGGTCCCAGTAACTGTCGGAGGGGTGATAACCCTAGACGTGACTGCTGGAAGCACCCCTACTACCCGGACCGAGCCGATGGACTTCATGGTCGTCGACGTCCCGGCAGCGTATAATGTCATTCTGGGCCGACCCGGCCTAGCCGCCCTGGAAGCTGTCCCCTCAGCGTACCATCTCAAAATGAAGTTCCCCACTCGGTCAGGAGTAGGGAAAGTCAGGGGAAGCCAAGAGACAGCCTGGAAGTGCTACATGACTTCCACTGGGGGACCAGTGCTCTCGCTCGAGACACTAGAAATCCCCGAGCCGAAAGTTCGGCCAACGTCCGAGCCGGCGGACGAGTTAGAAGAAGTGCTCTTCTCGGACGAGGACCCGAGCCGAAAGTTCCTCATCAGCAAGTCCTTGCCGACCGCGCTGTGCTCTGACCTGATTAAATGCATCCGGGATAACCGTGACCTGTTTGCATGGTCAGCCGCAGACATGCCCGGCATTTCCGAGGAGTTGCTCGTCCACCGCCTAAGTGTCGAACCGGGGTGCAAACTGGTTCAGCAGAAGAGACGAAGGTTCGCTCCCGAGCGACAGCAGGCCATCAAGGAGGAGGTGGATAAACTGCTGAAGGCCAAGTTCATACAGGAGGTAAACTACCCCGAGTGGCTCTCCAATGTTGTAATGGTCAAGAAGTCCAACGGCTCCTGGAGAATATGCATTGACTTCACCGACCTGAATAAGGCGTGTCCGAAGGACCCATTCCCTCTTCCAAACATCGACACCCTCATTGACGCCACCTCGGGCCATGAGCTCCTCAGCTTCATGGATGCCTTCTCAGGCTATAATCAAATCCGAATGTTCCCTCCGGACATTCCGAAGACCTCCTTCATCACCGATCAAGGCCTCTACTGCTACCGGGTCATGCCGTTCGGGTTGAAGAACGCGGGCGCCACCTACCAGCGCCTCGTCAACAAGGTCTTCCAGAGCCAGATAGGCCGGAACATGGAGGTGTACGTTGACGACATGCTCGTCAAAAGCATCCGAGGCACTGATCACGTGGCCGACCTCCAGGAGGCCTTCGGCGTGTTGAGAAGGCACAGCATGCGGCTGAACCCAAACAAGTGTGCGTTCGGGGTCTCTTCGGGAAAATTCCTCGGCTTCATGGTAAGCCAACGAGGAATCGAAGCTAATCCCGAGAAGATTAAGGCCATATTAGACATGGCCCCGCCTCGGAACATCAGGGAGGTGCAGAAGCTTACTGGTCGGCTCGCCGCTATCGGTCGGTTCCTCTCAAAGTCGGGGGAAAAGTGCCTCCCCTTCTTCAAAGCACTCAGGGGGGCTAAGGGTTTTGAATGGGGCCAACCACAACAGGAATCGTTCGACCAACTGAAGGCCTACTTGGTGAACCCCCCTCTGCTCAGCAAACCGGTCCCGGGCGAGAATCTCTTCGTCTACTTGGCTGCTTCCGAGCAGACCCTAAGTGTTGTCTTGGTAAGAGAGGAGGACCGGGCCCAAAGGCCCATCTACTACGTGAGCAAGGTGCTTCGGGACGCCGAGCTCCGCTATCCGAAGATAGAGAAGATGGCCTACGCCCTAGTCATGGCAGCAAGAAAGCTTCGGCCGTACTTTCAATCCCACTCGATCGTTGTCCTCACCGACCAACCCCTAAAGCAGATCCTCCACAAGCCTGAGACCTCGGGCCGGCTAATGAAGTGGTCCATAGAGCTGAGCCAGCATGACATCTCTTACCAGCCTCGGACGGCAATTAAAGCGCAGGCCCTCGCCGACTTCATCGTAGAGTCCACTATCCCTGAGGTCAGCCACATCCCGAATGGACCCCCCATTTGGACAGTCTTCGTGGATGGATCCTCCTGTAATGAAGGAAGCGGCGCCGGCATCATCCTGAACGGCCCTGACGACTTCGTCCTCCAGTACGTGATCCGTATGAACTTCAAGGCCTCGAACAATGAGGCGGAGTACGAGGCACTCATTGCTGGTCTCAGACTTGCACGAAGTGCTGGGGCGCAGCGCCTCCGAATCCACAGCGATTCCCAGCTTATCGTGAACCAAGTCTTGGGCGAGTACGAGGCCCGAGACGAGCGGATGGCGAAGTACCTTGCTAAGGTTCGGGCCCTCATGAGCCGGTTCGAGGAGGCGCTCATCCAGCGGGTTCCTCGTGAAGAGAACTCACAGGCCGATGCCCTCTCCAAATTGGCCTCGTCCTCCCTACAAGGTCTCGAACAGACCGTACTGATCGAAGTCCTCTCTAGGCCGAGCATAGAAGACGAGACACCCGGCTCGGTGGAGTCATTGCCGGTCATGTTGCAGGGTAATTGGATGAAGCCGTTGGTGGAATTCTTGAGGGACGGGGTTCTGCCCGAGGATCCCAAGGAAGCACGCCGAGTCAGAACTCGGGCCGAGCGCTATGTCTTGATCGAGGGTATCTTATACAAACGCTCCTTCTCTCAAATAGACGACCGACCATACCTAAGGTGCCTCTCTCCAGAACAGGCCGGCTATGCCCTACAAGAGCTCCACGAAGGCATCGGCGGGGCACACTTAGGATCCAGGTCCTTGGCCCGAAAAGCTTTGAATTACGGATACTTCTGGCCGACCCTCCTTCAAGACGCCGAGCGACATGTTCGGCAATATAACTCTTGCCAGAAACACTCCAGCATCCGTCGCCTCCCTCAAGCCAACCTCGCCTTCCTATCAAGTCCTATCCCCTTCGCAATGTGGGGGATGGATTTACTAGGGCCTTTCCCTCCGGCTCCGGGTCAATTCAAGTTCTTGGTCGTAGCCATCGACTACTTCTCGAAGTGGGTCGAAGCCGAGCCCCTCGCCACAATAACCGAGAACAAGGTGGTACAATTCTTCTGGAAGAACATCATCTGCAGGTTCGGCGTCCCCCGTGTCCTCGTGACGGACAACGGGACTCAGTTCACTGGCGCAGCATTCCGAGCTCTGTGCGACGACCTTGCCATCCAGCAGCGCTTCCCGTCCGTCTCCCACCCTCAATCGAACGGACAGGCAGAGAACGCTAATCGGCAGATCCTCGCAGCCATCAAGAAAAGGCTGGACAAAAGTTCCAAAGGCTTATGGGTCGACCAACTCCCCAACGTCCTATGGAACTACCGCACGAGCAAGCGGACCCCCACAGGCGAGTCCCCTTTCAACCTCACCTATGGGTCCGAGGCCGTGATACCTCTCGAGGTCGGAATACCTTCCCCTCGGCTCACAGCCTATGACGAAGAACAGAATGCCAGGGACCTCAGACTTAGACCTGATAGATGAGCTGAGGGAAAGAGCATCAATTCGGCAGCAGAATTACCGAAGAAGGGTCGAGTTGGCATACAACAAGAAGGTCCGACCCACCAACCTTAAGCAAGGGGATTTGGTCTTGAGAAAACTGGCCATATCCTTCCCCAGTCAGAGGAGCAAGCTGGCTCCGAACTGGGAAGGGCCGTACAGGATCACGAGGGTAGTTCGGCCCGGAGCATATCTTCTTGAAGATCTAGAGGGCAAAGAAATTCCGAGGACCTGGAATGCCGACCACCTCCTAAAATACCAAGAAAGCGCTCCGGCGCCACTCTAAGTATCATAGGATATCGAGCCATTCCTGTCCTCTGACCTGTAACCTATTTTCATAAATTGTACTATGTAAAACGGTTCGCCGTCGATTATCAATAAAGAAAGCTCTTTCGTATTTGTGAATTTGCATGCTTCTCTCCCCTCTTATCATCTGCTTTTTAAATTTTGATTTCAACCAATGGTTCGGAGTCCACGTCCGGCCCGACTTCACCTCCTCGGCTCGTCCCCGGACGAACCAGGGGTAGACCGTCGTTCGGAACTGCTCCCACAACCGTTGAACTACACCGATGGTTCGGAGTCCAACACTCGGCTCGACTTTACCTCCTCGGCTCACCTCCGGACGAGCCAGGGGTAGATCGCCGTTCGGAACTGCTCCCACAACCGTTGAACCACACCGATGGTTCGGAGTCCAACACTCGGCTCGACTTTACCTCCTCGACTCGCCTCCGGATGAGCCAGGGGTAAATCGTCGTTCGGAATTGCTCCCACAACCGTTGAACTACACCGATGGTTCGGAGTCCAACACTCGGCTCGACTTTACCTCCTCGGCTCGCCTCCGGACGAGCCAGGGATAGATCGCCGTTCGGAATTGCTCCCACAACCGTTGAACTACACCGATGGTTCGGAGTCCAACACTCAGCTCGACTTTACCTCCTCGGCTCGCCTCCGGACGAGCCAGGGGTAGATCGCCGTTCGGAATTGCTCCCACAATCGTTGAACTACACCGATGGTTCGGAGTCCAACACTCGGCTCGACTTTACCTCCTCGGCTCGCCTCCGGACGAGCCAGGGGTAGATCGCCGTTCAGAATTGCTCCCACAACCGTCGAACTACAACGATGGTCCCGGAGTCCAACACTTGGCTCCCAGTCCCCCCAAGCTTGCTTCGCGGCAGACTGGGAGTGGTCCACCCCTCAGCTTCGCTAGTGGAGGGATACCGAAGCTACGTTTGGCCACATAATCCGAGCAATCTTGCCTAGCAGCCGAAGCCCGAAGCCCTACGCCTTCGGCCGGCTACCGAGCAAGTGCCTTTCCGACCCTGCAAACGGAGAAAACTCACTTTCTCCTCAACTTTCGTGCATGATCTCGATCAGACGGCCCAGATCTTGCCACCGACGCTAAACGACAAGATAGCGTTCTCTTGGGAACTGAGCCGCCTCGAGATTCGTGCCAACATCCAACGGCTCAGATCTTGCCACCGATGCTAAACGACAAGATAGCATTTTCTTGGGAACTGAGCCGCCTCGAGGTTCGTGCCAACATCAGACGGCCCAGATATTGTCAGAATCGCTAAACGACAAGGTAGCACCCCGTCAATAGCTCGTTCGCCTCGAGGATCTCGCCGACGGCACCAAGTGCTCAGCTCGAAGACCTCGGCACGGCCGACACACACACAAGCGAAATAAGTACGCAGAACCACAAAGGAATTTTATTAATAATCGGGACACAATACAAAGCAGTCTTTCCATAGTTACAAAGTGTTGGGAAACAAAAAAATATATATATACAACGCCGACCCATTACACTTGGTCCTCAAACAGAAATGTCTTCACTGGACTCTCCGGTCGCCAACCCTTCCACTTCGGCTGTTAGCTCCTCCGCCTCCTTCCGAAGTTTTGCCTCCACAGTCTGCAAGTGCTGGATCTCGGAGAGCAAATTGTCCCGCTCGGCTAATATCTTCGACTGATTGTGCCGAATACACTAAACCCGAAGAGCGTTGCTAAAAGCTGTCTGTGAGTCCTCGTCTCCCCCTGCGGAGGTCGCCTCGATGATCCTACTCTCCAAGCGTTGGATCTCGGCGTCCCGTTGGCCGAGGACGGATTGAAGGTGGGCCCGCTCGCTCTCAGCTCGACGTAACTCCAGCTCCACTCGATGCCGCTCTCGGCACTTTGACGAGCACGACTTCGCCACCCCGGAGCTCACTTCGGCATCAGCTTCATTGTCCGAGCCGTTGGGATCGGTGTATTGGTCTGACACCAGGAGCTGAAAAGAAAGGAAAATGAATGGCAAGGTTTCAATACACTTCCGAGGCGCAAGACTTGAAGAATTGTCCAATCAAACTTTCAAACTCATATATAGTAGCTTCACATACATCAAGACCGACTCTACTACAAAGTTTTACAACAAATCAGAAGGAACATAAAACGACATGATCAGGGCCTCTTCAGAAGGGGAACGCTTCGGTTTAAGGAAACGCGAGGACGACGAGGCCTGCCCTCCGAACTCGATCCTAAACCAACGAAGCGTGAACCCCCTTCGCTGCTGACCCTAATTGTGGCGCCGGCCGAGGCACCGCTCGACGAGACGACTGCGCTACTCTGAGCATCGGCGGGGCTCCGCCTAGCCGCAGGTAAACGTGTCGCGAGTTCGTAAAAAGAAATCCCTCTCTCGCTCTCTTCGCGAGTGCACGACGTACTGCGGACGTTAGCCCTCTCCGGCATAGGCTTGAGCGACGCGACCTCTTCCTCCAGTTCAATGATTCTGTCTCTCAGAGTGTCGTCCTTCGCCAACTTCTTCAGACGAGAAGGCCTTGACGAGCCAGAGACGTTGGCACCATCGGTCGCGAGCCGTCGGAAGTGGGTGACCTCGATCCCCCTATCTATCGTGATCCTTCTGAGCCTGTCGACCTCGGCCAACAACCTCTTACGCTCGGCCGATGCCTTCTCTAGCTCGGAAGTTAGCTTCTCTTCCGCCGCCGAGCGTTCTTTCTCCGCTAATTCCATGTGTTGGACCTCAGCCAAAAGCTCGCCATTCTTCTGCTCGGCGGCAGTGAGCTCTCTACGGAGCCGCTCGACCTCGCCTTCGGGACAAGGGGCTTGGGGGTACTTCCGCAGTTGCCACAGCTCGCGACAATACCTCCGTACAGCTGCCTTCGTCTCCTCCAGCTTCAAGAGCATGAGAAACCAATTCTGTCGGTTGTTCGAGAGCTCACCCCTCGTTTTGGCCAGCTCCTTGCAAAGGTGTGCGACCTCCGTAATCGGACCGAACCTTAGAGATAAATTCGAGACCCGACACTTGGATAAATCCGAGAATTCAATGCCAAATCAAACACAAAATCCGAGACTCAACACTTGGATAAATTTCGGCCAAACAAAATATTTTCATTCAAAACCGAGGAGAAAGTTTTACAAAAGCGGTGGCCAGTCCGCAGTTAGGCTTACAAAAAGAGACAAAACAACAAAAGACTAAAAGAGACAACCGAGTCAGGGGTCGACCTTTTTGTCGTTCGGGTCCGTCGACCACCCGGTCTTGTCCTCGCCATCGCCCTCGCCTTCGCCTTCGCTCCCGCTCTCCTCCTCAGAGTCGTCCTCATCGCCCTCGGCCTCGGTCTCTCCTGGGCCTTCGACACCTTCCGTTTCTCCCTCGGGGTCGAGCAGCCCCTCGGGAACCTCCTCCCCTTCCACGGGGTCGTAGAAACGGTAGGAGGACTTGTCGAAGCCCGGGTTCTTGGCGGCTACGTGAAGTAAGGCTCGACCGTAGGCATTCTCCATGTTCTGGAGCATGTGTTGCGCGGCCTCCTCCTGCACGGCCTTCTTCACCTTTTTCACCTTCTTCTGGTGTTTGGCCATGATCTTCTCGGCCCTCTTCCGAGCCTTCTCCGCTTCCGACCGAGCATTGGCCAGCACCTCCTTCAGCTCAGCAACCTCCTTCTCCGAAGCCTCAAGCTTGGTTACCGTGTCCTTCGACGGCTGAATGGCGTCGGCCAGCTGCTTCTCCAGCCCTTCCACTTCGGCACCCCTCTTCGCCGAGAGGAGCTGCTCGGCATCAAGCAGCTTCGTGGCCTTGACACGCTCCGCCCTCTCCCGTTCATTCTCCTGCTCCTTGCTCGCAAACTCCTCGAGCAGGAAATTGAAGTGGCAGAGGGTCTGAAAAAGAACAGCACATTAAAACCCGAACCCAATGACTTAGAAAAATTCTAAGAAAGAAATTTTGATGAGGGAAGAGCTCGGCCTACTTACCGACATTGTATTCCGAGCAATCTGCATCACGGCGTCCCCTGCTAGCCCGGCCTTCAGGGTCGCTCGATCCTTTGGGGTCGGCAGGTGCCTCACCGCTTCCATGCAGATGTTGCCGTCGCCCAAGAAGCCGTCGACGTTCATCACCTGCCAGTCAGGGACGAAGATCTGCTTATGACGCTCGGTCAAGATCTTTTCCGCCTCGGCAGTGAGGGACGGAACTTGGAGGGACAACACCTCATTCACGCCGAACGCACCGCTCGACGAACCGGGGGCATCCCCCTTCGAGGTCGGTGTCGGCGCACCCGAGGCAGGAGGGTCGAGGACCATGACTTCCCCCTGCTCGAGGACCATGACCTTCGGCTGGTCGGCGACCTTCGCGACCGAAGGCTTCTTCGAGGCTCGGCCGTCCTGAGGCCCTGCCGAAGGCCTCTTCTTCTTCGCCTCCTGCTCCGACCTGCCCTTCGCCATCAGAGCTTTGTAGTCCAGCTTCATCGTCTCTGCACAAGCCGAATGAAAAAACTTAGAAAAATTTTCATGAACTTTAAGCAGAGAGTATAAATACCAGAAACATACTAGGGTCGATCGGACTGAGACCCCCTCGGAACAGATCCTCCTCGGTAATATCTTTCCAGCTTAGCGCTGGCAGGGCGAGGAGCTTCTTCTGGACCTCCGTCTCCTCGTCACTCAGCACCGTCTCTTTCTTGGTTCGCTTGGGCAGACCATCCTTCGCCCAAACGTCGGTATCACCCACGGCGCAGGGGCTCGGATGATGAAATACTTCTCCTTCCAATGTTTGATCGAGTCCGGATTCTCGATCAGCTTCACGCCCGTCCGGGGCGAAAGATAGAACCTTTGTTCGTCTCGCCTTGGCTGACAAGGTCGGTAGAGGCTCCGAAAGAGGAACATACTCGGCTTGGCACCAACCTCTTGGTATCGGAGGACGAATGCCATGACGTGCCTCCATGTGTTCGGCATCAGCTGGGCGGGGCTCAAATCGTACCATGTCAAGACATCAACAACGAACGGGTGGAGGGGAAAACGGAGTCCGGCAATAAGGGAGTCGACCGGAAAGACGCACACGTCTGACGAAGACTTCGTATTGGCTCGGAAACCCGGCCCGGGGAGGAGCAGTCCGTAGTCAGCAGGGATCCGGAAACCCTCTCGGATCAGGTGAAGGTCGGCCTCGGTAAGAGACGAGATGGTGTGGTCCACCTCGGACAGCTCTCTCGGTTCATTCTCTTCCACCAACCTAGCCGTGCCTTGGGTCACTCTCTCCAAGGTGTCCTCGGCATAGTCCCGTACACCTCCCACGCTCGACAGAACAATGGGCTGCCGACCAAACGCTCCCGCTGTCTTCGGCCTCTCAACGATAGTGACCATGGCTTTACCCTTATGGGACGCCGCCGCGACCTCCTTAGGCAGCTCGGCTACTTCGCCCTCTCTATCCGGACGTACGACGCGCTGATCGGTCGGCTCCGCCACCTCCTTCCCTTTACCCCCTCGGCCTACTGCTTGATCCGAGGCGGGGGTCTCATCCGAGGACGTAACCTTAACCATTTTCTAAAAGAGAAGGGAGAGAAACTGACCTCGAAGTAATAGCTACTGTCGGAAAGTTCACCGGAAATAAGAAACGCCTTGCCGCGTCAGCTAGCACCACCACCAAGGAGCTAAAAACTTCGAAGGCGAAAAGTAAGAACTGAAGAGAGAGAGTAAAAGTAAAAAATGAGACTTGGTCTGAGGGGGGTGAAGATTTATAGTAAAAAGGAACGTCCCTTGGACTTCCAAACAAAAAAGTGCGACTCTTGGGCCGCTCTCGAAACGTCGCGAAGGCCCACCACAACTACCTTCTTCGCCAAGACAACTAGCTCGGTATATCGGGACCGGGAGCCGAACTATACGCCATCCGACCACGCCAGCAAAGAGACCGGTCGGCTACCGAGCAAGTACCAATCCGAGCTGGCGAACGAAGAAAACTCCTTTTCTCCTCAAACTTCGCGTAAAATCTCAATCAGACGACCCAGATCTCGCCGAGAACACTAGACGACAAGATAGTGTTTTCTCGAGAAATGTGCCCGTTCGAGATGCGCGACGCCATCCAACGGTACAAATTGCGTCAAGTCGCTTGGATGGCCTACACTTCCTCCATACCCCACCTCTGTCTGAAGAAACCAGAAAAAATTTTAATTCAAAGTTTTAAGGCAGCCCCATGTCTCGGTCGGTATTCCACCAACCCACGGGGCCCGGTCAAAAACAGATCGGCACACCCCCTATCTCTAACTCCTTCGGGCCGACAACCATCGGAAGCCGTCGGCCCGGAAAGAAGACAGAGATGGGAAGAGGCCCATCATTCCGAAGCTGCTGCAGTCCCTCGGTTCTGGACTAGGGTCATCACCTCTTCTACCATGATCTTCCCCGACCCTGACACCCACCTTGGAGCCCTCAGAATCGGGTGAAGATCATGGTGGAAGAACGACCACCCGTCCTACCGAAACAGATCGTCCCCTTCAGATCCGGACTTCGGCGGTCAACCCTTCTGCCGAGATCTCCCCCGACCCTGACTCCTCTACCCGGGCCGTCAGAATCGGGAGATCTAGGCGGAAGAGCGACCCCCGTCCTTCCGAAACACACAGTCCCTCGGATCCGGGCTTCGGTGGTCTGCCCTTCGGCCCAAACCTCCCCTGACCCCGACACCTCCACCCGGGCCATCAGAGTCAGGAGAAGATTTGGGCGGAAGAACAGCCACCAATCCTTCCGAAGTGAACCCCTCCGTCGGATCCGGACTACAGTCATCACCCCTTCTACCATGATCACCCCCGATCTTGACACCCCCATCGGGCCAGTCAAAATCGGGTGATGATCATGGTGGAAGGGTGACCACCCGTCCTTCCAAACGAACTCACCCCTCGGATTCGGACATGGATCATCACCTCTTCCACCATGATCTCCGCCGACCCTGACACCCACTGTGGGGCAACCAGAGTCGGCAGAAGATCTTGGTGGAAGAACGACCACCCGTCCTTCCGAGGTAGCTCACCCCTCGGCTTCGGACACGGATCATCACCTCTTCCACCATGATCTCCTCCGACCCTAACACCCACGTTGGAGCAGTCAGAGTCAGGAGAAGACCATGGTGGAAGAACGACCACCCGTCCTTCCGAAGTAACTCGCCCCTCGGGTCCGGACTACGGTCGTCACCACTTCTGCCTTATTCTCTCCCGCTCCTGACATCCCCTTTCGAGCCGTGAGGAACGGGAGAAGAACAAGGCAACAGGGCGACCACCCGTCCTTCCGAAGTAACTCATCCCTCGGGTCCGGACTATGGTCGTCACCACTACTGCCTCGTTCCCCCCCGCTCCTGACATCCACTTTGGGGCCGTCAGGAACGGGAGAAGAAAAAGGCAAAAGAGCAACCACCCCTTCGGACCTCGAAAGATAAGTTACCCAAGGCCAATACCTCTGAGGTTTGAAACTCTACATTGTTGCGATTGAAATGACAAAGGGAGTGGGGTACTTATAAGCTCTCCTCCAAGGTCTGGCCATTATGACCCTCGGAAGTCGAAACGCCCCGCATTAATTGAAGGAGTTATCCTTAATGACCTGGGGAAGGTGGAACGCCGTGCAAATCCCGGAGCACCATTAATGCCCTTGGGAACAGGATCGTCTCGAGACAGATTGCGCCACGTTGCTCAACCTGCCGAGACCCCCTGTCTTCGGTCGGCTGCCGAGTAAGCGCCTTCCCGAGCTCGCAAACGGAGAAAACTCACTTTCTCCTCAACTTTCGCGCATGATCTCGATCAGACGGCCCAGATCTTGCCGAGAACACTAGGCGACAAGATAGTGTTTTCTTGGGAGACGTGCCCATCTTGAGATGCGCGTCGGCATCCAATGGTTCAGATTGCGCCACGTCGCTCGACCTGCCGTGATCCCCTGTCTTCGGTCAGCTGTCGAGTAAGCGCCTTCCCGAGCTCGCAAACGGAGAAAACTCACTTTCTCCTCAACTTTCGCGCATGATCTCGATCAGACGGCCCAGATCTTGCCGAGGACACTAGGCGACAAGATAGTGTTTTCTTGGGAGACGTGCCCATCTTGAGATGCGCGTCGGCATCCAATGGTTCAGATTGCGCCACGTCGCTCGACCTGCCGTGATCCCCTGTCTTCGGTCAGTTGCCGAGCAGGCGCCTTCCCGAGCTCGCAAACGGAGAAAACTCACTTTCTCCTCAACTTTCGCGCACGATCTCGATCAGACGGCCCAGATCTTGTCGAGGACACTAGGCGACAAGATAGTATTTTCTTGGGAAATGCGCCCGTCTCGAGATGCGCGTCGCCATCCAATGGCTCAGATCGCGCCCCGTCGCTCGACCTGCCGTGACCCCCTGTCTTCGGTCGGCTGCCGAGCAAGCGCCTTCCCGAGCTCGCAAACGAAGAAAACTCACTTTCTCCTCAATTTTCGCGCATGATCTCGATCAGACGGCCCAGATCTTGCCGAGGACACTAGGCGACAAGATAGTGTTTTCTTGGAAAACGTGCCCGTCTTGAGATGCACGTCGGCATCCAATGGTTCAGATTGCGCCACGTCGCTCGACCTGCCGTGATCCCCTGTCTTCGGTTGGCTGCCGAGCAGGCACCTTCCCGAGCTCGCAAACGGAGAAAACTCACTTTCTCCTCAACTTTTGCGCACGATCTCGATCAGACGGCCCAGATCTTGCCGAGGACACTAGGCGACAAGATAGTGTTTTCTTGGGAAATGTGCCCGTCTCGAGATGCGCGTCACCATCCAATGGCTCAGATCGCGCCACGTCGCTCGACCTGCCATGACCCCCTGTCTTCGGTCGACTGCCGAGCAAGCGCCTTCCCGAGCTCGCAAACGGAGAAAACTCACTTTCTCCTCAACTTTCGCGCACGATCTCGATCAGACGGCCCAGATCTTGCCGAGGACACTAGGCAACAAGATAGTATTTTCATGGGAAATGTGTCCGTCTCGAGATGCGCGTCGCCATCCAATGGCTCAGATCGCGCCACGTCGCTCGGCCTGCCGAGCTCCCATCCCTCCGGTCGGCGGCCGAGCAAGTGCCTTTCCGAGCTCACAAACGGAGAAAAAAGCTTCCGAGCGATAACGACCGATGGATCTCTCAAAAATTCGCGCCCGTCTATGATCAACGGCCCAGATCAATCCACATCATAAATCGGTATTTAAAATCATTTTTAATTTATTTTAATCGATTTATTTTATTTAAAAATTGCGAAAAAATTGCTAAAAATTCGGAAAAATTAACTAAAAATTCTAGAAAATAATTAAGAATTCGGGGGTATATTTTTGAGCCCCCGAACAAACAATTATTGCCTAGAATGCACTGTTAAGGCCCCCGAACGATTAGTAAACACATCGCAAAATTAAATAAATAATCCGAAAAAATAGATAAAAGCCATCAAATACTCGATATGGCTAGAGAACAGCACACGGCATCAAAGAATTACCTCACTACCCCCTTCGAGATTCAAAATCCTCCAGTTGGACTCCGATACAACTCCACTATCCACCAAAACAGTCAAACTACTCCTCAAAGGCTGATCACACTCAGTCTTTAGGAGTGGGGAGCTCGTGATATGCCTAAAAATAGGGTTAAATCGGAACCGTCCAGATTGGGCGCGAATCTCGAAACTCGGGGGTAAAATGGTAATTTCACATACAAGGTGGATCCAAAGCGGGTACTGGATCTCCTTCGCACGAGACCCAATAACCCACGAACGGGACCACACCGACTGGGCACGGGCCCCGACCCGAGGCGAGCCCAGACCAGCAAGAGACAAATCAGGGCCACTGATTTGACCAAGTCAACGGGCCTGATTTGCTCTCACCGGGAATCAAGGGGTTAGTTTCCTAAACAGACTGTGAGGATTTTTCTCCTAGCAGTTACACTGGGAACCAGGCCTCTAATCACTCCCCTGGCGACTATAAATACCTCCCCTCTGCCACTGTGACCAGGTTAATCACTCTTTTCCACCTTAAGTTCTTTCTTTAATCACCACTGGTTACTGACAAGAGCGTCGGAGGGTGCGTCGCCGGGATCAACCCCGGTGTCTCGCACTTCCTTGCAGGTTGCGGCAGGAGTAAGGAGGCTTGGATCAGCTGTTCAGGTTTTCTCGAACTCACAAATCTTATCTGTTTACCCCCACACCGAAATCAGCGGTAACAATAGGTATTTCATGGTAGATAACAAACCTATGAATGACCAAATCCATGAATTCCAAGAATATGTGAGGCATATTCAAGCAAAAGGTACAACCTTTTCTGCTGAATATAAGATAGCTTGCCTAATAGATAAACTCCCTCCTTCTTGGTCTGATGTCAAGAAGGAACTAACTCATACTCAAGGTGAGCTTACCTTTGCCCAAGTCCTAAAGAAGATTAGAACAAAAGAACAACTTAGGCTTAGGTCAAACCCTAAAAATGAGTCTAAAGCAAAGGTAAACCTTGTAGTGTCAACCCAAGGCAAATCCAAACCTAATAATCCTCAAAAACCTAAGAAAACCTCCTTCAAGAAAAAGAACTTTCAGCCTCATCACCAGAATCACCAAAACCACCAAAACCGCCAACACCAGCAAAACCACAGGACTAGAAACTTCGGTCAGACTCAGGACCAACAGAAGTTTTGTTTGGTGTGTGGAAGAACAAATCATCTATCCTTCAATTGCTTTCATAGGAAGAAGGAACCAATGAAGACTCCTTATAAGGGAAAAGGCCCTACCAAACCAGAAGCCAACATGATTCTAAATGGATCTTCTAGTTCCTTCAGGTCAGTGACTTTCCAACCATCTGTTAATATTTCTTACCATTCTGATGACTGGTGGTTGGATTCTGGAGCTAATGTTCATGTTTCATTTAATCGCTCCTGTTTTTCAAACTATCAGGAATCATGTGGAGGAGGCATAACCCTAGGAGATGGATCAACGACACAGATTGTAGGAAGAGAAAGAATAAATCTAAAGATGACATCAGGGAAAAATCTACCTCTTCATGATGTACTTCATGTGCCGTCAGTTAGAAGAAATTTAGTTAGTGGTTCCCTTCTTGTAGCATCAGGTTTCAAAATTGTAATGGAAGCAAATAAAATTGTATTTTCTAAGAATGAATCTTTTGTTGGAAAAGGATATGTAAAGGATGGTCTTTTCATTCTCAGTACTATAAATAAAATGTCAGATCCTTCTCCTGTTGTTTCAAATGTAGAATCCTCCAATGTTTGGCATGGTAGACTGGGTCATGTGAATTTGGGTTCTCTTAGAAGGATGATGAACTTAGATCTTATTCCCAAGTCGCCTGTAGATAATAAACACAAATGTGAGATTTGTGTTCAAGCCAAACATTCTAGACTACCTTCCAAATCCATAGAGAGGAATTCTGATCATCTAGAACTAGTTCATAGTGATGTTTGTGACTCAAATAGGGTTTTGACCCGAGGCGGTAGGAAATACTTTGTCACTTTTATAGATGATTTTTCTAAGTATTGCTATACCTACCTTCTCAAAACCAAAGATGAAGTTCTAGATAGATTTAAGGTTTTCAAATCCGAAGCTGAGAACCAATTAGAAAAAAAGATTAAGATCCTCAGATCTGATCGTGGCGGAGAGTATACCTCAAACGAAATGACTAACTTCTGTGAAGAATGCGGAATAATTCATGAGGTGACTGCTCCTTACTCACCACAGTCCAACGGAGTTGCTGAAAGGAAGAATCGAACTTTGTTAGACATGGTGAATGCCATGCTTCTTAGCTCAGGAGCTCCTGATAACTTGTGGGGAGAAGCCTTATTGACAGCCTGTTACATCCTAAACATGATCCCTAGTAAGTCAAAGGATAAGACTCCCTATGAATTATGGAAAGGTAGAACTCCTAGAGTCCATTACCTTAAGGTCTGGGGATGTCTAGCAAAAGTAGGAATCCCTGAACCTAAAAAGAGAAAGATTGGACCTAAGACTGTAAATGCTGTGTTCATAGGATATGCCTTAGATAGCAATGCCAATAGATTTTTAGTGACTCATTCTGAAGTAAATGAAATCTCTAATAATACCATCATAGAAGCTAGAGATGCAGTTTACTTTGAGAATATATTCCCTTTTAAAGATAGAATTTCTTCCAACCCTTCCAGTTATTCCCTGCCTCCTTCTACCAGTTCCCATTCTCAACCTTCTAGCTCTCAACCTGATCAAGACTCAGAACCTAGAAGAAGCAAGAGAGGTAGGATTGAAAGAAATTTAGGAGAAGATTTCTTCACTTATTTGATAGAGGGTGATCCCTCAACTTACGAAGAAGCAATATCTTCTCCTGATGCACCTTTCTGGAAAGAAGCCATCAACAATAAGTACAACTCCATTATGGAGAACAGTACTTGGCATTTAGCAGACCTGCCTTTAGGTAGTAAACTCATAGGTTGCAAGTGGATCTTCAAAAAGAAACTTAGAGCTGACGGTTCAATAGAGAAATACAAAGCTAGATTAGTAGCCAAAGGTTTCACCCAGAAAAAGGGATTAGATTATTTTGACACCTACTCTCCTGTAGCTAGGATTACCTCTATTAGAATTCTTCTAGCTTTAGCATCCATTCATGACTTGATAATACATCAAATGGATGTAAAGACAGCCTTTTTGAATAGAGACCTAGAGGAAGAAATCTACATGGAGCAACCTGAAGGTTTTGTTGCTAAGGGTCAAGAAAAGAAAGTTTGCAGGTTAGTAAAATCTCTTTATGGCCTAAAGCAAGCTCCCAAGCAATAACACAGCAAATTTGATAAAGTGATTTTAGAATATGGCTTCTCACCAAATGAGTATGACAAATGTATATACTCTAAAAATACTGATGGAAGTTGTGTCATTATATGCTTATATGTAGATGACATCCCTATTCTAGGATCAACACTTGAGTTAATAAATAATACTAAAGATTATTTATCTAGCATGTTTGATATGAAAGACCTAGGAGTAACAAATCTGATTCTAGGAATGCAAGTATCCAAATCCAAGGAGAGCTATACTCTCTCTTTAGTACATTCTATTGAGAAAATGCTAAGGAAATTTGAGTACTTTGATAAGACACCTGCTCGTACTCCTTTTGACAGTAGTATCATTCTCAAGAAGAATGAAGGTTCACCTGTAGAACAACATAGATACTCTCAAATGATAGGTTCTCTTATGTATATATCAAATAGAACTAGACCTGATATTGCATTTGCTGTTGGGAGACTTAGTAGATATACTAGTAACCCAAACCGGTCACAATGATCAGCATTAGAAAGAGTATTTAGATATCTTAAGGGTACTATAGATTACAAACTTCATTATTCTAGACACCCTGATATCATAGAAGGTTACTCAGATGCAAACTGGGTAACTGACTCACATGATGTGAAATCCACAACTGGATATGTCTTTACCTTAGGAGGTGCTGCAATCTCCTGGGGTTCATGTAAACAAACTATCATAGCTAGAAGTACTATGGATTCTGAAATGATAGCTTTGGACACTACTTGTACAGAAGCTGAATGGCTAAGAAATTTGATTATGCATATACCTGTTACTAATATTCCTGTTCCTCCTGTTTACATAAACTGTGATAATAAATCTGTTATAGAACTACTAAAGCATGATTCTGTGAATGCTAAGATGAACAGGCACCTGCAGCTGCGCTTCAAGTCAATCAAGAGCCTATTAGGCAAATATGTGGTTCTTGACTATATAAAGTCAGAAAAGAACCTTGCAGACCACTTAACAAAGGGTCTGTCTAGGACGTTGATCCTAGAATCATCGAGGGGGATGGGGTTAAGCCCATAAGTAAGTCACCAGCAGTGGCAACCCAACCGAGTCTGACTGGAGATCCCAAGAAGCCGGTTCAATAGGTAGAAACAAGCTGGACTTCGGTGGCTATTATGGAACACCGACTCAGAGATTAAATTCTCATTAATTAATGCCCAGGTGGCTGTACGAGGTTGTACAATGATATCCCATCCCTATGGTGACAGTGTTCCTGCGTGATCTGGTTAGGATGAGTTCTAAACTCTTAATAGGTCCAAGCATTATTATGTAGGGTTGACTCCGATCACCAACCCTTTGAGAACTTACCTATATGAGAGATCGTGAAGGCCGCGACTATGGGACAGGACGATCCCAGACAAGTCTCATGAATATGGAAAAGTGCGAATGGCCATTCAAAAGCGCCACCCGATAGACCCAAGAACCTCTAACGTACTATGTGTGCTATTTTCTAAATCTGAGTCAAGAAGTCTGATTCAAGGCGTAGTCCATCAAGCACTTCTTCGGACAAAGACAATAGTCACTACGTGAGATTCAAGGCTGTAGTCCATCTCATCTATGCATAGTATACTCTTGCCCAGAACTTCTATATCATTACTCTTTTGTTATCACTGCCTTTGAATCTTGGTTTTGGGGGGGGGGGATTGTTGGCTGTTATGCTTCAAAACCCAAGATTCCTTCCTTTCCTTTAGTCCCACATCGGTGGGAATGACCACCATGTGAGTGTCTATAATGCAAACCATTCTTTACCCTATTGTAGTCTAGTGTGGTGTGGAGAGAACCCGTGGGCCACACGCGCGCCGCCGCCGCCGCCGCCCGGCCCGGTTCGGTTCGGTGCGCGTAGTGGGCACGGGTGTGCGCGCCCGCATCTGCGGACACGAATGCCGATCTGAAATTGCTCTTCGGGTTCGGGTTGAGATCCAAAACTTCTTTTGCTGTTTATTTTTTTTTCCTTTTGACTAATTCTTCTTAAACGTTGGATTAGTTTTCAAGATCCGATTTTTCTGGCCTCCTTCTCTCCCAACGTTCACACGTTCTTGTGTCTTTATATTCCAAACTCCCTTCTTTTTGCTACTACTGAACAAATCAGAAACGCATCCACACATCCACAAAAGTATTATCCTTCATCGGTGCTTCCGCAAACCATTCCTTCGCTACTTCCGCTCTATTCCTCTTTTTCACCTTCGTTCTGGGCAAGGCTAAGTTCGGGTCAATCTCTCGACGTTTTGTGCGACAGCGAGACGCCGGTGATACCGGGAGTTTTACCACTAGGAGCATCTGCGACGAGTCTGCACATAAGACCGCGGATCAACTCTTAGGGCAGTGCGTATCGCGCGACTTCCCCATAGGCCGGTAACTCCGTTCTAAATTTATTTTGTTTCATTTTGTTTCTTATATACAGTTGCGAAAGAAATCAAGGATTAGAGACAATTTTTATAACATTTTTGTCTCTTTCTTTATTTCTCATACAAAGATTTCTCTCAACAATATAAAAATATACATAGGAAAAAGGACCAAAATCATAATTAGCGCTAGTGTGTATCTTCATCAATCATCATGCACAATATCTGGAGCTTGATATCAGGCTCCAGACTGATTTCCAATATGAGCTTGATAAACTTCAAATATCAGAAATAGATCAAACTATAACAAAAGAGTAGAATTTTTCATTGATACAAGGTGAAGGATGCTTGACTCGGTTCATAGCCTAGAGCCCTGGACTTAAAACTTTTGATTTCTGGCTACAGCCATGTTCCAAAAAAAAAAAAAACAAACAAACAAACAAATAAAAAATAACAACAACAACTTTTGATTTAAGGTTTCCTCCCGAGTACTTTCATAACAGATGGTAATGCAGCCAGAATATTCCATCAGCCTAAGTTAGAGCTGTTTTCCCTTAAACTGGGTAACACGATGATCACCGAGCAAAAGAAAGTTAGTTCACATCTCATAGAAGTAAAGATTATATACGAAGAGAAGAACTTCAACAGGAGTTGTTCCAACTGGATCACTATGGGATACCATGCCTATTTGTAGCACCAATCTCGCAATCTATTGTCTTCATGAGCAAGCTGGTTTGGTGCAATGGCATATGTATGTACTGTAGTTTTTTTAAACTTTTACCTAAACAAATTAGATTTTGAGTGAACTCAATGATACATTTGTAGAAGAGAGTGATCTTAATACTTGTGAGTGCTAATTTGAACGAGTATTGTTCGCTTCCTGTTGAACTTTTCCACTAGATTTTCAAGGTATATCAACCTTAATAATCTATATATTTTTCTTGAAAGTGCATATAACTCTATACCCTTTTATACCAAAGAAAGAAAGGTTAACCATCAATTTATCGTAACACTCTGTTAATACAAGTGCAAATCCATGAACTCTTTGTACAATTAAGAAGTTTTGGTGTAGTCCCGAGTCTTTAATATGTTATTTGAGCAACTCAGGTTCAAGTTCGACTCTGTCCTCTTTATTTATTTGCAGAATTAAAAAACAAATTGTTATAAAGTCTATGGCCCGGTCATTCTTGTGTCTAGTAATAATGATATAAAAAAATAGCAGACTAAAGGATCATAAGGATCATATTAGCAGGTGCGGTGTGGTACACTAGCAAACTTTTTCGCTGATAGGTATGAGATAGAGTTTTAATTCCGCTTGCACAAAAAAGATCTCCAATTAATATATACTTGGAGTAAGGTCTAAGTGTGACTGTGAGTGTGCAACTCACGGATCTGAAACATTATCTGCAAGAAACAATATCACATATTCCGATATTCCTCTGCAGATGACCAATGGCCAGGCCTGGGACCGTCCAGCAGGGAAAAAAAGAAAGAAAAAAAAAAGACAAATGCTTCGTTCACTACCAATTCCATTAGTATTCTCTTAATCTTACTATCTTATAATGGGAGAGGTGAGCTACAGTAACTTTGTCACAATGTATGTCTACCAACCCGTGCAAAACACATACTTTACTGTAGCAGCACTGTAGCAGCAGCTTCTATAAAGCTGCTGTACTGTACTTTTTCCATTTAATTTTTTTTTTAATTGAATAAATTATTCAAACTTACAACGCACCTACAACTCCAAACTTATTTCTTGCACGTGAAACACATGTAAATCAAATGTTTTCCCATCAAAATTCTTTTTTAAAATTACGTTTGCCCTTTTAACTCCAATTTTTTTTATAAAAAAATTATTACACATGCTAATTACTACCAACTTACATGTATTCCAAGTTAAACTCCGATCCTTTACCAAAACGTGCAACGCACATGAAAAGTACTAATTATTATATGTGGCCCACTAAAGTTTCTTCACTTGCTCTCTCTTCTACCACCTATTACTAGAGTGCGTCACTAAAGAAAAATATATACAAATTATTATAAAAAGGAAAAAAAAAAAGTAGGCAAGATTCTTTCAACATGCGCACACCAAAAAGTCAAAATTAAAAAAAAAACTAAAAAGTAGAAACAATTGACCGACCTGTAAATAGTTGACCCCAGTCCATCACGTGGCCCTCACGTGCCGGCGCCTTAGCAAACATCCGGATCCGATCAAAGAAATACAGAGCCGAGAAGAAAGACGCCGACATAGTAAAAAGCGAGTACACCGGAATATTCCTCCGATTCCCCACCGCTACCGTCCACGGCAAATACGTGTCTGCGACAATCGCCTCCACCTTTGGCTCAATCCCATCCATTAACCTCTCGAACGGCTCCTCCATCTTCGTAGACACCGCATTCAGAAACCCTATGAAGTCGTTGGCGCGCCCGTGTTCGGAGGGGATGACGTTGGGGATGGTGACGAAGCGGAGGTTGGATGGAGACGGCGGTAGACCGCCGGAGTTTAGCAGGCCGAGCCACTCTTCGGTGACGACGACGGAGATGAGGAGCTCTGGCGATTTAGAGAGGAGGAGGCGGCAGAGGTTTAGCATGGGGTTTACGTGGCCGCGGCCTGGGTAGGGGACGGCTGCCACGTGGCGGGATCTGAACGGATTGGTGGAGGCCATTGGACGGCGGGGATTGTCGTGTTAGGAGGTTGATTGTTTTGGAGTTTCCCTTTGTTCTGCTTTTTCTTGGGAGGGGCACTGAACAACAGTGGTACTGTATGTGGTAGTGATGAAGTAGAACACGCTACTTTGTGTTAGGAGTAGACCTGGCAAACGGGCCGGGTCGGGTACTCATGGGTACGGGTTGCTTGACCCACGGGTCCAACGGGCCAGGTCGAAAAATAACCGTAACTTTTTTTAAAGGTTTTTTTCCAACCCGGACCCGGCCCACGGGTACCCACAAGTACCCATGGGTACCCGTCAATATTTCATTGTTTATTTTGAGTTTGTTTTGGGGTTTTTTAAAAAAAATTAAAAATTTATTTTAATTGAATAATTGATTAAAAACATTAGCAACATGCTATCATTTTTTTAAAAAATTGAAAATATAAAATTGAATAACTGAAACAACAACAAACGTAATCAGGAATCAAGAACGATAATTTAATAAGCTTGTTGTTTGTTGTTTTTTATGCTTCTTGTTCAAATAAATATATGTATCAACATTCAAAATCCAACTAGCATTTCAATTTATCATTTCATCAACAAAGACAAAAGAGTAATAATTTGTCCAATCATGAAAAGAAAGAGCAATTATTTTTCAAAGTATACAGACATAATTGAGTCTAAACAAAATTTAAATATCATCAAAAATACAATTGCAAAATCAAAACAATGAAACCTTATGACAAGTTTCTAAAGTCTTGAAATTAATTACATTAAAAACAATGAAACCAAATAAAATTCAAACTCAACACACTCAAATAAATTACAACTCAAGTTGATGAGTATTTAATTTAATTTAATTTATTTAAATACATGGGTACCCACGGGTACCCGTGGGTATAACCGACTCGACCCGCGGGTTCACGGGCCGGGTAAAAAAGTAACCGCTCAATTTTTTTCAAAAATTTCCTTACCCGTACCCGGCCCGTACGGGTACACCCGCGGGTACCCACGGGTCGCGGGTCAAGATTGCCAGGTCTAGTTAGGAGCGTCCCCAATGGAATCTCATCCTGTTTGTAATTTTTTTTTTACACAAAATAATTTTTTTAATGCAAAAATATAATACAGATATTTAAAAAATAATAATACAATTACTTAGATTTAGATAATACATTAAAAAAATTAATATACTTAAATTTTGGGGTTTTAAAAAAAAATCCACAACAATATTTTTTAGTGCAAAAAAAATAATGTAAATAATTTAATACAAATAATCCATCAATGCATACAAATATTTATGCATTTTAGTTTCTTTAATATAATTAATTGATCTATATTATTATTTTAAAACTTAGAATGAATCTAGAAGATACCCAAAACGGATATCATTTTGAAGATCTTCGTAAAAATTTAATAATGGTATAATTATTATTTATAATAGCTAACTTAAAAGTCAAAAATAAAACAAATAACAAAATAAATAATAAAATAAATAAATAAATTTAATAATGGAAGTTAAAATAAAAGTAAAACAAATAACAAATAACAAATAACAAAATAAATAATAAAATATATAATTTGTTTATAAAAATGGCGGCGTGTAACACCCTAGATTTTTAAATAATATTTTTTAGATTAATAAATGAATTAAAGTGATTTTTGGTGATTTAATAAATATTTTTTCTGAGATTTATCTTTTTGCACGTGCAAAACACGTGTAAATATTTTTTTGAGAAACTCAAAGTTAGAAATTATTTTGGTTAAACCTAATATTTATTAGTATGTATTATTTATGAATTTTCAGGATTTTTTTGAAATTTATTTGGCATATTTGCAAATATTACAAAAAGAGGGGCTTTTGTGCAAAATTGCCACTTGGAGTAAAAACTCCGGATTTTAGGTTTTCTGGACTGAGCATGATGGCTAGCCAACTCAGAAGTAAAGATTTTAATTTTTGTTATAATAGATTTGGTTTATTTCGCAAATTTGTTAAAGAATGATCTTTTTGCAAAATTGCCACTTAGAGACCAAAATTACAAAATTTATTTTTGCTGATTAGATATGGATGCCGGCCAGATCTAGAGAGTTACTTTTGATTTTAATCCCAATTAAATTGGTTAATCTAATTACCTAGTATGAAGGATTTATATATGTAAAGATATATTCTCAAGGAATATTTTGCAAAATCTTCTCAAAACCCTAATACTCCAGATTTCAGCCTACATTATAGTTGCTACAGTTGTCCCCCTCCTCTGCAAAGACAAAAGAATATTTTACTATTGATTTTCTTGGAGTTTCGAAGCGATGTTCTTGGATTTTTGCGAAATGATGAGTTTTTTTTTATTCTTTATTATTTCGGTTGATTCTTCAATAAGGTGAGTGACATATGTTTATTTTCTTGTTGTTCTATGCATATTATATATAATGATTTGTCTAGTATAATGCATGATAGCTGATTGTATGATGATATAATGAAATAATGGTAGATAAATAAATGAATAAAAGTAGAACTTTTCATGAATGGATGAATAAAATTTCCATATAGATGACTTGAGATTGTTAAGAATTTAATATAACTCATGGGTGTGCTATTCATTTGCTGATTTGATGATATATAATGGATTTTCAGATTTAAAATGCATAAAAGTAAATAAAGTTGGATCTTTACTGTGTGCGAATGCATACTTCCTGTTGTGGTTGTTTTATTTGGAAGGAACTTGACAAAAATTGTTGTAGATGCATTTAATCATGGGATAATGGATCTAATTAGTTGTCCATATGTTTAAATTGATTGGTAAGAGAGTTTTGAATCAAAAAGATCAAGTTTTGAAGGGTGAAAAGGAGTTTTGATGTTTCGGGTCTGATGGTGTGCAGGTCGAAGTGGATTTTGTGTTTTTTGTGAAGTTTTCAATTGGATTTTGATTTAAATTGATACTAAGATTGAAATAGAAAAAATACCACTCATACACAGTGATTCTTGATGTTTTAACGGATGTATATGCACCCACACACATATATATATACTTACATTTTCCTGATTTGAAGAAGTTTTTTGGTTGAAAATTGCTCTTTTATGGATTGGATGAGAGTTTGATTTTATTTATGAACTCCAGTATGTTAGACAAGTTGTATTTGATCATCTCAGGATTTTTTGTTTTACAAATTCATGCTTTTAAAGATTATAACTATATGCCAGTTGAAAAAGTGCAAGAATATTAAAGCTGCGTTTTTTAAAATGTCGGTCGACCGCACGAAATTTACACATAAAATGTCGGTCAACTGTCAGTTCTTGGGTTTTGAAATTTTAGCATGACAGTCGACCGTTGCTGTTTGAACTGTTTTGACAGTCAACCGTCAGCTGCTGTGCTGATTGCTTTTGTTGAATTTCTTGTTGATTTCTTGAAATATTATTTCTTCGAACTTAGGGTCTATTGATCTACTGTTTTAAATGAAGCTTTTGCTACAGATTACTGTATTTTACAGAGAGTTATAATTTGATTTTAATAGACTTTAATTTGTGTTTCTACGACTCTAAAAAGGTGAAATATATATGGCTTTCAAAGGAGTTATTGTTTTGGTGATTTTTCTGTGACTTCAAGATGTGAAGCTCAGTTGTTTAAGAGATTTAATCTCAGAATTTACTTTTGGAAATTGTGAGTATTTGGATAAATTGGATTTGTTTGATTTAAAGAAGTTTTCTTGATATAAATAATTTAGTGATGGAATTAAGAGTTTTTAATGAAAGGTTTTGTGTTGATATTCGATTTGTGAATCTCTAGAAGTTGAGTGGAATTCCTGTAAACCGGCAGATGAGATTTTGTAGATTTTGACTAGTTGGGTCTTGGGGTTGTTTTGTTGGAATTAAGTTAGGTATGGTACACCAACTCTAGAGTGGGTGAAATTATGTTTTAATTAATAATAATCAACCTAAGGATTGGCACTAGCAGAGATATGATAGAACTTGGGAAACGTAAGTATATGTTATGTTGTTAGTCCGATGGATGCATTCCAGGACTGTGTGTTGTTGTGTCCCGAGAGGACAGTTGGTATGTTCGCGTGTCGAGGGTCGGCAGGCCTATTCACGGAACATACGGTGCATTCTCGTGTTGAGGGTCGGCAGGCCTATTCATGGTATGTACTGTGTATCTGCACGTCGATGATCAGTAGGCCTATTCGTGGGGTACACGGCAGGTAGGTGATTCTCCGGTTTTTGAGCTATGCTTACATGATTCTTGCGTATCGGGGGTGGTTAGGCTTATTCACGGAGTACTCTAGATTTTGTTTCTATCACCGTAGTAGGATTGGTTGCATAACGAGGGATTTTACCCTATAAAGTGGAGAACGATAAGGGCTTGCAGCGGACCTATTAGTATGGAATGCATAGAATCTGGCAAGTATACATTAGAGAATCATCATACTGCATTTGTGTTTTCTTGACTTGTACTATGCATGATGTTTTCTTGTTTTCCTACACTTGACACTTAGCTTAGTTTCACTTAATGTTTTATGCTTTATTTATCGTTATTTCATTTTTCGTTTGTTACTACTATGGGTACGTGTTGATTATGAATTTATTCTTTACGCCTCATTTATATTGTATTTCTTTTTATGTCACTCATACCGTTATGGCTGACCCCTGTAGTTTTAGGGGTTAGGGTTGTCTCTAGCCTCATGTTTTACAGGTAGGTACATATAGCTTAGGATTTGGATGCATGTGGTAGAATGATAATGTGGCTTATGCAAATTGTGAAAGAATGTGTTGTAAAAGAAAGAATTGTAATTCGAGGTGTTTAATTTTTTGCTATGCTATGTAAAAATTTGATGTAATAAAAGTTGAAAAATTATCTGTGTTTGGCTATGTTTACTATTATATTGAGGTAGATGCTGATAATTGTGCCACATATTACTGAGTTTATTATATTAGAAATTCGGGGCGCTATAGGGGGGCATTGGATGCAGTGTAAAATGAAACTGCATATTTGCAGTTCCATTTCGCCAGTCACCAAAAAAATGGAGGTGGGGCTCGTAAATAGGGTTTCGGTTGGCGGATGAGTTTTGTGAAGTTTGCCGATCCATCCCCATTTAGGGAATGGTTGGCCTTGCTCTTATGGTTACCGACCAACAAGTTTAGTGATAGTCAGGATATATAATGACCAAGGAAAAACATTGGGCAGAGAGATTGTATGGCACGATGCAATAGCCTTTAGATTGCCTGAAAAACTATGCCCCGATTTCTTGAGGGTTGTGAGGCTGAGGAAATTCGAAGACATTGATTTCCTTTTGAGCGTAGGATTCATCTAAGGTACGAATCGCATGATGGAAAGTGCAATTTAAGAGAAGGAAAAATGTCTTAAAAATAGCAGAACAATTATCATTATTTTAACCGACTTTAATAGGGTGTTTATTTAGCTGTAGGAATACTATAGCAAAAAGAAATCCAAAGAAGTGTATTGTTCACATATTTGTTTAGCTGTTTTTTTGGATGGATTTAGATTTATACCATAGCGTTACTGTAGCTAAGGTAACGACATTTGAAATCCAAAAAAAAACCCCAGAACTCTGTGGAAAAAACCAAATTGGATCCAAAATTGATGGGTTAGTTGAGCTTATCCATGCGGTTATGCACTCTTTCAATAGGAATCCATTTTCTGAAAGATCCTCGCTTTCGTGCTTTGGAGAGTCGTCTGAGATCCTTTTGATGACCTATATTGTGTTGAAGGGATATCTATATGATCCGATCGATTGCGTAAGGCCCGCGGTAGCAACGAAATCGGGGAAAGTATACATAAAAGACAGTTCTTTTCTATTGGAATTCTATTTATATTAGTATTTTAGTATTAATTAGCGATCCCGGCTCGATGGAGTCCCGTTTTCAACCCATGAGTCCGAAGCTTACTTCGTAACTCCCGGAACTTCATCGTAGTGGCTCCGTTGCATGCCTAATTTCATAGGGAACCTCAAAGTGGCTCTATTTCATTATATTCCATCTATATCCTAATTCCATTTATTTAATATCCAAGCTTTTTTATCATTCTGGCATCGAGCTATTTTTCCGCAGGACCTCCCCTGCAGTATCGTCACCGCAGTAGAGTTTAACCACCAAGTTCGGGATGGATTGGTATGGTTCCTCTATGCCTATGATACATTCTGGGAAATGAAACTTCCATTGAAGAGAAGAAAATGAAACATTTTCATAAATATTCTCTTAGAATCGAGAATGAAGTTTTCATTCTGTACATGCCAGATCATGAATAGCCTCATCTATCCATCCTCCTGAGGAGAAGTTTGGTTTCAAGCTCTGATTCGGGTAGGAGGAGTACGCCAAGCTAATGTGCCTTGGATGATCCATATCTCCGGGTCAGGCGTTGATGAGCACATTGAACTATCCATGTGGCTGAGAGCCCTCACAGCCCAGGCACAACGACACAATTATCAGGGGCGTGCTCTACCACTGTGCTAATAGCCCTTCTTGCGAGCCTCCCATTGGGAGGCCCATTATGCCAAAAGTGAAAGAAACCCCATCCCCCCCTTTCCCTTTTGCGCCCCATATCCTTCCCGTGTGGCGTGTCAGGACCTACGGGCCAAGGGATAGGTTGTAGTGCCCCGGATCCCTATTATCAGACATCCGTGACACAACTAGAATCTTTGCCTTCAAATGCATCTCAACACGGTAAATAACACAGAAATTTAAACACTTTTATTGCCATCAGAGTTATTACATCAATAATTACAAATATCAATTTGTCCTTGAATAAGGAATACAAATTACATAACTTATTACAACTGATTACAAAGAATATTCAGACTCCTCTTGCGAAGCTGTCAGCGGTCTTCCAGATCGGCAATCGATTGGTCATTGCCGAAACTCCGCTGAGTGGTCTATCTACCTCCTTGGGACTTGCCCCTCGGCTTGAGCCTTCTGCTGCGTGACTCTGATATTTCTGCACCAGTCCGAAGGGAAGGCATGCACACTGCCACCCTACTTGGATGCCCTGCTGGTCTGGCTCTCCTGCCCTCTCGATCCGGTATCCAGTACCAAATTAAGTGGGCACGTCAGTAATTCTACTAACGCAATGCTGATAAGAAAACAACGATTCTCCAACTATCACACTCACAATTCATTTTGAATGGAAAATAAACGTGTATCCTAATTTCCTAGTGTTCATGTATGCCATGACCTGAAGTCTATACAAACACAGAGTACAGAACAGATGCACTTAATCTAATGTCAGCAAGACTCTGGACACACATGCATCTCATACTACATATGTCCCAGATCAAGCCATTTCTCCAGTTTCAGGGATTTGAACCCTCGCTATGCAATGCATTCTAATTCGGTCCACTTCCTGTTCTTGATAGTATGACATGGTTGAGGAGGTATAAATAAAAGAAATAATTCGGGGTGCTACCCCGTTGTCACCAATAATTGTTGCATCGGACCCTTCTCGAAAGCTGTGCCGAACTTACAGATATGCAGCAGCATATCCATTGCGCAGAAGATCCATTATGATTCGTTCGTGTCCACATGCATAGAACATGACGGCCTTGAAGGTTTAAAACCCCCTATCCGCCAGTAAATCGACATCCCGTTCTTACCATGGTACTTCAGGAATCAACAGTGCAAGATGTAACGCCCCGAGCCCGGCTCAGCTGCGCACGTAGCTACACGTGCGCACATACGAAATAATGGACAGAAAACTCTAGTCACGGCCACCACAGGCACCATCAAAAGGTGGGTTAACCCTTAGGTGCCTTTATCATTTGGTTTCCTATATATATACTCACTTTCTTTCCATCCCACATCCAATATGGGATTTCATTCCCTTGCCAACTCACGTTGAAAGTCAAACACCATGCATGCAAGCTTCATTTTCCATCATTCAATTAATGCCTATGCCCCATAGTAGATCCTATAGGCCACCATCATTAATCTTTTCCAATCAAGCCATATAGGATCCCCTATAGGCCACAACCAACCAACCAACTCTCTTTATCATTTATATATATATATATATATATATATATATATATATATATATATATATATATATATATATTTCTATATAATATTATATATATCCCCGTTTAAGTACGGGGTGTTGCACACACCCCTTCTTAAGAACTCAGCATCCTCGCTGAGCCCGGAACTCGCAACTTGATCCAGGATCCCTTTCTAACCGTTGTGGAGAGGATTACCCTGATTCTTCTAGTTGTACAGTCCCCTATCCGGGCGACCTGTCCCAACCTAGCTTCCTCTCAGGCGTACATCTTGCACACACTCGGTATCGAAAGTCGGCTCTAATACCATTTGTAACGCCCCGAGCCAGGCTCAGCTGCGCACGTGGCTACACGTGCGCACACACGAAAGAACGGACAGAAAACTCTAGCCACGCCCGCCACAGGCACCATCAAAAGGTGGGTTAACCCTTAGGTGCCTTTATCATTTGGTTTCCTATATATATACTCACTTTCCTTCCATCCCACATCCGATATGGGATTTCATTCCCTTGCCAACTCACGTTGAAAGTCAAACACCATGCATGCAAGCTTCATTTTCCATCATTCAATTAATGCCTATGCCCCATAGTAGATCCTATAGGCCACCATCATTAATCTTTTCCAATCAAGCCATATAGGATCCCTTATAGGCCACAACCAACCAACCAACTCTCTTTATCATTTATATATATATATATATATATATATATATATATATATATATATTATATTTCTATATATATTATATTTCTATATAATATTATATATATACCCGCTTAAGTACGGGGTGTTACACAAGATACGCACGGCAGCACGTATCCCTAATGACACGAAGAGATAACCTCATAGTATCACCACCTAGTGCTAACTCTCAGAGCGAGTTGGATTATAGGGAATCACCCCTAACACCAATTCAGTCTTTGAGCAAAATAAAGGAAAACCTAATCAATACAGTTTACTGAAAATAAGTTGTTACCCAAATCACACTCGGTGTCGATCAACAATATCGAGCCTGTCCGGTCTGTCAAAAACAATAATTATCACGGGAATCACATCCACTGATTCCCAATACCTTCACTGGTCAGCGGCCAAATAATCGCAGCCCGTGACCCTCAGTGAGTAGTCCAACGCGCCCCAAGGATGCAATATTATTCAAAAGAAGGTAGGCACACACATACCATCAATTCTTGACCATTGACCGACTCAGGCATCGACACACCAAACACAAACTGACCAGAGCTATATCCCAACTCACTCATGTCCACCATGAGTACTAAGCACAGGAACTTGTCTAAGTTCCAAATGAAATACTAAAAACATCATTAAAAACCCGATAGCTCATGATCACCACACTGCGGTATGCAGAGGGTTCCTCATCAATTGTCCGATGAAATGGTTCAAGAAATAGCAGTAGCTGTGACCCAAGCTACACTCATCGGAATCCAACACAATCAGAATTTCTAGAAGGGTAGGGAGATCCACTGCAATCCCCTAGTGGACGACTCCCTCAAATTCCCTCAAATTCTTTAAAGAACTCAAGTCCCTGAGCTAACTTAAGCTAGAAGTCAAACTAAACAACATGTTGCTAAACTTGCAACGTTCATAACTTTCAGCACACAAGTCGGAATTGCTTGATGCTACCCATTCGGAAAAGCTAAGACCCTAGTCTACAACTATTCAGTTAACCATTTTCTCAAATTCAATCATCTGGGCACCATATAAACCTCATACAATTCCAGTTGTACGTTCCTTCATGCACTCGTTGCACCTTTCTGATATCATAAAAGTTTGCCCACTCATCGAAATTACTCGATTCTGGGTTCTATAAAAAGGTGGGAGTGTCTACTACAACTTCCTAGTTGAACACTTCCTCAGATTTAATCATTACAGTCCTCAAAAACACCAAATTTCATCAGGTATACAAACAGAGGAAAAAATGATTCTTCAATAAACAGGGCATCGACTAGACTGGATCTGCTCTAGTCTTTGAAAAATCATAACTCTCAAACTACAAACTGGAATTACAAAATTCCAGTTGGGTTAGAAAGCTAAGACTTCCTACCACGACTCTCTAGTTGGTCAATTTTCCAAATTCTTAACAAATTATTCCAAAATTTCCCATCTTCGTAGACTAATCAAATTGTACTCAGCTGAACCTAGTTCACTTTGAAATTCGATAATAAATCAATCTTAAGTCTGATGCTCTTGAAATTTGAGAATCTTAATCCCCACATATACCATTCGATTGTGTCCAAAATTCAAATTCAGATTCATATCACACAATGAGTTATGACTCCTCAAACAATGCACAAAAATTGCAGCTGCTCTTCAACAGGGTATTTACTACCCTTCACTAATTATTTTAGAAACCCCATCAAATCACCTCTAAAAATTCTAAAATTTGAGAATTATCAAATAGACTCATACCATAAGCTACTCCCAAATTTTCATAGCAATATCATAATTACACACGTAATTATGCACATAGGAATTTCAGTCCTTAAGCAGAATTCTGCAGCTCTGTCTCTTTAGACCAGCGAGGTTTGGGGAATTTTTTGAGGTATCGAACCATTTTAGAAAAGGTTAAAAATTGAGATTTTGGTAGTAGACATATACATAAGCTTCCACAAAAAATTTCAGCTAGAAATACCTAGCCAATAATTAATTACGATTTTTCGAAGTTATGACAGATTTTTCAAGCTGCTGTTTCTGCAGTTAACTAGCTGTCCGAAATTTGGAAACTTGTTTGGCCTGTTTGATGTCTTCTAAATATTAAAAAAAAAATCATGTAGGTCCTAGATACATAGAAAAACATTCTCCCAAAAAATTGGGCTCAATATTATTAACCGTTCATGAGATAAAAATTCCCAACTATGCATCAAGAATATAGTCCTTAAACCAATCTTGAAGAGAAATTATTCTACCATGGAACTTCATCTCTTCTTAGCATGCTCATCATTCATAAATGGCCAAAAACAAGTTTTTCTTCGTTATTCTTACATGCAAATTATCACACATAAATAAAAACTAAATTTTTAAGTGTTTAAAGAAATCACCCACATGAAATTTTTGCAAGAGAATCTCCTTGCTCCTAGCCTCTCCTCCTTTGCAATTCTTCTTCTTCTCCCAAACTCCAAGAATCCACAAGCAATTCAAAAACCCTCTTCTTTCCTTCTTTTCTTATCTCAAGAATAAAATTGTGGAAGAAGATGGAGAGTAGAAGAAGTAGAAGAAGATGGAGATGGAAGTTTCTTAGGTGAAAATTTGAGATGGAGATGGGGGATGGAGGTCGGCCATGGAGATTTGGGTTTCCCCCCTTTTTTGGCAGCCGAAATTGAAGTGGAAGGAAGAGAGAGAGAGGTCGGTGGAGAATGGGGGAAGAGAAAGGAAGTGGGGGATTTTATTTGATTTGGTGTAAGTCTCTCGCACACCCCTACAATATATATACACACACACACACACACACACACACACACACACACACACACACACACACACACTAGTTGAAATTTACCGTGCACCAAGTGCACGTGACTTAGTGCACACAAATATTGAAACTTTATACTATTTTAAATACTAAAACTGTTAGTTCATTCAAATTCAAATTTTTTAGCTTATTTATTATTAAAAACTTTAATGTGTAAAATAAGTCAATATACCATCCAAGCAAAACCATCAATCTCAAAACAAGCTTATAATGTAAAAACTATAAAAAGATAATCAAATAACCTTCTTAATTATCATATTTTAGGATATATAAAGTGCTGTGGATTTTAGTTCAGATTTATCTAAGGCAACAAAAACAAATATTTTCTTAAAGGTAATAGAATTGTATAATGTTTGAATATATATATATATATATATATATATATATATATATATATATATATATATATATATATATATATCAGAAAATACACGTAAAAAAGTTGACAGAAACATTTTTTTTTCTTCTTTCAATCAATTAAAAACTATTAGTTCATTCAAATTCAAATTTTTTATTTTACTTAAAAAAATAAAAACTTCAATGTGTAAAATAAACACAAATTCAAATTTCTTCAGTTTTATTTAGACTAATATAAATAGAATTACATCTGCATTATGCATATATTAATCAGTATTACTGAGAAATAACCACATTCGCAAAAAGAAACATATATTTCTTATCACTATCATGACTCTTACCTTCTCGTGATACTTTAAAATCCATATCTATATAATAAAAACACAATGCAATTCAAAAAAAAAACTATCTATATAATACAACTATTTTTTTGCTGAATGGGATATAAGCATTTTGTAGTCTGTAAATGCACTGATCATACATTATTATTGATGAACATGTTTCTATTTTCTGTGTTAAACTTGTTTGTTAAATTTCTTTGTGAAAGTTATATTGCTGGTCATTAGTTTTAGTAAAACTTCATTGCCATTTAAGTCTGATCTTCTTTCCTCCAGTTTGTTGATTATAACCTCATATAAGTCCACCAAAATGAGACTATTACTTGGCTCTTTCAGCCAGGTGGTTTTGAAGTATTAGGGATTTGAAAAACTACATGAAGTCTGTGAGGATCAAATTGCTCATCAATATGATCAAATTTCTCCACACAGAATTTCCTAAACACCTGCAAACAAGGATACCTTGTAAGCTTCTCAGTGATGTAATAAACAAAGCAAATAAAGTTTCGACAGATAGCACCAGTGGGTAAAAGTATATTGCCAAATATATACGGTCACGCATGTATAATTTACAATTACATGTCCATGTAACTATGTAATGTAGCAAGTAAATTTAAATACAACAAGGACTGATAAGCCATGAAATATCCTGATTTATTTCAATATTACATAACAATGAAAATATTAGACAGACAAAGAAGCTAATTAAAGAATATATACCATGAGAATCTTGCTTAGCTGTGAACTCCCATAAGCATTACAAAGTCAGCTTGATGTTAGAGGTAGGATCTGAAGTGCAAAAAAGTAGTTAAAAATATAATATTTGGCCTTATGGTTAGTGAATGTAAGAAGTATCCAAAAAAATAAATTAATATCAATCTTTTAGAAAGTAAGAAGTATCCAAAAAGAATTTGACTCTGACCACTAAATAGAAAGGACAATTTAAGATTAAGAGTAATTTATTTGCAAAATTCAGTACTGTATTGAAGTAGTTCATTAAAGGCTCAAAAATCATTATCAGCCCTTGTTAGGGTTTGATTTGTTAGGGTTTGAGAAGATGAAGGAGAGAAGAGAAAAAGAAGACAGTCGGCCTTTTGGAAGAGCACAACATGTTGATTGGTTATTTCATTTGATTCATAGCTTACATATATGAAGATACAAAGCCCAATGGGCCCAAAAACAATTTGGGTCATAACATAACAATCTCCACCTTGAATCAAATTGCATCTAAAACAAACTAAAACATAAAGCAAATGCATAAAGCAAACATAACCTAAACAAAGGTAAACATAAAGATATACTAGCAACATGCTAGAAACAAAACTAGCTCAAACTAGCTAGAAACAAACCGCCATCAAACTTGAACAAAGCTTGAACTTTGCAATTGGAAGAGGCTTTGTGAGCATATTGGCCGGATTCGATTTGGTACCAATCTTCTTCACGGCAACCTTGCCTTCCGAGATCACATCTCGAACAAAATAGTTTCGAATGTCAATGTGCTTCGTCTTCTCATGGTGCATGCGGTCCTTGGCCAAATGAATCGTGCTTTGGTTGTCACAAAATACCATAATAGGGAAGACATCTCACCAACAAACGCCTTGAGCCAAATAGCCTCCTTAATAGTCTCAGTAATTGCCATATATTCGGCCTTGGTACTTGAGAGTGCAATGGTGGCTTGAAGTGTAGACTTCCAACTAATTGCACAATCTCCAAGGGTAAAAACATAACTCGTCAAAGAATGCCTCTTGTCCAAATCACCCGCAAAATCCGCATCTACAAAACCCGTTAGTTTCTTGCCATTGCCAAACTCCAAACGAGCATCAATAGTACCTCTCAAATAGCGGAAGATCCACTTCACCGCTTTCCAATGCCCTTTTCTCGACAAGAGAGATATCTACTTACCACACTAACGACTTGAACAATGTTGGGTCGAGTACACACCATCAAGTACATGAGACTCCCGACCCACTCGAATATGGAACCTTTTCCATATATTTCTTCTCATCATCGAATTTTGGGCTTAAAGCGGCCGAAAGCTTGAAATGCACCAAAGAGGTGTTGAAACAACTTTCGCTTTTTCCATGCCAAAACGGCGTAGCACTTTCTCGGCAAAACTCTTTTGTGAAAGAAATAACTTTCTTTTGGACATATCCCTTGTGATCTCCATCTCGAGAATCCTTTTGGCGGCCCCCAAATCTTTCATCTCAAATGCCGAACATAGTTGCTCTTTCAACCTCCTAACTTCTTTCAAGTTTGAGGATGCAATCAACATGTCATCCACATAAAGCAACAAGTAAATGAAATCCCCACCATCCAACTTCTTAAAATAAACACAACTATCATAATTGGAACGATGGAAATTAATACTCACCATGAATGAGTCGAACTTCTTATACCATTGCCGCGATGATTGCTTAAAGCCATAAAGGGACTTCTTCAAAAGACACACACGGTCCTTCTTTCCTGCAACCTCAAAACCCTCCGGTTGGCTCATGTAAATTTGCTCCTCCAAATCACCATGCAAGAAGGCAGTTTTCACATCCATTTGCTCCAATTCCAAATCTTTCATTGCCACCAAAGAGAGCAAAAATCGAATGAAGGTGTGCTTAACTACGGGAGAGAACACATCATTGAAGTCCACACCTTGGACTTGACTATTGTAATACCCCGTATTTCTGAAATATATACAATAATAAATGAATTTGGGGGTTTGTCCTATAGATTATTCTATTGGAAGGATTGTATGGAAAATTGGTTAAAGGTGGGGGCCCACCGGTTTAGGAAGAAAAGAACAGCACACATGTGCTGTTGGAAATTTGTGAGGGTGATGATGATGTCACCGGATTTTTGGGGGGGCCCCAGTTTGGAAGGATTTAAAACGGATTGGATTGGAAATGGTTAATATTGAGATTTGAATACAAAAAAGGGATTTGTGAAAGGATTTGAGAATAATAGTCCCACATGGGAAATATACAAAAATAGTTTGAGTATAAATATAATTGCCAGGATCAAGAGTCACCTAATTGGTTAACCACCTTTTGGGAGGCAGCCTGTGGTGGGCAGTTGTACTACATAGTATCTAATTTGTCTTCTAAAAATATTAAAATTGTCTGAGTATTGGGGCAGGGCGTTACAGATGGTATCAGAGCTGACTTTCGACACCGGGTGTAGAAGAGGGATTCAGTATGATCTGTGGTATTGAGAGTCATTGATCTCCGGAGTCGGGTATATTCTGCGGTATTGAGAGTCACTGATAGTGATTGATAGCCGGGTATCCGATCTGCGGTGTTGAGAGTGATTGATCTCCGGGATCGAGGACGACGCTACATCGGCTAGAAAGGCAGATCCTACACTAGATATGTGCCCCATACTCAGCGAGGACGCTGATTTCTAAGATGGGGTGTATGTAATACCCCGTATTTCTGAAATATATATATAATAAATGAATTTGGGGGGTTGTCCTATAGATTATTCTATGGAAAGGATTGTATGGAAAATTGGTTAAAGGTGGGGGCCCACCGGTTTAGGAAGAAAAGAACAGCACGCATGTGCTGTTGGAAATTTGTGAGGGTGATGATGATGTCACCGGATTTGTGGGGGAGCCCCAGTTTGGAAGGATTTAAAACGGATTGGATTGGAAATGGTTAATATTGAGATTTGAATACAAAAACGGGATTTGTGAAAGGATTTGAGAATAATAGTCCCACATGGGAAATATACAAAAATAGTTTGAGTATAAATATAATTGCCAAGGATCAAGAGTCACCTAATTGGCTAACCACCTTTTGAGAGGCAGCCTGTGGTGGACAGTTGTACTACATAGTATCTAATTTGTCTTCTAAAAATATTAAAATTGTCTGAGTATTGGGGCGGGGCGTTACAAATGGTATCAGAGCCGACTTTCGACACCTGGTGTAGAAGAGGGCCTCAGTATGATCTGCGGTATTGAGAGTCATTGATCTCCGAGGTCGGGTATATTCTGCGGTATTGAGAGTCATGGATAGTGATTGATAGCCGGGTATTCGATCTGCAGTATTGAGAGTGATTGATCTCCGGGATCGAGGACGACGCTACATCGGCTAGAAAGGCGGATCCTACACTAGATGTGTGCCCCGTACTCAGCGAGGACGCTGATTTCTAAGATTGGGTGTATGTAATACCTCGTATTTCTGAAATATATATATAATAAATGAATTTGGGGGGTTGTCCTATAGATTATTCTATGGGAAGGATTGTATGGAAAATTGGTTAAAGGTGGAGGCCCACCGGTTTGGTAAGAAAAGAACAGCACGCATGTGTTGTTGGAAATTTGTGAGGGTGATGATGATGTCACCGGATTTGTGGGGGAGCCCCAGTTTGGAAGGATTTAAAACGGATTGGATTGGAAATGGTTAATATTGAGATTTGAATACAAAAACGGGATTTGTGAAAGGATTTGAGAATAATAGTCCCACATGGGAAATATACAAAAATAGTTTGAGTATAAATATAATTGCCAAGGATCAAGAGTCACCTAATTGGTTAACCACCTTTTGAGAGGCAGCCTGTGGTGGGCAGTTGTACTACATAGTATCTAATTTGTCTTCTATAAATATTAAAATTGTCTGATTATTGGGGCGGGGCGTTACAACTATACCCTTTAGCCACGAGCCTTGTCTTGTATCGAAAATCTACGGGATTTGAGCCATCAATCTTTCTCTTAAACACCCACTTGCAACCCACAATCCTCTTACCACTCGGAGGCTTCACAAGAGACCAAGTCTCATTTTGTTGCAAAGATTGTAACTCTTCATTCATAGCGGCAACCCAATTGGCTGCATCTTTAGAAAAAATGGCTTCCTTGTAGGAAGATGGCTCACAATACTCCACTTCCTTGCAATTGCCAAACAATAAGCAAAGTCGGAGTATCCATACCTTGTAGGTGGTTGTGTTTCTCTTCTAGCTCGGTCCCTTGTCAATGCATATGGTTGTGCCTCTTCTTGGACTTCCTCCAAATTGACATCATCATGTGAGATCAAATCATCACCTTCTTGGACCGGCACCTCAAACTCCACCTTCTTCTCAACCGTCTCATTCTCCTTAATAGTCGGCTCGGGTGCAACATCATTTGCCTTCAATATGGCCGACTCATTGAAAATGACATCTCTTGAAATAAGGAACTTGGATGATTCGGGACACCACAACTTATATCCCTTCACATTTGTGGGATACCCAACAAAAATACACTTCTTCGATCTAGGCTCCAACTTTCCTTCATTCACATGTGCATAAGCGGGACAACCAAACACCCTCAAATTTGAATAATCGGCCGTCTTACCCGACCACACTTCTTCGGGTGTCTTCAACTCAATTGAAGTGGTAGGAGATCGATTTACCAAATAGTAAGATGTGTTAATGGCTTCCGCCCAAAACTCCTTACCCAAACCCGCATTTGAAAGCATACTTCTAGACCTTTCAAGTAGTGTCCTATTCAACCTTTCTACAACACCATTTTGTTGTGGAGTGTTGACCACCGTCTTGTGCAGAACGATCCCTTCGGCCTTACAAAAATTATCAAACTCACGGTTGTAAAACTCCAAACCATTACCGGTTCTCAACCTCTTAACTTTCCTTCCCGTTTGGTTCTCCAAAAGTGACTTCCATTCTTTGAAGGTGCAAAACTCATCACTTTTTTCTTTCAAGAAATAAACACAAACCTTCATTGAGAAATCATCAATGAAAGTAAGCATGTAACGAGAACCATTACTTTTGGAAGGCTCACGAGAAGGTCCCCAAAGATTCGAATGGATGTAGTCCAGTGTTCCCTTGGTCGAATGAATGGCCGTAGAGAAGCTCAACCTCTCTAGAAATACGGGGTCTTATGCAATATATGTATGAGATGCGTAAGACCCTGGGAGGGCAGCGATTAGGAGACAAGTCTACATTCGACTAGAAAGAAGATCCTGTGCTAGATTGCACGTCCCGTATTCAGCGAGGACGCTGAATTCTTAAGAGGGGGTGAATGTGAGATCCCGTATTTTTAGAGAGTATATATATATATATATATATATATATATATATATATATATATATATATATATATATACAAGTAGAAAGAAAAGAAAGAAAGAATGGATGGATTAGAAGGTGACGTGGCATGAAGAAGGAAAGTGTGGGTGTGGTGTTGACTGGTTGACCATGTGTGGAATAAATGAAGGAATGAAAGACTGGATGAGTGTGTGGTGTGGTGTTGTTGACCGGGATTGGACCAAGGGAATAATCCCATATCGGTGGGATAAAAGGTAGAAATGAGAGATATATTAGGAAAGCCAAGGATTAAGGGTACCCAACGTCCGGACACCCTTTTGAGGCAGCCTGTGGTGGGGGTGGCTAGAATTTAGTTAATTGTGTGCGTACGAGCTGAGTGCGGGGCGTTACATAAGGGTAGGATAAGGGTAAGCGAGGGTTAGGGGGTTGGTTAGGGTTATTGGAAGGAACGCATTTGCGGTAAGAGCTTGTTTTGGTTTATCATTAATTACGTTAATATTTGTAGTTGGGAGTTGATAGGTAATAAGTTTCCAGTTTAGAGTTTATAGATATTTAAGTTCTATCAATTCTCTTTATGACAAATATATAAACATTTGTTTGTGTTATGAATGGAGCATTAAACTCGTTTCAGTTAGTACCACTCAGAACATTCAGAATTACTGAAAATTAGAGGAAAAACAGAATAGTTACATGTGTCTCTCTACTCTTTACGAACATTGTCTTCTGAACTCTACAAAATAGACATTCATATGTATGTTTTTTTGTTTATATTTTTTATTTATTTCTATTCATAGCCACCTAACTAACCAATATAAAATCGTTACCGTCAAACGAATAAAAAAATTAACAAAAAAAATTGGCATTTTGATTCATAAAAATCAATAAAATATGATATGTAAGGTAGGGTTAGGGTTATTGTAGGGTTAGGAGAGTAGGGTTATGGGTTAGGGTTAGAGTTAATGTAGGGTTAGGAGAGTAGGTCGAGGAATGGAGTGTTCTATTTTGTTTAGGATAAAGGGTTAGGGTCCTTGCTCTCTTTCTCTTCACAGTTTCTCCACATGTCGAGGAATAGAGTGTTCATTTTGTTTATGATAACTTGGCCTACTATTATTGGAGAATCTTCAAAGTGGGCATCACATGTAGTAGAACAAGTTCAATATGGGAAAAACCTAAAGTACATAACCACATGTAGATCCACACATGTAGATCATATATGGGGAAAACCACATGTACATCCCCACATGTAGATCATATAGGGGAAAAACCATATGTACACCCCCACATGTAAATCATATATGGGGAAACCCCACATGTAGCCTATAAAAGGGGAAAACCATATGTACATCCCCACATGTATAACCCAATAAGATAAGAGATTAATTCTTCTATATCTGACACGAGAAAGAAGTGGAAGGTGCAAAACCCATCGGGGACGTGATCCACTTTTCACGTCGTGCCACTCCACTTTTCACGACAAAATACGAAAAGGTGCGAAACCCATCTAATGCACTCTTCCGAAAAAACCCTTTCAAAATTACAAACCCATCTCCGGGTATCAAAAGTATTCAATAATAATGATGAACAAGAAGAAACCAAAAATAGAAAAGATTCGGTTCACTTTAGAGCGGAGAGCAATCAGATCCAATTACTTAGCCATCAAGAACTGGATCTGATTACTTTCGGAAAATTGTAAAAAATCAGATCCAATTTTGTTTACGGTAAAGGGTTAGGGTCCTTGCTCCTTTTCTCTTCATAGTTTCTCCTTCATTCGGAGACAACGGCCTACTATCATCGGTCCCTGCTCTTTTTCTCTTCATAGTTTCCCCATATATCGAGGAATGGAGTGTTCATTTTGTTTATGTTAACTTGGCCTACTATTATTGCAGACTCTTCAAATTGGTCATCACATGTAGTATAACAAGTTCAATATGGAAAAAACCTAAAGTACATAACCACATGTAGAACCCCACGTGTAGATCATATATGGGAAAACCAACATGTAGATCCCCACATGTAGATCATATATGGGGAAAACCACATTTAAATCCCCACATGTAGATCATATAGGGAAAAAACTACATGTACATCCCCACAAGTAGATCATATATGGGAAAAACCACATGTATAGCCCAACAAGGTTAAAGACCCACATGTACAACAAGTTCAATATGGAAAAAACCACATGTAGAAACCCACATGTACATCCCCACATGTATAACCCAATAAGAGAAGAGATTAATTCTTCTATATTTGACACGAGAAAGAAGGGGTTGGTGCAAAACCCATCGAGGACGTGATTTCTCAAGACTCATAAAGAGAAGCAGTATGGTTCTTTTGAATTTGAAGAGAATGTACATAAACTGGTGAATTTTTGTCAATGCTTTTACTACAGAGTATCCCAAAAAAGTTCAAAGATTACTCTAAAACACTTCCTGCAACTATTGATTCTATGGAAATTTTGGATGTGGAATCTCGTCGTGAAGTAATTGTGTGCAGTTCTTCGAGCAGCTGTGATGATGATGATATCCCTATTGCTTCACGTAATAACAGAGTTCGCTAACAAAAAACCCATCTAACAAAAAACTCCTAACGCTAACCTTACCCTAACCCTAACCTAGGTGTTACCCCTAACCCCCTCTTAACACTAACCTTAACCTTATACATGTAAACTTACTCCTTTATATTTTTTGGAATATTTTTTAAGCATATAACCTTCTTAATTTTATATTGGTTAGATAGAGGGAAAAAATTAGAACGTAATAAAAAAATATAAACAATATATATGCATATATCATCTGTCTTTGGTATATAGTTGCAGAGAGACTGTTCGTAAAGACAGATAAATTTTAGGGATTTTTTTCCCCAAAATGGATGATTATGAATTATTTTATATTATTTTTTGTACATATTTAACCAACATGATTATATATTAGTTTGAAATGTGGAAAAAATGGGCAAATAGAAAAATATAGCTAAACGATATACAAGTATAGATCATCTTTCTTTGGTATAAATTTCCACAGAGACTGTACGTAAAAAGTAAAGAGAAAATTGTAAAAACCCGAAAAACTTCATACCTAGGCCGTTGTTAGAGACAACGGCTTAAAGTATTCATATAAAGGGGTGCTCCATGACTTTTTGCTCTTTTAAAGTTTTAAGCTACAACCTAGGCCGTTGTTGTGGACAACGGCTTAAGGTATTTATAAAATAAAAGGGTGTTGCTCTCTGACTTGTTGCTACTTTTGTCTTCTCCAAGTCAGCGAGCACCCCCAAAATTACATTTTTTTTACTACAACCTAGGCCACCTAAGGTAATTATAAAAAAGGGTGTTGCTCTCTGACTTCTTGCTCCTTTTGTCTTCTGAGCACCCTCAAAATTACAATTTTTTTACTACAACCTAGGCCGTTGTTGTAGTCAACGGCCTAAGGTATTTATAAAAAAAGGTGTTGCTCTCTGACTTGTTGCTCATTTTGTCTTCTCCAAGTCAGAGAGCACCCCCAAAATTACAACTTTTTGACTATAACCTAGGCCGTTGTTGGAGACAACGGCCTAAGGTATTTATAAAAAGGGTGTTGCTCTCTGACTTGTTGCACAATTTGTCTTCTCCAAGTCAGAAAGTACCCCCAAAATTACAACTTTTTGACTATAATCTAGGCCGTTGTCTCCAACAACGGCCTAAGGTGTTTATAAAAAAGGGTGTTTCTCTCTGACTTGTTGCTCCTTTTGTCTTCTCCAAGTCAGAGAGCACAGTCAAAATTATAATTTTTTGACTACAACGGAGACAACAGTCTAGGTTATCAAAAAAATATTGTTTTGCTCTGTGACTTGTTGCTCTTTTTAACTTGTTATTGAATACCAAACAAAATTTAACAAATAACTTAGGCCGTTGTCTCCAACAACGGCCTAGGTTTAAAAGAAAAAATATATATTTACATCTGCAAGTGCAACTACAGCTGATACAATTGAGTTACAAACCAATATTTATGTACAACAACAATATTAACAAACGACACAAACCAACGACAATTAAGTCTCAAGAACATTTACAGTTACCAATCAAAGGTAATTAACCAAGTTGCACAAAGAGTTAAAACTATACTGAAACATTACATTTTATAAATTCCAATTCACAGTGGATCGTCATATCTCGACTCAGAACTATCTTCATCGGAAGGAATTACTTCTTGCCTTCATTGAAAGATTAGGTTTAGTTAGTAAGAAACTCATTTACCACAAATAAAGTATAATAAATTTAAACGAGGGACAAATAAATAAAGTACGAGTCTTACCCCTCAAATAAAGTTGGACAATTTCTTGAATCATGATTCATTTGCACAATGCCGCATCTTCGGCACCGTCTCGGTTTTTTTATGCGGAGTTGCTCTCTTATAGGCCTCAATCTTTTGGTGCGAGGCCTTCCCTTTGTCGTGTATTGCTGTGGGTCACTAATGCGTGTAGGTATGTGTCAACTCCCTTGATCATGAGGTTGTGCACTACCATGCCGTTGTGAACTACCTCCTAGTTCGACACTGTCATGTAGTTGTGAGGTATGTTCAGGTTGTTCACCAAATCCGGGTTGTAGCCGAGAAACCCCATCAATGGTCTTCTACAAATTCTCCAATGTGTATTTGTAACTTTCATTGGAGGAACAACCGAGATCGACAATCTGTTTTGCATGGTAGCTCAACTCACAATATTGAGAAGCAAAATTCTCGGTATTGGGTTCGGTTGGAACGGATGTATAACTTCTTCTCATCACATCCCTGGTCCATCTTCTTTTAATATATACATCTGGAAGAGAAGTGTGATGGCAGATACGAAGATCAGCTAAAATATGCCTACAAGGAATGCCAACGAATTCGAAGAAGTGACATGCACATGTAATAATTCCATTAATTTTGTATAATTGAAGAAAGCGAGGCGGTTCTGATTCTCCACAGAGTATCACATGAAAGGTTGAACTATCCGGTGTCTCAAGATCGGCAACGAATGTCACATTGTACATGAAGCTTTTTGTAACTTCATCTTGGAATTTGTAAAAGATTTTCAAAGTATATGTTTTTGCCATTTGTGCCTCCAAAGCCCATTCTCTCTTCAACTTCGGTCTCTTCTCACGGTTACGATGATTTTCTTTCAGTTCATCGTGTCTTTGCCTTCCCAAAAAACGGTCGAAGATGACGGCAAATTCATGCAAGGAATATTTCTTTTTTGTATGATACTTCAAGGCAGGATTTGCTGACTTAACCCGTTGGCTACTCAACATACCGGCCCAAAAAAATCTTTAGCGTAGATGGGTGCCCAACTTTCACAGATATCAAATAGATTGTTCAATCATTTGTTACTCTCTAATCCGTATTGCGAAATCAACAAATTGTATTTTCCTACAAACTCATATACATATTCAGAATTGTAGATGACATTCTTCAAGAACTCCCTAAACTTGTCGACATCGCTCGAAATACGCACCTTCTGGGGTAACTTATCAAGAATTTGCCAAATACAAAAATGGTGCCGAGTCTAGGGGAAAACTTTCTTAACTGCGGCGGCGATCCCACGGTCTTGATCGGTGACGATACCGGATGGAACACGATTCATAACCCTAACCACTTTTCAAAGAACCATTCAAATGAAGAGACCGTCTCATTTGGAATGAACCCACCTCCTAAGAAAGTCGATTGCCAATATTGATTCACTCCAACAAAGGGAACAAATAACATTCTGTAACGGTTCGTATTGTACGTGGCATCAAAACAAATTACATCGCCAAATTCTTTCATAATTCATTCTATAAATACCATCTACCCACATACAATGTGACAACCGCCCTTCGGGTGAATGTCATAAAAAATGAAGGATCCGTCTGTTTCTTAGATTCAAAAAAATTAATTAGCATTGTAGAATCATATCCTTTCAATGCTTCTTGCGAATCTCTAAGTAAATTTCTAACATCTTTTTCTGTGAATCCTACTTGATTGTGACCACCACTAGCACTTTCAAAGAAGAGCATTTGTCGACATGTCTGGATATTAGCTTGGTTCATTTGATCTATTATCCTTTTATCCGTATTTGACACGGACCTGTTCCGGGGTAAAAGATGCCTTCTACCGGGTGAGGTGAATTCGTGATTGTGTTCTTCGTGAAATGAATACACTACCCACATATTACTTGCTTCGTTCAATTTTACACAAATGCAAGCCTTGCAACCCGTTCTACAGGTTGTTCCCCGTCTGCCATCACTATGTTGACTCGGCGACGACCCAGCTTTATTACAAAGATATGACTTATCTACTTCCATTCCTTCCTTTAATTTATTCCCACCCTTACGCATTGCAAAACCCCCACAACGGGCATATGAAGAATAAAAATTCTCGGCCTTAACTAAAGTGGGGAATGTCATACCTAACTTTGGTTTTAGATGGTATTCGACTAACGGTATGGAATCAATGATTGGTTTTACCCGCACAAAATTATCGCCAGCAGCAGAACTCTCCGTATCATTGGTCAATTAATATACACATTATATATAAAATAGCTTGTTAACAAACGATTGCGATATATATACATACGAAACATCATAAAAAACGTCAAAAACGACATCATAAAAATACACAACTCTTCTATTGGGTCCGGCTTGCCGCACACAAGGTAACGGAACTTGTACAAGCAAGTTCCGATCCACAATTTGCAACATAAGGTCGTGTCTCGCTCGCATTCCCCTCACTCTTGGAAATGAGGGAAAATGTGATACACAGACGCATATACCAAACCGTGGGTTACAACTCGAAACTACAAGTTGGTATGACTTGTGAGTGGCGAGACCAACCTACTCGCAAAATTACGGTTTTTCTTAAGTGGTATCTATGTTGAAAACTCCCTCAAAACATAACAAAAATCATGAGAAAAATCCACAATTGACTGCAAAAAAATTAATTAAACTTTGTGATTGCGTCGGGCTCCCCACAAACAAGACAGCGCACTTGTACAACCAATTTCCAACCAACGGATTGCAAGATACAGCCGTGTATCACATTCATTCATGAAAAATGCCAATAATGCGATACATTGACGTAGGCCCCAAATCGGGGGTCCGAACTGTCAACTACAAGTACCGTTTGGTAGGGAGTGGTAAGCCCAATATGATTTTCAATTTTTTTTTTTTTAGATGTCGTTTCGTACTGAAAAGTACCCTCGACAAAAATCAAAAAACTTGAACTGGGGTTGTTGTTTGATATACGGTACAAATCCGCACAAACGAGATCAAAAAATTCCTAAACTTTGGGAGTGGGACGGCGGCAAAACACATGAGCCAACAAAATTTGTAGAGGTGAGTTTCGACTCACAGTTTGCAAAATACACCGATGTATCGCTTTCACTCACGGGAATAAATCGAAAGCGATACACTGTAATACCCCAGACCAGCCGACTGGTACTGCCAGCAGTCGACTGGTAGAGGACAGTCGACTGGTACTGCCAGCAGTCGACTGACTATTGAGATTTGTGAAAGGATTGAGAAATTTAGTCCCATATCGGGAATTTGCGAAGATAAATTGAGTATAAATACTATTAGCCAAGGATCAAGAGTCACCAATTCGGTTAACCACCTTTTGAGAGGCAGCCTGTGGTGGGCAGTGGAACTACATAGTATTTATGATTTGTCTGAGCATTGGGGCGGGGCGTTACAAAATGGTATCAGAGCCGACTTTCGACACACCGGGTGGGGGTGTATCTGCACGTCGAGGGTCTGGGGGGGGCCTATTCGTGGGGTACATATGTTTGCGTGTCGAGGGTCTGCGGGCCTATTCACGGAGCATGCCGGGTGCTAGAAAGGGCGGTCCTACACGAGATGTGTGCCCTGTGCTCTCAGCGAGGACGCTGATTCCTAAGGGGGGGTGTATGTAATACCCCAGATCTTGAGCTAACAGTCGGCTGGTACTGCCAGCAGTCGACTGGTAGAGGACAGTCGACTGGTACTGCCAGCAGTCGACTGACTATTGAGATTTGTGAGAGAATTGAGAAATATAGTCCCATATCGGGAATTTGCGAAGATAAATTGAGTATAAATATTATTGCCGATGATCAAGAGTCACCAATTCGGTTAACCACCTTTTGAGAGGCAGCCTGTGGTGGGCAGTGGAACTACATAGTATTTATGATTTGTCTGAGCATTGGGGCGGGGCGTTACAAATTCGGTTAACCACCTTTTGAGAGGCAGCCTGTGGTGGGCAGTGGAACTACATAGTATTTATAATTTGTCGGAGCATTGGGGCGGGGCATTACAAATGGTATCAAAGCCGACTTTCGACACACCGGGTGGGGGTGTATCTACACGTCGAGGGTGCCTCCGAGGGAGGGGGGCCTATTCATGGGGTACATATGTTTGCGTGTCGAGGGTCTGCGGGCCTATTCACGGAGCATGCCGGGTGCTAGAAAGGGCGGTCCTACACGAGATGTGTGCCCTGTGCTCTCAGCGGGGACGCTGATTCCTAAGGGGGGGTGTATGTAATACCCCAGATCTTGAGCGAACAGTCGACTGTTAGGGTTAGCAGTCGACTGGTCTGTGTACAGTCGACTGGTGTGTGTAGCAGTCGACTGCTACACGGGATTTGTGAAAGGATTGAGAAATATAGTCCCATATCGGGAATTTGCGAAGATAAATTGAGTATAAATACTATTGCCGAGGATCAAGAGTCACCAATTCGGTTAACCACCTTTTGAGAGGCATTATGTAATACCCCAGATCTTGAGCGAATAGTCGACTGTTAGGGTTAGCAGTCGACTGGTCTGTGTACAGTCGACTGGTGTGTGTAGCAGTCGACTGCTACACGGAATTTGTGAAAGGATTGAGAAATATAGTCCCATATCGGGAATTTGCGAAGATAAATTGAGTATAAATACTATTGCCGAGGATCAAGAGTCACCAATTCGGTTAACCACCTTTTGAGAGGCAGCCTGTGGTGGGCAGTGGAACTACATAATATTTATAATTTGTCTGAGCATTGGGGCAGGGCGTTACAAATGGTATCAGAGCCGATTTTCGACACACCGGGTGGGGGTGTATCTGCACGTCGAGGGTGCCTCCGAGGGAGGGGGGCCTATTCGTGGGATACATATGTTTGCGTGTCGAGGGTCTGCGGGCCTATTCACGGAGCATGCCAGGTGCTAGAAAGGGCGGTCCTACACTTGATGTGTGCCCTGTGCTCTCAGCGAGGACGCTGATTCCTAAGGGGGGGTGTATGTAATACCCCAGACCAGCCGACTGGTACTGCCAGCAGTCGACTGGTAGAGGACAGTCGACTGGTACTGCCAGCAGTCGACTGACTATTGAGATTTGTGAAAGGATTGAGAAATTTAGTCCCATATCGGGAATTTGCGAAGATAAATTGAGTATAAATACTATTAGCCAAGGATCAAGAGTCACCAATTCGGTTAACCACCTTTTGAGAGGCAGCCTGTGGTGGGCAGTGGAACTACATAGTATTTATGATTTGTCTGAGCATTGGGGTGAGGCATTACATACACGGCCGTACACTTCAAACCGTCAATCTAAACACACTTCTACGAATTGCGTTGGCTTGTGTATGCCGAGCCCGACGTAATCGCAAAGTTGCATAAAGTTTTTTTCGCTTTGTGCGCTATTACTAACATCGAACAACAACCAACAACAACTAATACTACATCTACTTCCCCAATTAAACTAGAATTACCTACTCTATAAATATCTATGCATAATATAGCAATTGTACACTCAAATATTGGAGAAAATTTTCAATCAATTAGCCTAGTTAGATCTACTTATGTAGGAACAAATTAGTACCTTTAACAATGAGGGTATTCGGGAGGCCGCTGCGCGCTGCTGTAGAGAAAGGAATGGGAGTACGGTTTGGTTAATTTATTCAGGATTATGGTTTTAGGGTTGGGTAGATTTCGTATGGGTTAGGATTTTTTTGTAATTGGGATCTTCAAAGAAAGAGGGCTGGAGACTGAGAATATGAAGAGATTCGGTGAAAAGCAACGATCAAGAGAGGGGTAGGGTTTTCAGTTCGATAGAGAGAGAGCTAGGATTTGGGGAAATGAGTTTATCGAGCTCCACTAGCGAGAGAGAGAGAGTTGTGAGGGAGATGAAGATCTGAGTATGTACAAGTGTTTGGAAAAACACTTGTACATACTTAGGCCGTTGTTCCCAACAACGGCCTACGTTGATATTTTTTTTTTAAAAAACAACCTAGGTCGTTGTTCCAAACAACGGCCTAAGTACAATTTTTTCCAAAAAAAACTTCAAATAACTCTGGTCATTGTTGCCAACAACGGCCTAAGTTATTTTTTCGACAAAAAAAACTCCACGCCAAAAAAACGCTAAGTCTCAAACGTTTTTTGGCGTGAAGTTACAAAATTAACCCTCTGCTTTTTGGCTGCGTTAATGGGAGCCTAAGCGGATCTTCATCTGATCCGCTGATCATCATCAAGGTCGATCGGACGGCTGAGAGGCCTGTTTTCCAACCCGTTGAAAACGAACCCGTTTTCAACTGAGCAAATCCCTATATATATATATATATATATATATATATATATATATATATATATATATATATATATATATGGAAAATGCTCCATTGAAAATGCAAATGTTGTGAAAACCCATGAAAACAATCTAGGCCGTTGTTGGAAACAACGACCCAGGTTATAATGCATTATAACCTGGGCCGTTGTTGGAAACAACGACCCAGGTTATAATGCATTATAACCTGGGCCGTTGTTCCCAACAACGGCCTAGGCTTGTTTTCACGTTTTCTACGTTACAGTACATTTTCAATGGAGCATTTCCCTATACACACACACACACACACACACACACACACACACTCCAATTATACATATGTGTGTATATGTACAATCCATTTCAATACAATTCAATTACATATGTATTCATACAAATATATATACATATAAATATATACGTATACATCTATATAATAAAACACAAAGAAAGCTAACAAGTGGCTCTCCTTCAATCCCCCAAAAATCAAAGGCCCAGATCTAACCTCACAAAGCACATTTCCCCCCCCCCCCCCAAAACTCAAATTCAAATTTCTCCCAAATAACTCCTTTATTTATTTAATTAATTCTCTCTCTCTCTCTCTCTCTCTCTCTCTCTCTATATATATATATATATATATATATATATATATATATATATATATATATATATATACACACACTTATGGAAACATGGATTTTTTTTTTACAACTAATTATTGTCATACTATTCAAACTTGAGCTACATAATTGTTAATTTACTGTTTACAAGGCTTTTCATATGCTGTATCGTTCTGAAGACGTGCCGTAGGCATGTGCCCACGGGCAAATCTAGTATATATATAAAATACATACAAGTATCTGTACATATATATCATTTACGACCCAATCAAGGTATAAATACATCCATATATGTATATGTACCTCCATATACAAATAAAACATTTGTTTGTAAAATAAAATATAAGAATATATGTTTAAAAATATTATTTTCCCAAAGATTGTCTCGTTTAAATAATCGGGACAATACACACAATTTAATTGAGAAGTTACTCCGAATATACATTGTCGGGTTCAGAATAACTAATATATCTGAAATCTCTCAATTAAAAATCAATTTTTATTAGAAAAATACATAATCACGTGAATTTCTCAACTGTGTACGGATTACACTGCAAAATAGTCATATGCTATTTTGCGGGGTATTACATAGGTAGACAGTTTCTATGGGGCGTACACCTTCCAAAAGGTAACGGAGGCGTGCAAAGGTTTCCTCAAGACTGACAGAGATTGGCCCTCGAATGCAAAGGCATAAGGGAGCTTAACTGTAAGACCCACCCGTCGAGCAGGGACGAAAGTCGACCTTAGTGACTGACGGTGCCGAGTGGAAGGGTCGTCGCTCAACGGATAAACGTTACTCTGGGGATAATAGGCTGATCTTCCCCAAGAGTTCACATCGACGGGAAGGTTTGGCACCTTGATGTCGGCTCTTCGCTACCTGGGGCTATAATATGTTCCAAGGGTTGGGATGTTCGCCCATTAAAGCGGTATGTGACATGGGTTCAGAATGTCGTGAGACAGTTCGGTCCATATCCGGTTTGGGCGTTAGAGGATTGAGAGGACCTTTCCCTAGTACGAGAGTACCGGGAAGAAGGCACCTCTGGTGTACCAGTGTAACACCTCGAATTCTAAATAAGATTGAATTAGAAGTTCCACAGGATCTTTACACTTCACTTCGTACAATTTTACAAGAAATTAAAATTTTTTATTTCAACAGAGTTTACATCAATGCAGCGAAATTATAAGTTACAACATGTTACATGAATTAAACAATAGCTTGAACAATTCTTTAAGCAACATTCATTCTTTAGTCTTGTCAATCACTTTATCCTGCATAGAATCTGTGGGTACGTCAGTTGCATACAACTGACGCTAGGATATAATACATCAATTTCTCTTACTTAGAAAACACACACTTGTCACAAAACAAAGCTAAGGGGGACTATCATATTGATGTCGTGTGTGAATGTGCACTTAGTCCTTAATGCAGTTATTTATATTACATATGACACTAATGCGTACTTGTTCAGATTCTATGTATCTCATACTACATAGGTCCGAGAGCAAGCCCTTAATCGTTCTTCATCTTGTAGTGTTGGTTCCCTCGCCATGATTTAAACTACTACGATAACTACAGTAAGTATCCTAGATGTTCTATGAGTTACGAGCCCATGTCCAGATAGTCTGGAGGGGAATCCCACGTCATGACATGACGCATCATGCAGAGCCTATGGACAATTCAGCCTCCGTCATGGAACGATGGCACCACCCGTAGTCACCAAACACACCACAAGCGTCGTCACAGTCCCGATAATTCCGAAGATGTATCCACGCCATGACATGATGCATCAAGCAGGCAACCTATGAACACTCTCACACCATAGATCCGAGACCATCATACTCGTATTTTTCTCTTACTTTCATCACATCTTCACTAGTGTATTGTCCTTTTGTTTGAATCATGAATAAAATCAACACCTTAGAGTTAGCACTTCCTCTATACCGATCTTAACCATCAATCAACAATAAAGACCCAAACTTAGTCTTTCATTTCAACATTTTATCTCAAAAGAATTTATTCAATGCTGGTATAAGGACTTAGCTACACTCTAGTCCTTAATCTCATCTCATGTTCATAAAAATTGAGTATTCACACTCGTAAATTTTTCTCATAATTCATTATGATCTTTTATTTCATTTTCATGTACAAATTTCATGTATAATACGACAATTTCATTTTTCAAACTTACCACATTCATAAATAAATTTCACAACTTTCCTTTACTTTCATAATATCATTCTTTCACTTATTAAGCCAAACTCACAATTATCTTACTTAAATTTTCCAAGACAAATCCCATGTAAAATCTTTACTCAACATTTCTTTTTAAAAGAAAAATATTTATTTCCTTTATTTAATCAATATTTCATTCTAATAATTTGTATCAAGTTCTTTCCTGAAAATAGCCTTTAATTCTCACTATAATAAGTCAAAAAGCTATAGAAAAATTTCCATGAAGTCTAGGCATTTTAAGAATATTTCTAATATTTTTTTCTTAATTTTTTAAACACTTAAAACAATAAAAAAGATATAAAATATGAAAAAAATCAAATTTTCAAAAGAATTGGCCGAAGCCGGATTCGAACCCACAATCATAGCCCCCGCCATGCTACAGTAACCGCCCTAAGGCATAGCCGAAAACCTGTATGGCCAATATAACTCACTGTTAAATGTATAACTTGAATTATATTTATGCTCTGGGTTTCGGTATTTGAATTAAAATTGATTTCAAAAAAATAAAGTCTCTGGAGAGACTCGAACTTGGGCCCCAAGCACACAGCGCCTCGCCGTTGCTACAGTAATGTTTTTAAAACGCACCCGAAGACCAGTATGACCAAAGTGACTAATCGATGAGAATTGGATTGAGTTATTTATAACTCAACTCTCTGTTTGTTACTAGTTTTTCATAATTCAAAATCTCTTAGATTCTTTTCTCCTCTAAATTGTATCATTAAAATTTCCAGATAACTGATCTTATAGATTTACAACATAACCGTATTTTAAAATTATTATTTTGATATAAAAACATGAATTTTTCTTTTTAATTTGTATTCTATGTCTACAATTTCGACATTTAAAAACAATCATGATTTCTACTAAATTTAGCACCATAATTATCACAAAAACTATTTTTCTTACTCTCTTTTACTCTACAAAATTTCTAGAACATAATTCTCTTTTATCATAATAGTGTTGCATTAATTAATATAGCGCATAACCAATACTTCAAATTAACCAACTAGCCATTTGCAAGCATATATCCTTCATCTAGCATGGTTCAAAGTTCACATTTTCATAGCAACATGATAATTCTAATGTAATAATCACAATTTATATCAATTATCAATCAATCCATCAAGCATTCATTTCATTTCTTACTAGTCTCTCTTCAAACAAACACATGGTCAAATTAACCAGTTTTTCTTAGCAATTTCATCAATTAAATCCCTAGTATGATATCTACATTAGAAGTAGAGAAATCACCCACCTTAATTGAAGAAAAACAAAAGAACTCCTAGGGAAACTCCTTAAACACACGATCCCCTCCTAGTTGTAAGCCTTCTCCTCCTTGCTTGTGCACACCAAAGTGCTCCTCCTCCTTGATGTAGATGAACCCGAGCTCCCCGTCCTTGATGAAAGCTAGGCCGGCCTCCAATAGGTGCAAGAACACACAACAATACACAACTCAATCTTTTCCTCACACAAATTTCTCACACTCTATCTTTTCTTCTCACTTTCTTAATAAATTCTAAAAGTACAAGAGAAATGAATTACTAGGGGGGGCAACTGATACACTTTTTTGGGGTCAAATGAAGGGCTAAGATTAACTTAGATGGATGTAGATTAGGGGCTAGGATGCATTAGGGAGTTAGAGCAACTACCCATGAACACAAAACTACCTCTCCACTACTCCATCTCTCTCCCCACTTCATGCACAATCCGGCCACCCCTATGCACACTCAAGACACGTGCTAGTGCAATGCACGTGTCACACCAAGCACATCTAGTTACTAGTTGTACATGTTAGTTTAATTAATTGTTACAAAAATAAGTCTACCCTACAAGTTGTCTCTTTTAAATGAGAATTAAACTGGTGGGCTCAGTTTAATGGGCTTAATAATTAAAATAATTAATTTAAATAGTGTGGGCTAGATTTAAACAATTAGGCCTAGAATTTAAAATAGGCTTTTGAATAAAAAGAGAAGAATGTAAAATACTTTTTTCATGCTATAAAATAAATAAGTTTTAAGGGTAACATGCACATAAATTTGCACGTGTAAAATACGTGAAATCAAACAAACTTATATTTAATTATAATTGAAAATTCAGGATGTTACAACCAGTTATCGTGCCCACGGTAAATGCTAGGTAGCCAAGTGTGGAGAGAATAACTGCTGAAAGCATCTAACTAGTAAGCCCACCCCAAGATGAGTGCTCTCCTATTCTGACTTCCCTAGAGCCTCCGGTAGCACAGCCGAGACAGCGATGGGTTCTCTGCCCCTGCATGCGAGGATGGAGCGACTTTCGATGACCTATATTGTGTTGAAGGGATATCTATATGATCCGATCGATTGCGTAAGGCCCGCGGTAGCAACGGGATCGAGGAAAGTATACAGAAAAGATAGTTCTTTTTTATTAGAATTCTATTTATATAAGTACTTTAGTATTAGTTAGCGATCCCGGCTCGGTGGAGTCCCTTCTTCCATGATGAACCGTTGGCACTATTCCTACATTTTTTCTCTATTGGATTGGTATTATTCTGGATACGGCAAAATCATTCAATTCGATCTAATAAGTCCGTTGTGTCAGAATTTGTTGGATCCTGTAGGCGAGACAACAAACACTAGAGGGGGGGGGGGTGAATAGTGTTAATAAAAAACTGCGGAAATTTTCTTCGGTGCAGTCGACTTGGTTGTGAACCAGTCGACTGAAATGATCAAATAACAGTAAATACAATAACTCGGTGCAGTCGACTTATAGACAAGGCAGGCGACTGAAGACACAAAGACAGTACAACTAATACGAGACTGATCAGTCGACTGATAGTGCAAGGAGTCGACTGTCCAGACAAGTTTCACAGAACTAAAAGAAAACAAATAGTAAGTGCGAAATCAAGACAACCAATTACAGAGTACACAAGATATATCCTGGTTCGGTCCTCCCGACCTACATCCAGTCCCCAAGCAACCCACTTGAGATTTCCACTATTCTTGAAAAAGTTTACAAGAATACCCTACGGCGTTAAGACAACAACCTTGTCTAACCCGTAGTCCTTTCTCTCAACCAGAGAAAGCAGACCCACTCTACTACCAAGAGTGAAACAAACCGACTCTACAACCTAGAGTCAAAAACCACTCTCCAACCGAGAGCAAAAGAAACAAGAAAAACTTTACAGTCAACCTATAGCCTTGTTGGTGTATTGTGTTGTTGCACGTGGCTAAAAAACAAGGACGACTTCTATACCCAGTCCAGAGCGAAATCGTTGCTATACTGGACTGAGTGTAGAGAACCAAAGGATTTGAACTTGAAAGCTTTTTCTCAAATTTTTCACTTAGAATTTTCTCAAAGAGTGCTCGGTATCTCAAAAATTGTTGTAAATGTTGTTTTTTCTTTTCAGTGAGATCTGAACTCTTTTTTATAAAGTTAGATCTCCTGAACGTTGGGGGACAGTTATTCCAACTGTCAACCAACGGATCTAAGAGCTGTTACTTTTGAAAAATCAATTTTGAAAACAGAAAACGGTCAAAAGCACTCGAGCAGTCAACTGGGTTGCCATATGAGTCGACTGATCAGAGTTTGAATAAATTTAAAACAGTTTTGTACTATCAGTCGACTGCCAGAAGTATCAGTCGACTGGTACTCAACAGTTAAATTACTTCAAACTGTTTTGACTCTTTTGGGGTTTTTGAAAAACACACATTATGAATTTTGTGAGTATATGTGTGTGTGACAAGGCTTTACAATCAGACTAAGACTCAACAAAAGTAAAATACAATGTTTTACAAGACATAATAACTTGACACATTTGAGCTTGAGGTCTTGAGTCTTGATTTGAGTCTTGAGTCTTGTTTTGAGTCTTGTCTTGAGTGAAGTCTTTGTCTGTAGCCTTTGAGCTTGTTCATTTGTTCAGCTGAAATAATCTTTTGTATGTGCAACCTGCAATGTTAGCTGTATAACATAGACACATGTTGCAGTGTGTTGTGATCATCAAAATCAAGAATCAACAGAATTGAGAAATTCTATGGCTCGAATCTTTAGTATTCTCTTATTTACCACCTGTGTCTACTATTTCGGTAGAATGTCATCGTCTATTGTCACTAAGAAACTAAAAGTCAATTATGTCTCTCTGAGAAGTTGGTTAGCTACCTCTCATTTTGTACTAGGATTTTTCCTATTTGTCGATCATTTGTGGCATGCAGGAAGGGCTTGTGCAGCTGCAGCAGGATTTGAAAAAGGAATCAACCTTGATTTGAAACCTGTTCTTTTTAGAAAACTCCATCTATTCTGGTGTGGATGACAGACAAGCCTATATTTCTTGGTTTCAGTAGGACTTCTTACGAGCGTTGTTTTCATCTACTATTATCTAAAACTAATAAAGTTATTAATGACTAGACGAAACCAAGAAATAATCCCTCAAGTGCAAAATTATAGATGATCTCCTTTAAGGTCAAACAATTCCATCGAATGGAGTATGACTGTATGTGTGATAGCATCTACTATACCAGGAATATCAATGAACCAAATTCTTGCAATTGTTGTAGTGCTACTCTAGCGACTTTTTTAATTGTTTCTTTCTTCTTTCATTTTACACTATCCAATAAAACAATTTTAACTACTCTATATTAATTTTTTACTACTTTTTAAAATTTCTCTCTCTTTCCTCTTTATCTTATAATACAATAAAACAATATCTAAAGAAACAACTTTTTTAGAATTCATTTTCAAAATTTTTTTTCCCCTATAGTAATCTTCATGGCCTGAATATATTTTACAACCAATCAAACACCTTCTAAAAATAGACATCATATTTAATCTTTTTCATTACAGAAGGAACATATAGAAATTACAAAATTCAGTGTATGAAGAACAAACTTCAGCGTGGGAAGTACCGATAGATGGTTGAATCATATTCACCATAATATTTCGATAAGAACTAAAAGTAAAAGTAAGAATCTCGATCCCAACTAAAGCAAACAAGACTTCCCAAGAATTATATTCACCATAATTGGTCACTCACAATAAGGTCTTCAAAATTTAAGATAACCTGTTGGAGCCCAAGACCCCCTATTTCACCCACAATAACCGGGTCTTGTTCAAAACCCTGGTGGGCCCGGGTCTTCATCAAGACCCTGGTCTCTCCTTATTTTTCCTTCCATCAATGTGGGCCCCACACTTTTAATAATAATAAACATGATAATTATAATAAAAAAAATATTCATGATAATAATATTTTTTTGATAGGATAGAGCCTTACAGCTCCAGCCCACAAATTTATTATGAAAAATAAAAGTTGCATACAAATAAAGAGTGGGAAGATACAAGTGTAATAGTAGTGAATATTTTGGGTATCCGGAATTCAAAATTTTAGAAGAAAAATAATGTGGCTCTTGAAGATACTATATTAAGATCCTTGTTTCTGCAGCTGCAACTACAGCTGCTTTTATTTTTTTTATTGTAAACGGTGGGAAGCACTCCGCGTTTCATTAAAAAGCATTGAATCAAACATACAACCAAACAAAAGGTAATGATGTTCATGGATCTGCCACATGTGGATTATGATATTCATTACCCTACAAAAGAGAGCTATCCGTATATTAATTTGTTCACCCTTCTTTATTTATTGACGAACAATTCATATGTTATTTCTAGGATATATACTAGTATATGCGGTTTCCCTATATTTCTAGGATATTTATTGAAGTTACAATTCGACCGCTTTGGAGACAATTACCAAGAAAATGACAAAGATAACAAGTTCTTTTCCAATTGAATCTTGTACGATTAAAACTTAATTAATCCAGAGAGTGAGATATCTGTCCCAAAACCTTAGCATGCTCTTCCAACAGCCCCACACACACATCGACACCTCCGCCCTTTCTCAATGAAGGGAGGAACACAATCACACCGTCCACTGGCAACCAAGTTGGCATGAAAGCACACAGAGCTCCTCCACCCCCGAAATCGAGCTCATTGAATCGGAACCCCAGCCAACTATCCACCTCTAAATTCGGCGACAAGATGTTCATGTCCTTATCGTACACCGGCACAAGATCCTCTTCCTCGTACATTGCCCCAAAATCGATCAACGAATGAATGTAATCATCTCCTATTTTATGTATGGCATCACGAATCGTTCTGACCGGTCCAGCCAAATCCCCTCTGATCAGTTCCTTCACGTTTGTATTGGGATACGCAGTGAGAACCAAGTTGCCGAAGAACTCACTAGGCACCGGAGGCCTCAATCTGGGCCTGCAATTCACCGACACCCTTATCATTGTGCTAACATTGGGCTCAAGCCCACGCGCAACTGTAACTTTCCTCCATAAGTGGGCTAGTAATAATTGAAACGTAGTGTACTTCTCGTTTTGTATATGGGCTTTGAGCTTCGTATTTATGAACTCCGTCGAGTAGTTCAACAACACGGTTCTGATCCGGTCTAGGTCAGTACCTTCTGAGCTCGGTGAGAAGATGAAGTTGTAGGGTGGGGAAGTTGGCACAAACTCTAAGCCCCAGTGCTCGAATTCGCACCGTGGTGGGGTTCGGGGTTTCAGCCAGGATTGGTCGTACACAGGAAGTGAGTCGACGGGTAGGCTGCGGACGGCCTGGCCCCAAGCAACGTAGAAGGTGCTCATGGAAAGTCCATCAGCAACGCGGTGGTGGGCACTGACTCCGACTATAAGGCCGCCACACTGGAAGCGGTTGAGCTGGATTTGGAGGAGGGTGGCCTGCATGTGTTGACTAATACAAATTAAAGAAGAAGACATAGTACTAATAATCAATATAATAAAACACAAAGAATGCCATCAAGTGACTCTCATTCAATAGAACTGAAATAAATTGTCGAGATATAATCTCAAAAAATATATTTTTTCTTCCAAAAGTTTTCTCCCAAAACAACTCCTCTATTTATTTATTTAATTATTTCTCTCTCTCTCTCTCGTTCTCTCTCGATTTACTCATAAATTTATATTTTCTGATTTTTTATGCAATTTTTTATTACTCATGTTACATTGAAATTAACAAATATCTCATCAACAGTTAAATTTCATCATTTTCCACACTCAAAGTTCTAAGAAGTTGAATTTTACACCCCTATTTATAATTATTTTTCAACATATATTAATGGAAACATGGACTTTTATTTACAACTAATTATTGTTTTACTATTCAAACTTGAGCTACATAATTGTTGTTTTACTGTTTACAAGACATTCATATGTTGTATCATTCTGAAGACGTGCCGTAGGGCACGCCCACGGACAAATATAGTTAATTAATAAAACACAAAGAAAGCTATCAAGTGGCTCTTATTTAATAGGGTTGAAATCAACGGTCCAGATCTAACATCACAAAACATATATTTCCGCCCAAAAGTTTCCCCCTAAAACTCAAATTCAAATCCCTCAAAACAACTCCTTTATTTATTTATTTATTTATTTATTTATCTCTCTCTCTCTCCCCCCTCTCTCTCTCATTCTCTCTCTATTTACTCAGAAATTTATATTTTCAGATTTCAGATTTCTAAATTTTCAGATTTTTTATGCATTTTTTATTGCTCATGTTACATTGAAAATAGCAAATATCTCATCAACAGTTAAATTTCATCATTTTCCACACTCAAAGTTCTAAGAAGTTGGATTTTACACTCCCATTTATAATTATTTTTCAACATATACTAATAAAAATATTGACTTTTATTTATAACTAATTATTGTTTTACTATTCAAACTTGAGCTACATAACTGTTTTACTGTTTATAAAACTTTCATATGTTGTATCGTTCCGAAACCGTGCTGTAGGCACGTGCCCACAGGCAAATCTAGTTAATTAATAAAGCAGGATGTTATTTAGTTATCTTTGTTTTACTTTTTATTTATAATAATAATTAACTCAAGGGGTTTCCCAGCATAACTTACTAAGGTTTTAATTCCATATAGCTTACTTATAAATCACTATTTTCACACATTATGAAAACTTGATATATATGTTGAATCAGCTTTCGAGAAAAATTTCAAACCGATAGAAATTCGTTCTCTTAAACATAGTATTTTCTTGTGAGCTTATTCTGTTTTAGACCATTTTAGTTAATATTTTTTCTATAAAATTAGTTTAGTATATCAGAATTTTGATGTTGTTGCAAATGAAGTTGTGACGGACCACCTTTTAAGTTGATCAACATAGTAATATGGAAATAGTTGTTTATGAGTAATTTATATGAAATTAAAATATTTGTCAGTGAAATACATGGAAAAAAAACCTTAAATCAAATATAAATGATAAGTCAAGTGCATTTCCCAAGGTTCCTAAAGTTTCTGTTTTGTATTGATTACCCCTGGTCCGGCAACCTTTGGCCGTAACAGCTCAAACTCGGGCTGCGGCTCAAGTGGCAGATGGTCCTCCAGCCTCGACGTAACCGCAGCTTCCACTACAAGTGCACCTCCGCCATCCCCACCTACCAAAATACATGGACGCTTACTCTGGCTACAACAACCAAGCCTACCGACAAGCGTAGGGAAGTGCTCCAAAACCTTTGCTAGCCCATCAATGATGGCTGAGTTTGGCGGAGTTGGGGGAGTGAAGGCAAAGAGCACCCCAATGTAGATGTTGGACGCAAACCGGTCGAAGACAGTGAGGGGGATCTCGACGGGATCGAGCTTAGAGCTAGGTTGGGGTATAATGCTCGAGGACTGAATTTGGACATCCATATCTACAATTTCCTTTTACCTGTACTATATGATTGGATAATTTGCTTTGTTGATAAGAGAAGAGGGTGGTGTGCGCGTAAATATAGAGAGAGGAGATGGTTTGCATGGCTAACACGTAGAGCGATAGGGTTAGGTGAAATTTAGACTCGTACGTACGTACGTAAGTCCAAAGGGGAGATCTATAGTAATCAATGAATCTAGTGACAGTGTTGGGATCCAGTTCAGGTTAGGTTGACCATTTCCGTGGATTCCAAAGGGAGAGCTAATTGCTTTCTGAACTGTTTTTTGTTTTTATTTAGTGGAATGACCCTATTTAAAAAATATTTATTGAAATAATCTAGTTCTTAATTAAAATTTTATAGTATTCTTCCTATAATAATTTTTATAGAAAGAGCTTTCTTAAAATTCTAAAAGTTTTTGGGTTTTAAGATAATTTCTATTTTTATTATTAGATTTTAGTTTCTCTATTCTATAGCTTATAAATCAGTAATAAATTTACGAAAAATTACAGAAATTAAGTAAAAATTACTTACTCTGTACTGGCTCTGATACGAACTGGGTAAGCGAAGCGCGTAATCTCCTGAAGACCTGAAAATCAAAAGGAAGAGAGTATCAAAAACTTTAAAATTCTAAAGATAAAAGTTTGGTGTAAAATAATATTCGTCGAAATAATAGATATTGTCTATTCTGAAAAAGTAATAAGGAATGTCGGAAATATCGTCGTCAAGTTCTCTCATATATTCTGATTCTGTCTCATATCCTTCACTATTACTATCATATGAGGGTTCTTCGAGTTCTTCCGCGTATGTCTATTTTCTCCTCCATTCTGTCCATTTTCTTCTACAAAATTGTCTGTATGCAGTCGTAGGACTCCAAACATAACTACTAAATATACTATTTTCATAAAATAACAAAGATCTTTCATGATAAGTTAGGTCGTCAATTATTTCAACATTTATATTACTAGTTTTTCCATGATTTTTTTAGTTTATTGTTATAATTATTACTCGTTGTATACTAAAAAAGAATAATTTGAATTCATAGCAATCATTCATGCTTATTTGTCTATGAGGATAATAAACATCAAAAACTAGCATTCTATCACTTCCTTGGTAATTAATCATTAATTCAAAAATCGGTGAGGCAATACCAAAATTATTATTATCCATTAGTTCTTTTGAACAATAATCAATTATAAAATAAAGAGTAGAGAGAGGTTTCTAAGGATGCATAAAAAATGAAAGCAAAACGGCCCATCATGCTTCCGACCTAGTTAAACCTCTTTGAGCTGCTCTGTATCAGTTACTACCAGTGGATAAAATACCTCTAGTATGCACCCCGATTTCTGTGCTCCTTTTATGTTCCTCCCATCTCAGGATTACTATGCCCTCAAGAGAGCTTCATCCGAGAGATACGCCTGGAACAACTAGTAGCACTTCGGTACAGATAACCACAACCTACCTCGTTTCCTTCCGCTAGGTGTACAGTCTAACTGTAGAAGGTTGTAAATGGGTCTTTTTACAAGATCATTCAAGCAGAGCCTTACAAAACTCTCCTTAAAGAAAAAAGATTTAGTTATCCATACCTTATTTTTTACAAGATCTGGTAGATGCAGGAACTCATAAAAGATAATTTTTATTTCCTTCGAACTTGTTACAAACAGAGACTCTTTAAGATTTTGTGGAACTTTTTTTCTCTCCAAGGTACTCTGCCCTCTCTCTTTCTTAGCTTTCCATTTTATAGACCAAGGGATCAGCTTACAACAAGTTTTCATGCGTCACTGCTTACATCATATGTTCAATAATTGAGATAAATACGTAAGTACTTACATCAGCTTACAATAATTGTTCTGATTACACTTTGGCCTATTCTAGGAAAAGAGATTCCTCTTGGCTGACATCTTCACATGCTCCACATTTATGTTGGTGTTCCATCTTCATCAAGCTACAGTAATATACAGCTGTCTCTGCTGTCATTATCATTACTCCAGTAGATAGTATCTGCTACCAGCTGTCAAACAGCTCATGCTTATCTTGTGGTTGTTTGATTTTTTTTGCTATACTATACATTTTTATTTTATCTGCATCTGGGCTGTCATAGATCCATATATTGCTGTCTCTTTATTTTATGTCTTTTAATTCGCAGTACATGTTCCTGAAGTCCATTGCCCTTCTTTCTGGGATTAATTTTTCAAATTCTTCAGTTTTAAATGGTACAATATTTGATGCTCTATAGATCATTTGGGTAGTCATCCTTATTTTTATAACATGTTCTGCTGGAAGTTCTTCATCATCATTAAGATACTCGGGACGACTGAATATATTCTGACATATATTTTTGAGGCCTTCGTGAGCCCAAAATAACTTTTGGCTGCTTTGTAAATTTCTTTTGTTAGGTGGATTAGTTCTTCACATTCTCTGGACGGATAGATGCAATGAATAAGTCATCTTTCGAACAATGCCTTAGTTATTCTTGGGTTAGCTCCTGGTAGGATGATGACCTTGTTCATGTGCTGTTGTGATATGGTCTTGATGAACTGGTTTACCTCTGTTACTTGACATAGTTTTTGAATATATTGTAAAAATAATATTTTCTTCAATACTTTGGTAGGAGCTTTCTAAGTAAGAAGTATCTCCTTATATGTGGTTTTATTTGAGAATATAATTGCTTCTTCTTTTACTGACTAAGAAGGCTCACCTATCTCACTCATTTTCTCGCTATTATTGTCCATCATATTTTCTGTGGTTACATGCTGATAGAACAGACTTTGAAGTCCGCATATTTGTAGTTGTAACTGATTAAATGCTCCTTTTAATTGCTCCATTGTTCCCTTGATGTAAATGGCATCTTGTTCTATTTGCTGAACTCTAGTTTCCATTCTGCAACAAGTGAAATAGTTAATTTCTTGATTAAAAAAATCAGCTATTATCTTTACCTTTTATGTTTTCTATTAAGAAATCGTAATGTGCTAACTCCATTTGTCACCTTATCAATCTTTTGTTTTCTATGGTTGGGTCTATTATTTTGTTAATCCAACTCTTTGTTTGGGTATTATCTGTCCTTACTGTAAATTTTGTATGTATTATAAATAGTTCAAACTTTTTTATAGCTTTTAAGATTGCTAGTAGTTCTTTTTTGTTTATGTTGTAATTTTGTTGGGTTTGTGTGAAAGATCCACTAGTATATCTGGCTAGTTTTTCCTTCTTTTCTCCTATTTCAATAAATTTTAATACTGCTCTCCAATTGTTTTCACAAGCATCTGTTTCTATTATCCATGAACATTCTTTAACAGGTAATCTTAGCTTATGTAATTCTGAAGTTTGTTGTTTTAATAATTTAAGTTTCTTTTCATCCTCCGGGGTCTATTCCCATTTCTTAAACTTTTTTAGTATTTGTTGTAACCAATTTGTTTTTGCTAATAAATTTGGTATGTAACCTTTTGTTTGATTTAGTAACCCTATTATAGATTGTATTTCTTTTTTTTAAGGATATTAGAAAAAGTCTTTATTTTTTCTGCTATAATGTGGTTGTAATTCTATTCCTTCATGTGATAATTTTGTTCCTAAGAATTCTATCTCAGTTTTGAATAATTCCATTTTCTTTTTTAATAGTATAATACCTGTATTTTTCACTATTTCTATGTATTTTAGTAGATGTTCTTTATGTTGTTCTTCGTTTTCGGATCCTATTAGAATATCATCTACATATACTAATATAAAATTGTTATATCTTTCAAAAATTTTATCCATATACTCTTGAAATATTGCTGGGCTGTTTTTATAATCGAATGGTAATACATTCCATTCATAAAATTTCTGACGTGTGCTAAATACTGTTAAAGATTTTGAATCTTCTGTTAGTTGTACATGATAAAATTCTGATTTACAATCAAATTTCGAATATATTTTTCTTGTTCTTACAGTGTTAAGTAGTATTTGCATGTCTGGTAGTGGGTATCCAAACCTCTTAGTATTTTTATTTAGTTCCTTATAATTTACTACCATTCGAGATTTACCTCTTTTTTCTTCTAAATGCTTTCTTAATATGAATGCTGGTGATGAATGTGGACTTTGTGATTTTCTTATGTAATTATTTTAAATTAATTCTTTTATATGTATTTTGAACTCTTCTAGATCTGTTGGAGTATGTCTTATAGGTTTAATTTTTATTATTTTGTTCTTATCTATTAACTCTATATGTGCTGTGGGTTTACTTAAGTTTCATTTTGCCAAGGGGTCTTCTCCGCACAGATCTTCTAATTGTTTTTGTAAAATTTCTTTTGTAGTTGTTTCTTGAACTTGTTGTATTCTAGTTTTGTTTGGTAAATATTGGTATTCACCAAGCTGGGTTGAAAAAACTCTGATGTGTGGTAGGTCAGTTCTGAAATAAGGTTGGGTTATTCCAATTGCTCTTACTTGGTGTCTGCAAGGTGTTGTAAAATACGACTGATTTATGTAATAGTTATGTGATAGTATTGTTGGAAAAAATCATTTTCTAAGAGTACATCATTATTCATATCATCAAACTGGTATATTATAGGTATTTTTAGTAAGTAACTTCCTATTTGTACATTAATATTTTGTTGATATTTTTCAAGTATGATAATTTGTCCAGTTAATCCAGATATTGCTTTAATATTATATCCATCTTGTTTCCATTTTGGTAGTATATTTTCGCGACATAGGCTAGTGCCTGCTCCAGTGTCTATTAGACTGTGATAGTTTCTTAATTTGTATCCTTCGTAAAAAAATTCTGTTAGAATGTATAATGTATTTTTTGTTGCTCTTAATAAATTCATTTGTCCAATATTCTATTTATTATCATACTTTCATTGTTTACTGTTATTGTGATTTTTTCTTCTTGAATTGAGTACGGTTGTACTAATGTAAAAAAGTCAGTTCCTAATAGCATTTCATTAAAATAGTATTCTGGGTCTACGTATTAAGTGTAATAACATTTTCTTTTTACTATTTATCCTTAGTGGTAATACAATTTTATGTACAATTGGATGTTTATTATTGTAATAGTTTAGGCAGTAATATAGGTTTTCTAATGTTATTAATTCAGTGGTTTTTACATTTGTTTGTTTAATATGTGAATTAGTAGCCCCCGTATCTACTAAGGTTATTTGTTTATTCTATTTTTCATTGTCATAATATTATATTTCTATTTTAAATTGGTTATTATTTTGGTATTCTAATGTATTTATTATTGGTATTAATTGCAATACTTGTTGCTTATTTCTTATTGATAGTGATCTCTTTCCGAACATTATTTGTGGTGCTTTTCCATTTCCAATTTATTTTGCTTTATTAAAATCGAATTCTATATAATTTGGTATAGTCATTTCAGGGTTTTCTCTAGCTGGTTTATATCTTATAATTTCGTTGAATAACGGCTCTATTTTAAAATTATCTATATTTCTATTTTTTACTTCATGTTTACTAGTGAAAACATAAATATTTCTTATTTGCATACTTACAACTTTGCTTTTTCCTATCATTTCTATTCCTGATAACTTGTGATACATGACTAGACTTTTGTCTTTATTTTCTTATGCCATGCTTATAGAGAAATTAGGTTTTATTATAAACTTTATCTTTTGGTACATTAGGTTTTCTTATACTATTCCTATCAACGCATCTTGTGTACTTGATATTATCCTATCATCTATTAGGTATATTTCGAGGGATGTATTTATCCCTTCCTTAAAATAAGATTTTATTATTATTTGTACAGCTTCTAAATGTATGTGTCTTAATGTTTTTCTGGTTCTTTCATTTATTTTTTTCATTTCTTGTCTTATTATTCTTTCGGTTATTAATGGGATTATGGTTTTTTCCTTGTGCTTGTTCTATGTTTATAGGTTGTTCATTATTCCTAGCTATTATGATGGTACTTTTCTTTCTTTCGAATATTGGTAGTTTACAAATTTCTTTTGGATTTATATCTAAGTTGGTCGCTCTTATTTTATCGTATTTTTGTATGTCAAAGCACATTCTTTCCCTTACTTCTCAATTGTTTTATTCTCTTTCTGAAGGTTCTCTTATTTCTGTTAAATCTGTCATCATATTTATTTCACATTCTTCTGTTTCACCTTCACTACTCCCACTATCTTCTTCCATTACCATTATTTCTTCATCTTCACTTATTTCTGACCATTCTTCATCATATTCTATGGGTTCATAATTTATGTTACTCATTTCTTTAATTTCTTCTACGTATTTTACATTTTCTTTTTTCATTCTTTTAGGACAATTTGGAGATATATGTCCTACCTCCCCATATATGTAACAATTACATTTCTTAGGGTTTTTCGTATAGTGCCTATTTTTATTCTTATTCATTTTTTTAAAGTATTTTTTATAAGGTTTTCTATATCTCTTAAAAGTTTTTCTATATTTTGGTTTATATTTTTGGAATTTGTGATTATTCTTCTTTGTGTATTTATAGTTATTATTGCATCTCCAATGATTCGGCCTTGCATCCTCACAACAAATTCTTTGTTTATATGTTCTATAATATTTCATTGTTGCTCTAGCATCTTGGCATACTTTGTCCCTATAATCTTTTACGAATTGCGTTCTATACCTTAAAGTGTCTACTTCGGATTTTACTTTATCACTTATGTATGCACTATATATGTTTATACTCCATGGATCAGATAGTTTTAGAAAGAATGAGTCCAAAATTGGACGCCGTTCTTATTTTATATAATAACTATCTTGAAAATATTCTCGGAATTCACAAACATAGTTGTCAAAATAGCACATGTCGCATATTTCTAAGTTACTTAGTCTCCATCTTGCTTGATTCTTTTTATATATAGTGTATTTTTCTTCTTTATCGTATACACTGAATTCTGTTCTTATTGCTTTTTCGTAATTTGTAATTATTTCTTTTAGACCTAAGGTTCGTTGAGTTGAGCTTTCTTCAGTTTCTCTATCATCAATTGGTCTTGATTTTCTTATAGTATTTCTCTCTTCTTCCTCTAGCCCATTCCACTATTTTGCTACTACTCCCATAAAGGTGGCTTCTATAAATTTCTCAAATGCGTTTCCGTTAAGGTTTTGCCTAAATCCTACTATTAGTGAGGCTTTTACTCATTCTTCAATTGTCTTATCTACGTCTTTTACGCAATCTAAGTCTAACCATTCTCCATTTCCTGCTATTCCTTTTTTGTAGTGTTCTGTAGGTTCATATTTTGGGGTTTCCTTTTCTTTGTCTCTTCCTAACTGCATTCTTGTTTTTGTGTTTTGCTATTTCCATGGTAATTGGTAAGATTTTTTGTTAGGTGGTGGGCTTAAGATTTCGTACATGTTACTTGGAATTTCTGAAGGTTTTGCAATAATCTTATCTTGGTCCATTTTTATTTCTTCATTTGTTATATCTAGATTTTTCAAGGCTTCTTCTACTTCTTCTGAATTGGAATTTTCCATTAAATCTTCTATTTTCCAGATATTTATATTAAGTTTTGTTATGGCTTCTAACTCTTTTATACCTTCTTCCGTTATGCCTGATTTTTCTCTGGATAGTCAGTTATATATCTACGTAATTCTTTTATATTTTTATTTATGATTCTTAAATCTTTTCTTATTTCTCTTACAATTTCAGGACCATTGTAATCTTCTTCCAACTCTTGTATGTTTATCATATAAATTTCTGGGTTTATGTTAGGATTTAATGCAACTGCTTTGTTGGTCATACTTAGCCTCTTATTTTGTATGCTAGTAGGTGTTGGTAATAACAACTTGCTTCTTCGTTTCTGTATTCTAATACTTTGTATGCTATCTCTTTTTGTATTTCTTTAGGTAGTTGATTAGTTATTTTTTTTGTTAGTAACAAATATTCTAATGTTTCTCTACTAGCAATATGCTTCCTTTCTGTTAATCTTCAGTCAATGAATCTAATTTTAAATTCTGAAAGATTTCTTAATTTAAGTATCCTTATTTTCTGTGATATATCCAGCTTTTATAAGAATTATAGTTTATAATTTGTAAAGTAGGGTTATATAGAAAGTTTTTTTTCTAGGTTATTATATTAAAAAGAGTTAGTTTGTTAAATATTTTATAAAAGTGGGTCGTTTGGCTAAATCTTTTTGAAAGTGGGTCGTTTGGCTAAATGTTTTCCAAAAGTGGGTCAGTTGATATGGTTAACTCTATAGTGATAGAGTTGGGATCCAGTTAAGGTTAGGTTGACTATTTCCATGGATTCTTTTGGAGTCACTTAGCTAATTTTTTTACCGTGCTAGGCCACTTTTTGAAAGTAGCTAGGTACAATTTTGGATCACTTTTCAAACTATTGGTATTTGTAGGCTAGTTGCTGTCACATCAGCAATGACTGCTATTCTTATTAGCAGCATTTTCATTTTGGAGATCATTAATGGGATTAGTGGCATCTTTTATTAAAAAATTGAGAATTTTATTTACTGTCGCTATTTCTATTAGCGACCAAAGTATTTATGAAGTCACTAATCGGATTAGCGGCCTTAAATGAACTGTATTTAGGCACTTAGCGAAATCTAAATAGCTTTTGCTCTCTGAAATTTTTTTTTTATTTTTAACTTAAACAGTGGTCGATATTCACATTAGCGGCGACCACTGTTACTACTCAACACTGATATATAGAGAGAAGAGGGAGAAAGATGACCACATTATGACTTGAAAGAAATACAGTACATTAGAGCATCCACTATCATTTTAAGCAAAAAGCAATAGAGAAATAGCAATATGAGGAGACGTCTGCTAACGTTGGTGCTAGATCTGTCAAAGAAAAAAATATAAATAAAATCAGACGGAGCTTCATCCTCCGTCCATCCAAAAAAAAGGCGTTTTCGTAATTTTCCAATGACATTTCCGTAAATAATGCGACGAAGCACATTGGAGGAAGTGCTCAAACGGATGAAGGTCTACCGTCATTCGGTTTTTTAGTTTTTTTATTTTTTAATGGCAATTTGGTAATATTTTGGATGACATTTTCGTAATTAATTTTATAAAAAAAAGACAGAAACGGAGGAAGTTCATTCGTCTCTCTTTTGCTTCGCCTGCTTTAAAAAAAAATTAAAAAAAAAGGGCATGTTCATCTGTCTTTTCTTTTTCCTCAAATGGATGAAGATCATGTTGGAGTTTGTGGATCCAATACACGATAATGGGGTTGGAGAAGTCAGATGAGAAAAAGAGTCGAAGTGGGAGCAAGAGGTCAGAAGTGGTTTGAAGCTACAGGCAGAGTTGCGGCCGACCGCAGCCCCGGACCGCGCTCCAGGCAAGTGTACGGTCGACCGCGCAGTCGACTGTCCCTCTCTCTGATTCACTCTTGTATCTTGAAGAGATGACCGGTCTACCGCGCAGTCGACCGACCTGCTCTCTGTTAGAACTCGTGCAGTTGAAGGAAAGAACCGGTCAACCGACTTGGTGTTGTGGTCGACTGTCCCGATGCTGATTGATGAGCGACTGAGATTAAAGTTGTGGAATCCTATATATATTATATTGTGTACAATTTTAAATTTAAGTTAAAAGAAAATAGAGATCTACTAGCCGTCATTAAGAGAGAGGGAAAAAGAGAGAAACCCTACACCTTGTTGGTGAGTTCTTGAAATATTTGTAAACCTAATCTTCATATTTCTAGTGGAAATCGCATGAGTACCTCTGCGCAAGAAAGTAACCATTGTTTTAGGTGAACCTCGATAAAATCTTGTGTGTTCTTGTGTGTTGCTTTTGGTTGTTCTTTGCTCTCTTATTTTAATTCTATAGTTCTTGCATCTCGTCGTCGTTGTTGAGTTTATTCTGCAGTTAGAATTCAATAAAGTGGTATCAGAGCTACAGGTTGATAGTATTGATTGAGATGGGGGACAAGAGTAGAGTCAAGGAGTTCGATGGAAAAGATTTCACAATGTGAAGATACAAATGATTGCGCATCTCCGACAGAAGGATCTAGATGATCCGTTGTTTGGTATGAAGCCAGAAGAGGCAGAGGTCGATCCGGTTGCGTTGGCGGCCTGGAATAGATTGGATCAGAAAGCGCTTGGGCAGATTCAGTTGTCACTGAGCAGAAAGGCGCTATTTCACATTGAAAAGGCAAGAATCGCGAAGGAGGCAATGGAGATATTGACAAACATGTTTGAGAAGCCGAATGCAGCGAATCAGATCTTACACCTAAAGAAGTTGGTTAACTTGAAGTTGTCAAAAAGGGGTTCGGTTGCTGAGCACATCAACAATTTCTGTATAGTTCACAATCAGATGGAATCGTTGGGTTTAAAGTTTGAGGAGAGGGAACAATCGTTGTTGCTGCTATCCAGTCTTCCTGATAGTTACGGCACAGTAGAGCAGACTATTACAAGAACCATGACTGATACGACAACCCTAAAGGATGTTATAAGCAACATTATGAATATGGATGCAAGGAGGAAAAGACATGGAGAGACTTCAGTGTCATATCCTAGCAATACCGCGCTGTCAGTTGATAACCATGGTAGAAGTAACAACAAAGGGAGGTTACAGAGCAGGAATCACAGGTCCAAGTCAAGAACTGGACATCGCGAAGGTGAGTGTTTATACTGCAATAAGTCAGCACACAGGAGAGACCAATGCGAGGAGTATAAGAAAGCACAAGTAGGGTCACAGGTAGCCAAAGTGGTAAGTATTGAATCCCGTCTAGATGAATTGTGTTTATCTGCTGGATTTAATATTTTGCAAGATGATTGGTGTATAGATTCAGGTGCTTCTTATCATTGCATCCCCATGAGGAATGTTTTTTAGGATTACAGGACAGGTGATTTTGGTACAGTTTCAGTTAGTAATGGGCAGATATGTCCAGTTGTAGGTAGATGCACTGTGAGAGTGAAGGCTCGCAATGGTGGGCAATTGGTCTTGTATGATACAAGACATATTCAGAGCATGAAGAAAAACTTGATCTCAACTAGCAAACTAGACAAAGAAGGGTTTACAACAACTTTTGGGCATGAAGAATGGAAGGTAACTACAAGCGTCAGGTTGGTGGCAAAAGAAAAACATGGTGACACGTTGTACTTACTCAAGGGAGGTGATTTAGGTGATATCATTGCTACAGCATCACCAGTTAGTTCCTCTTCAATTCTATGGCATGTCAATTTGGGACACCTTGGTGAAAAGGGTATCAAGCAGCTTTGTTCTAGGGATCTTTTGCTGGGGGTGAAGAAGGTTGAGATAGATTTCTGTGAAAATTGTGTGATGGGCAAACAGAAGACAGTTAGCTTTCAGTTTGGTGGGCGTGATAAGAAGCTTGGAAAACTAGAGTTGGTACATACAGATGTGTGCGGTCCAGCTCAAGAATTCTCTTATGGTGGTAAGAGATACTTCGTCACATTCATCGATGATGCTACAAGAAAGGTTTGGATTTATGCAATTCGTGAGAAATCAGAAGTATTTGAGGCATTCGGAGCTTGGAAGGCCAGGGTTGAGAATGAGACGAGTTGTAAGGTGAAAGCAATAAAGTCAGACAACGGAGGTGAGTACACAAGCAAAGAGTTTGTTAACTATCTAGCAAGGAAAAGTATCAGAGGAATCAAGACAGATCCTAAGACTCCACAGGAGAATGGTGTAGCAGAAAAGATGAACCGCACGATACTCGAAAGGGCGAGATGCATGAGACATCATACGGGTCTTCCGGTCCATTTTTTGGGCCGCTACAGTTGATACGGTAGTGTACTTGATTAACCGTTGCCCGTCTAGTGCCCTTGATGGAGTCATTCCAGAAAAATTATGGTCAGGTAAAACTGTTAATTATTCGTATTTGAATGTTTATGGTTATATGACATATGCACTAATTGACATGAAAGAAAGAAAGAAGTTGGACTCTAAGTCCAGGAGATGTGTGTGTTCATTGGCTACGGTGGCGATAAGTATGGTTACAGGCTTTGGGATTTTGTGGATAACAAATTCATTCGCAGCGGGAATGTAGTGTTCAATGAAGATGTCCTATACAAGGATAGGCACACAGGTCAAGACAGTACAACCATTTTAGAGTCAGATTGGGGTTCAGACTCACTTAGATTCAGATTCTGAAGGCGGCCCTAGTGGTGGGGGCCCTACAGTGCAGCAGCAGGTATAGGTACCACATGCAGCATAGGAGGCTCATGGTGAGCCTATTGGGAATGAGCAGGTTATCCAAGATGAATAGGTACAACCAGAACAGTTCGGGGAACCTGAACTGGTCGGTCAACCGATACCCACATTGAGGAGATCAACACGAGAGAGGAGGCCAACCAAGATATTTGATCCATCAGCTAGTGTTGTTCACGAGCATGTTCTGTACACGGATTCAGGAGAGCCAAAGACTCATAAGGAGGCTTTGAGGGATGAGGCTCGAATTTAGTGGGAGTTAGCCTTGAAGGACGAGCTAAACTCCTTGGAATAGAACCAAACTTGGGAGTTGACCAAGTTATCTGCAGGGAAGAGCGCTCTTATGAACAAATGGGTTTTCAGAGTCAAAGATGAGGCAGATGGCAGTAAGAGGTAAAAGGCAAGGCTTGTTGTGAAAGGATTCTCTCAAAGAGAAGGTATTGATTATAGTGAGATTTTTGCACCGGTTGTGAATATGGCTTCAATTAGGGTTCTGCTCAGTATTGTGCCAGTTAAAGATTTGCACTTAGAGCAGTTAGATGTGAATACAACATTCTCCATGGTGATGTCGAAGAAAAAATGTACATGAGACAACTCACAAGTTTTGAAGCTAAAGAAAAGGAAGACATGGTGTGTCGATTGAAGAAAAGTCTTTACGGGCTCAAACAAGCACCGCGGTAATGGTACTTGAAGTTTAATTGCTTCATGAGAGGGAAAGATTTCAATAGGTGCGAAACGGATTATTGTGTGTATGTTCGTAGATATAGAAACAATGATATAGTTACCATGGCACTGTATGTGGACAACATGTTGTTAGCAGGTTATGTATGGAGAAGATCAAGGAAGTGAAAAAGGCGCTAGCTTCGGAGTTTTCAATGAAGGACTTGGGTGAAGCAAAGCAAATCCTCAGCAACATTAGTAGAGACAGGATTACCAAGAAGATTTGGTTATCACAAGCGGACTATGTGAAGAATGTGTTGAAGAGATTCAACATGGATGGCACGAGGCCAGTCATTTGTTCCTTGGCTGCTCACTTCAAGTTATCAATGAACTTGTGTCCTAAGACAGAGGCAGAGATGGAGGAAATGGCTACTATTCCTTATGCCTCAGCCGTTGGGAGTTTGATGTATGCGATGGGGTGTACAAGACCGGACATCGCACAAGCAGTGGGAGTTATCAGTCGTTATATAAAGAATCCAGGTAAATAGCATTGGGATGTAGTAAGGTGGATTCTTAGATATCTAGCAGGTACTTCAGATTACTCTCTTTGTTTTGGGGGAGATTCTTTGCATATGTAACACCCCGCAAAATTGAACTATGACAATTTTGCCCCAGCACGTGTTATACACGTGTATTTTGTACCGTTACGGATAATATCCGTAGTATTATATTTTCGTATTTTTTATTTCTATTTTCTAAATATATTTTTTATCTTTCGAATTAATTTTTTATCTTTCATTTGAACCCAATCCAGATATTTTCTGACTCATTCAAAATAAGACCGTTGATTTCTCGTATTCCAACTTTGCTAAATTTCTTGACCTTACACTGAGAATTTGACATAGTTCTCTTCATTGAAATTGAGAAACTTTATACATGAAAATCGTATCCCATCGAGTCTGGAATCCAGAACATCTTGCAGTTTCTCAATCCGATTTATAAGTTGTAAGTTATCTTAAATCTAAGTTGTTCCTAAATCCTAAATCCTAATCCTAATTAAATCCTCTAATCCTAATCCCACAGCCAATCCTCATCTCCCCAACTACTTTTAAGGCATTAAATGCCCACATCCCTACCTTACTGCCTCCACCTCCTCCTACAAACTTTAACTGTCGTCTTTTCATATTTTCTCCCTCCCTACATGACTTTCTCTCCCTCCCTATATGACTTTTTTCTCAAAGCTAAATCCACTTGCACTCATGCAGTACTCCACCGTATAAATATATTCCTACACTCACTCAATCACACACTCTCTCTATCTCTGTCATTCTCTCTCTTTGTCTCACTTTCTCATAATATATATATATATATATATATATATATATATATATATATATATATATATATATTCTATTATAAAAGCATGAATAAGAAGAAAAAAAAATCTGTCCAGACCCAATCCTAACCCTTCGTTCATTTTGTTGATCAAACAGATCGAAGACTATTATTAATTTTTGTTCGTTCTCGCATCCTAAAAACCCTATAAATAACCCTCTAAAAAAATTGAGTAGGAATCATTACCAAATTGGAACACCAAAACCCTAACCCACATCGAAATGGAGATTGAAGATGGTTAGGGTTGCTTAAATGGCAACCCCATCTTCTTCCTCCTCCTTCCAACTTCCCTTTATACGCCGTAAAGTTCCCACCTTTATTACTACTGCTGCTGCTCGGTTCACACCCAATTCTCATTGCCGCTTCACCTCCCCTTCTCGCCGCCTCGGCCTCCTCCAACTAGGTAACGGTGAGTCACCGATTTCATGCCCATTTGATGCGTATTATGTAGTTCCACTAAAGTTGCAATCTAGTTTCAAAAAGTTGTAATTTTGTTGTAATTCTGTAATATCTTTATTGGTGAAGTGAAATCCATTGAAGTACAAATCTTGAGTAGCATAATTGGAGAGCTGGGATGTTTCTGTGAGAAGATTGAGCTCTTATGCCAAACTCTTGATGAGGAAGTAAATGGTTATAAGAATGACCTACATACACAATTTCATCAATACCTTGGACTGAGTAGTTGTGGCTTATATTTTCGATTCAATTTATGGAGCTTTTGGGACAACTATGAAAATAGACAAATGGTTACCTTAGTTAGCATGATAGACATGTTAAGATCAAGGTACCTCCCTAAGTCCCTTTCATGTTCTTTTTCCTATTTTTGTTTGCAATCAAGTTCCGTTCAGTTTATTGCAAATGTCTGCTAGGAAAAGGAGATATTGTTAGTTAAATGATCATTACAAAAATTAGTGATCTATACTGAGCTAGATCATAGAACGTGAATATCTTAAGTAACATTTTAAATAATATTTGCTAGCGAATTGTTGTTTTCTTAATTATGGAGTCCATAGTAGATTTGAGATGGGGTACATCTATATCTTCTCTATTTACTTAAGATATTCCATGCAAAATAAGAAACATCCTTTATTTGTACTCAGTCAATTGTAACATCCTTTAGGTGGGTGAGAGGCTATTGGATTGGATAACGAGGATCTTCTCAGCATGCTTATAAATATCTAGAACCTTGAAGTTCCACCCCTACTAAATGTCCAACAGAAAATTCATAGAAGAGAGATTCACAACTTACAATGTCATCAGCAAGCTCCAGTGGATCCATTCCAAACTTTGGAAGAAGGTAAATAATTTCCTCATGGTTTTTATTTTTTAGTGTTATTTCCTATGCTACTAAACAAGATTTAAGAGAAAATTTTAATGACTTCTCTTTCTTTCTGTAGTTCATATTACAAGGGAAGGTGAGTGATATGGCTAAAGTTGGGGTTAAATCGAGACCGTCCAGATCGATCACGAAATCTAGAGCACGGGGGTAAAAAGGTAATTTCACATACAGATGGATCCAAAACGGGTATTGGGCCTCCTTCTCACAGAACCAACCACCCGCGAATAGATCCACTTCAATTGGGTACGGGTCCCGACCCGATACAAGCCCAATCCACCAAGAAGAGAATCAGGCCACTGATTTGGTCAAATCAATAAACCTGATTAGCTCTCACCAGGGAATCAAGGCCTAACTTCCCAAAACAGAATAGGAGGATTTTTCTCCTATTTGTTAGGCAGGAAATTAGGCCCCAAATCGTTCCAAAGGCGACTATAAATACAACCCTTCTACCACCGAGACCAGGTTAATCACTTTTTCACCACTTAAGCTCTTGCTTGATCTTTTCCTGATTACTGACAAGAGCGTCGGAGGGTGCGTCGCCGGAATCAACCCCGGTGTTTCGCACTTCCTTGCAGGTTGTGCCAGGAGCAAGGAGATCGAGTCAATCGTTCAGGTGTTTCCCGGACTCACAAATTCTATCTGTTTACCCCCACACCGAAATCAGCGGTAACAGATTGGCGCCGTCTGTGGGAAACCACCACACGAACGACCTCAGCTTCTCCTTCATCGCCTCCCATCGCCATGCCTCCGAAGAAGAACAGATCCAAAGGATCCAACCGGGTGGCCAACCCCGCCGACCCTACGGAGGATACCCCCGTCAACCAAATTCCCCAATCTGGGCTTCCTCCGCCGACCCAACCGGTCCAGCCTCCTCATCCTCAGCAGCAACCGAACCATGGTCCCGCCGGTCTCAACGGCCAGAAGCTGAAGCAGCCCATCCAGGACCATGTCTCGGTCCATAACGGGTCCTCGGACTCGATGGCCTCCCATAACCCCGACCGGAACCGCCAGAAGGAGAACGACCTCCGCACGCACCTTGACGAGAGGCGGGCCCGAGCGGAGGCCTCCCGACAGCGTCAGGGCGAGCGGTCACCTCGTCGCCGAGACCGACAGAGATCTCCGTACCGGAGAGGCCGAGCGGCATCTCCCGAACACCGAAGGAGGAGGCCGCGTTCCCCCGAGGATCGGCATCGTACGAGGGACCGTGAGGTACCTATCAGCCGTGCCGAGTTCCTCCAGTTTCAGGAGACTGTACTGCAAGCCCTGAACGCCCGTGCCAACAACCAAAACCCCCCGAGGGTCCCAACACCCCCTCGGATTCCCAGTCCTCACCGCCGGTCACGAAGTCCTCTCCAGGCTCCCAGTCGTCAGCAACATTACAGTCCCCGCCGATCCGAGGGATACCGGCGCCGAAGTCCACGCTCTCCCTCTTATGATGAAGAGTCCGAAGGGTCATACGGTTACCGGCGAGGGGACGATGCCTTTGACCGCCGCCTCCATGAGGTGGAGAGGCGCATTGTCCGTATGGACCGAGAAGAGGAGTCCAGAGCAGGGACTGTTCGCCCAAACCGACCGCCCTTCTCTCGGACAATCATGGAAGCTCGCATACCGAGGGGTTTCAAACCTCCACAGTTTGAAACGTACTCAGGCGAGTCCGACCCAGTAGATCACGTCGAGAGTTTTAAGACTCTGATGCTGATCCACCAAGTCTCCGATGCCATACTCTGCAGGACCTTCCCGGCCACCCTTCGGGGCTCGGCTCGGGAATGGTATTCCAGGCTTGCCCCCGCCTCCATCTTTTCATTTGAGCAGTTTGAGACGCTGTTCATAACTCACTTTGTGAGCAGCCGACGGGCCGAGAAGACGAGTCTCTCCCTTCTGAACCTCCGACAGGAAAGGGGAGAGGAGCTGCGTGACTATGTGAAGAGGTTCACTGCAGAAGTCAGGTCGATCGCCTCCTTAGACCAATCCGTGGCAACAGTGGCGTTCCAGTCGAACGTCCTCAACTCCAACCTCCGCTCGTCCCTAGCAAAGAAGCCGCCTACCAACTTCGCCGACCTCCTACTGAGGTGCGAGAAGTACATCCGAGCCGAGGAGGCCGAGTCCCTCCCGAACTTCGGAGGACCCTCCTCCGGCTCGAAGAGGAAGGCAACGGAGGAAGAGGGGGCCAAGAAGACTATGAAGGACGGAGGCGGCCAGCGTCGTCCTCCCCCCAGGTTCGAGAAATTCACGCCCCTCACAACTAATGTCTCCACCATCCTCATGGAGGTAGAGAAGGAGGGGGTCCTCCCTCCTGCCCCGAGGATGCACAAACCGGCGAAGAGGAGGGACAAAGACAAGTGGTGTCGGTATCACCGGGACCACGGGCACGAGACGAATGACTGTCGGGCTTTGAGAGATGAGATCGAAGCTCTCATCCGAAGGGGGCAGTTGGCGAAGTTCGTGAAGGCTAACGATCGGACAGATCGGAACTCTCCTCCCCCTCGGGGGGCTAACAAGCGGCGCGAAGTAACGCCTGAGTTCGAAGAAGAAAGGGTTCTGCACATGATCCACGGGGGCCCCATGGGCGGTCCCTCTAATACGACCCGGAAAGCCTTCGTCCGAGAGGTGAACTCGGTCCACAGTGCTCCTCCTCCCAAGGGCTTCGGTGTGCCCGTGTCTTTCTCCGACGCTGATCTCGAAGGAGTCCGAACCCCTCACTGTGATGCCCTCGTCATCGACCTCCGCATGGCCAACTACAAGGTGCAGAGGATTTTGGTTGACAACGGGAGTTCGGTCAACATTCTATTCCTCTCGGCCTTCCAGGGCCTCCAGCTGTCCCGAGACCGTCTCAAACCGGCCGGATACACTCTACACGGGTTCACGGGGGTCCCGGTAACCATCGAAGGGGTAATAACCCTCGACGTTACTGCGGGGAGCACCCCTACTACCCGGACCGAGCCCATGGACTTCATGGTCGTTGACGTCCCGGCAGCATACAATGTCATCCTCGGTCGCCCCGGCCTGGCCGCCCTTGAGGCCGTCCCATCAGCATACCATTTGAAGATGAAGTTCCCCACTCGGTCGGGAGTAGGGGAAGTCAGGGGGAGCCAGGAAACAGCTCGGAAGTGTTACATGACTTCCACCGGGGGACCAGTGCTTTCGCTCGAGACCCTCGAGATCCCCGAGCCGAGGGCTCACCCAACGTCCGAACCAGCGGACGAGTTAGAAGAAGTACTCTTCTCCGACGAGGATCCGAGCCGGAAATTCCTCGTCAGCAAGTCCTTACCGACCGTGCTATTCTCCGACCTTGTGAGATGCATCCGGGGTAACCGCGACCTATTTGCTTGGTCGGCCGCGGATATGCCCGGTATCTCCGAAGACTTGCTCGTCCACCGCCTAAGTGTCGAGCCGGGGTGCAGACCGGTTCAGCAGAAGAGGCGAAAGTTCGCTCCCGAACGACAGCAGGCAATCAAGGAGGAAGTAAATAAGCTGTTGAAGGCCAAGTTCATCCAGGAGGTGAATTATCCCGAATGGTTGTCGAATGTTGTGATGGTCAAGAAGTCCAACGGCTCGTGGAGAATATGCATCGACTTCACCGACCTCAACAAAGCGTGTCCGAAGGATCCCTTCCCTCTCCCGAACATCGACACCCTAATCGACGCCACCTCGGGCCATGAGCTCCTCAGCTTCATGGATGCCTTCTCGGGCTACAACCAAATCCGGATGTTCCCTCCGGACATCCCGAAGACCTCCTTCGTCACCGACCAAGGCCTCTACTGCTACCGAGTAATGCCGTTCGGTTTGAAGAACGCGGGAGCCACCTACCAGCGCCTCGTTAACAAGGTCTTTCAGCATCAGATCGGCCGAAACATGGAGGTGTACGTCGATGACATGCTCGTCAAGAGCATCCACGGCACCGACCATGTAGCCGACCTCCAAGAGGCGTTCGGCGTGTTGAGGAAGTACAACATGCGGCTGAACCCGAACAAGTGTGCGTTCGGAGTCTCCTCTGGCAAGTTCCTCGGTTTCATGGTGAGCCAGCGCGGGATTGAAGCTAACCCCGAAAAGATCAAAGCCATATTAGATATGGCCCCGCCTCGGAACGTCAGAGAAGTGCAGAAGCTCACCGGTCGGCTCGCTGCCATCGGTCGGTTCCTCTCCAAGTCAGGGGAAAAGTGCCTTCCCTTCTTCAAAGCACTCCGAGGCGCTAAGGGATTTGAATGGGGCGAGGCACAGCAAGCGTCGTTCGACCAGCTGAAAGCCTATCTGGTGAACCCCCCTCTGCTCAGTAAGCCGGTCCCAGGCGAGCCTCTCTTTCTCTACTTGGCAGCCTCCGAGCAGTCCCTGAGCGCTGTCCTGGTCAGAGAAGAGGACCGGACCCAGAGGCCGATTTACTACGTGAGCAAGGTGCTTCGGGATGCCGAGCTCCGTTATCCGGGGATAGAAAAGATAGCCTACGCCCTCGTCATGGCAGCAAGAAAGCTTCGGCCCTACTTCCAATCTCATTCAGTCATTGTCCTCACCGACCAACCGCTCAAGCAAGTCCTCCATAGACCCGAAACCTCGGGCCGGCTGATGAAGTGGTCGATAGAGCTGAGTCAGCACGACATCTCCTATCAACCTCGGACGGCAATTAAGGCGCAGGCCCTCGCCGACTTCATTGTAGAATCCACCATCCCCGAGGTCGGCCACGTCCCGAGCGGACCTCCCATTTGGACAGTCTTTGTGGACGGATCCTCTTGCAGTGAGGGAAGCGGCGCCGGCATCATCCTGAACGGCCCCGATGGCTTTGTCCTACAGTACGCGATCCGCATGAGCTTCAAGGCCTCGAACAACGAGGCGGAGTACGAGGCACTCATAGCCGGTCTCGGACTCGCGCGAAGCGCTGGGGCGCATCGTCTCCGGATTCACAGTGATTCCCAGCTAGTCGTGAACCAGGTCTTGGGCGAGTATGAAGCCCGGGACGAGCGGATGGCGAAGTACCTCGCCAAGGTCCGGGATCTCATGGGTCGGTTCGAAGAAGCCATCATCCAGCGGGTCCCTCGGGAAGAAAACGCACAGGCCGATGCACTTTCCAAGTTGGCCTCGTCCTCGTTACAAGGACTCGAGCAGACCGTACTAATTGAAGTCCTCACTAAGCCGAGCATCGAAGACGAGGCACTAGGCTCGGCGGAGTCATTGCCAGTCATGTTGCAAGACAACTGGATGGAGCCACTGGTAGAATTTCTAAGGGACGGAGTTCTGCCCTCAGATCCCAAAGAAGCTCGCCGAGTTAGAACCCGAGCCGAGCGCTATGTCTTAATCGAGGGCATCCTATACAAGCGCTCCTTCTCCCAAATTGACGGCCGACCATATCTACGATGCCTCTCTCCGGAACAGGCCGAATATGCCCTACAGGAGCTTCATGAAGGGATCGGCGGGGCACACTCGGGATTTAGGTCCCTGGCCCGAAAAGCTCTGAATTATGGGTACTTCTGGCCGACACTTCTCCAAGACGCCGAGCGACATGTTCGGCAGTGCGGCTCCTGCCAGAGACACTCCAGCATCCGACGCCTCCCTCAAGCCAACCTCACCTCCCTATCGAGCCCTATCCCCTTCGCGATGTGGGGAATGGACTTGGTAGGGCCTTTCCCTCCAGCTCCGGGTCAGCTCAAGTTTTTAGTCGTCGCAATCGACTACTTCTCGAAGTGGGTCGAGGCCGAGCCCCTCGCCACGATAACCGAGAACAAAGTGGTGCAGTTCTTCTGGAAGAACATTATATGCAGATTCGGCGTCCCGCGCGTCCTCGTGACAGATAATGGGACCCAGTTCACTTGCTCAGCATTCCGAACCCTGTGCGACGACCTCGTCATTCAACAGCGTTTCTCGTCCGTCTCGCACCCCCAGTCGAACGGACAAGCCGAGAACGCTAACAAGCAGGTCCTTGCGGGGATCAAGAAGAGGTTGGACAAGTGCTCCAAAGGGCAGTGGGTCGACCAACTCCCTAATGTGTTGTGGAACTACCGCACAAGCAAGCGGACGCCCACTGGAGAGTCCCCTTTCAGCCTTACTTATGGGGCCGAAGCCGTAATACCCCTCGAGGTCGGAATTCCTTCCCCTCGGCTCATCGCCTATGACGAAGCACAGAATGCCAGGGAACTCAGAGGAAACTTGGACCTGATAGATGAACTGAGAGAAAGGGCATCGATTCGGCAGCAGAATTACAGAAGGCGAGTCGAACTAGCCTACAACAAGAAAGTCCGACCCGCCAACCTTGAACAAGGAGACCTGGTGTTGAGAAAGCTAGCCATATCCCTCCCCAGTCAGAAGGGCAAGCTAGCTCCGAATTGGGAAGGGCCGTACCGGGTCGCAAAAGTTGTTCGGCCTGGAGCATATCGACTTGAGGACATGGATGGTAGAGAGCTCCCGAGGACCTGGAATGCCGACCACCTCCTGAAATACCAAGAGAGCGCCCCGGCGCCTCTCTAAGTAATCCGAGGTGTCGCGCCATTCCTCTCCTTTAACTTGCAACCTGTTCTATGAATCCTACTATGTAAAACGGTTCGCCGTCAAATATCAAATAAAGAAAGTTCCATTTTGTTTTTGAATTTGCCTGTTTTTTCCTCCCCTCTTTACTATACCGATGGTTCGGAGTCCAAACACTCGGCTCGACTTTACCTCCTCGGTTCGTCTCCGGACGAACCAGGGGTAGATCGCCGTTCGGAATTGCTCCCACAGCCGTTGAACTACACCGATGGTTCGGAGTCCAACACTCGGCTCGACTTTACCTCCTCGGTTCGTCTCCGGACGAACCAGGGGTAGATCGCCGTTCGGAATTGCTCCCACAGCCGTTGAACTACACCGATGGTTCGGAGTCCAACACTCGGCTCGACTTTACCTCCTCGGTTCGTCTCCGGACGAACCAGGGGTAGATCGCCGTTCGGAATTGCTCCCACAGCCGTTGAACTACACCGATGGTTCGGAGTCCAACACTCGGCTCGACTTTACCTCCTCGGTTCGTCTCCGGACGAACCAGGGGTAGATCGCCGTTCGGAATTGCTCCCACAGCCGTTGAACTACACCGATGGTTCGGAGTCCAACACTCGGCTCGACTTTACCTCCTCGGTTCGTCTCCGGACGAACCAGGGGTAGATCGCCGTTCGGAATTGCTCCCACAGCCGTTGAACTACACCGATGGTTCGGAGTCCAACACTCGGCTCGACTTTACCTCCTCGGTTCGTCTCCGGACGAACCAGGGGTAGATCGCCGTTCGGAATTGCTCCCACAGCCGTTGAACTACACCGATGGTTCGGAGTCCAACACTCGGCTCGACTTTACTTCCTCGGTTCGTCTCCGGACGAACCAGGGGTAGATCGCCGTTCGGAATTGCTCCCACAGCCGTTGAACTATGCCTAAGGTCCGGAACACGCATCCAGACCACTCCTGACCGACACCCGAAGGTCGAAGGCGAACATATCCGGCCGGCATCCGAGCAAGTGCCTTCCCGAGCTGGTAAACGGGGAAAACACACTTCCTCCTCAACTTTCGTGCCTGATCTTCACCAGACGGCTCAGATCGTGCCACTCGCGAAAAACGACAAGATAACGTTTTCTTGGAAAACGAGCCACCTCGAGATCCGCGCCTACATTCAACGGCTCAGATCTCGCCACAGCGAAGTAGCACTCTCGAGAACATCGCCGCGTCAGACCCACTAAGCGACAAATCGCCGTACCCCCGGGGATCCATTCGACTAAATAGACACACTCAGTTCAGATAGTTCGGCACGGCCAACACAGTTATAAACAAAGACAGACGTTCAAAAGAACACCGAAAGGAGATTTTATTAAATATCGGCGTACAGTACAAAATAGACCATTACAAAAGTGTCGGCAAGCAAAACATACACCCCCCGACCCACTACACTTGTCTTTCATAAAAATGCATCCTCTCCATCTTGTTCGCTCTCCTCGGCAGACGGTTCCTCCGCCTCACCTCGAAGCTTCGCCATTTCCGCCCGCAGCTGTCCCATCTCCGAGAGCAAGTCGTCCCGTTCGGCGATGAGCTTCGACTGAATGTGCCGAATACTTTTGACCCGAAGAGCATTGCTGAATGCGGTCTGCGAGTCCTCGTCCTCGCCTACGGGGCTCAGCTCGACGATCTTGCTCTCCAAGCGTTGTGTTTCGGCCTCCCGGAGACTGAGAACCAACGAAAGATGATTCCACTCGCCCTCGGATCGGCGTAGCTTCAGATCGACACTCCTGGGGCTCAGAACCACCGTCCCAGAAGTCGCCTCGGATGCGGTGTCATCATTCGGACGCCCTGAGTCCGACCCATGGATCGCCGCGACAAGCTGAAAAATAGAAAAAACGAACAAAGCGTTTTCAATACAGTGGCGAAGACAAACACTTAGAAAGTTTTTCAGAAAGTTCTACATTCAGACATAATAGTGTTACAGACGGTCGACCGACCCTACAACTAAGTTATTACAACGGCCAACAGAAAGGAAAAGCGACGCAATCAAGTCCTCTTCGGAAGGGGAATGCTTCGGTTTAGGGAAACGCGAGGACGACGAGGCCGACCCTCTGAGCTCGACCCCAAACCAACGAAGCGCGACCCCCCTTCGCTGCTAGTCCTAACAGCCGCGCCGACCGATGCCCCGCTCGACGAGACAGCCGCGCTGCTCTGAGCGTCAGTCGGACTCCGCCTGGTCGTTAGCGGGCGCGTCGCGAGCTCATAAAACGTGATCCCCCTCGCACTTTCCTCGCGAGTGCACGACGTGCTACGAACATTAGCCCTCTCCGGCGCAGGTTTAAGCGACGCGATCTCCTCCTCCAGTTCGATAATCCGATCCCTCAGGACGACGTCCTTCGCCAATTTCTTTGATCGAGGGGCCTTCAACGACCCGGAGGCATTGGGACTATCAGTTGCAAGCCGCCGATAGTGGGTGACCTCGATCCCCCTATCTACCGTGATCCTCCTGAGCATGTCGACTTCAACCAATAGTCTCTTACGCTCAGCCAAAGCCCCCTCCAGCTCGGAGGCCATCTTCTCCCTTTCCGCAGAGCGCTCTCTCTCCGATAGCTCCAAGTGTTGTACCTCGTCCAAAAGGTCGTCGTTCTTCCGCTCGGCGGCTTTAAGCTCCCCGCGAAGCCGCTCAACTTCCCCTTCGGAACCAGGACCCAAGGAGCGCTTCCGGAGTTGATGCAGCTCGCGACAGTTCCTCCTCAGGACTGCCCTGACCTCCTCCGCCTGGCCGAGCAGGAGAAACCGCCTCTGCCGGCTGTCTGAGAGTTCACGCTTCAAGTTGGCCAATTCCTTCCGAAGGAAGACCAGCTCCGTGACCGGACCAAACACCACCTGAAAAGTGGAAATAAATCCGAGGCCCAACAGTTGGAGAAATTTACGCCCAAAACACCCGAAACGCACACTAAGTCCGAGGCTCAACACTTGGACAAATTTTTGGCCAAACAAAATACTTTTTCATTCAAAACAAGGGCGGTGGCCAGTCCGCGATAAGGCTTACAAAAAGAAAACAAAACCAAAAAGACTGAAAGTAGGAAGACAACCGAGTCAGGGGTCGACCTTTTTGCCGCTCGGATTCGTCGACCCCTCGGCCTTGCCGTCGCCGTCACCCTCGTCCCCGCCTTCGCTCCAGCTCTCCTCCTCGGAGAGTTCCTCCCCCTCGCCCTCGGCTTCGGTCTCACCATCACCTTCGGCGGGTTCTGTTTCACCATCGGGTCCGAGTAAACCCTCGGTGATCCCTTCTTCCCCCTCCACGGGCTCGTAAAAGTCATAGGAGGACGAGTCGAAGCCGGGGTTCTTCGCGGCTACATGGGTCAGGGCGCGGCCGTAGGCGTCCAGCATATTCTGGATCATGTGCTGCGCGGCCTCCTCTTGCACGGCCTTCTTCACCTCCTTCAGCTTCCTCAGATGGTTGGCCTTGATCCTCTCGGCTCTCTTCCGAGCAGCCTCCCCTTCCGACCGAGCCTTGGCCAGCTCCTCCTTCAGCCCGGTGACCTCCTTCTCGGCTCCCGACCGAGCGCTGGCCAGCTCCTCCTTCAGCTCGGCCACCTCCTTCTCAAACTTGGCCGCCGTATCCTTCGACGATTGGATAGCGTCGGCCAGCTTCTTCTCCAGGTCCTCCGCTTCGGCGACTCTCTTCGTCGAAAGAAGCAGCTCGGACTCAAGCTGCTTCGCCACCCGAACGCGCTCCGTCCTCTCCTTCTCCTTCTCCTGATCCTTCCTCGCCATCTCCTCGACCAGCCAACTGAAGTGGCAGAGGGTCTGGAAGAGAACAACGCGTTAAAATCCGAGCCCAAGAACTTAGAAAAAAAAAAATCTCCATGAAAAATATGAATGAAGAAGGGTTCGACACACTCACCGACATAGTGCTCCGAGCCATCTGCATCACGTTGTCCCCTGCCATCCCGGCCCTCAGGGTCGCTCGGTCCTTCGGGGTCGGCAGGTGCCTCACTGCCTCCATGCAGATGTTCCCGTCGCCCAAAAAGCCGTCGACGTTCATCACCTGCCAATCAGGGACGAAGATCTGTTTATGACGCTCGGTCAAGATCTTCTCCGCGCCGGGGGTGAGTGGGGGAACCTGGAGGGACAGCGCATCGGCCACTCCGAACTCATTGCTCGACGGACCAGGAGCGTCCGCCTCCGGGGTAGGAGCAGTAGCACCCGGGGCCGAAGGATCGAGGTCCACGACACCACCCTGCTCGGGGACCGCCACCTTTGCCGAAGGGACAAGAACCTCAACTTCTCCCTCCTTCAGGACCGCAACCTTCGGTTGATCGGCTGCCTTCACTACCGAGGCCTTCTTCGAAGCTCGGCTGTCCTGAGGCGCCGCCGACGGCCTCTTCTTCTTCTCCTGCTCGGACCTGCCCTTCGCCACCAGAGCCTTGTAATCGAGCTTCATGGTCTCTGCAAGAGTCGAACGAAAAAACTTAGAAAAATTGAATGCAAACTTTACGGAGAGAAATTTAAATACCAGAAGCGTACGAGGGTCGATCGGACTGAGACCCCCACGGAACAGATGCTCTTCGGTGATATCCTTCCAGCTAAGCGTCGGCAGAGCAAGGATCTTCTTCTGGACCTCGGTCTCTGCAGCGTTCAGCGGAGCGTCCTTCTTTGTACGCTTGGGTAGTCCGTCCGCCCAAACTGTCGGTATCACCCATGGCGTCAGATTCCGAACGAGGAAGTATTTGTCCTTCCAGTGTTTGATCGAGTCTGGATTCTCGATCAGTTTCACGCCCGGCCGGGGCGAAAGATAAAACCTCTTCTCGTCTTTCCTCGGCTGGACGGGTCGGAAGAGACTCCGAAAGAGGTACATGGTCGGCTTGGCGCCGATCTCTTGGCATCGGAGGAGGAACGCCACAACTTGCCTCCAGGTGTTCGGCATCAGTTGAGCGGGACTCAGACCATACCAAACCAGGACCTCAACCACGAACGGGTGGAGGGGAAAGCGAAGACCGGCAATGAGGGAGTCTACCGGGAAGACGCACATGTCCGGAGAGGACCCAGTGTTGGCTCGGAACCCCGGCCCGGGGAGGAGCAACGTGTACTCAAGAGGGATCCGGAAGCCCTCTCGGACCAGACGAAGGTCCCCTTCGGTAAGAGTCGAGATCTTGCGATCGACCTCGGATAGCTCCCTAGGCTCGTTCTCCTCCACCAGTTTAGCCGTGCCTTGGGTGACCTTCTCCAAGATGTCCTCAGTATAATCCCGGACTCCTCCCACGCTCGACACGGCGATGGGCTGCCGACCGAACTCCCCCGCTCTCTTCGGCGTCTCCACTATAGTAATTACGGCTTTGCCCTTTCGGGACTCCGCCGTGACTTCCTGGGGCACCTCGGCCACTCCACCCTCCGCGTCCGGGCGAACAACGTCCTGCTCGCTCGGCTCCACTACTCCTTTCTCTTTCTCCCCTCGGCCAACGGCTTGCTCCGAGGCGGGGGTCTCAACCGAAATCTTAACCATATTTTCCTAAAGAGAGAAGGGAAAGAGACTGACCTTGAATTGACAGCTACGGTCGGAAACTTCGCCGGAACTAGGAACGCTACCGCGACAGCTAGCGACACCACCAGGGAGCTAAAGACCTCGAAGCAAAGTAAATACGAAAGAGAGAGAGTAAAAGTGAAAAGTGAAGACTTGGTCAAAGGGGGGGTAAAGATTTATAGTGAAAATGAGGCGCCTCTTGGACTTCCAGAGCGACTTTTGGGCTACTCTCGAAGCATCTCGAAGGCCCACCACAAAGTCAACCAGCTCGGCAAGATGGGACGAGAATCCGAGCTGCGAGCAAAACCGAACGTGGCTGCAATAGAGTCCGCTCGGTATCCGTGCAAGTGCCTTCCCGAGCTGGTAAATGGGGGAAACTCCTTTCCCCCTCAACTTCCGCGCCTGATCTTCATCAGACGGTCCAGATCTCGCCGAGAGCACTAAACGACAAGATAGTGTTTTTTTTGAGAACGCGCCCCATCTCGAGATGCGTGTCAGCATCCGGCGGCTCAGATAGCGCCACGTCGCTCGGACGATCGGGACCTCGGACACCTCGCCTATGCATGAAAGAACCTGGAAAATTTTTGATTATGTTTTAAGGCGCCGCCCTCGGCAGGCGCCCCCCGGGTCCCGTGCCTCGGTTGCCATAACCCCGACAACAGGCCCCGGTCAGAAGCAGATCAGAAGCAGATCGGCACTCCCCCCATCTCTAACTCCCCCGGGCTGACCTCCGTCAAAAGCCATCAGCCCGAGAAGGAAGACAGAGATGGGGGGGAACCCACCAACACTCAGAGGTCGGAAGAGACGCACCATCCCGAGCTAGTTGGTTGCAACTGGAAGGCTCGGCTTGTCGAAAGACTCTAACAGCGGCGCCTTCACAGTTGCAACAAACGGACTCAGATGGCCCGGAGATCGACATCAGACGGGGGTCGTCACTCTCCCACCAAGATCTCTGCCTACTTCAACACTCACTTCGGAGCAACCGAAGAAGGCAGAAGATCTTGGTGAGAGAACGGCGACCCGTCCTTGGAAGAGGTCCGCACCCCGGGTCCGGACCACGGCCGTCGACGCCACTGTCTTGTTGCCCCCACCCCTCACACCCCTTCGGAGCAGGGAGGGATGGGGAAACAACAAGACAGCGGGGCGACCGCCCGTCCTTCCGGGAAGGCCCATCCCTCGGGTCCGGACTACGGTCGTCACCACTCTTGCCTTATTCTCCTCCGCTCCCGACACCCACTTAGGGACCGTCCGGAACGGGAGAAGAATAAGGTAAGAGAGCGACCACCCGTCCTTCGGAGATAACTCATCCCCCGAGCGCGGACTACGGTCGTCACCACTACTGCCTCGCTCCCCCTCGCTCCTGACATCCACTTTGGGGCCGTCAGGAACAAAGGGAAAACCAGGCAGAAGAGCAACCACCACTCCGAACTTCAAGAGAGAAGCTACCCAAGGCAGATGCCTCCGAGGTCTGGAACCCAATTTGGTTGTGACGAAAATGACAAAAGAGATGGGGTACTTATAGCCTGCCCCCTATAACCAGCCATTACTACCCTCGGAAATTGAAGCGCCGCGTTTTAATTGAGGGAATTATTGATCCCCGGAAGTCGGAACGCCACGCATTAATCAAAGGAGTTATTCTTAATGGCCTGGGGAAGAGGAATGCAGCACAAACCCCGAGCGCCATTAATACCCTCGGAAGCGAGATCGCCTCCGAACAGATAGCGCCACGAGATCGCCTTCGGTCGGCTGCCGAGCAGAGGCCTTCCCGAACTGGTAAATGGAGAAAAAAAGGCACCGAGCTACCTCAGCCGCCGGATCTCTCAGAAATTCGCGCTCCCAATGGCGAACGGCTCAGATTGCGCCACGTGCGCTAGAAGACAAGATAGCGTTTTCTTGGGAACCGTTCCCGTCTCGAGATGCGCGCCCACATCCAACGGCCCAGATTACGCCACGTCACTCAAGCCCTCGGTCGGCTGCCGAACCCCCATCCCTTCGGTCGGCTGCCGAGCAGAGGCCTTCCCGAACTGGTAAACGGAGAAAAACGCAGCCGAGCAGCAGCAACCGTCAGATCTTTCCGAAATTCGCGCCGTTCCGCGATCAGCGGCCCAGATCGAGCCACGTCATAAATCGGTATTTAAGTCATTTTTTATCTATTTAATTCGTTTTATTTGTTTAAAAATTGCGAGAAAATTGTTAAAAATTCGGGAAAATTAGCCAAAAATTCTGGAGAGTAATTGAGATTTAGGGGGCACATTTTCGAACCCTTGAACGAACAATTATCGCCCAGAATGTACGGCTAAGGCCCCCGAATGATTGGCAAACGCGTCGCAAAGTTAAACAAATAGTCCGAGAGAAATAGATAAAAACTCTTGAATACCCGATGTCACCAGAGGACCGCCAGCGGAGTCAAAAGTCCCCTCTCTACCCCCTTTTCAGATTCAAAATCCCACGTCTGGACTCCGATACAACTCCATCAGCCACCAAAACAGCTAAACTACTCCTCAAAGTCTGATCACACTCAGTCTTTAGGAGTGGGGGGCTCGTGATATGGCTAAAGTTGGGGTTAAATCGAGACCGTCCAGATCGATCACGAAATCTAGAGCACGGGGGTAAAAAGGTAATTTCACATACAGATGGATCCAAAACGGGTATTGGGCCTCCTTCTCACAGAACCAACCACCCGCGAATAGATCCACTTCAATTGGGTACGGGTCCCGACCCGATACAAGCCCAATCCACCAAGAAGAGAATCAGGCCACTGATTTGGTCAAATCAATAAACCTGATTAGCTCTCACCAGGGAATCAAGGCCTAACTTCCCAAAACAGAATAGGAGGATTTTTCTCCTATTTGTTAGGCAGGAAATTAGGCCCCAAATCGTTCCAAAGGCGACTATAAATACAACCCTTCTACGACCGAGACCAGGTTAATCACTTTTTCACCACTTAAGCTCTTGCTTGATCTTTTCCTGATTACTGACAAGAGCGTCGGAGGGTGCGTCGCCGGAATCAACCCCGGTGTTTCGCACTTCCTTGCAGGTTGTGCCAGGAGCAAGGAGATCGAGTCAATCGTTCAGGTGTTTCCCGGACTCACAAATTCTATCTGTTTACCCCCACACCGAAATCAGCGGTAACAGTGAGGATAATTACGAGGGGCGCCATGGGAATAGAAAAAGCCAATGCAAAACTCTGCTGCATACTTGGTGCGAATGTGGTGATAGTTGATGTACAAGACGACCTTGGTCAATCTGTTTGTGCCACTATTGGGAGTTTGGGACTGACGACATATCCCACTTTCATTCGATGTGATATCTCCAAAGAATCGGATATCAAGAATGTGGTTGATTTTGTGTTGTCCAACTACAGAAAAGTAGACATAATGTTTAACAATGCTGTTATGGCCAAATGTGTATGCCCCAAAACCATGGTCTTCGATGTGTTCAAATTTGAGCATGCGATGAAAATTAAATGCACTAGAGTTCTCGGGATCTAGCATGCGGCCAGAGGAATGGTCGCAATTTTCAAATAAGGCACTAAGTGGAGTAATATTTAATAACTGAAGATGAGTGCATCTTCAGTTGTAAGGGAGATGGATGCACTTCAGCAGCACTATGGTACGTTCAGCAAAGCATGCAGTGGTTCGACTGACGAATAATGCGGCAGCATAGTTGGCGCAATAAGATTAACAGTAAATTGTATCTTGCCATTTTAAACTTGTTTAATGATGGCATAAAAGATTTTTGGGAGGGATGCATGAGGAGTGGGAGATAGTAGTATGGAGTTCAAGGATCTTGCTTGAAGAGACCGAATTCATTATTTATTGCAGTCAACAAGATCTTACTTGCTCGCATATTTAGACTCATCACTCCCAAAATACCTAGCAGGTTAATCTTATCAAAGCAGAAGCAGTCTACTGGCATCAGCGGTCGAGAGTGCAATGGATTAAAAAGGGAGATGCCAACACTCGCTTCTTCCACTGCAATGCAAATGGGAGAAGGCGCAGGAATTTTATCCACAGTATGATTGTTGATGTGGTTTTAGAAACATCACCTCTCCAGATTAGAGGAGCCTTCGAAGAGCATTTTCAATCAATTTGTGGCACAACTACAAGTTCAGATTTTCAAATTGATTGGAATTCACTCTACCCCCACAGAGATTATAGCCTTGATCATTTGGAGGCACCATTCACCATGGATGAGGTCAAGATAGCGGTATTTGGTATGAGCAGTGACAAAGCTCCTGGACCTGATAGTTTTTCAATGAGCTTCTACCACAACTTCTGGGACACTATCAAGGAGGATCTTCTCAGCATGCTTCTCTCGATTCAGAAAGGTGACGGCGACTTATACAGGCTGAACTACTGCAACATCATGCTTATTCCTAAATGTGAGGGGGCAAACTCAGTTTCTGATTTCAGACCAATCAGTTTGCTTAATTGCTCCTTCAAAATCTTCACTAAATTGCTGGCAAATAGGCTATGTAATACCCCGTATTTCTGAAATATATATATATGGTTTGAAATATATAATAAAATGAATTTGAGATTGGTCCTATAGAAATACTCTATAGGAGGGATTTATATAAATGTTTGGATATGGTTTAAAGGGATTCATTTGAATCCGGTATTAGAAAAAGGTGGGGGGACCCACCGGTTTGAAGGAGAAGCACAGCACTTGTGTGCTGTGTTTGTATTTGATGACGTGGCACCTAGGGGAGGCTACTCCTTGGTGTGCACGGTATGGAAAAAGATAACAAATGAGTGTGAGAATGTCCCATATCGGATGTTTCACATGATAAAATATAGTATAAATAATAAATGCCAAGGATCAAAAGTCACCAATTCGGTTAACCACCTTTTGAGAGGCAGCCTGTGGTGGGCAGTTGTACTACATAGTATCTAATTTGTCTTATAAATTGTATAAATTGTCCGAGCCCGGGGCAGGGGTGTTACAAATGGTATCAGAGCCGACTTTCGACACCGAGTGTAGGAGAGCAGTGAGTTATGGACTCCAGGATGATCGGCGGAGTGAGACAGACAATCCCCAGAAGTCTGGGACGATGGACAGAGATCCACAGAATTATCCACAGAGTGGGATTGGTCTCCAGAATTCCAAAGACGAGAGTGACACTCACAGAAATGCTCTACATCGGCTAGAAAGTAGATCCTGTACTAGATTGTGCATGCCCCATGCTCATCAGCGAGGACGCTGATTTCTGAAGGGGGGGTGTATGTAATACCCCGTATTTCTGAAATATATATATATGGTTTGAAATATATAATAAAATGAATTTGAGATTGGTCCTATAGAAATACTCTATAGGAGGGATTTATATAAATGTTTGGATATGGTTTAAAGGGATTCATTTGAATCCGGTATTTGAAAAAGGTGGGGGGACCCACCGGTTTGAAGGAGAAGCATAGCACTTGTGTGCTGAGTTTGTATTTGATGACATGGCACCTAGGGGAGGCTACTCCTTGGTGTGCACGGTATGGAAAAAGAGAATAAATGAGTGTGAGAATGTCCTATATCGGATGTTTCACATGATAAAATATAGTATAAATAATAAATGCCAAGGATCAAAAGTCACCAATTCGGTTAACCACCTTTTGAGAGGCAGCCTGTGGTGGGCAGTTGTACTACATAGTATCTAATTTGTCTTATAAATTGTATAAATTGTCCGAGCCCGAGGCAGGGGTGTTACAGGCTAGCTCCGATACTTCACTCCCTGGTATCATCCTCCCAGAGTGCTTTCTTAAAGGGTAAATCCACAGTGGATTGTTTAATTTGTTGTTGCCCATAAAGCAATTAACCTGTGTAGTAGGAGACACTCCGACACTCTACTGTTCAAAATTGATTTTGCTAAGGCCTTTGATACGGTAAATTGGGATTTTTTAGACCAGCTCTTAATTGCTCGAGGATTTGGCCAAGCTTGGTGCAGGTGGATCCATATGATCATGCGGACAGCTAAGTCTTCCATCCTTATAAACGGTGAAGGAGGGCGCCATATAAACTTGAAGAGGGGATTAAAGCAGGGAGACCCTCTCTCACCAATGCTTTTTATCCTGGTAGTTGATGTCCTAGCACAGATGCTCCATAATGGCCGCAGGTATGGAGTGTTCTCTCAGCTACCTGTCAGAGGTTCAATTGCAGAGTTATCCGTTCTGCAGTTCGCAGATGACACACTGCTTTTTTGCAAGGGAGATGAAGAAGAGGTCATAAATCTCAAAGTGGCACTGCAATTGTTTGCAAACATCTCAGGTCTAGCTATCAACTTCAACAAATCATCCATAGTTTATTTTGGAACGTCAAAAATGAAGCTCAAAGCTTTCTCCACTATCCTTGGATGCAAAGAAGAGAGGCTACCTCTAAACTATCTTGGCATGCCACTTGCTTATGGTAAGCTCAGCAAACAGTACTGGCAACCGCTGCTCCTTAAAATTGAGCGGAGACTCTCAGTGTGGAAGGGGCGAATGTTATCAAGAGGAGGCAGACTTGTACTTATTAACTTTGTGCTTAGTGCACTACCGGTCTACTACGCTTCTTTCTTTAGGCTACCACTTTGGGTTATCAGGAAAATTGACCAGCTACGCCGGAGATTCTTCTGGTGTGGTGCAGATAAAGATACCAGAGGCATTGCAAGTATACAGTGGCAAAAAATCTGTCAGCCAAAAGAACAAGGGGGCCTGGGGATTCTTGATCTAAGGGTTTTCATTGATGCTCTTCTGATGAAGTGGTGGCGGAAATTGATAGCATCCGATTGCCTGCCTAGCCAAACCCTGAAGAGCCTGTATCAACGAAGCAATTCTAACCAACTAGTCTGCCCATCTACTGCTTCTAGTTTCTAGAAAGGAATCTATCCGCTGAAAGATCAATTCTTTGTCAACATCCACTGGAGCCTGGGTAGAGGTAACCTTATTAACTTTTGGTCGTCCAAATGGATTAATGGAGACAGCATCTCTTCCTTATGCCCAAATCTGGCTGCCGCAGCATGGAATGCAGAAGCTGATATACTCTCACAAGGATCTTGGTCTGATGGTTCTTGGAGCTGGCAACCAAGGCTAAATTGTGTCCTCACTGACTCCATGCGAGATGAGAAGTTGCATCTGCTTGAGCTGCTAGTGCCTTTCCAACCAACACTATCTGATGACCAACCATCATGGTGCCTGACGGCATCCTCTACATTCACTGTAAAGTCTGCCTACAACTTCTTTATCATGGCTGGCCTCCGATCCCCATACTACACTGCAACTTGGTCCTCCTCTGCCCCGCTCAAATGCAAAGTGTTCATCTGGATGCTTAGTTGGAACAGACTCAACTCGAAGCAATTTCTTCTCTCCAAAGGATGGCCGAGTGACACTACATGCACAGCTTGTGCATGTCCTGTTGAATCGACCTTCCACATTTTTTTTTGAATGCCCAGTTGCCATTGAAACTTGGACACACTTCACCACACTGCTCAATATTCATACCATGCCCCATCACTTACACGAGTGCTTCACGACCTGGTGTTTTGGAAATCATAGACACAGATACACTTGGCACCTTTTGACTGTCTCAATTTGTTGGAGTTTGTGGCTAGCTAGAAATCATCGCACTTTTTCTTCTAAGGATGTGCAAGCAAAGGAAATAATTACTAATGCAATTTTTTACTTTCGCTCTTGGATAGATGGAATGGACAGCGATAAAAAGAAGGCGAAGCTAATGCAAGAGATGGATAGGGAAGGTGTGCAGGATGCATTGTTGCAACAAGCACTCATACGGATTGATCCGATGAACGGTGATGAAGACAGTTGCTCGGCCTAGCAACTTACAGCGACTCTCTTCTCCTTTGCAGATGATGGTTCTTTTTGCTTCTTTTGGAAACATACTTTTTAGATTATGCTGATGTAACTATTTTGCTGATGATACTTTTTGGTTAACTGATAGGGGTCTTTTTTGTCTAACGAGTTTATGATGTTGATGGAGAAGGGGGATGAGATCATGACGTTGTGACTAGTAGAGGAGTACGACAACAGTCCAATGCCCTCTCTACGGCACAAAGGCATGCTATCTCGAACCTGGATTCGTCAAATGACCCGTTTGAACCCCTACTTCGGTTACTTTTTTGTAATAGTTGTTAACTTCTCTTATATATATATATATATATCTTCTGTGAGGTAGGATAATCCTACCTTTTACCAGTCAAAAAAAAAAAAAAAAAACCTAGCACCTTGTGCAATATCCTCGGCTTCGAGCACTTCCCTGCCTTTAAGATTATCGAGGTTTGTTATTTTAATATTTAAATCTTTTTTTGGTTTGTGCATATAATTTATTTAGTCAGCAACAATTCAACAACATGTCCACGTTAGCATATCATAGAGTATAATATTTCAACAATTGATAGACAAAATTTTATGTGTATGGCACAAAGAATATAATAAGTGTTCTATTGAGCTTTCGAAATTTTTTGTTCTTTTGTTTGCAGTTGCTGGAGAATAGAGTAAGTTCTTTTTGTACTATTGTAGCCAAAACAAGGTTTCTTGATATTCGCTAGCTAAATATTATACCCCTGATCAACATTTTTCAATAAGAAGCTATAACATGACAACTTCTGTTAAATACTAAAGAAGAAAAGCTAAATTGATCATAACCAGGTTTGGTTTCCGCATTACCTAACTTATCTTCTTATTTGTTGAAACTAATTTTGTAGCTAAAATAAGGTTTGACATTGCTTCAACAATGAGGTTTTAGAGTCTGGTGATGATGTATCTACTCAAACAGTAGACATTGTGCAAGTGATTGGTTTTCCTTCTTCACCTATTTATGTTGGTTCTAATTAGTGGCATGCATATTGAAAAACATTAGTATGCTTGATTCGAAAAATACTTGATGCTGTTTACAACTTTGTCTTCTCTGGTCTTTGCTTGATTTGAAAAATGTTAATTTTGTTAACAACTTTGTGTTTTATGTGCCTTTGTCAATGTGTTTTTTTGTTTGTCTCTATTTAGGAATATGTATCATTTTTATGTTTGATGTGAGCAAAAAACAACCAAGATGAGCACTTGTAAGTCATTAGACCTTTTTGTAGACCATGAGAATATTGGGTTATGACCCAGGATGAATGAATTTATCATGCAAAGCGTCAAGGCGGTGAGTTATGATACCATCTTAAATTGTGTAGTTCTGAAACTATCTTTCTTTTAGTTGGCTTTAGACAAGGTGACCCACTTACTAATTTTCTTTTTGAATGATGCTAGATTGTATATGGAGCTCTAGCTGTAAACATAGATCTAGAATTGTAAGCTGATTTAGAATATTTCTATGCCAATTTTTTTTAGATCGAATTACAAAGGATTCAATGAATAAGAAATTTAACAAACAATTTAGCCTAAATTTATTCGAACCACTCATTGATTCTAAGTGAGCTAGAAATCATGCTATACCTTTACAATAAACTGAACAACAAACCAGAAGAGGTAAATTTAATTGTTAATGTCTAATAGTAAATATTCTGTGAGCATCTTTATTTTTTAGCATCTCTTGCTGTTTTGACTTCCAGCATCCTTGTTGGTTTTACAGGGCAATTCAAAGAACATCACCCTCTTTGTTGGAACTGGGTTAAAGACTTTTCAACAATTTTCAAGGTTTCTTTTTTTAAGTGAAAACTTTTTTTGGTAAGAATAATAGTAACAAAAGGTCCAAAACAATGAGCACACTTAAATGATTGTGGGCCTTCAAGATCACCATCCACCCAGCAAGCTTACAATAAGACATGGCCGTTCATACTTGCATGCATACAACATAAATAGTGGGCAAATGAATGATTTACAATATGAAAGTGATATTAGTTGAAGAAGCAAACTAACTTGTTAGGATTGAATATACTGAGATTGTAGTGAAAAATGAGAAAACCGTTATGTATTATGTTTTTATGTGCTTTTCAGTGCTAAAAATAAAAGTTTAGATACATTAAGATATAAGTTTCATTTGCTCAAGGCAAGAAAGCAAAGATTGCATTCTAAATGTTTTTTTTATAATCTTATTGTGTTTCTTGTACATTCATATCTGTACCATACTTTTCTGTTTATTTGTCATTATTTGCTGATGTTAAAATTATTAGCCATATTTTATAAGTTGCTTCATTTGTTATGGTAATTAAGTAACCAAGGAACTCAGCAGCTCACAATTTTGGCCTATTCATTTTGATACATTGGGCTTCATTTGCATAAATCAATACTTCTATTGATAGTTCTAATTGAAATTTAAATTTGGAGTGTGTAAGATTCTAAACAGTTCTTCCATTTTGTTACGAATGTAACTATGAGTAAAAATATTAATATAAAATTATATGATCAGAATCAAATTCAATCATTGCTTCCGAAGTTTTTGTTTTAAATACCATTAATTTCCCACCAAGTAGTACATGCAGTCTTCAATCAAAACTCAAACCTTTAATGGAAATTGTTCGTAAGTAGACTAAAATTTTATTGCGTTTTCTTAAACATTTGACTAATGATCAATTTTAGCCATGTGCATCAAAATCACATGCCTTTGGTGATTGAAAATTGATGATTTATTATTATGTAGTGAGAGAATAAATGAGTGTTAAAGATAAGTGATAACTGTGCAGTGGAATATTTGTTTTGGAGTTTCGTGAAAGAGGTTTTGGAAGTTTTATAGCTTGAGAGAACAATAATGTTAAATATCATGTTTTTAGGTATGTGGAGAACTAGAACTTCCCTACAGATGGTTCTTCACCAAAATCGTCGTGATATGTTGGAAGGTGTGTTGCTTATCTATTTACCTTTATGTTTTAAAACAAAATTCTAAAACTTTATAAAATTGAGTCTGCCAATACTGAGTGTGAGTCTTTGCAAAAATAAAATTTTGTCATTGAAGACTGATGTTAGCTTCATTTGTAACTATTGACTATATAACTAAGTATGTAGATATCTTATGAACTATTCTTTTCCAACTGAATGCAGCATGGTTGGAGATGTTCATCGAACTTTGCTATATGGAGGCATATTTTTGTACCCTGCAGATAACAAGAGCCCAAATGGAAAATTTTGGTGGGTACAGAAACTACACTAAAGATAAAGCCATATCAGTTTCCTCAAAGAATAACAATCAGTTTTTCAGAACTTGTAATTATGGTCTTTTGTGCTTTAAATACCATGTTCTTTATGAAGTATTCCTAATGTCATTCTTGATGGAACAAGCATGAGGCCAAGCTTTTACAGGAAAGCAAAGGGTATGGAAATTATCCCCTTTGACCTCTCCAAACATTACCCGTGAGGGTGTTTTTTTTCAAATTTAGCTCTTTTCTTGCACTTGGTGGCCACGGAACAAGTAATAAGAGAATGAAATGATGGAGCTGGAGCATATTGCTTCTTTACTGTTGTGTAGATATTGCTTCTTTGCTTTACAGTTGTACTGGATGAGTGAGGAGCCAACTATTTGTATGAATAGGATCATAAACAACTAAAGTTTCAAGGTCATTTACAATTTGTATGTTGTATTAATTCTAATATGATTTGTCTAGTAAGCTTCATGCTATATGATTATTTTAAAATGCAAGATATTATCTAGAGTTGTTTAAGCTGTGCTTATGATTCCTATAGCTCACCCACAAGCTTGCAATGACTTTTCCAGGTTAAGTGTTTTTGTTGATGACATGATTTGAGTTGTGAAAGTAATACCAAGTCATATTTATAGCATGAGCTCTTCATTTTGACTATATTTATCAAGTCGTGCACGATAAATTTCAACCAAGCAAGACATTTTATCAAACACTATCTTCTGAAACACCCCAATCAAAGTTAACTTTGCTCCTACTCCTTGCAAAGGGTGCACAATCCGGCTACTCTTCAATGTCCGAATGTGCGGCAAAGAGGAAGAGGAAGAATTATTGTTCGAGTCGGAAAACGACTCCATCCATCTAGAGAACTAGGGTTGGAGTTTCTGATCAACTACCAAGTCAGTGGTAGTTGCCTTTTATAAATTATGTAATTCGTAATTTACATAATTAAGAATGGAATATATATATATATATACTAGATTTGCCCGTGGTCACGTGCCTACGGCACGTATTCGGAACGAGACAAAACACGAAAAGCCTGTAAACACTAAAACAACAATTATGTAGCTCAAGTTTGAACAGTATGACAATAATTAGTTGTAAATAAAAGTCCATGTTTCCATTAGTATATGTTGAAAAATAATTATAAATGGGGTTATAAAATCTAACTTGTTAGAATTTTAAGTGTGGAGTTGAAGAGATATTTATTATTTTCAAAATAATATGTGCAAAAAAAACATTAAAATTCTGAAAATCTAAAAATTTCTAAGTAAATATAGAAAGAATGGGAGAGAGAGATAAGAAGAGAGAGAAAGAGAGAAACATGAAAAAGTGAAGAGAGAAGAGAGAGATAGTAATAAAGTAATAAGTTTTTTAGTTTTGGGAGAAAATTTTGGTTTTGGGGTTTGAAATTTTGGAGGCAAAATATGTTTTGTGAGGTTTGATCTATGCCTTTAATTTTAGGGAGGATTGATTGTGAGCCACTTGATAGCTTTCTTTGTAATTTATTATTATTATTATTATTATTATTATTATTATTATTATTATTATTATTATTATTATATATATATATATATATATATATATATATATATATATATATATATATATATAGAGAGAGAGAGAGAGAGAGAGAGAGAGAGAGAGAGAGAGAGTGAGTCTATTAAGAGCTCGAAAGCTGAGTGCCTTATCGAGAGCTGGAAGTCACAGCCGTCTGATCGATCTTGATCACGATCGGACGGCTGAGATCGTCCCGCTCTTTTCTTCTCAATAACGGAGGGGTAAAAGGGGTATACTCCCCTTATCTCTTTTACTTCCTTATCGATAAGGCTTCCTCTCTTCTCTCCCGCTCTCTCTCGTTCCAAACCCTAATCCCCCCTCTCCCGCTCTCGATACCCGCTCTCGAAGTTGAAAGACGATCTCTTTGGGGCTCCTCTATCTCTACACTTCCTTATCGATTAAGCCTTCCTCTCTTCTCTCCCGCTCTCTCTTGTTCCAAACCCTAATCCCCCTCTCCCGCTCTCGATACCCGCTCTCGAAGTTGAAAGACGATCTCTTTGGGGCTCCTCTATTCTCTTCTTACCCTATCTGAAGAGATCCGCACCTTTCGAAACCCTAATCGAAGGTCTCTTCGAAACCCTAATCGATAAGGAAGAAAGAGAGAGCGCTCCTCTCCCGCTCTCTTTCTTTCTCACCTGTGTAAAACCCTACCCCTACCACCGATCGGAGCCTGATCTTGCTCATCCTCAGATCTGCGGAGGAGTAAAAGGGGTATACTGTAGCGATCGATAGCTCGGCTGCCGGTTTGGATTTCTTGGCTCATTGGGTTGTTCCTCTCTCATATTCCGGAGGGAAGTATTTGACTCTCAAAAATCCTTTAATGATATATATTTAATTTCTTGCATTATCTTTCGGTTTTGTTTGTAGGCAATGATGAGATTGATTTGGATATTAGTTGGTTACAAAATTTTGGGCCATTGAAATTATTGTTTTGAAGTCTATTTGATTGTGTGCCATGATAATTATTCAAAGTTGAATACACATGTGGGGTATGAGCGGGAGAGAAGAGAGGAAGGCTTGAAAGTATCAAATTTAGAGTTTTGAGACTAACTCATTTCACCAAAATTTTTGGTGACTGATATGGCTAAAAATAGGATTAAATCGGGACCGTTCACATCGGACGCGAATCTCAAAGCTCAGGGGTAAAACGGTAATTTCACCTACCAGCGGGTCCGAAGCGGGTACTGGGTCTTCTTCTCACAGATCCAATAACCCGCGAACGGATCCACTCCAACTGGGTACGGGTCCCGACCCAAGACGAACCCAGATCAGCAAGAGGAAAATCAGGGTTACTGATTTGACCAAATCAACAGGCCTGATTTGCAGTTATCCTCTCACCGGGAATTAAGGGATTACATTCCTAATCTGATTACGAGGATTTTATGCCTTATCAGATCACAGGAATCACATTCCTAATTTGATCCCAACGGCGACTATAAATACCCCCCACCAACCACTGTTACAGGTTAATCACTTTTTTACCTGCTTAAGCTCTTTTTTAATCTCTTCTGGTTACTGACAAGAGCGTCGGAGGGTGCGTCGCCGGGATCAAACCCGGTGTTTCGCACTTTCCTTGCAGGTGTACGGCGGGAGTCAGCAGCCCAACTCAGACGAACAGGTTCGGATCTGCTATTCAGGTTTTTCCACGAACTCACAAATTCTATCTGTTTACCCCCACACCGAAATCAGCGGTAACAGATTGGCGCCGTCTGTGGGAACCCATACGAATAGCCTCCGCCTCTTCCCCGTCGACTGGCTCTTCTCCAGCCATGCCTTCGAGGAAAATCAGGTCCAGAGGGTCCAACCGTGGGCCCAACCCCGCCGATCAGCAAGAGGTAGTCCCCGTCCAAATCGCTCCGCAGCAGGGACAACCCCCGCTCCGAGTAGAGGACCCTCTTCAACAAGATCAGCCTCTCCCTCAGAATCAACAACCCCCCAAGGGTCCTACCGGTCCACAGAATGCCGGTGCGGGGGCTCCCGCATGAAGCAACCTCTCCACCGACGAGCTTCACCATGGCCAACAACGCCATCATCGGCCAACTCCTCGCCATGCCGAGCTCACACTCCGGAGCTCCGAGTTCCGAGCACGCTCCTCGCCGAAACCCATCGTTGCCGAGCTCTCTCTCTCCCTCAATCCGAGCTCTTCACTCTGCTCACCTCCGAAGCGGACCTCTTCTCAACAAGTTCGGAGCACAACTCTCTCCTAGAGCTCCCCCTCCCACTTGTCTCACAAACGGCTCTCTTCCATAGCCGAGCTCTCCATTCCGCCCACCTCGGAGCGGACCTCATCTCAACGAGTTCGGAGCGCACAACTCTCTCCTAGAGGTGCTCCCCAAACTCTTCCCCCAAACGGCTCTCTTCCAGAGCCGAGCTCTCCATTCCGCCCACCTCGGAGCGGACCTCATCTCAACGAGTTCGGAGCGCACAACTCTCTCCTAGAGGTGCTCCCCAAACTCTTCTCCCAAACGGCTCTCTTCCAGAGCCGAGCTCTCCATTCCGCCCACCTCGGAGCGGACCTCATCTCAACGAGTTCGGAGCGCACAACTCTCTCCTAGAGGTGCTCCCCAATCTCTTCCCCCAAACGGCTCTCTTCCAGAGCCGAGCTCTCCATTCCGCCCACCTCGGAGCGGACCTCATCTCAACGAGTTCGGAGCGCACAACTCTCTCCTAGAGGTGCTCCCCAAACTCTTCTCCCAAACGGCTCTCTTCCAGAGCCGAGCTCTCCATTCCGCCCACCTCGGAGCGGATCCCATCTCAACGAGTTCGGAGCGCACAACTCTCTCCTAGAGTTGCTCCCCAAACTCTTCTCTCAAACGGCTCTCTTCCAGAGCCGAGCTCTCCACTCCGCTCACCTCGGAGCGGACCTCTTCTCAACGAGTTCGGAGCGCACAACTCTCTCCTAGAGTTGCTCCTCAAACTTGTCTCCCAAACGGCTCTTTTCCAGAGCCGAGCTCTCCGCTCCGCCCACCTCGGAGCGGACCTCATCTCAACGAGTTCGGAGCGCACAACTCTCTCCTAGAGTTGCTCCTCAAACTTGTCTCCCAAACGGCTCTCTTCCAGAGCCGAGCTCTCCACTCCGCCCACCTCGGAGCGGACCTCACCTCAACGAGTTCGGAGCACACAACTCTCTCCTAGAGTTGCTCCCCAAACTCTTCTCCCAAACGGCTCTCTTCCAGAGTCGAGCTCTCCACTCCGCCCACCTCGGAGCGGACCTCATCTCAACGAGTTCGGAGCACACAACTCTCTCCTAGAGTTGCTCCCCAAACTCTTCTCCCAATCGGCTCTCTTCCAGAGCCGAGCTCTCCACTCCGCACACCTCAGAGCGGACCCCTTATCAACGAGTTCGGAGCTACAGCTCTCTCCAAGAGTTGCTCCTCAAACTCATCTCACAAACGGCTCTCTTCCAGGGCCGAGCTCATCCCTCCGTTCGTCGCCGAAGCGGATCTCTTCACAACGAGTCCGGAGTCCAACACTTGGCTCGATTCTGCTTCAAATAACTTGCTCTTCAGCAGGTTAGAAGTGGTTCGCCATTCGGAATTGCTCCCACAACCGTTGACTACCTCTACCGATGGTTCGGAGTCCAACACTTGGCTCGATTCTGCTTCAAATAACTTGCTCTTCAGCAGGTTAGAAGTGGTTCGCCATTCGGAATTGCTCCCACAACCGTTGACTACCTCTACCGATGGTTCGGAGTCCAACACTTGGCTCGATTCTGTTTCAAATAACTTGCTCTTCAGCAGGTTAGAAGTGGTTCGCCATTCGGAATTGCTCCCACAACCGTTAACTACCTCTACCGATGGTTCGGAGTCCAACACTTGGCTCGATTCTGCTTCAAATAACTTGCTCTTCAGCAGGTTAGAAGTGGTTCGCCATTCGGAATTGCTCCCACAACCGTTGAACACCTCTACCGATGGTTCGGAGTCCAACACTTGGCTCGATTCTGCTTCAAATAACCCGCTCTTCAGCGGGTTAGAAGTGGTTCGCCATTCGGAATTGCTCCCACAACCGTTGATTCTCTCACATAAGCAGCGAGTTCGGAGCTACAGCTCTCCCCTAGAGTTGCTCCTCACACTCGTCTCACAAATGGCTCTCTTCCAGAGCCGAGCTCTGCCCATCCGAGCAGGAATCCGAGCTCTTCCCATCCGAGCGAGGATCCGAGCTCTTCCCTCCGCTTGCCCCCGAAGCGGACCTCTTCTCAGCAAGTTTGGAGCACAACTCTCTCCTAGATTTCCTCCTTACACTTGTCTCACAAATAGCACTCTTCCAGAGCCGAGCTCTTCCCTCCGCTCGCCCCCGAAGCGGACCTCTTCTCAGCAAGTTTGGAGCACAACTCTCTCCTAGAGTTCCTCCTTACACTTGTCCCACAAATAGCTCTCTTCCAGAGCCGAGCTCTTCCCTCCGCTCGCCCCCGAAGCGGGCCTCTTCTCACCGAGTTTGGAGCTCAACTCTCTCATAGGGTCCCTCCTCACACTCGTCTCACAAATAGCTCTCTTCCAGAGCCGAGCTCTTCCCATCCGAGCTCTTCCCATCCGAGCCACTCGCACGAGCCGAGCCGAGCCACTCCCATCCGAGCTCTTCCCATCCGAGCCCCAACATCAAAGAGCCCGGTCGGCTGCCGAGCAAGTGCCTTCCCGATCTGGTAAACGGAGAAAACACACTTTCTCCTCAACATTCGTGTAAGATCTCGATCAGACGGCCCAGATCTTGCCAGCGATGCTAAACGACAAGATAACGTTTTCTTGGGAACTGAGCCGTCTCGAGATTTGTGCCATCATCCAACGGCCCAGATCTTGCCAGCGTCGCTAAACGACAAGATAGTGTTTTCTTGGAAACTGTGCCTGCCTCGAGATCCGCGCTGAGATCCAGCGGCTCAGATCGCTCCACGTCGCTCAGTATTCCTAGCCGAGCGACTAGCGATCCGACCCACTCGCGCCTCTTCTTCGCCCCAAGGGTCTTCCTAGCCCAAGGGTCTTCCAAGCACAGGGGTCTTCCTAGCACACCTTACAAGGGTCTTCCTAGCCCAAGGGTCTTCCAAGCACAAGGTCTTCCTAACACATCTTCTCCGCCCCTAGGAGTGGAGCTCCTCTTCCAAAATCCCCAAGACCAAAGTACTTATCAACTTCATGAAGACAAGCATCTTGCGGGGCTATTTTGACCATGAAGGAGGGTGAGTCTTCATCCCACTCCTGAAGAGAAGTTGTAGATCTTCGAACTAGCTTCGAAACGAGGGGTCGCACGCCCCGATCGGACCTCCGTAGCACCGGGAAAGTGGATCTCAATGCAGCTGCGCCGAATAGCTCGGAAATCCGAACCGAGCTCTTCCAATCCGAACCGAGCTCTTCCCATCCGAGCAGGAATCCGAGCTCTTCCCATCCGAGCAAAGGATCCGAGCTCTTCACATCCGAGCCCCAACATCAAAGAGCCCGGTCGGATGCCGAGCAAGTGCCTTCCCGATCTGGTAAACGGGGAAAACACACTTTCTCCTCAACATTCGTGTAAGATCTCGATCAGACGGCCCAGATCTTGCCAGCTGCACTAAACGACAAGATCGTGTTTTCTTGGGAATTGGGCCCGTCTCGAGATTCGTGCCACCATTCAACCATCCAGATCGAGCCACGTAGCTCTGATCTACCATCCGAACTACTGCCGTACCGAGCTGCAAAATGGCCAAAAATTCGCCTCAAAATCCGTGCTCGGATTGGCCGAACAAGAAGCCAAAAAAAAAAAAACACACACACAAGTGGCCGGGTTCGGACCCATAAAGGGGATCCAAACCCAAACCATCACTTCACCCATCCTGGCGCCAAAACAGAAACAAAGCAAAAACCAAATAAAACTACATTTCGTCACCTTCATCTTCAAGCTCCGAACCCACCTTCGAGCTTCGCCACCTTCGCGCGAGCCCGACCTCGCCAGCACGAGCTCCGAACGCCGCCTTCATGAGCTCCGTCGTCCCCTTCTCGAGCTCCACCGTCCTCCACGAGCTCCATCACCATCAAACCGAGCTCCGCCACTCCTCCAAGGCTCCGAGCTCAGTCCCCTTCTTCGACAACCGCCATGGCCGAACGACGAGCTCCACAAGCTTCTCCTCGCCAAAATTCCAACACCGGCGAGCTCCGCCCTCGTCCACCTCGCCAAGCATCACCATGACGCCGAGCTCCACGACGGCGAGCTTCCATCGACGAGCTCCGAGCTCCGAGCTCGCAGTTCGCATCCACGGCATTGACGAGCTCCTCTCCCGCTCCGAGCTCCCTCTCCAATGCCGAGCTCGAAAGCTCCCAGCACATCTACACTGCAGACCTCCTCTATCGAGCTCAAGCTGAGGCTCCGAACACCGCCTCCGACGAAGTTCTCCTCGACCAAGCTCTCCCTAGCTTGCCGAGCTCTCTCTCACTCCGAGCTCCGAGCTCCCTCGAGTGAGCTCTCGTCGACGAACTCCTCCTTCGGCGAGCAAAGCTCCAACTCCTCGCCGAGCTCCATGGACGAGCTCAGCCCTGAACCGCGTCGACCTTCTTCTTCGGCTAGCACAGCTCCGAACTCGCCAACCTCCACTTCGTCGAAGCTCAAGAAGAGAACCCAACTCTTATCCGAGCTCTCGCCGTGCCAAGCTCCACCTCCCGTCGAGCACGCCTCGCCACCACCATGGCCGAGCTCACACTCCGGAGCTCCGAGTTCCGAGTACGCTCTTCGCCGAACCCATTGTTCCTGAGCTCTCTCTCACTCACTCCGAGCAGCACCACCGAGCTCCAACTCCGGAGCTCCACCTTCGAGCTCCAGACCCATCGCCAAGCTCCTTCGTCGGAGCTTACTTCAATGTCGAGTCGAAGACGGAGGAGAAAAAGTGACGAGAGAGAGAGAGAGCAGGAGGCGGCGGGAGGGGACACTCGGAGAAAGCAACGAAGGAGGAGAAAAGAAGAAGCAGACAGCGCGGAGAAAAAAAAAAAGTGTTTAAATGCCACGTGGCATGCCACGTGGCCTCACGCCAATGGTCGAAAGTTACCTCTCGGTCGGCTGCCGAGCAACCCCCTTTCCGATCTGGTAAATGGAGAAAAAAGCTAGCCGAGCAACTACAGCCGATGGATCTTCCAGAAAATCGCGTAAAAGTTGATGAACGGCTCAGATCGCGCCACGTGCGCTAAACGACAAGATAGCGATTTTTCGAAAAGCGCGCCGCCTCGCGATTCGCGCAGGAATCCGACGGCGCAGATCGCGCCACGTGTCCAGGTATATTTAATTAATTAATTTATTTATTTAATTGTATTTTTTATTTAAAAAATCCGAAAAAATATTTAAAAAATCGGAAAAAATTAAATAAAAATTCTAAAAATAATTATAAATTCAGAAAAATTATTTTAAATTCTGAAAAATATAATTATTTAATTAGAATAATTATTTAATATTTTCGATAATTAATTATTTAATTCGGAAAATGAATAAAAAATTCAAAAAAATGAGAAAAAATTCAGAAAAATCTGGAAAAATCACCAAAAATCCAGAAAATTCTGAGAGTATTTTTGGGCATTTTACAAGCCCATAATAACACCGTTACACCCCGAGCAAGATTCCAAACTCCTTTAAGAACACCGATAAAATCTCGTACGCCATTAGAACAGTAAAACTACTCCTCAAAGGCTGATCAAACTCAGTCTTCGGGAGTGGGGGGCTCGTGATATGGCTAAAAATAGGATTAAATCGGGACCGTTCACATCGGACGCGAATCTCAAAGCTCAGGGGTAAAACGGTAATTTCACCTACCAGCGGGTCCGAAGCGGGTACTGGGTCTTCTTCTCACAGATCCATTAACCCGCAAACGGATCCACTCCAACTGGGTACGGGTCCCGACCCAAGACGAACCCAGATCAGCAAGAGGAAAATCAGGGTTACTGATTTGACCAAATCAACAGGCCTGATTTGCAGTTATCCTCTCACCGGGAATTAAGGGATTACATTCCTAATCTGATTACGAGGATTTTATGCCTTATCAGATCACAGGAATCACATTCCTAATTTGATCCCAACGGCGACTATAAATACCCCCCACCAACCACTGTTACAGGTTAATCACTTTTTTACCTGCTTAAGCTCTTTTTTAATCTCTTCTGGTTACTGACAAGAGCGTCGGAGGGTGCGTCGCCGGGATCAAACCCGGTGTTTCGCACTTTCCTTGCAGGTGTACGGCGGGAGTCAGCAGCCCAACTCAGACGAACAGGTTCGGATCTGCTATTCAGGTTTTTCCACGAACTCACAAATTCTATCTGTTTACCCCCACACCGAAATTAGCGGCAAGCCCATAATAACACCGTTACACCCCGAGCAAGATTCCAAACTCCTTTAAGAACACCGATAAAATCCCGTACGCCATTAGAACAGTAAAACTACTCCTCAAAGGCTGATCAAACTCAGTCTTCGGGAGTGGGGGGCTCGTGATATGGCTAAAAATAGGATTAAATCGGGACCGTTCACATCGGACGCGAATCTCAAAGCTCAGGGGTAAAACGGTAATTTCACCTACCAGCGGGTCCGAAGCGGGTACTGGGTCTTCTTCTCACAGATCCAATAACCCGCGAACGGATCCACTCCAACTGGGTACGGGTCCCGACCCAAGACGAACCCAGATCAGTAAGAGGAAAATCAGGGTTACTGATTTGACCAAATCAACAGGCCTGATTTGCAGTTATCCTCTCACCGGGAATTAAGGGATTACATTCCTAATCTGATTACGAGGATTTTATGCCTTATCAGATCACAGGAATCACATTCCTAATTTGATCCCAACGGCGACTATAAATACCCCCCACCAACCACTGTTACAGGTTAATCACTTTTTTACCTGCTTAAGCTCTTTTTTAATCTCTTCTGGTTACTGACAAGAGCGTCGGAGGGTGCGTCGCCGGGATCAAACCCGGTGTTTCGCACTTTCCTTGCAGGTGTACGGCGGGAGTCAGCAGCCCAACTCAGACGAACAGGTTCGGATCTGCTATTCAGGTTTTTCCACGAACTCACAAATTCTATCTGTTTACCCCCACACCGAAATCAGCGGTAACAGTGACGATGACTCACAATGGTTTAGGCAGTGATGCAAAATACTTTATGAATTGAATAATTATTTCAATCATGTTCTAAATATTCTTGATTATATAGCTATCATATCCTAGTTGGCGCGGCACTCCAATGCAGCCCTACTTATGATTAGTGTTTTCTGAGCCTATTGGTTTTCTTTAGTCTATATATATTCATGAGTAAGTCTATTATGTGAGCTTGGCCGATTGATTGTGAGAAGATAAGAGATATGGGTATTTGATTTTACCCCTTTTACCCCCAAACATTCTGAAGATAAGCAGTTTCAAATATGAGTCGTTCCATTGCATACAATCGCGAAGGAATGGCTAACCCCCCCCCCCCCCCCCCCCCCCCCCCCGCTCCCGATAAGGCATTCAGTTCACAAGCTCTTAATAGACTTACTCTATATATGTAAGACAGTTGCTGATAAGCTCCAACCAACACAGACAGAGCATGTAGTATCAATTTTTTGTCAGCCCAGAACAAACACAAACAGATCATGAAGTATACCAAAAAAAACTGTACATTAGGCAGTGATGCTAAACACTTTATGATCTGAATAATTATTTGAATTTGTTGTATTTATTGTTGATTATATATCTATCATATCCTAGTTGGCACGGCACCCCAATGCAGCCCTAGTTATGGATAGTGTGTTCTGAGCCTATTGTTTTTTCATTTGTTTACGAAAGACAGTTGATAACAAGTTCAAAACTGCAGAAACAGAGCACGAAGTATGCAAAATTTGTAAGCTCCAAACAACAAAAAACTGGATTTTATACTAACTGAAGTTGGATGTGTATGCGTTGGGTACTCATCTAAGCCTTTTGGTCTTTGAGTCTCCCAAATGCTTTGTTGGTGTAGGCCGTGATGAAAAACAGTTTATGATCTAAATAATTACTTCAAAATTGTTGTATTTATTCTTGATTATATATCTATCATATCTTAGTTGGCACGGCACTCCACTGCAGCCCTAGGTATGAATAGTGTGTTCTGAGCCTACTAGTTTTATTTAAACCACATGTTCAGTTTCCGTTGTTCTGACATTATACCAAGTTTGAAGCTTAATGGGAAGCTTCTGTTTGTCTTGAGCCCACAAACTTGGATACTTCAAGTTCTGTTTTTGTTTGCTCTGAGATTAGAAAATTTGATACTTCATGATCTGTATCTGATTGTTCTGAGCTAACAACATTTGTATACTTCATGCTTTGTTTCTGTTAGTTTCGGACCGGCTAAAATTGATACTTCATAATCTGCATGTGTTTGTTCTGGGCTGGTTTAATTTTTATACTTCATGCTCTATTTGTGTTTGCTCTGGACTGGCAAAAATTGTCACTTCATGTTCTCTCTGTGTCGGTCCTGAGCATACAAATTTTGCCTACTACATGCTCTGTCTGTGTTGCTACTCAGCTTCCAAATCTTGCATACTTCATGATCTGCCTGAGCTTGTTTTGGGCTGATTAAATTATTATACTTCATGCTCTACTTGTGTTTGTTCTGGACTGGAAAAAATTGATACTTCATTCTCTGTTTGTGTTGTTTATGAGCTTTGCAAGTTTTGCATACTACATGCTCTGATTGTTTTGGTTCTGACATTACAATTGTAACACCCCGAATTTCAAATAAGGACAAACTCGGGATTTCACAGGATCTTTACTTCACTTCGTACAATTTTACAAGGAAAATTTAAAACTTTTTATTCACAATACATCAGAGTTCAATTACAACTTGGTTTTACACAGCGGAAGAATGAAATTTACAATAAAACATTTACAACATCTTTAAAAATAAAACAGCATCAGCATATCCACTTTATAGCTTCGCGAATAATCCATTACCTGCATGTTAATCTGTGGGCACGTCAGTTACTTACAACTGACGAAATGTTATACACGGCTATCCTCTCTATGCCGGGAATAGTATAACGGTCTCATACTTTAACAAATCACAAAAAGATTGAATGAACATATAAAGTGTCAAAAGTGATTATTCTAAATATAAGTGTATGTCATGCCTTAATGCCTAATGCACACAATTCTACACTAGGATGACACTAATGCACACTTGTTCGGATTCTATGCATCCCATACTACATAGGTCCGAGGGCAAGCGCCTACGTTCTTCACAATACAGGGCTCGATCCCTCGCCATGCAAACTACCCGGTAGCAAAATAAAGTTCAGACTATTCCACGAATGTGAATCCCAGCCTTGGAGTCCACCAACAGCTGTTATAACAGATTCCACATCGTACGAACCGTCCCGTATGTGACCCTCTAGCCCAGTACATATATATATACATTGGAGACGGTAAACACAAAAATCCATCCGTCCGACTACTCAAGATCCCGGAGTCCACCGCTGACCCGTCCTCATAGTCCCGGACTAAAATATAATAATCCGTCTCCCACAGGGCAACCTCAGTCCACCAACTGGGTCTATAGTCTTGGAGTCCACCAACAACTATATAGAGCACCCCACTTACGTTTCCCTAAGTTTACTACATCTTCACTTATGTGCCTAAATTTTCCTAAGTTCAAGACATGAATAATCTCCACATGTAGAATTAGTTGTTACCTCCTACCGGACTTAGTCAACAAATACGAGATAGCTCCTTAGCCATATCTCCAAATCATTTCTCAAATCCTTTCTTTCAATAATGCCGGTACCGAGGTCTTACTAACTCTAAATCATAAACTTTCATGTACAAGAAGCATGAGTATTCACACCCTTTAGTAATCATGTCTTAAACTTATATAATTTCATCTTTCAATTCACTTCACAAAAATAATCAAATCTTGTCTTAACACTTATCCACAAAATAATCATTTCATAGTCTTGCCATTATTCATGATCTAGTTATTCATAATAAATAATAATTCATTCACAATTTCAAATTCATACGATGTCTCATCTTTAGCACTAAACATGATTTACTCATTCACAACAAAATCTTTCATGATCTCAAAAGTCACATAACTCAACCATATTGCATTTCTAGAAATAAAGAGATTTCAATTCACCCTAAATTATTATTTTGTAAATTAAAAGTCATGCTCTTTACTAATACTTTTGTAGTCATTTATTTTTCTTCCTATCTCAAATCCTTATCAATTACACAAAAACAATCTTTAAGAATAAATTCTTCATTTATGTTTTATGAATACTAAAATTTACCCAAAATGAAACACTTTTGAAAGTTTTTACCCAACTGACCCACTCTCGAAACTATTTACCAAATTGACCTACTCACTATCAAAATTACAGATCTAGTTCCCACGGAAGTTTTTACCAAACTGACCCACTTTCGAAATTATGAACACCAACAAAAAAAAAAGTCTCGCTGGGTTTCGAACCCGTGCACCACCAACCATCTCCACTAGCCAATAAATCCACTAGACTCGACTGTCATGAAGCCGAATCCAAAGCCCCATATACTAACTATCGGGTTTCGGAATCAATTTTAAAACAAAGAAAAAAAATAATTTGGGCCAACAAGATTCAAACCCAGGCCGATGAGGAGACAGCGCAAAGCCAGACCACAGGGCCAATTGCACCCAACGACATCAAGTCCCCTCTTCAACTTTTGTTCAAACCCTCTGTCATTCTTTTATTTTCATAAATCTTGAATCTAATCTTTGGTTAGATTGAAAATTATATATAAACAATAATGACAGGTCAAGAGATGGAAGCTAGATTATTTATCTATTATAGTGCACCGCTACATTCATGGTGTGTGCATACATGATTTCATGAAGAATTACTATTTTCAAATGCAACAAAAATATACAATATTTATCAACTAGAGAGTAACAGCTTCTTGAAAAGTTTTTGCATGGAGGCTTTTTTTTTTATTTTCTTTCTGCTCTGTTGTTGATTCCATTTGAAAATAAAGTCATTGGGGATTTTGATTTGAATAAGAATGTTGAGATCAGTTTATCTTTTAGTGTAACTTGTGGGCTTGTAAATGCCAGGTTTGCCTGAGAATTAACTTTAGACGGATAGGAATCTTTTATAAAATTTTGAGGAGGGATAAATGAAAACTATAATGAAGGGAATGGAGACACCAACATATATTCAGACCCCATTACGAATGACTCAACCCGACCTCAAAGATGTTAGTACGTCAATTCTCAAACTTATTTTATTTACTTTCTTATTTCTTAGTCATTAGACCCTAAGGCATAATTTGCATATGCCATTCATCCATCAATTTCCACATACCCATCAAGTACAAAGATTGCAAGCATATAAACAAGATATAAAGCATTTCTTCTTTTTAATTAGCATGATATCTACTTATTCTCAACAAAATTATCCTCATTTATAGCATGGTAACATGGATCTTATCAATAATTTTCTCATTAATTTATATTATACATTCATATGTTTTTAGCATGCATAGTCTAGATCTAGAGAGTATGAAACCACCCACAAACATAATATTAGTTCATTTGTCAACATAGCATGATTCACCACATTCATAATATAGTTATTCTATTTTAGAAACTACTCATTTATTTTTATTAGCATGCACATTAAAAATTTAGAAAGTAGGAGACACCCACCTTTTGAAGCTTGAATAATGAAAGAAAATGAACACCTCTTCTAGCTTCAAAGTGACCTCCTAGATCTTCCCCTTTTAGCAAGAGCCTCCAAGCACAAAAAAACTCTCTCTTCTATCTTACTTTCTTTCTTCTCTTTTCTTTTCTTTTCTTTCTCTTATTTTTCTCTCTTTCTTTCTTCTATTTTCTATTGCTTGATTTGCTTTTTGGTGTCAAGAATGAGAAGAGAAATGGTGGCTATTTATAGGATTTTGCTAGGGACTATATTGCAAAATTTCCCACCTAATAACTTCTCATTTTAATTCTCTTTTTAATAATCCATCTCTTCATTTCTCAACTCCTAAAACTCCCATCTCTTCACCTCCCCACTTCTCTCACACTAACTCTCATTCACTCTCACATTCAATTCAAAACCTCCCACTCTCCACTCTCTTCTCACATTCAATCTCTCTCTCCTTCCAACCGGCACCTATAGTGTACAAATGTACACACCACCTTACCGTGTGGGCCCTCCCATCCTAGCTCACTCTAATGCTGACCGATCAGCACTATATAATTCATATCCATCTATCCATGCACAAATTAGAAGCATACAGCCACTAGCTATTCTTTTATTCCCGTGGACCCCATCTCTTATACACTCATCTTAACAACATACAAACTATAATATACCCACCCATATATATCTTACCAATCAGTGTAACCATATACTTCTTTTTAACATACACATATATATCAATATTTACTATCACCATATTATTAAAAATCACGGTGTTACACATACTTCGGAATTTATTTTGAAAATAAATATTTCCAAATACGTTTACCGAAAACACGTGCGTCGCACGTAAAATATCAAAATACAAAAATTGACTTTATCAACGGAAAAATTATTCAATACAATATAAGAAAAATTATTTATTAATTTATTCATTCTATGATGAAATTACTACGTACGTAGGAAACACGTGCATCGCACGTAAAATATCCAAATGCGAAAATTAATTTTATTGATGAAAAATTATTAAATATAATCGAAAAAAATATAATCAAAATTATATTTACTAATTTACATATACTTCATGATGAAATCACAACACGTAGAAAGCACGTGCATTATACATGCAGACAGTCGAAAAAATGCATTTTAATCAAAACAAGGGGAAAATAAATTTCGTTTTATAAAATAGATTTAAATACATAAAAATAAATAATTTAAACCTATAGAAAATATTATACGTAGTGGTGGAAACACGTGCATCAAAACACGTAAAAAGCACATAAATCCCAGGGATTGAAATATTATATTTTAGTTGATTGAAATCAATGCGGAAAATGTATAAATAGTACAAATCCAAAATATGTAGTGAAAAACATTACAAAAATATACGTGCGTAACACCCAGGGGCAAAATTGTAATTTCCAATTTTGCGGGGTGTTACAACAATTTTTGCATACTTCATGATCTTTTTGAGCTTATTCTGGGCTGATGAAATTTGCATACTTCATGTTGCACTTGTGTTTGATCTGGACTGGGAAAAATTCATACTTCATGCTCTGTCTGTGTTGTTTATGAGCTTTGCAAATTTAGCATACTACATGCTCTGACTGTTTTGGTTCTGAGCGTACAAATTTTGCATACTTCATGATCTGCCCGAGCTTGTTCTGGGCTGATAAAATTTGTATACTTCATGTTGTACTTGTGTTTGATCTGGACTGGCATAAATTTAATAGTTCCTAATTTTATTGGTGTTGGTTCTGACCGAGGAGGAAAATTTAACACTTCCTGATATTTGAACTTCATGTTCAACCTCCGTTTTCCTGAGCCTACAATATTTACTTTAAATTTTTTCCCAGTGCTGAACCGCTTGTCCGTTTTTTTTTCTTTTGTCGTCTCCATGTTCAATAATTTCAGTTTACTTTTGTTTTCAGGTTGAATTCTGAATGATGTGCATTTTGGAGCGATTGAAGACTGCAGTACGGGAAAACTTGATATTCGGATCAAAATATGTAAATTTTGTCATGTACTTGTAATTTATTAAACAATGTACTATGCTGTAAATTATTATTTATGTTTCAGTTCTTTGTACAGTGTTAGATGTGAAGTACATTTCTTACGCTGTATTGTTATTGTGATGTATTATGTTTCAATTCTATGAAGACCCTGTTTTTTCCAAATATTATGTTCATTATTGTCTTGATTTAATAGCATTGAAATTAAGTGTTTTTTTTTGGCGTATTACGCAGCATGGCGTATCCAATTGATTTTCATGCTCAGAAGTACCACAAACCCAGCATCATGTACATAAATTTTGTAAGGTCTGTATTAAGAGCAACAGAGCTTGAAGTAAAAAAATTGGTAAAGCTTGTGGACTAACACAGAGTATGCAAAATTTGTAAGCTGAGCATGTAACACAGACAGAGCATGTAGTATGCAAAATTTTCAAAGCTCATAACCAACGCAGAGAGAACATGAAGTGGCAAGTTCTGCCAGTCCAGATCAAACTCAACTAGAGCATGAAGTATACAAATTTTATCAGCCCAGAAGAAGCTCAAAAAGATCATGAAGTATGCAAAATTTGGAAGCTGAGTGGCACCACAGACAGAGCATGTAGTGTGCAAAAATTGTAAGTCTCATAAACAACACAGACATAGCATAAAGTATCAATTTTTCCCATGACAGATCAAACACAAGTAGAGAATTTTTGTATACAAATGGTATCAACCCAGAACAAGCTCAGCCAGATCATGAAGTATGCAAAATTTGGAAGCTCAGAACCAAAACAGTCAGAGCATGTAGTATGCAAAATTGGCAAAGCTCATAAACAACACATACAGAGCATGTAGTATCAGTTTTTCTCAGTCCAGATCAAACACAAGTGTAGCATGGAGTATGCAAATTTCATCAAGCCACAACAAGCTCAAAAAGATCATGAAGTATGCAAAATTTGTACGCTCAGAACCAAAACAGTCAGAGCATGTAGTATGCAAAATTGGCAAAGCTCATAAACAACACATACAGAGCATGTAGTATCAGTTTTTCCCAGTCCAGATCAAACACAAGTGCAGCATGGAGTATGCAAATTTCATCAGCCCACAACAAGCTCAAAAAGATCATGAAGTATGCAAAATTTGTACGCTCAGAACCAAAACAGTCAGAGCATGTAGTATGCAAAATTGGCAAAGCTCATAAACAACACATACAGAGCATGTAGTATCAGTTTTTCCCAGTCCAGATCAAACACAAGTGTAGCATGAAGTATGCAAAGTTCATCAGCCCAGAACAAGCTCAAAAAGATCATGAAGTACGCAAAATTTGTACCCTCAGAACCAAAACAGTCAGAGCATGTAGTATGCAAAATTTGCAAAGCTCATAAACAACACAGACAGAGCCTGAAGTATCAATTTTTCCCAGTCCAGATCAACAAACAAGTAGAGCATGAAGTATACAAATTTCATCAGCCCAGAACAAATACAAATAGATCATGAAGTATGCAAAATTTGTACGCTCAGAACCTACACAGTCAGAGCATGTAGTATGAAAAATTTGTAAGCTGTGGACCAACACAGACATAACATGAAGTATCAATTATTTCCCAGCCCAGAGCTAATACAATCAAAGCATGAAGTATACAATCTATCTTAGCTCACAAAAATATTATACAGATCATGAAGTATCAAAATTGTGTAATCTCAGAACAAACTGAAACAGAACTTGAAGAATATTGAAGTATACAAATTTTGTCAGCTTGGAGTAAGCCCAAAACAAACCGAAACATAGCTTCAAGTATCTCCGGTTCGTCGCTAACGAACATCTCGTTCTTTCTCTTCGATTCCTGCACCAAATGATTCATCAAATAGAAGAAAATTCAACGGAAAACATGATTAAAACTAGTAGGCTCAGAACAAGTGCAACGGAAAACATTATCTCTTTCACTTGGAATAAAAAATTCATGCCGGCTCAGAAAAAGAACACCTTCAACTTTAATATCCCGTAAATCCATTGTTAAAGGTGCATTGTTAAAGGGGCACAGCTCCCGAAAAGGCATTCAGCTTCTGAGCTCTTAATGGACTTACTCTTTATGAAGTATGCAAAATTTTGTAAGCTCACAACCAACACAGACAGAGAATGAAGGGGCAAATAATTTCAGCTTCCCGACTCAAAACAAAACCAAAATGAACATGAAGTTCAACACCATCCAATAATCATGAAGTATGAAATCATGCATAGACTTTTCATCACTGCCGCAAATTAAATCAGGTATAAACGAGTAAAAAATGAAATTTTGAATTTGACACTAGGGCCGCTTTATTAAGGCACACCGGCTAGTGTCCAAAGACAAAATTCAAGTTGCATATACTTATCATCATCGCCTACTAAAAGTGAAAATAAAATCTACAAACCGGAAATTTTTTACCAACTTTTTCAGTAACTAAATTGCTTATCGAGCAACATTTTTTCCCATGAATAATTTACCTGCAAACAAACAAGGCAAAAGTGTTAGTCTTACAAATGTGTTATAATGTATTAAACAGACACAAAACGGCAGATATGTATGACACTAACCTTGCAAAAGCCACAGAAATAACTCAACAAAGTTCATGCTATATTCGGGGCATCATCTGTTGTAGGTTGCATTGTTGAAACCGTAGTAGAAGCTTGTGACTCATTTATAGTAGAGCTACACGAGTAATGTCCACAAAATGAAATTAAGATTATACTATATACAAGGAAAATCAAGTTTAAACTTTGTATTTAATTACTAACCTTTCCTTTAAAGGACAAGTACGACTGTCATGATTAACAAGCTTCTTGCACAAGCGACACTTTCTCAGTGGTTTCGCAGCCTGCTCCAATGCTTTCTCCCGACCCCCTTTGATGCGCTTCCCACTACCCTTGGTTTTTGCAATATCGGGTACTTCAATATTGACTGTTCTAGGTAGTGAACTAGTTGTTGGTTGTTGTGATTCTTGGGGCATATCTTGTTGCAATTCTGCAACAATACCAACTAGTAATGCTTTCGCCTTTTGGCGCATCTCCTTTGATGAGCGAGCAATCCTCATCACTTTGTTGAATTCATTGGACAATTTCACCATGTTCAAATCTTGTGGACTCCCGTAACTACCAATTATTTCAGCACCGGCATCATCATATACAATCTCGGTAGTCACAGAAGCGGTCCACCTCTTTAAAATATAACATTGAGGCAGGGAATCAACAAACTCATTCCTTAATACCACAAGGATGTGTCTACAAGGAATTCCCTCCACTTCAAATTTACTGCATGTGCAAGCCCCAGCAATATCCATCCCCTTGTAGAACACATCTCTTGTTTTATCATGTTGTACCGACTTTGCCATTCTCCTGACAATATAGTGTCGCACACTACCATCGTCAGCTTTCATTAAAGATGCATAATTCAAGCTTTCAACTAGTTCAGCCTGAAATATGTGAAATTTCGATCTAGTGTACAGTTCAGACATTTGGGACTCAATTTCAAAATCTGTCTGCAGCTTTGGTTTGGTATGCAGAGTGGTGTAGTCAGCTGCTAACTGATTTTGTCTTTGTTTCCTTATTACCCTTTCAAATCTGGTCATAAATTCATGTAGAGAATTTTTGCTGCTAAAATATTTATCAACAAAAGCATTCATGCTTTCTGATCTCTGGGTTGTGCGAATACCAGCAATAAAAATATGCTTAGCATAAGCCGGTATCCACTTCTCACGAAGCAAATAAATGTCAGAAAGCCAAGGATTACCTGTTATTAGAATATGTATTAAGTACTAATAGTACAAAAAAAGGGTTCAAACATAAGAATAATTTACTGAAACAAGTAATACCTGCAATTTGCACATTAGCGTGCATTACGTCATTCCATCTCATCTCAAACTCTTCTGGGGTCTCAGATTCCCAGATGCAACTGTGGAATGGAATGCTAAAATTACTATTCAAGCCCGGGCCACCAAGCTTATCGGGAAGCTTTTTAAGAATGTGCCATATGCAAAGCCTGTGGCTCGACCCAGGAAAACACATGCGAATCGCATTATCCATTGCAGGATCTTGGTCTATGATGATCACTTTTGGTGGAGACCCACCCATTGTTTCAACCCATTTTTGAAACAACCAAACAAAAGAATCGGTGGTCTCTTTATTTAGAAAAGCCGCACCAAAATTTACAGATTGGACATGATGATTAACTCCAGTAAACGGCGCAAAAACCAACTTGTATTCGTTGGTATCATATGTGGTGTCAAAAATTAGCACTTCACTAAAATGCTTGAAAGCCTTCCTGGCAATAGCATCAACCCATAATACATGGGTTAATTTGTTGTCTTCATCAACCTTATAATGAAAACAGAAAGAAGGATTCATCTCTTTTTCCTCATGGAAGTGCTCGAGCAATATATCAACATCATAGGGTCTCATACCATCCCTATCTCTTTGCAAGGAATTTCTGATGTCTTTTTCAGTACAATTAATGTTACTGAAACCTTCATTTTCTATTTCCATGAAGGACATAAACTCTGAAGTTCATATGTTAGCCTCTTTGAAAGTACTGAGTAAACTTTTTTGGGCTTCCGAGACAGTTCTATTACATCTTAGAAATTGTTGTTTCCTAGGTGTGACACAAATATGGCTATGCTCCTCAACAAACCTACGGATTGACCATCTCCCGTCATCATCCTTTTGGATTCGTATTTGAGCCATACAGTCTTCTTTCGTCACAGCCATTTTCCTTCTCTTAATCAGATTTGAAGAAGAAGGCTCTTCATTATTGGAAGAATTCACAACAGTTGTATCAACCGGCTTGCCTTGCTTTGAGCAAACAAACTGTTGTGAATATCTCTCCTTTGTGGTAGTATCAACCATCGTTGCAGACTTGCGTACTGAAAAACCGCATAATTTTGCATATGTTTTATAAAATTCATATCCGGCTTCTAATGATTCAAATACTAAACCAACAGATGGTTTAGAAGCATCATCAACATCCCTCCAACTGGACTGAACATCTTGGCTTAGTAATTCCTCATTTTCAACCTCCATCCTTCATAGGAGAATGAGACAACAAAAATTAAAAATAAAGCTACAACCTTAAATTAGCAAAAAAGAAAAAGTCCACCATAATACATTCTTGATCTACAAGCCCAAATTTTTTTGTTTTGTGGGGGAAACATTTAAAAGGCAAACAACGTACAGCTTCTTACATGGTAACTACGTGGAATTAGGGTGCTTATATGCATGTGTCATGTCCTATTAGCAGTGACTGAAGCAAATCTCGAAATAAACAAAAACTAGCCTGCAAATTACATGAATTTTGTGTGCTTCTGTGCATGTGTCATGTCCACATCTGAAAATTCCATAGACCAGTACGAAGATTATTTGCTATTCTAAATGTACTCGTCCAAATACTAGTGCGAATATTAGCATGGCATATTTTAAGCGCTAAAAATATAACAATAACCTAGAAGCATTTATAAAGAAAATAAATTTTGAATTCGAGATGAGAAATTTAAACCCTTGTCCCAGTTTGGGTTCTCCGTCAGAAAGAAGAGAACGAGCTTGAAAGTGCAATGGTAAGGTGCAGCTCCCGGCAGCCGAGCTATCGATCGCTACAGTATACCCCTTTTACTCCTCCGCAGATCTGAGGATGAGCAAGATCAGGCTCCAATCGGTGGTAGGGGTAGGGTTTTACACAGGTGAGAAAGAAAGAGAGCGGGAGAGGAGCGCTCTCTCTTTCTTCCTTATCGATTAGGATTTCGAAGAGACCTTCGATTAGGGTTTCGAAAGGTGCGGATCTCTTCAGATAGGGTGAGAAGAGAATAGAGGAGCCCCAAAGAGATCGTCTTTCAACTTCGAGAGCGGGTATCGAGAGCGGGAGAGGGGGATTAGGGTTTGGAACGAGAGAGAGCGGGAGAGAAGAGAGGAAGGCTTAATCGATAAGGAAGTGTAGAGATAGAGGAGCCCCAAAGAGATCGTCTTTCAACTTCGAGAGCGGGTATCGAGAGCGGGAGAGGGGGGATTAAGGTTTGGAACGAGAGAGAGCGGGAGAGAAGAGAGGAAGCCTTATCGATAAGGAAGTAAAAGAGATAAGGGGAGTATACCCCTTTTACCCCTCCGTTATTGAGAAGAAAAGAGCGGGACGATCTCAGCCGTCCGATCGTGATCAAGATCGATCAGACGGCTGTGACTTCCAGCTCTCGATAAGGTACTCAGCTTTCGAGCTCTTAATAGACTCACTCTCTCTCTCTCTCTCTCTCTCTCTCTCTCTCTCTCTATATATATATATATATATATATATATATATATATATATATATATATATATATATATATATGTATCCTAAAATATGATAATTAAGAAGGTTATTTGATTATCTTTTTATAGTTTCTGTGTTATAAGCTTTTACATATTAAATTTTTATTAATAAATAAGATAACAAATTTGAATTTGAATGAACTAACAATTTTACTAAAAAAAATTGTTTTACTAATTTCAACAACTTTTTTTCTTGCCAATTTACTCTCCTATAAAAGCAGCATAATATGATTAACTTAATTTGAATTTTAACAACTGTTCTTCTTGAACGCACAACACAATATGATTAACTTAATTTGAATTTTACCATGGAATCAAGAACACATAATTAGGGTAAAAATTCAAATTAAGTTAATCATACAGCACATCTTCAATTGATAGGGTCATATTGTATTTATTAAATAATTAGTTATAAGAGATATACATTCACCTCAAGTTAACGTTCCCCTAAGGCTATAAATACCCAATAAAATTGCCAGACAAATTCATTGCAAGGTTACCTTTCTTCGTCTCATTACAAGTTCGCAAATCGAAAGGCTAGGGTTCTTCGTGTAGCACTCAAAGGTAAAATTTACGAAGAGAAATTTCACTTTTTCTACATATATTTTTATACATACTGTGATCTTTTTTTTGTTTATACCTTTCAAATCCACATCTTAGACAACACCTTCCTGAATAACCTATCTCAAGTGGTTGTGTAAATAAGTTTTAATATATAGTTATAATTATAGGAGCAGCAATATTAAAGCATAAATATATCACATATCATATACTTATATCATGTAACAAAAGTTACGAGAACAATTTTTTGGACCCTTACATTGTTTTTTTTCCCCCTTCTTCCTTTTTCTTTCAACTATCTTTAAAGCATACCATGCCTTCATAGAACAATATGAATTTAGATATTTGTGAGCTACATACACCCAGAAAATGATGTTTAACTAAAGATAATATTAACTTAGCTCTTGCGACAGGCACACACACTAATATGATACTGGAGTTAATGTTTAAGGAGCACTATTTTTCAATTTCTTAACCCAAACTTTTAACAAAAAGAAATACATCTAAACTAATTCAGATGAGAAACCAAAATAAATTTACTGTTTATCTTGATATCTGTTAGAACAAAAAATAATATAGAAGCTTAACAATGGCTCACTTGTTAAAAAAAAAAAAGAAGAATACAATATGAAATTTAACAATGATTCATACACTTAATAACATAATATTACAAGCGAAGACAAATTTGGCTGAGTTTTCACTGCCGATATTTAGTTTAACATTACTTTGCATCCAATCAGAGAAAGAATGCGGAGGAAAGACAACGACTTCTAAATTCAAAGAAGCGCTACATTTTTCCAAGGTGCAAGTCATTTGCACCATTCAAGAGTTATTGTGTAGTATATCTTCAACTCGTGAAATATCTATTGCATGCCTAAAAGGCATATAGGGTTGTTTTTGATAACTTCGAACCCACATGCAAAGTAACAAAATACAGTGCAAAGTTGATATCAAAACATCAGTTTTCAGTTCATATTCTCACAATGCAGCAAAACTTGAGAAAGAACCATACCTTGGTTCTGAAGAGATCGCGGATGTTGTGGATCTCATACATAATCAAAGTTAGCCTTGTTTAACAAAGAAACATAGTAAAGTGAAAAGAGATACTGAAGGTGTTTCTGGAGTCACTGACATTAACTAAAGATTCATTTTGATTGAAGGTGTAGAGGTTTGCTAACTTTAGTTATCACACCTCTACCTACACCCAATGAAGATTACTCAAGTCCCTTATTTTTTGGCTGTTTGGAAGGCCAATATAGTTACTTAATTCCATTATATTTAGAGAGAAAGAGAGCATAAGTTCTCAATAGATAAATTTGGTTTGAGTGTAGTTATCTCAACTTCTCTTAACCCAAAAGTTGAGATGAGTATAGTTATCTAAACTCCAAATAGATATCCAAACAATGCAAAGTTAAGAAAACAAAGTTTTTGAGAGAAAACTCTATAAAACTTCACTTAGTTTGGTACAAAAGGGTACAACTAAAAATGTATTATTCTTTTTAAGAAAAAAAAAACAAAATCCAATAACAAGTTTAAAATATGCATTCAACTACAACATATATCTATTGCCATCTAAATTTACAGTTTCTTTCCTTTCCTGTTAAATTAAAAATCCGTCGCAAGCTTGCTCAAAAATATGCTATGCGTAGAACTGATCAGTGTTTAGAACTTACAACCTTACATATCATGCCAATATTGTTGACGAGTTATATCTCTAATCTAATATTATAATGTAAGAGTTGAGATTGTACAATCAACCATCTAATCTTAGTCATTTATTTTTAAGTGAGAGTTATATTAACCATTCATTTACTGAAGTGTTGTTAGTTACCATATATATGGAGGATGAAACACTTTCTATTTTAATGAATTAAAATTAACTTATCAATAATTATATTTTTTGCAGATTATCTACATCAATGAACAAATCCCACAATGAATACTCCTTTATTAATTCCTTGCAAGAAAATCAACAATTCTGGACTATTAAAGTATTGGTTACGAAACATTATGGAGTGAAAGAATACAAAAATAGTAAAGGCACAGAAAAATCTCAAAAGTTGCACTTATGGATGATGAGGTAAGATACTTTAAATATTGTTAAAATATTCATACATATACATACATAAATAATTATTAATACTAAATTTTCATATTTTGTAGGGAACTAGAATACTGGCGATAATATTTAATGAAGTGGTGGAAGTGTTCCAACATACGCTTGAGAAGCATAAAACTTACTTAATTTCTAATGGAATACTAAAAAATGTCAACAAAAGATATAACCTAATGCACGATAAATTTGACATCATTTTGAAGTTGGGAAATATTGTAGATGAAGTTGAAAAAGATCTTATCATTGATAAGGATAGGTACAAATTTGCAATTGTAGATGAATTGCAAAGTACATCTTCTACTGTCTTTAAAGGTAAAAAATTATGTATATATATATATATATATATATATATATATATATATATATATAGGGGTCGGTTCGGGTGAGAACCAACCCTGGGGTGAGAACCTAAGGGCCTATCCCAGCCATTCATCTGTGTAATCTTAACGGTCAAGATTTTTTAAAATTAAACAATAAGATTAATTAATTTTTGCATTAAGATGTCAATCCCTTTAATTAAGGGATGGGGACCGCGTGATAAAAGGAATAATTATAAATTGCCTTTTTTTGTGTGCGACGGTTAAGGCAAATTTGGTCAAACTGGAGAGAGAAATAATTTATTCCCGTAAAATATTGGAGAAGATTTTGTTTCCCAAATTAATAGCAACTGCAGAATCATTCACCATTTCGTTCCTTACAGTTACTGTTTATTACAGTTACTATTTATAATTATTACAGTTGCTATTTAAGTGGTCAGGTATTGCTGTATAATTATTTCAGTTGCTATATATATGTATTACAGTTGCTGTTTAAGTGGTCAGGTATTGCTGTATAATTATTTCAGTTGCTATATATAATTATTACAATTGCTGTTTAAGTGGTCAGGTATTGCTGTATAATTATTTCAGTTGCTATTTATAATTATTACAGTTGCTATTTATAATTATTACAGTTGCTATTCGAGAAGATTTAATAGCAACTGCAAAATCATCACGCGTAATAAACAGTAACTGTAATAAACAGTAAAGATATATCTCCGGGGTTTAACAAGTATTGTATATAGCTATCATCGACAGGTTTACCATCGAGTTGATCACACTTTTCTTGACCCAATCTGGTGTATACTTGACACAAGCCGGTCTGGCTGATCATAGCGTGAGGGTTGACAAGAAACTGAGAGTGGAGGTATTTGGAAATTACAAACCCATCTCCTGCAAGTTTAAAGGTTGGTTCAACTAGGGTTTTCCATGGAAGCTTGTCACTTTTGAACTGGGTCCATGCCTTATGAAGACCTGCGAGTTCCCCAGGGATGCCGATGGAGAGACCCCCACTAACTTGCAACTGTTTAATAATCTGTGATCTTTCATTCCTATTATTACGCGGTCCCCATCCCTTAATTAAAGGGATTACGCGGTCCCCATCCCTTAATTAAAGGGATTGACATCTTAATGCAAAAATTAATTAATCTTATTGTTTAATTTTAAAAAATCTTGACCGTTAAGATTACACAGATGAATGGCTGGGATAGGCCCTTAGGTTCTCACCCAAACCTTCTCCTATATATATATATATATATATATATATATATATATATATATATATATATATATATATATATATATAATTGCCTATTACTAATAAAGGATATCAAATACTAATTGCATTGAACTACAGATCTTTATTTAGCAGTAATTAATGCAGGAGATGTAGATAAAGTAGACTCAAAATATGGTAATGAAGTAGAGAAGCGAAATCTTATAGTTGTAGGATTCAGGTAATATCAATTAATTAAGTTATATAATAATTTACATAATGGTTTTGTAATTCATACGTTTTGTCTTAATTTAAGGTCAAAACCAATCTTACTTACATTATGGGGAGAACTAGCAATCAAGGAAGGAAAAGTTCTGAAAGAATTATCACCCAACATGCCAATTATTGCAATTACCTTTATAAAAAACCCAAACTTTGGAGGTAATTATATACAATAAAAATTAATAATGTTATTTCTTTATTTATTTATTTATTATTGACTTTTTAAAATAGGATTCTCTCTCACATCAACAAATAACACTACAATAGAGATAAATCCGAACGAAACAGATGCATATAAAATTCGAGAATGGTATAATTTATTTTGTATATTTAATCCTTTAATTGTTGCCTTTTGGAGTATCATTTAACATAATTTTGTTTGTTTGTTTCAGAATAAACTGTAACGAAATTTGTTAAAAAGTAATGGATGGGGAAGAAGTGAAACTATCTGACATTCTCTATTGTGCAGACGAAGATTCTTCGGAGGTATTATGAATAATGAAATTATTTTTAAATATTCTGTTCAATTCTATATATGTCTATAAATATTCTGATGATTGCAATTTTGTGGAGTTTAACTTGTAGAGTTAGTTTAACTTCGGATTGTTGGACGGGTGTCAACAATATTCCAATGATGGGAATAATCTGTCATTGGATCGACAATGATTGAATTCTTCAAAAATGAATCATATCACTTGCCACGTTGTCCTATCCCCATAGTGGCACTGAAATAACAAACCGTATTTTAAAAATTTGTGATGTTTTTCATATTCGCGATAAAATTATGTGTATTAGTTTTGATAATGCATCTAACAACAATGCAGCAATTACTACTTTAAAATCCGCATTAAACCCTCCATCTGACAATATTTTTCATATTAGATGTGCATGTCATATTTTAAATTTATGTGTTCAAGATGCATTAAAAATAGTGGATCCATATATACTTAAAATTAGAAATTGTGTACAATTTATTGCATTAAATCCCAGCGTATATTAAGAATGGAAAAATTGGTGTAGGATTTCAAATGTACCTTTTAGAAGATTTCCAAAGGATGTTAAACACCGATGGAACTCTACTTTTGATTTACTACATGTTATTACCGAATATAAAGCAGTTATAAATGATTTTTGTATCGCAAAAAATATGTCAAATTTTGAAATAACTCCCACCGATTGGTTTTATGCCGAATCTTTGTTGAAATTTTTAGATACTTTTAAAACCGTAACTTTAAAATTTTCAAAATCATATGAATTATGTTGAATATGAGCCAAGGTATACAAAACACCATATTATTAGTTTCCCATCTTTCCATTCTTCAATAAAATTATTTTAAAAATATAATAAATTAAATAAAAACTAAGAATAACCTGTTACAGATATGTAATCAAAATCACAATAAAAGATATAAGTGCAGAGGCAGAATTGACTTTATTTGATGAGGAAGCAAGGTGCATCATTGGTTGTTCCGCAAAAGACCTGGAAGATATTAAGAATAAGGTTAATATGTTATTCTCATAGTGTAACAATTAATTAAGAGCTAATTTCTTAATTCTATATATGCAGGAAAAAAATGCTGAAGAATATTGATAGACGGACCACGAAATGCATTGGAGATGAGTATACGTTTTTTATCAAAGCACAAGATGTCCAATATGGAAGAACAAATACAAAAATATTGACATGATGCAAAATTAAAAAGGATGAATAAGAAATTACAAGCAATTTTAACCTCAAGAAAGTTAAAGTCGAAAATGATGATTGATTTTATGAAAAATATGATAATATCAGTTTAGGATTTACTAATTTATTTTTTTTAATAACCTTTTTTAATATCAGTTTTAAGTTTAAGAAAGTTTAAGTAATGATATATCTCACGAAAAATACATTGATTATACTTGCTTCAAATCTGATTTCGACGAGCTTGTTTTAGTTGGAATAATTTTGAAATTCATGGTTTGCTTTTTAACATGATTGACTTTGTCGAATTTGTAGTTTGAAGAATATGGGTGTGTTAAATACAAGTATGTTTATATAATTTTTTTACCATTTATGTGCACCAAGTCACATGCACTTGGTGCACGGTACATTCCAACTAGTGTGTGTGTGTATATATATATATAGGGAAAAAGGGGTATGAGCAACTTGCTCATTTAGTAAATAAGCAATTGATGATGTGGCATACATGTGATTGGAAAATCCTTAAAAGGGTTAGTTGTGCAATGTATCAAATGCATGCCACATAATCAATTGCTCATTTAGTAAATGAGCAATTGATTATGTGGCATGCATGTGATACATTGCACAACTAACCCTTTTAATGATTATTCAATCACATGCATATCACATCACCAATTGCTCATTTACTAAATGAGCAAGTTGCTCATACCCCTTTTTCCCATATATATATATATATATATATATATATATATATATATATATATATATATATTGTGACAGGGTAAAAATGGCCTGAGGCCCAACCAGGGCCCAATACAATTCCCACTCAAGAAAGGTAAAGATAGCAACCTGGTTCGGCTCCGAACCACTTCAGGGTCGGCGCCGAACCTCGTGTTTGCCCTCACGGTACTGGCCTCCTCGTACCGGCGAGCCTCAGTTGCCCTCGGAGTCCGATCCGGGACCGTCCCACAGGCCGTCCCCCCTCTCTGGCGGGGCAGAAGGATGACCTGGCGCAGCCTAGGCCCTCCGATCCTGCCCAGAAGCACAGGAGGCCCACGATGGGCCACGTCAGCTCCAAATACCGCCAAGGGTTTCGCCACGTCAGCCCTATACCACTCCTGGTATTGCCACGTCCGCCCTAAACCCCCTGGGCCTTCTGCCACGTCAGGCCCACGGGCTTTCGGATCCAGACCCGGCCCCCAAGTGGAACCAAACCCGGTTGGGATTCTCTATAAATACTAGACCCACACCCACCTTTTGAGGTAATGAATCTTTTGCCACTTAAATATACCTAGTTATTGCTACTCTCTCACAGAGACTGACTAGAGCGTCGGAGGGTCCGCCGCCGGGATAAACCCCGGTGTTTTAGGACCGTCTGCAGGTACACAAGACCTCGGATCCGACCCTTCCGATCCGAGCCCAGCCTTCAACATCTTTCCGAGCTCATCGTAGGTCCCAGAAGGTCAACCAAAGGTCGGCAGACGAGCGGCATTCTCCTTCAATATAAATCGAGTCCGAACTCACACCTGGTGCATCCACACGTCTCCCAGAAATAAACAGCATCAGGTTGGCGCCGTCTGTGGGAAACGCTGCTCCAGAAGCCGATCCGATCCAGACCCTCAAAAGACCTCGACAGCCGAACCCTCATGGCCTCCAAAGGCAAGGGGGCTGCTTCCTCCGTCAACCAACGGGACTCGCCCCCACCCACTGATAAAGCCAGGCCACGCCCGTCGAAACACAAGGCTCCCTCTCGGGAGTCCCAAAGGAGCGTCGGCCGGCCAGCCCAGCCCGACCTCCGGGGAATAATCCTCAACCGCAAGATTATCCGCAGCAGGGGAAGGGCCGCTTCCAACCCGGTCCCGAACCATCCGAGGCCGCCGCCCGAGGTGCGAAGACCCGCGCTCAGCCGAGTCGGAAAACAACCCTCGGACCGGCCAAACCGGGTCGAAGGAGCCCCCGTCACCCATAAGGAATTCCAAGACTTCCGAAGAGAAATTCTGGGAGCCCTCCGACGGGCCCCCAGGGAAGAAACCCTCCATTCCCAAACAGGGTCGGATGCCGAAGCCAGCGCGTCCCGCCCTTCAACGATCCAGCCGGAAGACGATGACGTACTCCTAAGACGCCTACAAGAAATGGAGGACCGCCTCGATCACATAGGGGACGGCGGCCAAAGAATGGCTCAGGGGTACAGACCTGTCCGTCCTCCCTTCTCCGCCCCCATCCTCCAAGCGGAAATACCCCGGAATTTCCGACCCCCTCAATTCGAGACCTACGATGGCGAGGGAGATCCTGCTGATCACATGGAGGGTTTCAAAACCCTCATGATGATTCACAGCGCCTCGGATCCCCTGCTCTGCCGAGCCTTCCCTGCCACCCTTCGGGGTCCAGCTCGCGAGTGGTTCTCGAAACTCGCACCCGGCTCCATTTACTCCTTCGACCAACTCGAGGGCAATTTTCTTGCCCATTTTGTCACTAGCCGGAAGGCCGAAAGGACCAGCGCCTCATTACTTGGGCTCAAGCAGATAGAGGGGGAATCACTCAGAGTGTTCGTCCGGAGATTTACCGCTGAGGCAAGGTCGGTCTCCTCCCTCGACCCAGGCGTCGCTTCAGCGGCATTCCGACACAACGTCCGCCCCGGACAGCTGAAGGCTTCTCTGGCCAAGAGACCCCCCGTCGACTTTCCCGACCTCCTTAATAGGGTCGAGAAATACATTAGGGCAGAAGAGGCCCTTAATCCCGAAGATGCCAGGGATGCCACCGGGAAAGGAAAGCGGAAGACCGAGGAAGTCGAACCACCAAAGAAAGCTCCAAGGGACCCGGGGGCCATGAAGAAGGTCCCGTCAGTCCCCCGCTTCGAGAGGTACACTCCCCTGACGCATAACATATCCGCCATCCTCTTGGAAATCGAAGACAAGGGCATTGTCCGACTACCCCCCCGATCTAATAACAACAAGAATCGAGACCAGCGCTTTTACTGCCGGTTCCACAGAGATCACGGGCATGAAACCGACCAATGCCGAGCCCTGAAAGACGAAATTGAAGAACTCATTTCCAGAGGGTACCTCCGAGAGTTTACCCGAGAAGGCCCACGGGATCGGCGAGACGCTAGGAACCGAAGGCAATCGCCTCCGAACCCTCCTCCAAACCAGACCCAGGGTCGGGACCCCGATTCCGAGGGAGCCGCGGATATCCCTTTCATCTTGCACTGTGTCCACAGAGGGCCGATGGGAGGTGAATCAAACACTTCCAGAAAAGCCTTCATCCGAGAGGTGAACGCTGTCAGAGACAACCCCTCGCCCAAACTGCAATCAAGGCCGGTCTCCTTCTCAGGGGAAGACCTTGAAGGTGTTCGCTTGCCCCACTGCGATGCCCTCGTCATTAACCTCCACATGGCTAATTGTGAGGTCCGCAGGATCCTCGTCGACAACGGTAGCTCGGTGAATATTCTTTTCCTCGAAGCCTTCAAAAACCTCAGGTTACCCCAAGGCAAACTCAAGCCAGCCGGGTACACCTTGCACGGGTTCTCAGGGCGTCCCTGTCGTAATAGAAGGGATTGTTACCCTCGACGTTACCGCCGGGTCAACTCCTGTCAAGAGGACCGAATCCATGGACTTCATGGTGGTCAACGTCAAGGCGGCTTACAACGCCATACTTGGCCGGCCTGGACTATGCTCCCTACAAGCGGTGCCTTCGGCTTACCACCTGAAGCTCAAGTTCCCCACCCCTCAAGGAGTCGGCATCGTCCGAGGCAGCCAAGAAGCAGCGCGATCATGCTACATGACCACCGTCGGGGGAGGTGTGTTCCCCCTCGACGCCGAACGAGCATAGATTATGGCCCGGCTAAATGTAAATCTGTTTTTGTGTAAACCCTCGTATGTAAGGGGCTGCCTTAGCGGCCCTCCCTACCTTATACTAAAAATACCCCCTTTTTGTCCGAACCCAAATGTCTCGATAGTCTCAGTACGAGTCCGGACCGAGGGTCCTTCCTAAGGCCCCACTTCGATTCCTCGCAGAGCGGTGGAGCCAGACCTTGCCTCCGACATTGCGCGCTACACTACTGGCCGGAGCGAGGAAGGAAAAGGATTCTTTGTTCATACCCCTTTATTTTCGTTCCAAAGAGAAAAAATAAAACGAAAGAAAAACAAAGACCGTTACAAGACCGCTCCACTCATCTTAAATCAGGAAGATCAGGGCCCCTCGGGCCCAACGAGGGACGAAGAGTACTCCGACCAAGCAACTAGGGGCCCCTCTCCTCGTTGTGGTATTCCTTAGCCTCAGCCACAATCGACACTCCAGCCACAGAACTCTGGGCGTCATCCGGTCGCGTCCGCTACAACAGCAGCAGCGCAGAGGGAACCCCCTCCGCCTGTCGACCCGCGGAGGAAGAGAACGAGGCACCCAATATTGCCTTGTAACGAGGCATCTCCCTCTCCTTCTCCACAAAGACGTCGCGAGGTAACCCCCCAGGAGAGGGCCTCGACACCAAGGTACTAAGCCCGGCCTGTCTAAGGTCCGCACCGCCGAGCTCCCGATCCCACATCGCCCTTCTCAACCGGCGCGCCTCCGCACTTAAGACTGCGGACTTATTCCGATAAAAGTTACAAGCCGTATCGGTGTCCCGAGCCCCCCTTCGATGACGAGCCAGCGCGGCCTCCAGGACCTTAACCTTACTCCGGAGCCGTACCACATAGAAACTACGGGAGTCCCTCTCAGGGAGGAGAGCCGCGACCTACAAGATAACCAACCAACTCAACACACATTCTCAAGAAGATTCAGAAATGTCCGAGGTCAAAACAACCGGCCGGTCAAAAAACTTTTCTTGCCACTATAAATCCAGGTGCTTCTTACAAAAAATGCGGTGGCCAGTCCGCGGGAGGCAAACACAATCGAGGGAGAGAAAAAGAAAGACAAAAATTACACAACTCATTGACCCACCTCCGCGTCGACGGACGGATCCACGGGTGCGTCGGCCGATGGGTCGACGGCAGGCCCTTCTTCGCCAGGAGTCTTCGACGTCCCCTCGATCTCCATATCATACTCAAACTTGGACAAATCGAGGGCCGGGAAGAAGTGCCTCACGTGGCTGAGGGCCTTCGCATAGCTTTTGTCCTGGGTCGCGATCACCATCAGCTGGCCCGTAGTCAGCACCTCCTTCGCCTCCTTGGTGAACTTCGTCTTCAGGGAGGCCATCTTCTTCTCCCACTCCACATCCTTGGCCTTGAGCTGGAGCTCCAGCTGCTGCTCCCTCTTATGCGAACCCTCGAGTTCGATCCGCATCTCCTTCATCTCCAGCTCGCTCTTTTCCGCTCGAGCTCGCTCTTGGGCCAGGGACGCCTCGTACAGGTTCTTTATGTTGGCCCCCTGTATGCAAGCCTACAGCCAACGGCAGACAAAGATCAGGCCTCTGCACGAAAATCAACAAGGAGGGACAGGGTCGACAGACTTACCTGCACAGTGGCCTGCGCCAGGCGTGCGAACGCCACCTCCACGGGCTCACCCTCCATCGCCTTGCGATCGCGAGGGGTCGCCAGCTTTTCCACCACTTCAACGGCTTGGGCCTCCTCCGTCAGGCGGTCCCCCATCAGAACCGACCAGTCCGGAGCCCACCGCTGCCGCAACAACTCCACCACCGGATCCTCTTCCTCGGCCTCGACCCAGGGACCTTTCCCCTTGTCGAGAACAGGGGCCCCCGCTAGGCCCTGACCCTTCGAAGCAGCCACACCCTTGCTCGTCTCCGAGCGACCCCTCTTGGTCCTCGGCTCGAGTTGGACCTCCGAGATGATTAGGGACGACCCCCTCGGCCTCTTCGCCGCCTCCTTCTCAGCCTTCTCCTTCCTCATGGCGAGCCTCTTTGCCTTGATCGACGCCTCGTCCATACCTGCGGGAAAAACCATTAAGAACAATGAGCAAGAAAGCAAAAAAGGACCAAGAGAAAAGAAACAACTACATACACATAACAGCTGGGCTCAGTCCAGCGCTCGCCAAATTGGTCTCCATCACCTCCGTCCAATCAATACTAGGTGACTAGCAGAGGCGCTCGACAAACCCCCATTCATCGGCCGACAGATCCCCCTGCCTCGGCGGTTGGTAGTTCGGCTTGGAGTGGTTCCATCGAGTGGGAATGTCCCATGGCTCTTCACTCCGGATCACCAAATATTTCTCCTTCCATCCCTTGATGGAATCCGGGTGGTGGCGAACGACCTTCCCCCCACTCCGGGGAGAGATATAATATACACCCTAGGCCGACGGGTTGACCATCAACATCGCGCGGAACACATTCAGCCGCAGGGGTACTTGCTGTTCCTCGCACATCAGCACAAAGCAGATAATCTGCTTCCAAGAGTTCGGCCCGTACTGCATGGGCGCCAAGGAGGCCCAGTTCAACACGTCCCTAACGAACGGGTGGATTGGCAACCTCAGGCCAGAGATAAAAGCGTCCACTGGGAAGACACAGTACCAAGCGGATAAGGGATCGGTGGGGCACAGAGTGGAGCTCGGCAGCAGCAGTTCGTAACCAGGCCCTATATGATATGCCAGCTGCAGAACCTCCAAATCCCCGTCCTCCAAAACGGTCGAGATCGCGTCCATCATCACCCTCCTCCGGCTCGGCGAAGAGGGTTGCACTCCGAAGAGCTCCCGGTCAGAAAGGTCGTCGGGATACTGACGGAAATGCTTCGGCTGAACGGGCGAACCCGTCATCAGATTACGGAAAACAGGCGCCTTGCTCGAACCGCCGGTCCTCGACCCCGGTTTTCCTGAGGCCCTCTTCTCCTTCTTGACTCGCTCCGACGGTCCTCGACCCTGAACGGTGGATCTCCTCGCTATATCACCCTCGCCTCTCTTCTCATCGGAAGACAACTCCAGCACGCGAATGTCGTCCGAACCATCGCCGGCTCCCTCCGACCCGCTACTCTCCACCACAAAGGGACGTCGGGAGCGCGACGGCCTCGTCTTGTGTACCGCTTCCCCCTCACCTACCGAGTCCTCCAAAGAAACCAAGCCAGTAGGGCCCACAACGGGCACCGACTCCTCCTCGAACACGGGCTCTTCCCACGACGTCGACGGAGAGTCAGGCTTTACTTTCCCCCTGGACGACGACGCCGACGAACCGGACTGAGCCCTATCCATCTGTGCCTAATGATAAAACAAACTTACCAAACTAACCTGGGACCGCTTCGGGAGGGCGAGCCGAGTGCGGCAAACTGCAAGAACAATCGCTGAAGGGTTGGGAGATTTTTTGAAGAAGAAAGCAGCAAGATTGAAGTAGGCGAAAGGGAAAAAGGGGGGAATACTTATATAAGGGAAGAACGGCTCCTCGACTTCCGCGATTACTGTTCACTGATTGACGCACAACTGCCGCCTGGAAAATCGTGCCGCGTCCTCGAAACCTGTGCGGAGGACGTCATCAGACGCCAGACTGACAGCCCAACTCTGGGGTCGGTTCGGGTGGAATACGCGACGGAGAAAACATTTTTACTTAAGGTTTAAGACGCCGTCATATGACAGACGCCCCGGGCTCCAGCGCTCGACCAGTTCCCCTCCCACCCTCGAGCAGCCCGGGACTTACAGCTTCGGCAGCCGAAACCCCGAACAGTTCGAGGGTGGGACAGAAACCGCCATCGCCTGCAGCCCTATCAAGACGGACTTGCCGACCCCCGATGGGAGGTGGTCCCCCCATCCGAGGCCCTTCAGCCCCCAAGACCGGAATACGGTTGGTGCGTCTTTTCGTCTGGATCTCTCCCGGGCCAAACATCCATGACAGGGTAGTCTGACCCGAAAAGGGATCCAGACGGCAAAACCACCACCAATCCGAGGCTCCTCTTCCACCAGCACGGATCTCGGCCGTTACCCCTCTCGCCCTGATCTCCCATAGATCTGGCTGCCGTATCAAGGTCCATCAGATCCAAGAGAAGATCCGGGCGGCAGAGTAACCACCTCTCCGACGCTGCTAGGGTCGAAAATATTAGCAAAAGACAGGCGTCCGCCGAAGCAGACACCTCTGAGGGCCAATGGGCCACCCCTGTTTTGATCATACCTACGATGGAGGGGAGAGGTATTTATAACCTCCCCCAGGGACTAACCGTTGGGGCGCGGGGAAGGTCAATCAACGGAAAACCATGCGCCATCTACATTTATTAGGCGGCGCCATTAAATGCCCCTAGGAAATTGGACCATCACACCGTTCTCGGAGAGCCTTCAATGCTCCACAGGAATGGTGGGATATCCCCGCTCAATCACTCTGGGGCGCCAACCGATCGTCATCCCCCTTGTTAGCCCGAAATCCCTCGACCAGCTCGAGGTCAGGTCTAGCACCAGGGTAGTCTTCTCAGGAAGGCTTCACGGCTCGCCATCGCCCTTGCCTCCCAGTAATCCCTCGCCAAGCTCGAGGTCAGGTCTGGCACCAGGGTGGTCTTCTCAGGAAGGCCAACGGCTCGCCACCCCCCTTGTTGGCCCGTAATCCCTCGACCAGCTCGAGGTGAGGTCTAGCACCAGGGTAGTCTTCTCAGGAAGGCTTCACGGCTCGCCATCGCCCTTGCCTTCCAGTAATCCCTCGCCAAGCTCGAGGTCAGGTCTGGCACCAGGGTGGTCTTCTCAGGAAGGCCAACGGCTCGCCATCCCCCTTGTTGGCCCATAATCCCTCGACCAGCTCGAGGTCGGGTCCGGCACCAGGGGAGTCTTCTCAGGAAGGCTTCACGGCTCGCCATCGCCCTTGCCTTCCCCTAATCCCTCGCCAAGCTCGAGGTCAGGTCTGGCACCAGGGTGGTCTTCTCAGGAAGGCCAACGGCTCGCCACCCCCCTTGTTGGCCCATAATCCCTCGACCGGCTCGAGGTCGGGTCTGGCACCAGGGGAGTCTTCTCAGGAAGGCTTCACGGCTCGCCATCGCCCTTGCCTTCCAGTAATCCCTCGCCAAGCTCGAGGTCAGGTCTGGCACCAGGGTGGTCTTCTCAGGAAGGCCAACGGCTCGCCACCCCCCTTGTTGGCCCGTAATCCCTCGACCTGCTCGAGGTCAGGTCTAGCACCAGGGTAGTCTTCTCAGGAAGGCTTCACGACTCGCCATCGCCCTTGCCTTCCAGTAATTCCTCGCCAAGCTCGAGGTTAGGTCTGGCACCAGGGTAGTCTTCTCAGGAAGGCCAACGGCTCGCCACCCCCCCTTCTTGGCCCGTAATCCCTCGACCGGCCCGAGGTCAGATCTAGCACCAGAGTAGTCCTCTCAGGAAGGCTCCTTGGCTTGCCCTCGCTCTAACCATCAGGATAACCCTCTCATGAAGGCCCAGTGACTCGCCATCCCATTTCTACAACCATAAGCACTCCTCCACGGCTAGCTCCCGCACCCCCTGCAGGAGTGGGGGGCTTGTGTGACAGGGTAAAAATGGCCTGAGGCCCAACCAGGGCCCAATACAATTCCCACTCAAGAAAGGTAAAGATAGCAACCTGGTTCGGCTCCGAACCACTTCAGGGTCGGCGCCGAACCTCGTGTTTGCCCTCACGGTACTGGCCTCCTCGTACCGGCGAGCCTCAGTAGCCCTCGGAGTCCGATCCGGGACCGTCCCACAGGCCGTCCCCCCTCTCTGGCGGGGCAGAAGGATGACCTGGCGCAGCCTAGGCCCTCCGATCCCGCCCAGAAGCACAGGAGGCCCACGATGGGCCACGTCAGCTCCAAATACCGCCAAGGGTTTCGCCACGTCAGCCCTATACCACTCCTGGTATTGCCACGTCCGCCCTAAACCCCCTGGGCCTTCTGCCACGTCAGGCCCACGGGCTTTCGGATCCAGACCCGGCCCCCAAGTGGAACCAAACCCGGTTGGGATTCTCTATAAATACTAGACCCACACCCACCTTTTGAGGTAATGAATCTTTTGCCACTTAAATATACCTAGTTATTGCTACTCTCTCACAGAGACTGACTAGAGCGTCGGAGGATCCGCCGCCGGGATAAACTCCGGTATTTCAGGACCGTCTGCAGGTACACACGACCTCGGATCCGACCCTTCCGATCCGAGCCCAGCCTTCAACATCTTTCCGAGCTCATCGTAGGTCCCAGAAGGTCAACCAAAGGTCGGCAGACGAGCGGCATTCTCCTTCAATATAAATCGAGTCCGAACTCACACCTGGTGCATCCACACGTCTCCCAGAAATAAACAGCATCATATATATATATTGATGCTGTTTATTTCTGAGGCACGTGTGGAAGCACCAGGTGTGAGTTCGAACTCAATTTGTATTGAAGGAGATTGCTGCTCGTCTGCCGACCTTCGGTTGACCTTCTGGGGGCTACGGTGAGCTCGGAAAGGCGTTGAAGGTTGGGCTCGGATCGGAAGGGTCGGATCCGAGGTCTTGTGTACCTGCAGACGGTCCTGAAACACCGGGGTTTGTCCCGGTGGCGGACCCTCCGACGCTCTAGTCAGTCTCTGTGAGAGAGTAGCAATAACTAGGTATATTTAAGTGGCAAAAGATTGATTACCTTCAAAAGGTGGGTGAGGGTCTAGTATTTATAGAAAATCCCAACCGGGTTTGGTTCCGCTTGGGGGCCGGGTTTGGACCCGAAAGCCCATGGGCCTGACGTGGCAGAAGGCCCAGGGGGTTTAGGGCGGTTGCTGTGATACCAGGAGTGGTATAGGGCTGACGTGGCGAAACCCTTGGCGGTATTTGGAGCTGACGTGGCCCATCGTGAGTCCTCTGTGCCTCTGGGGGAATCGGAGGGTCTAGGCTGCGCCAGGTCATCCCTCCGCCCCGCCAGAGAGGGGGGACGGCATGAGGGACTGCTCCGGATCGGACTCCGGGGGATACTGAGGCTCGTCAGTACGAGGAAGCCGGCACTGTGGGGGCAAAACACGAGGTTCGGCGCCGACCCTGAAGGGGTCCGGAGCCGAACCAGGTCGGTATTCTTGCTTTTCTGAGTAGGAACTGTATTGGGCCTTGGATGGGCCTCAGGCCATTTTTACACTGTCACACAAGCCCCCCACTCCTGCAGGGGGTGCGGGAGCTAGCCGTGGAGGAGTGCTCATGGTTGTAGAAAATGGGATGGTGAGTCATTGGATCTTCGTGAGAAGAGTACCCTGGTGCCAGACCCGACCCCGAGCCGGTCGAGGGATTATGGGCCAACAAGGGGGGTGGCGAGCCGTTGGCCTTCCTGAGAAGACCTCCCTGGTGCCAGACCTGACCTCGAGCTTGGCGAGGGATTACTGGAAGGCAAGGGCGATGGCGAGCCGTGAAGCCTTCCTGAGAAGACTCCCCTGGTGCTGGACCCGACCTCGAGCTGATCGAGGGATTATGGGCCAACAAGGGGGGTGGCGAGCCGTTGGCCTTCCTGAGAAGACCTCCCTGGTGCCAGACCTGACCTCGAGCTTGGCGAGGGATTACTGGAAGGCAAGGGCGATGGCGAGCCGTGAAGCCTTCCTGAGAAGACTCCCCTGGTACTGGACCCGGCCTCGAACTGATCGAGGGATTATGGGCCAACAAGGGGGGTGGCGAGCCGTTGGCCTTCCTGAGAAGACCTCCCTGGTGCCAGACCTGACCTCGAGCTTGGCGAGGGATTACTGGAAGGCAAGGGCGATGGCGAGCCGTGAAGCCTTCCTGAGAAGACTCCCCTGGTACTGGACCCGGCCTCGAGCTGATCGAGGGATTATGGACCAACAAGGGGGGTGGCGAGCCGTTGGCCTTCCTGAGAAGACCTCCCTGGTGCCAGACCTGACCTCGAGCTTGGCGAGGGATTACTGGAAGGCAAGGGCGATGGCGAGCCGTGAAGCTTTCCTGAGAAGACTGCCCTGGTGCTAGACCCGACCCCGAGCTGGCCGAGGGATTTCGGGCTAATCAAGGGGGATGGCGACCGGTTGGCGCCTCAGAGTGACTGAGCGGGGATATCCCACCATTCATGTGGTGTATTGAAGGCTCTCCGAGAATGGTGTGATGGTCCAATTTCCTAGGGGCATTTAATGGCGCCGCCTAATAAATGTAGATGGTGCTTGGTTTTCCGTTGATTGACCTTCCCGGCGTCTCAACGGTTAGTCCCTGGGGGGGGGGTTATAAATACCTCCCCCCTCCATTGTAGGTATGATCAAAACAGGGGTGGCCCATTGGCTCTCAGAGGTGTCTGCTTCGGCGGACGCCTGTCTTTGGCTAATATTTTCGACCCTAGCAGCGTCGGAGAGGTGGTTACTCTGCCGCCCTGATCTTCTCTTGGATCTGATGGACCTTGATATGGTGGCCAGGTCTACGGGAGATCAGGGCGAGAGGGGTGACGGCCGAAATCCGTGCTGTGGGAAGAGGAGCTTCGGTTTAGTGGTGGTTTTGCCGTCTGGATCCCTTTTCGGGTCAGACTGCCCTGTCATGGAGGTTTGGCCCGGGGGAGATCCAGACGAAAAGACGCACCCACCGTATACCGGCCTTGGGGCTGAAGGGCCTCGGATGGGGGGGCCACCTCCCGTCGGGGGTCGGTCAGTCCGTCTTGATAGGGTTGTAGGCGATGGCGGTTTCTGTTCCACCCTCGAACAGTTCGGGGTTTCGGCTGCCGAGGCTGTAAGTCCCGGGCTGCTCGAGGGTGAGAGGGGAACTGGTCGAACGCTGGAGCCCGGGGCGTTTGTCATATGACGGTGCCTTAAAATTAAAAAAATGTTTTCTCCGTCGTGTATCCCACCCGACCCGACCCCAGAGTTAGGCCGTCAGTCTGGCGTCTGATGACGTCCCCCGCACAGGTTTCGAGAACGTGGCGCGATTTTCCAGGCGGCAGTTGTGCGTCAATCAGTGAACAGTAATCGCGGAAGTCGAGGAGCCGTTCTTCCCTTATATAAGTATTCCCCCTTTTTTCCCTTTCGCCCACTACAATCTTGCTGCTTCTTTCTTCAAAAAATCTCCCACCCCTTCAGCGTTTGCTCTTGCAGTTTGCCGTACTCGGTTCGCCTTTCCGAAGCGGTCCCAGGTTAGTTTGGTAAGTTTGTTTTATCTTTAGGCACAGATGGATAGGGCTCAGTCCGGTTCGTCGGCGTCGTCGTCCAGGGGGGAAGTAAAGCCTGACTCTCCGTCGACGTCGTGGGACGAGCCCGTGTTCGAGGAGGGATCGGTGCCCGTTGTGGGCCATACTGGCTTGGTTTCTTTGGAGGGCTCCGTAGGTGAGGGGGAAGCGATACACAAGCCGAGGGCATCGCGTACTCGACGTCCCTTTGTGGTGGAGAGTAGTGGGTCGGAGGGAACCGGCGAGGGTTCGGACGGCATTCGCGTGCTGGAGCTGTCTTCCGATGAGGAGAGTGGCGAGGGCAATACAGTGAGGAGATCCACCGCTCAGGGTCGAGGACCGTCGGAGCGAGTTAAGAAGGAGAAGAGGGCCCCAGGAAAACCGGGGTCGAGGACCGGCGGTTCGAGCAAGGCGCCTGTTTTCCGTAATTTGATGACTGGCTCGCCCGTCCAGCCGAAGCATTTCCGTCAGTATCCCGACGATCTTTCTGACCAGGAGCTCTTCGGAGTGCAACCCTCTTCGCCGAGCCGGGGGAGGGTGATGATGGACGCGATCTCGACCGTTTTGGAGGACGGGGATTTGGAGGTTCTGCAGCTGGCGTATCATATAGGGCCTGGTCACGAACTGCTGATGCCGAGCCCTACTCTGCGTCCCACCGATCCCTTATCAGCTTGGTACTGTGTCTTCCCGGTGGACGCTTTTATCTCTGGCCTGAGGTTGCCGGTCCACCCGTTCATTAGGGACGTGTTGAACTGGGCCTCCTTGGCGCCCATGCAGTACGGGCCGAACTCTTGGAAGCAGATCATCTGCTTTATGCTGATGTGCGAGGAGCAGCAAGTACCCCTGCGGTTGAACGTGTTCCGTGCAATGTTGATGGTCAATCCGTCGGCCGAGGGTGTATACTATATCTCTCCCCGGAGCGGGGGGAAGGTCGTTCGCCACCACCCCGATTCCATCAAGGGATGGAAGGAGAAGTATTTGGTGATCCGGAGTGAAGAGCCATGGGACATTCCTACTCGATGGAACCACTCCAAGCCGAGCCACCCACCGCCGAGGCAGGGGGATCTGTCGGCAGATGAATGGGGGTTTGTCGAGCGTCTCCGCCAGTCACCTAGCATTGATTGGACGGAGGTGACGGAGACCGCTCTGGCGAACGCTGGACTGAGCCCAGCTGTTATGCGTATGTAGTTGTTCCTTTCCTCTGGGTCCTTTCTTGCTTTCTTGCTCATTGCTCTTAATGGTTTTTTCTGCAGGTATGGATGAGGCATCGATCCAGGCAAGGCGGCTGGCCATGAAGAAGGAAAACGCCGAGAAGAAGAAGGCGGAGGCGGCGAAGAGGACGAGGGAGCTGCCCCTTGTTATCTCGGGAGTTCAACTCGAGCCGAGGACCAAGAGGGGTCGCTCTGAAACGAGCAAGGGCGTGGCTTCTTCGAAGGGTCTGGGCCGAGCAGGGGCCTCTGTTCTCGACAAGGGGAAAGGTCCCTGGGTCGAGGCCGAGGAAGAGGATCCGGTGGTGGAGCTGTTGCGGCAGCGGTGGGCTCCTGACTGGTCGGTTCTGATGGGGGACCGCCTGACAGAGGAGGCCTAAGCCGTCGAAGTGGTGGAAAAGCTGGCGACCCCTTGCGATCGCAAGGCGATGGAGGGCGAGCCCGTAGAGGCGGCGTTCGCCCGCCTGGCACAGGCCACTGTGCAGGTAAGTCTGTCGACTCTGTCCCTCTTTGTTGATTTACGTGCCGAGGTCTCATCTTTGTCTGTCGTTGGTTGTAGGCCTGTATACAGGGGGCCAACATCAAGAACCTGTACGAGGCGTCCCTGGCTCAAGAGCGAGCTCGAGCGGAAAAGAGCGAGCTGGAGATGAAGGAGATGCGAATCGAACTCGAGGGTTCGCATAAGAGAGAACAGCAGCTGGAGCTCCAGCTCAAGGCCAAGGATGTGGAGTGGGAGAAGAAGATGGCCTCCCTGAAGACGAAGGTTACCAAGGAGGCGGAGGAGGTGTTGCGCAAGGGCCAGCAGATGGTGATCGCGGCCCAGGACAAGAGCTATGAGAGGGCCCTCAGCCACGTGAGGCACTTCTTCCCGGCCCTCGATCTGTCCAATTTTGAGTATGATATGGAGATCGAGGGGACGTCGAAGACTCCGGGTGAAGCAGGGCCCGCCGTCGACCCCTCTTCCGACGCTCCCGTGGATCCGTCCGTCGGCGCGGAGGTGGGTCAATGAGTTGTGTAATTTTCGTCTTTCTTTTTCTCTCCCTCGATTGTGTTTGCCTCCCGCGGACTGGCCACCGCATTTTTTGTAAGAAACATTTGGATTTATAGTGGCAAGAAAAGTTTTTTGACCGGCCGGTTGGTTTGACCTCGGACATTTCTGAATCTTCTTGAGAATGTGTGTTGAGTTGGTTGGTTATCTTGTAGGTCGCGGCTATCCTTCCTGAAGGAGACTCCCGTAGTTTCTATGTGGCACGACTCCGGAGTAAGGTTAAGGTCCTGGAAGCTGCGCTGGCTCGCCACCGAAGGGGGGCTCGGGACACTGATGAAGCCTGTAACTTTTATCGGAGTAAGTTCGCCGTCTTGAGTGCGGAGGCGCGCCGATTGAGAAGAGTGGTGTGGGATCGGGAGCTCGGCGGGACGGACATCAGACGAGCCGGGCTAAGTACCTTGGAGCCGAGGTCCTCCCCTGGGGGGCTACCTCGCGACGTCTTTGTGGAGGAGGAGACGGAGATGCCTCGTTACAAGGCGATGCTGGGAGCCTCGTTCTCTTCATCCTTGGGTCGACTGGCGGAGGGGGTTCCCTCTGCGTTGCTGTTGTTGCAGTGGGCGCGACCGGATGACGCCTAGAGTTCGGTGGCTGGACCGTCGATTGGGGCTGAGGCTAAGGAATATCACAGCGAGGGGGGGGGCCCCTAGTTGCTTGGTCGAAGTACTCTTTGTCCCTCGTTGGGCCCGGGGGGGGCCCTGATCTACCTGATTTGAGAAGAGTGGAGCGGTCTTGTAACGGTCTTTGTTTTTTCTTTCGTTTTATTTTTTCTCTTTGGGACGAAAAAATAAAGGGGTATGAAAGAGGAATCCTTTTCCCTCCTTGCTCCGGCCAGTGATGCGGTATGAAATGTCGGAGGCAAGGTCTGGCTCCATCGTTCCGCGAGGGATCGAAGTGGGGCCTTAGGAAGGACCTTCGGTCCGGACTCGTATTGAGATTATCGAGACATTTGGGGTTCGGATAAAAAGGCATATTTTTAGTATAAGGTAGGGAGGGCCGCTAAGGCAGCCCTTTACAAACGAGGGTTTACACCAAAAACAAAAGATTTACATATAGCCGGGCCATAGTCTACGCTCGTCCGGCGTCGAGGGGGAACACGCCTCCACCGACGGTGGTCATGTAGCATGATCGCGCTGCTTCTTGACTGCCTCGGACGATGCCGACTCCTTGAGGGGTGGGGAACTTGAGCTTCAGATGGTAAGCCGAAGGCACCGCTTGTAGGGAGCATAGTCCAGGCCGGCCAAGTATGGCGTTGTAGGCCGCCTTGACGTTGACCATCATGAAGTCCATGGATTCGGTCCTCTTGACAGGAGTCGACCCGGCGGTAACGTCGAGGGTAACAATCCCTTCTATTACGACAGGGACGCCTGAGAACCCGTGCAGGGTGTATCCAGCTGGCTTGAGTTTTCCTCGGGGTAACCTGAGTTTTTCGAATGTTTCGAGAAAAAGAATATTCACCGAGCTACCGTTGTCGACGAGGATCCTGCGGACCTCACAATTAGCCATGTGGAGGTTGATGACGAGAGCATCGCAGTGGGGCAAGCGAACACCTTCAAGGTCTTCCCCTGAGAAGGAGACCGGCCTTGATTGTAGTTTGGGCGAGGGGTTGTCTTTGACAGCGTTCACCTCTCGAAGGAAGGCTTTTTTGGAAGTGTTTGATCCGCCTCCCATCGGCCCTCCGTGGACACAGTGCAAGATGAAAGGGATATCCGCGGCTCCCTCGGAGTCGGGGTCCCGATCCTGGGACTGGTTTGGAGCAGGGTTCGGAGGCGATTGCCTCCGGTTCCTAGCATCTCGCCGATCCCGTGGGCCTTCTCGGGTGAACTCTCGGAGGTATCCTCTGGAAATGAGTTCTTCAATTTCGTCTTTCAGGGCTCGGCATTGGTCGGTTTCGTGCCCGTGATCTCTGTGGAAGCGACAGTAAAAGCGCTGGTCTCGATTCTTGTTGTTATTAGATCGGGGGGGTAGTCGGACAATGCCCTTGTCTTCGATTTCCAAGAGGATGGCGGAGATGTTATGCGTCAGGGGAGTGTACCTCTCGAAGCGGGGGACTGGCGGGACCTTCTTTATGGCCCCCGGGTCCCTCGGAGCCTTCTTCGGTGGTTCGCCTTCCTCGGTCTTCCGCTTTCCTTTCCCGGTGGCATCCCTGGCATCTTCGGGGTTGAGGGCCTCTTCTGCCCTAATGTATTTCTCGACCCTATTAAGGAGGTCGGGGAAGTCGATGGGGGGTCTCTTGGCCAGAGAGGCCTTCAGCTGTCCGGGGCGGACGTTGTGTCGGAATGCCGCTGAAGCGACGCCTGGGTCGAGGGAGGAGACCGACCTTGCCTCAGCGGTAAATCTCCGGACGAACATTCTGAGTGATTCCCCCTCTATCTGTTTGAGCCCCAGTAATGAGGCGCTGGTCCTTTCGGCCTTCCGGCTAGTGACAAAATGGGCAAGAAAATTGCCCTCGAGTTGGTCGAAGGAGTAAATGGAGCCGGGGGCGAGTTTCGAGAACCACTCGCGAGCAGGACCCCGAAGGGTGGCGGGGAAGGCTCGGCAGAGCAGGATATCCGAGGCGCTGTGAATCATCATGAGGGTTTTGAAACCCTCCATGTGATCAGCAGGATCTCCCTCGCCGTCGTAGGTCTCGAATTGAGGGGGCCGGAAATTCCGGGGTATTTCCGCTAGGAGGATGGGGGCGGAGAAGGGTGGACGGACAGGTCTGTACCCCTGAGCCATTCTTTGGTCGCCGTCCCTTATGTGATCGAGGCGGTCCTCCATTTCTTGTAGGCGTCTTAGGAGTACGTCATCGTCTCCCGGCTGGATCGTTGAAGGGCGGGACGCGCTGGCTTCGGCGTCCGACCCCGTTTGCGAATGGAGGGTTTCTTCCCTGGGGGCCCGTCGGAGGGCTCCCAGCATTTCTCTTCGGAAGTCTTGGAATTCCTTATGAGTGACGGGGGCTCTTTCGGCCCGGTTTGGTTGGTCCGAGGGTTGTCTTCCGACTCGGCTGAGCGCGGGTCTGCGTACCTCGGACGGTGGCCTCGGGCGGTTCGGGGCCGGGTTGGAAGCGGCCCTTCTCCTGCTGCGGGTAATCTTGCGGTTGAGGATTATTCCCCGGAGGTCGGGCTGGGCTGGCCGGCCGACGCTCCCTTGGGACTCCCGAGAGGGAGCCTTGTGTTTCGACGGGCGTGGCCTGGCTTTATTGGTGGGTGGGGGCGAGTCCCGTTGGTTGACGGAGGAAGCAGCCCCCTTGCCTTTGGTTGCCATGAGGATTCGGCTGTCGATGGCCTTTGAGGGTCTGGGTCGGATCGGCTTCTGGAGCAGCTCTTCCCACAGACGGCGCCAACCTGATGCTGTTTATTTCTGAGGCACGTGTGGAAGCACCAGGTGTGAGTTCGAACTCAATTTGTATTGAAGGAGATTGCCGCTCGTCTGCCGACCTTCGGTTGACCTTCTGGGGGCTACGGTGAGCTCGGAAAGGCGTTGAAGGTTGGGCTCGGATCGGAAGGGTCGGATCCGAGGTCTTGTGTACCTGCAGACGGTCCTGAAACACCGGGGTTTGTCCCGGTGGCGGACCCTCCGACGCTCTAGTCAGTCTCTGTGAGAGAGTAGCAATAACTAGGTATATTTAAGTGGCAAAAGATTGATTACCTTCAAAAGGTGGGTGAGGGTCTAGTATTTATAGAAAATCCCAACCGGGTTTGGTTCCGCTTGGGGGCCGGGTTTGGACCCGAAAGCCCATGGGCCTGACGTGGCAGAAGGCCCAGGGGGTTTAGGGCGGTTGCTGTGATACCAGGAGTGGTATAGGGCTGACGTGGCGAAACCCTTGGCGGTATTTGGAGCTGACGTGGCCCATCGTGAGTCCTCTGTGCCTCTGGGGGAATCGGAGGGTCTAGGCTGCGCCAGGTCATCCCTCCGCCCCGCCAGAGAGGGGGGACGGCATGAGGGATTGCTCCGGATCGGACTCCGGGGGATACTGAGGCTCGTCAGTACGAGGAAGCCGACACTGTGGGGGCAAAACACGAGGTTCGGCGCCGACCCTGAAGGGGTCCGGAGCCGAACCAGGTCGGTATTCTTGCTTTTCTGAGTAGGAACTGTATTGGGCCTTGGATGGGCCTCAGGCCATTTTTACACTGTCACATATATATATATATATATATATATATATATATAAGGGAAAAGGGTTATGAGCAACTTGCTCATTTATTAAATAAGCAATTGATGATGTGATATGCATGTGATTGGAAAAGCCTTAAAAGGGTTAGTTGTCCAATGTATCACATGCATGCCACATAATCAATTGCTCATTTACTAAATGAGCAAGTTGCTCATATCCCTTTTACCCATATATATATATATATATATATATATATATATCACACAGTAACCCCCCCGCCCCCCTTCATCTTCTTCGTTCTTCTCCTTCTCCTTCGACAAAACCCAACCCTCTCCGAAGCTCCAACCACCGTCATCCCGAGCTCCTCACCACCCCAACTCCACCTCGCCTTGAACGCCATGCCTCCAAAGAACCTCGCCGTCACCACCACTCTCCTCCCCCTCAAGCTTCCGCCATCTCCATCACCTTCGCCACCATCACACCTCCTCATGCTCATCATCGTCACCCCCGACCTCGAAGCTCTTCCTCGTCGAGCCTCCGTCAACCTCCATCGCCACCGCCGAAATACCCTGAGCTCCACCTTCTTCCCATCTCCACTCATCGGCATTGCTGCATTTGCCAACTCCGTCATCGCAGTCGACCACAACCTCCGAGCTTCGACTGCACCACCATCCCGAAGCTTAAGCTCCATCATTTACCTCTCGAGCTCCGCCGCAACCCACCTCACCGTCGTCATCGAACCCACTCCCGCCGAAGCTCCCCTCCTTGCTTTCGATCGCCGAACACCCCAAGTTCTTCCACTTTCGCCGTCGCCGTGCTCATCTCCGCCAACGCCATTACCGCTCAACTCTCCTCGAAGCTCCACCTCCACCTCGCCATCGTTGTCATCCTTCGAACTCCCCACCATCACCTACTCCATCTCCTTGCCGTCTTCGCCATTACCATCGCCTGCATGGCCGCCATCGAGATCCGCCTCATCGCTGCGTTTTCCAGCTCGTCTTCTCGCAACCACCTCCCCGAGCTCCTCCTCGCCGCTGCACTCAACCCCCGAGCCTTCACCATAAGTCTCCCCCTCTCTCACTCTTGTTCTCTCTCAGTCTTTCTCTCTTTAGCTCTCTCTCTCTCTCTCTCTCTCTCTCTCTCTCTCTCCCCCTGTCGGTCTCTCTCTAGCACTCTCTCTCTCTCTCCGTCTCTCTCTCTCCTTCTCTGTCTCTCTCTCTTGTTATATTGTTTATATTATATTGTTATATGTATTTTATATATATATATATAAATATATATATATATATATATATATATATATACAATTTTTGCTTCGTTCGCTTTTCGAACTCGGCAAACAATTGCAGTTCGTGATACCATCATCATCGACGCGGTTGTTGTCCGTAGAGTCATTGTCGTTGTTCGTGTTGCTGTCGTCTTCAAATTAATCGTAGAATCGATCAAATCCGGAAACAATAAAAAGTGGGTAACAACTTTAACCAACTCTATTTTTATTATAGGATGTATGCATGGTGTGACAGTGTAAAAATGGCCTGAGGCCCAACCAGGGCCCAATACTATTCCTACTCAGAAAAGTAAAAATAACAACCTGGTTCGGCTCCGGACCACTTCTGGGTCGGTGCCGAACCTCGTGTTTGCCCTCACGGTACTGGCCTCCTCGTACCGACGAGCCTCAGTAGCCCTCGGAGTCCGATCCGGGGCAGTCCCACAGGCCATCCCCCCTCTCTGGCGGGGCAGAAGGATGACCTGGCGCAGCCTAGGCCCTCCGATTCCCCCCAGAGGCACAGGAGGCTCACGATGGGCCACGTCAGCTCCAAATACCGCCAAGGGTTTCGCCATGTCAGCCCTATACCACTCCTGGTATCGCCACGTCCGCCCTAAACCCCCTGGGCCTTCTGCCACGTCAGGCCCATGGGCTTTCGAATCCAAACCCGGCCCCCAAGTGGAACCAAACCCGGTTGGGATTCTCTATAAATACTAGACCCACACCCACCTTTTGAGGTAATCAATCTTTTGCCACTTAAATATACCTAGTTATTGCTACTCTCTCACAGAGACTGACTAGAGCGTCGGAGGGTCCGCCACCGGGACAAACCCCGGTGTTTCAGGACCGTCTGCAGGTACACAAGACCTCGGATCCGACCCTTCCGATCCGAGCCCAACCTCCAACATCTTTCCGAGCTCATCGTAGGTCCCAGAAGGTCAACTGAAGGTCGGCAGACGAGCGGCAATCTCCTTCAATACAAATTGAGTCCGAACTCACACCTGGTGCTTCCACACGTTTCTCAGAAATAAACAGCATCAGGTTGGCGCCGTCTGTGGGAACAGCTGCTCCAGAAGCCGATCCGACCCAGACCCTCAAAGGCCATCGACAGCCGAATCCTCATGGCCTCCAAAGGCAAGGGGGCTGCTTCCTCCGTCAACCAACGGGACTCGCCCCCACCCACCGATAAAGCCAGGCCACGCACGTCGAAACACAAGGCTCCCTCTCGGGAGTCCCAAAGGAGCGTCGGCCGGCCAGCCCAGCCCGACCTCCGGGGAATAATCCTCAACCGCAAGATTACCCACAGCAGGGGAAGGGCCGCTTCCAACCCGGTCCCGAACCGCCCGAGGCCACCGCCCGAGGCGCGCAGACCCGCGCTCAGCCGAGTCGGAAGACAACCCTCGGACCGACCAAACCGGGCCGAAGGAGCCCCCGTCACTCATAAGGAATTCCAAGACTTCCGAAGAGAAATGCTGGGAGCCCTCCGACGGGCCCCCAGGGAAGAAACCCTCCATTCCCAAACGGGGTCGGACGCCGAAGCCAGCGCGTCCCGCCCTTCAACGATCCAGCCGGAAGACGATGACGTACTCCTAAGACGCCTACAAGAAATGGAGGACCGCCTCGATCACATCGGGGACGGCGGCCAAAGAATGGCTCAGGGGTACAGACCTGTCCGTCCACCCTTCTCCGCCCCCATCCTCCAAGCGGAAATACCCCGGAATTTCCGACCCCCTCAATTCGAGACCTACGATGGCGAGGGAGATCCTGCTGATCACATGGAGGGTTTCAAAACCCTCATGATGATTCACAGCGCCTCGGATCCCCTGCTCTGCCGAGCCTTCCCCGCCACCCTTCGGGGTCCAGCTCGCGAGTGGTTCTCGAAACTCGCCCCCGGCTCCATTTACTCCTTCGACCAACTCGAGGGCAATTTTCTTGCCCATTTTGTCACTAGCCGGAAGGCCGAAAGGACCAGCGCCTCATTACTTGGGCTCAAGCAGATAGAGGGGGAATCACTCAGAGTGTTCGTCCGGAGATTTACCGCTGAGGCAAGGTCGGTCTCCTCCCTCGACCCAGGCGTCGCTTCAGCGGCATTCCGACACAACGTCCGCCCCGGACAGCTGAAGGCTTCTCTGGCCAAGAGACCCCCCGTCGACTTTCCCGACCTCCTTAATAGGGTCGAGAAATACATTAGGGCAGAAGAGGCCCTTAATCCCGAAGATCCCAGGGATGCCACCGGGAAAGGAAAGCGGAAGACCGAGGAAGTCGAACCACCAAAGAAAGCTCAAAGGGACCCGGGGGCCATGAAGAAGGTCCCGCCAGTCCCCCGCTTCGAGAGGTACACTCCCCTGACGCATAACATCTCCGCCATCCTCTTGGAAATCGAAGACAAGGGCATTGTCCGACTACCCCCCCGATCTAATAACAACAAGAATCGAGACCAGCGCTTTTACTGTCGCTTCCACAGAGATCACGGGCACGAAACCGACCAATGCCGAGCCCTGAAAGACGAAATTGAAGAACTCATTTCCAGAGGATACCTCCGAGAGTTTACCCGAGAAGGCCCACGAGATCGGCGAGATGCTAGGAACCGGAGGCAATCGCCTCCGAACCCTCCCCCAAACCAGACCCAGGGTCGGGACCCCGATTCCGAGGGAGCCGCGGATATCCCTTTCATCTTGCACTGTGTCCACGGAGGGCCGATGGGAGGTGAATCAAACACTTCCAAAAAAGCCTTCCTCCGAGAGGTGAACGCTGTCAGAGACAACCCCTTGCCCAAACTACAATCAAGGCCGGTCTCCTTCTCAGGGGAAGACCTTGAAGGTGTTCGCTTGCCCCACTGCGATGCCCTCGTCATCAACCTCCACATGGCTAATTGTGAGGTCCGCAGGATCCTCGTCGACAACGGTAGCTCGGTGAATATTCTTTTCCTCGAAGCCTTCGAAAATCTCAGGTTACCCCGAGGTAAACTCAAGCCAGCTGGGTACACCTTGCACGGGTTCTCAGGCGTCCCTGTCGTAATAGAAGGGATTGTTACCCTCGACGTTACCACCGGGTCGACTCCTGTCAAGAGGACCGAATCCATGGACTTCATGGTGGTCAACGTCAAGGCGGCTTACAACGCCATACTTGGCCGGCCTGGACTATGCTCCCTACAAGCGGTGCCTTCGGCTTACCATCTGAAGCTCAAGTTCCCCACCCCTCAAGGAGTCGGCATCGTCCGAGGCAGCCAAGAAGCAGCGCGATCATGCTACATGACCACCGTCGGTGGAGGTGTGTTCCCCCTCGACGCCGAACGAGCATAGATTATGGCCCGGCTAAATGTAAATCTGTTTTTGTATAAACCCTCGTTTGTAAAGGGCTGCCTTAGCGGCCCTCCCTACCTTATACTAAAAATATCCCTTTTTTGTCCGAACCCCAAATGTCTCGATAATCTCAATACGAGTCCGGACCGAAGGTCCTTCCTAAGGCCCCACTTCGATCCCTCGCGGAACGATGGAGCCAGGCCTTGCCTCCGACATTTCGTACCACATTACTGGCCGGAGCGAGGAAGGAAAAGGATTCTTCTTTCATACCCCTTTATTTTTCGTTCCAAAGAGAAAAAATAAAACGAAAGAAAAACAAAGACCGTTACAAGACCGCTCCACTCATCTCAAATCAGGAAGATCGGGGCCCCTCGGGCCCAACGAGGGACAAAGAGTACTTCGACCAAGCAACTAGGGGCCCCTCCCCTCGTTGTGATATTCCTTAGCCTCAGCCACAATCGACAGTCCAGCCACAGAACTCTGGGCGTCATCCGGTCGCGCCCACTGTAACAGCAGCAACGCAGAGGGAACCCCCTCCGCCTGTCGACCCAAGGAGGAAGAGAACGAGGCACCCAACATCGCCTTGTAACGAGGCATCTCCATCTCCTTCTCCACAAAGACGTCGCGAGGTAACCCCCCAGGAGAGGACCTCGGCACCAAGGTACTAAGCCCGGCCTGTCTAAGGTCCGCACCGCCGAGCTCCCGATCCCACATCGCTCTTCTCAACCGGCGCGCCTCTGCACTTAAGACGGCGGACTTATTCCGATAAAAGTTACAAGCCTCATCAGTGTCCCGAGCCCCCCTTCGATGACGAGCCAGCGCGGCCTCCAGGACCTTAACCTTACTCCGGAGTCGCGCCACATAGAAACTACGGGAGTCCCCCTCAGGGAGGAGAGCCGCGACCTACAAGATAACCAACCAACTCAACACACATTCTCAAGAAGATTCAGAAATGTCCGAGGTGAAAACAACCGGCCGGTCAAAAAACTTTTCTTGCCACTATAAATCCAGGTGTTTCTTACAAAAAATGCGGTGGCCAGTCCGCGGGAGGCAAACACAATCGAGGGAGAGAAAAAGAAAGACAAAAATTACACAACTCATTGACCCACCTCCGCGCCGACGGACGGATCCACTGGAGCGTCGGCCGATGGGTCGACGGCGGGCCCTTCTTCGCCAGGAGTCTTCGACGTCCCCTCGATCTCCATATCATACTCAAACTTGGACAAATCGAGGGCCGGGAAGAAGTGCCTCACGTGGCTGAGGGCCCTCTCATAGCTTTTGTCCTGGGCCGCGATCACCATCTGCTGGCCCGTATGCAGCACCTCCTTCGCCTCCTTGGTGAACTTCGTCTTCAGGGAGGCCATCTTCTTCTCCCACTCTACATCCTTGGCCTTGAGCTGGAGCTCCAGCTGCTGCTCTCTCTTATGCGAACCCTCGAGTTCGATTCGCATCTCCTTCATCTCCAGCTCGCTCTTCTCCGCTCGAGCTCGCTCTTGAGCCAGGGACGCCTCGTACAGGTTCTTAATGTTGGCCCCCTGTATACAAGCCTACAACCAACGGCAGACAAAGATCAGGCCTCGGCACAAAAATCAACAAGGAGGGACAGAGTCGACAGACTTACCTGCACAGTGGCCTGCGCCAGGTGGGCGAACGCCACCTCTACGGGCTCACCCTCCATCGCCTTGCGATCGCGAGGGGTCGCCAGCTTTTCCACCACTTCAACGGCTTGGGCCTCCTCTGTCAGGCGGTCCCCCATCAGAACCGACCAGTCAGGAGCCCACCGCTGCCGCAACAGCTCCACCACCGGATCCTCTTCCTCGGCCTCGACCCAGGGACCTTTCCCCTTGTCGGGAACAGGGGCCCCCGCTAGGCCCCGACCCTTCGAAGAAGCCACGCCCTTGCTCGTCTCGGAGCGACCCCTCTTGGTCCTCGGCTCGAGTTGGACTTCCGAGATAACAAGGGGCAGCTCCCTCGGCCTCTTCGCCGCCTCCGCCTTCTTCTTCTCAGCATTTTCCTTCTTCATGGCGAGCCGCCTTGCTTGGATCGATGCCTCATCCATATCTGCAGAAAAAACCATTAAGAGCAATGAGCAAGAAAGCAAGAAAGGACCCAGAGGAAAGGAACAACTACATACACATAACAGCTGGGCTCAGTCCAGCGCTCGCCAGAGTGGTCTCCGTCACCTCCGTCCAATCAATACTAGGTGACTGGCGGAGGCGCTCGACAAACCCCCATTCATCTGCCGACAGATCCCCCTGCCTCGGCGGTGGGTGGTTCGGCTTGGAGTGGTTCCATCGAGTGGGAATGTCCCATGGCTCTTCACTCCGGATCACCAAATACTTCTCCTTCCATCCCTTGATGGAATCCGGGTGGTGGCGAACGACCTTCCCCCCACTCCGGGGAGAGATATAGTATACACCCTCGGCCGACGGATTGACCATCAACATCGCACGGAACACATTCAGCCGCAGGGGTACTTGCTGTTCCTCGCACATCAGCATAAAGCAGATAATCTGCTTCCAAGAGTTCGGCCCGTACTGCATGGGCGCCAAGGAGGCCCAGTTCAACACGTCCCTAATGAACGGGTGGAATGGCAACCTCAGGCCAGAGATAAAAGCGTCCACTGGGAAGACACAGTACCAAGCTGATAAGGGATCGGTGGGACGCAGAGTAGGGCTCGGCATCAGCAGTTCGTAACCAGGCCCTATATGGTACGCCAGCTGCAGAACCTCCAAATCCCCGTCCTCCAAAACGGTCGAGATCGCGTCCATCATCACCCTCCTCCGGCTCGGCGAAGAGGGTTGCACTCCGAAGAGCTCCTGGTCAGAAAGGTCGTCGGGATACTGACGGAAATGCTTCGGCTGAACGGGCGAACCCGTCATCAGATTACGGAAAACAGGCGCCTTGCTCGAACCGCCGGTCCTCGACCCCGGTTTTCCTGGGGCCCTCTTCTCCTTCTTGACTCGCTCCGACGGTCCTCGACCCTGAGTGGTGGATTTCCTCGCTATATTACCCTCGCCCCTCTCCTCATCGGAAGACAGCTCCAACACGCGAATGCCGTCCGAACCCTCGCCGGGTCCCTCCGACCCGCTACTCTCCACCACAAAGGGACGTCGGGAACGCGACGGCCCCGTCTTGTGTACCGCTTCCCCCTCACCCACTGAGTCCTCCAGAGAAACCGAGCCAGTAGGGCCCACAACGGGCGCCGACCCCTCCTCGAACACGGGCTCTTCCCACGACGTCGACGGAGAGTCAGGCTTTACCTCCCCCCTGGACGACGACGCCGACGAACCGGACTGAGCCCTATCCATCTGTGCCTAAAGATAAAACAAACTTACCAAACTAACCTGGGACCGCTTCGGGAAGGCGAGCCAAGTACGGCAAACTGCAGGAACAATCGCTGAAGGGTTGGGAGATTTTTTGAAGAAGAAAGCAGCAAGATTGAAGTGGGCGAAAGGGAAAAAGAGGGGAATACTTATATAAGGGAAGAACGGCTCCTCGACTTCCGCGATTACTGTTCACTGATTGACGCACAACTGCCGCCTGGAAAATCGCGCCGCGTCCTCGAAACCTGTGCGGAGGACGTCATCAGACGCCAGACTGACGGCCTAACTCTGGGGTCGGTTCGGGAGGGATACGCGATGGAGAAAACATTTTTTACTTAAGGTTTAAGGCGCCATCATATGACAGGCGCCCCGGGCTCCAGCGTTCGACCAGTTCCCCTCTCACCCTCGAACAGCCCGGGACTTACAGCTTCGGCAGCCGAAACCCCGAACAGTTCGAGGGTGGGACAGAAACCGCCATCGCCTGCAGCCCTATCAAGACGGACTGACCGACCCCCGATGGGAGGTGGTCCCCCCACCCGAGGCCCTTCAGCCCCAAGACCGGTATACGGTCGGTGCATCTTTTCGTCTGGATCTCTCCCGGGCCAAACATCCATGACAGGGTAGTCTGACCCGAAAAGGGATCCAGACGGCAAAACCACCACCAATCCGAAGCTCCTCTTCCAACAGCACGGATCTCGGCCGCCACCCCTCTCGCCCTGATCTCCCATAGATCTGGCTGCCATATCAAGGTCCATCAGATCCAAGAGAAGATCCGGGCGGCAGAGTAACCACCTCTCCGACGCTGCTAGGGTCGAAAATATTAGCAAAAGACAGGCGTCCGCCGAAGCAGACACCTCTGAGGGCCAATAGGCCACCCCTGTTTTGATCATACCTACAATGGAGGGGAGAGGTATTTATAACCTCCCCCAGGGACTAACCGTTGAGGCACAGGGAAGGTCAATCAACGGAAAACCATGCACCATCTACATTTATTAGGCGGCGCCATTAAATGCCCCTAGGAAATTGGACCATCACACCGTTCTCGGAGAGCCTTCAATGCTCCACAGGAATGGTGGGATATCCCCGCTCAATCACTCTGGGGCGCCAACCGATCGCCATCCCCCTTGTTAGCCCGAAATCCCTCGACCAGCTCGAGGTCAGGTCTAGCACCAGGGTAGTCTTCTCAGGAAGGCTTCACGGCTCGCCATCGCCCTTGCCTTCCAGTAATCCCTCGCCAAGCTCGAGGTCAGGTCTGGCACCAGGGTGGTCTTCTCAGGAAGGCCAACGGCTCGCCACCCCCCTTGTTGGCCCGTAATCCCTCGACTAGCTCGAGGTGAGGTCTAGCACCAGGGTAGTCTTCTCAGGAAGGCTTCACGGCTCGCCATCGCCCTTGCCTTCCAGTAATCCCTCGCCAAGCTCGAGGTCAGGTCTGGCACCAGGGAGGTCTTCTCAGGAAGGCCAACGGCTCGCCACCCCCTTGTTGGCCCATAATCCCTCGATCAGCTCGAGGTCGGGTCCGGCACCAGGGGAGTCTTCTCAGGAAGGCTTCACGGCTCGCCATCGCCCTTGCCTTCCAGTAATCCCTCGCCAAGCTCGAGGTCAGGTCTGGCACCAGGGTGGTCTTCTCAGGAAGGCCAACGGCTCGCCACCCTCCTTGTTGGCCCATAATCCCTCGACCAGCTCGAGGTCGGGTCCGGCACCAGGGGAGTCTTCTCAGGAAGGCTTCACGGCCCGCCATCACCCTTGCCTTCCCGTAATCCCTCGCCAAGCTCGAGGTCAGGTCTGGCACCAGGGTGGTCTTCTCAGGAAGGCCAACGGCTCGCCACCCCCCTTGTTGGCCCATAATCCCTCGACCAGCTCGAGGTCGGGTCCGGCACCAGGGGAGTCTTCTCAGGAAGGCTTCACGGCCCGCCATCGCCCTTGCCTTCCCGTAAACCCTCGCCAAGCTCGAGGTCAGGTCTGGCACCAGGGCGGTCTTCTCAGGAAGGCCAACGGCTCGCCACCCCCCTTGTTGGCCCATAATCCCTCGACCGGCTCGAGGTCGGGTCTAGCACCAGGGTAGTCTTCTCACGAAGACCCAGTGACTCACCATCCCATTTCTACAACCACGAGCACTCCTCCACGGCTAGCTCCCGCACCCCCTGCAGGAGTGGGGGGCTTGTGTGACAGTGTAAAAATGGCCTGAGGCCCAACCAGGGCCCAATACTATTCCTACTCAGAAAAGTAAAAATAACAACCTGGTTCGGCTCCGGACCACTTCTGGGTCGGTGCCGAACCTCGTGTTTGCCCTCACGGTACTGGCCTCCTCGTACCGACGAGCCTCAGTAGCCCTCGGAGTCCGATCCGGGGCAGTCCCACAGGCCGTCCCCCCTCTCTGGCGGGGCAGAAGGATGACCTGGCGCAGCCTAGGCCCTCCGATTCCCCCCAGAGGTACAGGAGGCTCACGATGGGCCACGTCAGCTCCAAATACCGCCAAGGGTTTCGCCACGTCAGCCCTATACCACTCCTGGTATCGCCACGTCCGCCCTAAACCCCCTGGGCCTTCTGCCACGTCAGGCCCATGGGCTTTTGGATCCAAACCCGACCCCCAAGTGGAACCAAACCCGGTTGGGATTCTCTATAAATACTAGACCCACACCCACCTTTTGAGGTAATCAATCTTTTGCCACTTAAATATACCTAGTTATTGCTACTCTCTCACAGAGACTGACTAGAGCGTCGGAGGGTCCGCCACCGGGACAAACCCCGGTGTTTCAGGACCGTCTGCAGGTACACAAGACCTCGGATCCGACCCTTCCGATCCGAGCCCAACCTCCAACATCTTTCCGAGCTCATCGTAGGTCCCAGAAGGTCAACTGAAGGTCGGCAGACGAGCGGCAATCTCCTTCAATACAAATTGAGTCCGAACTCACACCTGGTGCTTCCACACGTTTCTCAGAAATAAACAGCATCACATGGTAAATAAAAAAAATTGAGTAATCGTGCTTAGATTGTGTATGACTATTGTTTGATTAGGGGTGTTAATTGCTGTTAATTAATTGTTGGGATTATGATGTTATTATCTTAGAAATATTAATAAATTCTGGCTGAATATCATACTTATTTTCTAATAAATTCAATTTTCAAGAAATAGGATTTTCTGTGATTTTTAAAGGTAGCAAGAGCTGCGATTTCTGGATTTTGAAACTACTGTCTTATAAATGGTTTTGGACAAATTTAATTGGGTTGGAACTAAAGGTGCTTAACTACAATATTGTAGTAGACTCATTGAGGTTTCATATGAGACTAAGAAATCATTTTTTTCTAACAAGTATTGGAATTTATATAATTATTGAAAGTTGTATTCACCTGTTAAGGGAACAAGTGTGGCATTGTCTTGATTGTTAATTTTGTGGGATCTAGTGTTAAGAATCCTGTCGGAACTTTTGGGATGGACCCATAAGTATTCATTGATGTTCTATGTTATCGAATACGAATGAGGCGGAGCAGGTAACGTCTGTCGAGGCATCTTATACTCGTGATAACTTTTAGTGAGATCCCAAAGTGGACAAAGACCGCTGGGGTTCGGGCAGGGTGGAATATGTAAGGTCGGTAGTGGCGAAGACCACCGGGGCTTTGCATCATTATGGATGCTCAGGAGTGGAGAAGTACCACAGGGTTCTGGCATGACCACTACCGACTGCAGTAACGGAATTTGACCGAACAAATGCAACCTTACTGATCTCTAGATAAATGTCAGGAACAGTGTAGAATACATGAGCATGTTTTGCATAACGAGGGATTGAACCCTGTAATGAACGCTAGTAGCTTGTATTCGAAAAATATATTGTATGGGCGGCATATCATTCCAAACAAGCGTGCATTAAAAAAAGAATTTTGAATTGTGCATGTTTTCATGATAAATATGTGTTGAATGTTTTTACTAAATTGCTTATACACACACTCATATGACATCGTATATTTTGACTATTTCTTGTTTACATTTATTGATTCCAGTTTTATTTCTATTATGCCCTGTATGTTGTTATGTTATTTTTGGAGTTAGTTAAAGCTGTTGTGATTCTTACTGTCTGCCTCACACGCTGATGAACCCACAGATTGTATTGTGCAGGTATGAGTACCTGGAGTTTAAGCATAGAGTTGTGACATCCTGTGCCCATCATCTTATCAATCCAAGAGGTTTGGACTTATATTAAGATTTCCACATTTTCCTATACTATATTATGTTTATGTACTCAATTGAAGGAAAAGATTTATGGGTGTGCTACGATTTTCCTGGGTATGAAAATCGGGGCGTTACAGAGTGGTATCAGAGCTAATTTTAATTTGTTGTACTAAACATAGTATGGGAAATGGGCTTACGATGACACTATATGTGTTTTTTTAGTTTGAGGTCGTGAATGCTATGATCGTTTTTGAACTTAGCATTTATGGTATCCTACGTGAACAGATTTTTCCCTCCCTCTTATGTAGGATGGCGAATGACCAAAATCCTATGGAAGATGAGTTCTTCAATGACAAAGAGGAGAAAGATCCTGAAGAAGAACCTGAAGAAGTTCCTGATGAAGCACCGGAAGAGGGAGAAGAACCCCAAGAGATGCACCCACTTACTCCACCACCAGTCGACTCTTCAGACGAATCTTCAAATTTCCCTTTAGCTATGAGCAGGAATGAACATAAGATGGCAGCAATACAATGACAATTCTACCGATATCAGTGGAGGATAGGCCAACTAGAGGGGCAACGATTGGAAGACCAGCGGCGCATACAGCACTGGAGACTGAGGTCAAGATTCTAAGGAGAATCCAGTTTTGAGTGACACAAAAATTTAGTGAACTCACGAGCATGCTCAGAGAAGAAAAGAGGAAATCCAATCAAGCTCATAGTTATCTACAGGAAGAAGTTGTCGAATTGCGAACAGAGTTCAAGAATGTTGTCTCCGAGTCATACATGGAGCACTAACCGTTAGGGAAGGACAAGAGGAACGACGGGGACAAGGGGAAAAGACCATTAGCATCAAACCACTATGAAAAACAGTCACCAGCTCAGAAGCTCAAATTAACTGGAGAAAGTAGTGGTGTGATCACCAAAAAGATAAGGAGATGCTATAATTGTGAAGAGGCCGGGCACTATAGGTCAAATTGTTCGAAGAAAAACCCATGTTTCAACTGTGACAAAAAGGGCCACATCAAACAATATTTTCCCTAACATCATCCGAAAAAGCCAAACCAAGAGCCCGCGAATTAGGAGGAAAAGGCATACAAACAGGGGTGAGATTTTGTACTCAAAACAAGGTGTAGAAGATTCAGAGAATGTCATCACTGGTGCGAATGAGTGATGTTTTATTAAGGCTCTACAATAATAAGGATGTACTGTTAATCTTTTGATGTAACAAGACATCTATTGGAATAAAAACCAATGTTTATTTGATACTGGATCTTCATATACTCCTGTAGCTCCCAATTTTTGCAATGAGTCGAGTGTTGAGCTTAAGAAATTCGGTAGGATTTTGGCAGTAGCCACACATTCGTGAGAGATGCTGGTTACTGACCGATATCACGCCAGCTATGATATCAAGATTGGAGGAAGGATATAATATCCCGAATTTTCCAGTAATCATTGATTATGACTTTTCGGGTTAGTTATATCAATAAATTTTGGAGGGTGGGATCGAAATGAAAATTTGAAATTTATGGGGATTGAAGTGTAAATTTTTGTATGAGTTGTTGTAGGAGGAATTAATGAGAAGAATAAGAGATAAAAGGAGGAGAAAATAAGTCAAGAAAAGGAGGAAGAAAAAGGAAGAAGAAAGAAAAAGGAAGAGAAAGAGAGGAATCGGCGGAAAAGAAGCCGAAGAAGAAAGAAAGAAGCCTGAGAAGAAAGAGAAAGAAGATAGAGAGAGAGAGAGCAAAGCGGCAGAGCAAGAAGAAAGCGGTGGAGCAAGAAGAGAAAGAGATCGGCTTGGCAATGAAAGAAGAAATGAGAGATCTACAATCAGCGGAAAGAGAAGTAGGGATAAAGAGAAAATCGGTGGAAGAAGAAGTTGAAGCAGAGAAGAAAATGAAGTTTTCTTCATCTTCATCATCTTCAAGATTCGGTAGGATCTGCGTGTTTTGTGGCAGTAGCTCTGGCAAGAGAGTTAGTTACCAAGAAGCTTCTATCGACCTCAGCAAGGAGCTAGTGGAGAGGAACATCGATCTGGTCTATGGCAGTGGAAGCATAGGATTGATGGGCCGTGTCTCCCACACTGTTCATGCCGATGGCCGACATGTTTCGGGAGTGATCCCTATGGCGCTGATGCCAAAGGAGATTACTGGAAGGAATGTAGAGAGGTTAGAGTTGTCTCTAACATGCACGAAAGGAAAGCTGAGATGGCTCGTGTTGCTGATGCTTTCATACCCTTGCCTGGAGGTTACGGAATACTGGAGGAATTGTTTGAGGTGCTCACCTGGGCTCAACTGGGGATCCACAGCAAGCCGGTAAGCCTTTTGAATATTGATGGATATTATGACTCGCTTCTGTCCTTCATCAATTTGGCTACGGCTGAGGAGTTTATATCCAGTAAGGCTAGACACATCTTGGTTTCAGCTGCATCGCCGAAAGAGCTCATCAAGAAATTGGAGGAGTACGAGCCGGAATGGGACGAGATGATGACCCAGCTAAACTGGGATGTTGGGAGTGCCCAGTAGTAATGGGGGTTCAGATTTGGAACCCGAGTTTTAAATTGTTGAGTCTTCTAGTTGTTTGTGCAATTTTTTTGTTATCTTAGTGTTTTTTATTTAGGAGTGACTGATGTCGCTCGGGATGTGTAAGTGGTTGAACATCGTAGCACCCGATCACTTGTTTTTTGCTTGTTCTTTTCGATGTTTCCCCTTAATAAACGTATTTTTTTCTTAATCTTTTCTTTATGTCACAAGATGAACTTGTGAATTTCAATATACTCTTTTGTTGATAAAGTGTTCTTGTTACAAACTTGCACCCTAGTAAGTTCTGAGGCCAGAACTTTTCTAAGGGGGGGAGAGTGTAATACCCCGCAAAATTGAACTATGACAATTTTGCCCCAGCACGTGTTATACACGTGTATTTTGTACCGTTACAAATAATATCCGTAGTATTATATTTTCGTATTTTGTAATTCTATTTCCTAAATATTTTTTCGATCTTTCGAATTCATTTTTTATCTTTTATTTGAACCCAATCTAGATATTTTCTGATTCATTCAAAATAAGACCGTTGATTTCTCGTATTATTGAATATCCAACTTTGCTAAATTTCTTGACCTTGCACTGAGAATTTGACATAGTTCTCTTCATTGAAATTGAGAAACTTTATACATGAAAATCGTATCCCATCGAGTCTGGAATCCAGAACCTCTTGCAGTTTCTCAATCTGATTTATAGGTTGTAAGTTATCTTAAATCTAAGTTGTTCATAAATCCTAATTAAATCCTCTAAATCCTCATCTCCCCAACTACTTTTATGGCATTAAATGCCCACCTCCCTACCCTACTACCTCAAGAAAATTTTGCCGAAATGCCCTCTTTTTTGAAAATAATTAGTGACCTGCCCTACTTTCCAAAACAATTAGTAAGATGCCCTTGTCTGTGACACGTCAGCAACAAACGTTATTGGGAACAACGACATCAGCTATTTCTATGCCGTTCTTCCCAATAACGGCATCTCTTTTTGAAAAAATTGTCATGTCGTTATTCCCAATAACGGCATATGTTATTTTTGTCTATAGATCTATACTGTATCAACTGTGACTTTAGAGAGAAATGAAAAAATTGAAATAACTGATGCCATTCTCTAAGAGAACGGCATAGATAATACTGATGTCGTTTTTCACAATAACAGCATCAATTATTATCGTTTTTCACAATAACGGCGTTGTCAAAGTCTTCCAAAGCAATGCCAGCTACCAAAAAATTTTGTGGCAATGGGGTCGGATGTACCTGCTCGTATTCGAAGGAAATAGGTTCCGTTGGAGTTGTGCTAGTATCTCCAATTGTATTTGAAATCCTTGCGTATGACTCTGCAGATGGTTTCAAAGTCCTTGTGGGCCTTGGACTTTCGATAACAACTCTTGCAGTATTTAGAAGCCTCGTTTGATCAATATATAACTCAACTATATTCCAACCACAACTTGGATGAAGTGTCCTAAGCAAGACAGACCTCAGAGAACTGTCACTGTCTATGGGTACCAACATGAAGTACTGCTCATCCCCTTTACCAGCAGAATAACGGGCTCTCCGTTTCAGACTCATTTTACTTCTATCCCAATTGGTGACTTCATATATCTTATCTATTAATTCTGCGTAACCAAAATTGGGGGTAGCCCAAATAATTACCGGATCAACATCACTATAAGAATATCCAATTTTTGGATCCTTAATTACTTCACCCCCATAATATAACCAAATAGGGATATCAAATTCCATACTTATGCATAATAATTAAAACATATTCAAGTCATTCACTACTCACAATAAACAAAATATTGAAATAAAAATCAAACATAAGGTTAAGATGATAATACCTTCAAATTAAACCAAAAAAACCACTAGCAAAAATTTCGTTGTGGATGAAGACTGAAAATGAGAGTGGGAGTGAGGAGGTTGGATGTATGGAATTTTATAGGACTCAAATGGTTGGAATTTTTTATTTTGAGATCTAGGGTTTGTAAGTAACAGGAGCGATGCGAGAGAGAGATGTTTACGAATCAGAGAAGGGGAGGAAAGAGAAGCAGAGGGGTTTTTCGATTATAGGAACCTGTGCAAAACGATAATAACTGATGCCGTTATTGTGAAAAATGACATCAGTATTATCTATGTCGTTCTCTTAGAGAACGATATTAGTTATTTCAATTTTTTCATTTCTCTCTAAAGTCACAGTTGATACAGTATAGATCTATAGACAAAAATAACATATGCCGTTATTGGGAACAACGGCATGACAATTTTTTCAAAAAGAGATGCCGTTATTGGGAACAACGGCATAGAAATAGCTGATGCTGTTTTTCCCAATAACGTTTGTTGCTGACGTGTCACAGACAAGGGTATCTCGCTAATTGTTTTGGAAAGTAGGGCATGTCACTAATTATTTTCAAAAAAGATGGTATTTCGGCAAAATTTTCCTACCTCAACCTCCTCCTACAAACTTCAACTGTGGTCTTTTTCTATTTTCTCCCTTCCTACATGACTTTCTCTCCCTCCCTATATGACTTTTTTCTCGAAGCTAAATCTACATGCACTCATGCAGTACTCCATTACCCTATAAATATATTCCTACACTGACTCAATCAACAATCTCTCTATCTCGGTATTCTCTCTCTCTGACTCACTCTCTCATAATATATATATCTTCATAATATATAATATATATCACACAGTAACCCCCCACCTTCATCTTCTTCGTTCTTCTCCTTCTCCTTCGACAAAACCCAACCCTCTCCAAAGCTCCAACCATCGTCACCCCGAGCTCCTCACCACCCCAACTCCACCTCGCCTCGACCGCCGTGCCTCCGAAGCACCTCGCTGTCGCCGCCGCCCTCCTCCCCCTCGAGCAGTGGCGGAGGGAGGAAGAGAGGAGGGGGGACATTTGGGACCCAAAAATTTTGTAAAACCCCCTATTATAGACCAAAATTTTTATTTGGCCCCCCCAGTTAAAAAAAATTTGGGACCCCCAAGTCTAATCCACCTCTTATTAAAGGCTCAATTATGTCGATGCCGGGGGAAAAAAAATTTGGGACCCCCATTTTGATTCGTCTCGCTCCGCCACTGCTCTCGAGCTTCCGCCATCTCCATCACCTTCGCCACCATCACACCTCCTCGCTCTCATCATCGTCACCCCCGACCTCGAAGCTCTTCCTTGTCAAACCTCCGTCAACCTCCATCCCCATCGCCGAAATACCCCGAACTCCACCTTCTCCCCATCTCCACTCCTCACCATCACTGCAATTGCCAACTCCGTCGTCGTAGTCGACCACCACCTCCGAGCTTCGACTGCACCACCATCCCGAAGCTCAAGCTCTATCATCGCCTCTCGAGCTCCGCCGCAACCCACCTCGCCGTCGTCATCCAACCCACTCCCGCTGAAGCTCCCCTCCTCGTTTTTGATCGCGGAACACCCCAAGCTCTTCGACTTTCGCCGTCGCCGTGCTCATCTTCGCCAACGCCATTACCGCTCAACTCTCCTCGAAGCTCCACCTCCACCTCGCCATCGTCGTCATCCTCCGAACTCCCCGCCATCACCTACTCCATCTCCTCGCCATCTCCACCATCTTCGCCATTACCATCGCCTGCACGACCGCCATCGAGCTCTGCCTCGTCGCTGCGTTTTCCACCTCGTCTTCTCCTTGCAACCACCTCCCCGAGCTCCTCCTCCCCGCTACACTCAACCCCCGAGCCTTCACCGTAAGTCTCCCCCTCTCTCACTCTTGTTCTCTCTCAGTCTCTCTCACTCTAGCTCTGTTTTTCTCTCTCTCTCCCCGTCGGTCTTTCTCATTCTCTATCTCTCTCCAGCACTCTCTCTCTCTCTTATTATATATATATGTATATATTATATTGTTTTATATATATGTATATGTATTATATTGTACATGTGTGTATATATATATATATATAAAGATATATAAATACAATTTTTGCTTCGTTCGCTTTCCGAACTCAGAGAACAATTGCAGTTCGCGATACCGTCATCATCGACGTGGTTGCTGTCCATAGAGCCATTGTCGTTGTTCGTGTTGCTGTCGTCTTCAAATTAATCGTAGAATCGATCAAATCCATAAATAATAAAAAGTGGGTAACAACTTTAACCAACTCTATTTTTATTATAGGATGTATGCTTGGTAGATGATAAATTGAGTAATCGTGCTTAGATTGTGTATGAATATTGTTTGATTATGGGTATTAATTGCTGTTAATTAATTGTTGGGATTATGATGTAATTATCTTAGAAATATTAATAAATTCTGGCTGAATATCATACTTATTTTCTAAGAAATCCAACTTCCAAGAAATATGAGATTTTCTGTGATTTTTAAAGGTAGCAAGAGCTGCGATTTGTGGATTTTGAAACTACTGTCTTATAAATGATTTTTGACAGATTTAATTGAGTTGAAACTAGAGGTTCTTAACTACAATATTGTAGTAGACTCATTGAGATTTCATATGAGACTAAGAAATCATTTTTTCCTAACAAGTATTGGAATTTATATAATTACTGGAAGTTGTATTCACCTGTCAAGGGGACACATGTGACGTTGTCTTAACTGTTAATTTCTGGGATCTAGTGTTAAGAATCCTATCGGAACTTTGGGGATGGACTCATAAGTATCCGTTGATGTTCTATGTTATCGAATACGAATAAGGCGGAGCAGGTAACGCCTACAGGGGCGTCTTATACTCGTGATAACTTTTAGTAAGATCCGGAAGCAGTGAAAGACCGCTGGGGTTCGGGCAGGGTGCAATATGTAAGGCCGGGAGTGGCGAGGACCACCGGGGCTGTGCATCATTATGGATGCTCAGGAGTGGAGAAGTACCACAGGGTTCCGGCATGACCACTACCGATTGCAGTAACGGAATTTGACTAAACAACTACAACCTTACTAGTTACAAGATAAATGTCAGGAACAGTGTAGAATACATGAGTATGTATGGCATAACGAGGGATTGAACCCTATAATAAACGCTAGTAGCTTGTATTCGGAAAATATGTTGTATGGACGACATATCATTCCAAACAAGCATGCATTAAAAGAGCATTTTGAATTGTGCATGTTTTCATGATAAGTATGTGTTGAATGTTTTTACTAAATTGCTTACACACACACTCATATGACATCGTATATTTTGACTATTTCTTGTTTACATTTATTGATTCCAATTTTATTTCTATTATGCCCTGTATGTTGTTATGTTATTTTTGGGGTTAGTTAAAGTTGTTGTGATTCTTACCGTCAGCCTCACACATTGACGAATCCACAGATTGTATTGTGTAGGTAAGAGTACCTGGAGTTTAAGCATGGAGTTGTGACATCCTGTGCTCATCATCTTATCAATCCAAGAGGTTTGGATTTATATTAAAATTTCTGCATTTTCCTATATTATATTATGTCTATGTACTCAATTGAAGAAAAAGGTTTTTGGGTGTGCTACGATTTTTCTGTGTGTGAAAATTGGGGCGTTACAGCATATACATGGTTATGTGGATGCAAATTTTTTAGGCGATCGTGATGGTTGCAGAAGTACTACAGGGTATGTATTTATAGTTGGAGGAACTGCTATCAGTTGGTCTTCACAGTTACAAAAGATTGTAGCACAGTCAACCATGGAGTCAGAGTATATGGCACTTACAAAAGCGACGAAAGACATGTTGTGGATTTCGGAGCTTATGAAACAGTGGGGCAGGAAGCAACCCATAGGTGAACTATGGTGTGACAGTCAAAGTGCAGTTTTCTTGGCGAAAAACTCGGCATATCACTCTAGGACTCGGCACATTCAAATGAGGTATAATTTTATCAGAATGGCAGTTGAGAAGAAATGGTTGAAGCTAACTAAGATTCTTAGCACTAAGAATTCAGCGGACATGCTCACTAAGGTGGTGGATAGCAGGAAACATCAGTTTTGCTAACCGCTATCGGATTATCTCCAGGTTAATTGTTGAGGATACTCGTAGAGGCACATGCCTAGACTAGGCCAATGGAAGAATGAAGAACAGGTTAGAGACTTCGTGTATATGTCTCCAAGTGGGAGATTGTTAGGGTTTGTGGATCCAATACACGATAATGCGGTTGGAGAAGTCAGATGAGAAGGAGAGTCGAAGTGGGAGCAAGAGGTCAGAAGTGGTTTGAAGCTACAGGCAGAGTTGCGGTCGACCGCACCCCCCGATCGCGCTCCAGGCAAGTGTACAGTCAACTGCGCAGTCCACTGTCCCGCTCTCTGATTCACTCATGTATCTTGAAGAGACGACCGGTCGACCGCGCATTCGACCGACCTGCTCTCTGTTGGAACTCGTGCAGTCGAAGGAAAAGACCGGTCGACCAACTTGGTGTTGCGGTCGACCGTCCCGGAGCTGATTGATGAGCGACTGAGATTAAAGTTGTGGAATCCTATATATATTGTATTGTGTACGATTTTAGGATTAAGTGAAAAGAAAATAGAGATCCACCAGCCGTCATTAAGAAAAATGGAGATAGAGAGAAACCTTACACCTTGGTAGTGAGTTCTTGAGAGATTTGTAAACCTAATCTTCATATTTCTAGTGGAAATCGCAAGAGTGCCTCTGCACAGGAAAATAGCCATTGTTTTGGTTAAACCTCGAAAAAATCTTGTTTGTTCTTGTGTGTTGCTTTTGGTTGTTCTTTACTCTCTTATTTTGATTCTATAGTTCCTGCATCTCATAGCCATTGTTGAGTTTATTCAGCAGTTAGAATTCAACAGATCATTTGTCTTCTACTTTTAGCATTTCTTCAAACGGATTTCTATGTTTAGTGAAGCATTGTTCACTCCTATTCTAATCTTTGGGTTTTTAGCAAACGATAGTGAGGGTTTTTTCTAAATCGATTGCTATTTTTGGGGTTTTTTGAAAACTACGGTGGATGCTCTTAATTGTGATTTTGTCAATTCCTCAATCCTCCCCCACTTGTCAATTTCTAGATATACACAAATCTCAATTTCAAATACACACTACAACATACATCATATTTCCCGGCATTTTTTTCTTGCATTCACCGGCGTTTTTAAACGCCGGGGTAGCATGTACAGGCGTTTATGAAAATGCCGGTGCAAATGCCGCGGAAGCGAGCATCGCGGAAAAGTCGTGGTCTATACCGGTGTTTTTACAAAACGCCAGTATTGGTTTACTATACCCTGGTGTATAGGAATTTTCAAATGAGGTCTTTTTCCTTAATATCCCCGGTGTTTTATAAACGCCGCTCTATCGTACTTTCCAAATAAAGATTTAGATACACCGGCATTTTGTAAACGCCGGTGTATGTTATTGTCGTTTCCCCTGATACTTACACCAGCGTTTATAAAATGCCTCTCTATCATGATTTCCAATTGGAGGCTTAGATAGACCGGCATTTTATGAAACGTCGGTGTATGTACTTTGATTTTTTCCAGCCCAATTTACATTTCAATTTTTAAAAAATCAAAAATACAGTACAGTTCAATTCACGATATCATTTCAATCACCTGTAAACTAATTCACAAATAATTCAACAAATTTTAGGCATATTAATACAATTCACAACCAAACACAATAATTAAGGATAATAAAGTGGCATACATTCCATTAATTATACAAATCCACCATAATTCTGAATTTTAATAATATCTAAATATCACAGTACTTGACACAACAATATATTTAGGACATAAAGTGACATACATTCCATTAATTATCCAAATATTACAGTACTTCACCATAATTCTGAATTTTCATAAAATCCAAATCCGACACAATCCTTTCCACACTTCTCCTTCCTTGCTGCCAACTCGAGCGCAGCACTAACCCCCTCCCTTGATGTCTCCTTTGAACCCGACGACCAATCCATCCTAGATAACAGGTTTTCGCTCTATCCCAATGGTCAACGACGGCGATCGCAAGCCAGGATAGGGCGGTGGCCTCCTTTAGTCTGACAAACCCATCAATCTCTCATCTTCTTCTCCGGCTATCTCTAGATAAATGGACTTGGATTGGGAGGGGGGAGATTAGCTGATAAATTAGGGGGTTTACAACTTTGACCTCATACATGATGGGTGTTTTTCACTATTTAGCCACTCAAAAAAAAACAAAGAAACAAGTTTTTCCCACGAAATTTTTTACCCGAAAATCTTTCGAAACAAAATAGAGAACTCTCTCTAATCTCTTACTTTATCTTTTGATGGCGTTACAATGTTGGAATGTCTTACTCCAAATCCTAGCGTATACATCCACATATATAGAAATCTAAAGAAACACTAAGTTTGTCATATTGATTCTATATCATCCAATATACCCTGAAGAACAAGCCACATAATAGAAGTTGTATGATCTTACTTGGAGAAGAAACTGGATCAATTAGATCCACGAAGGACCTGACGTCCCAATATGTTGCCGCTGCTACTTGCAGTTGACTGCTCTCAAGTCTAAGAGCAACTCAAACTCTATTACAGTCGATCACAGTCTATGCTACTGCTGCTCCTTCCATTTCCACATTCACATCGAACCCTCTTCTCGCTTCATCGTCTTCTCTTCACATAAAACTACTTTGCACATAAACCAACAATTTTGTTAGGAATTGTTGCTAAGTTTAGCAACAACTGATTCAATGAACAATCAAACAAGTAGATCAAACCAAGGATACAAAGCACACAATATTTATCCTGATTTGGCTAGGCCTAATCTGAGGGAGAAATAAGAAAAATATTATTCAACTAGAGAAGATACAAGAGATACAATACTCTCACCAAGAACATTTCTATCTCTCAAACTTCTCTAAAAGATAATTTGCTGTTTACAATGGATAACTCACTCTATTTCTCTTTACAATGAAATACTCTCTCTTACCTCTCAAATGAGGCCAATACAATAATATATAGAGATCAAGAGAAATCCTAAGTTGTAGTCTTGATACAATAATCGTTCGAAATATCCTAAGAAGAAGCTACACGATAGGAGCCGTATGATATAACTTAGAGGAGAAGTTGGGCCCGAAAGATTCCCTAAGAACCAGCCCAATAAGCTGCCAGCCGCAGTCGGCAATCGACTGCTCAAAGTGGCAATCGACTGCAATGAACCCAAGTCCATTCCAGAAAGTAATGACGATCAACTGCTCATATGGCAGTTGAATGCTCTTGCATGTTGTTGCTTGGTTGTCACCTACTACTGCTCCTTCTCGCTTCCAACGATGCTTTGACCTTATAGTCACTTCTCTACCTTCTCTTCACATCGAACTCAAGTATGCAAGACAAAAACCCAACAATCTCCAACTTTGATTACATATGCCTGCTTCCAACACTCTGTGACTAATCGCTTCTAGTTAAGTCTATCTACTACCTTTTTCTCAAATCAGTATGCTCCCTCAAGGCAAACCCCAGTAAGCATTTACATGGAGGCACCACCCTCTACATGAACTCTACCTACCTCGAGGCACTTTTCACCTTTCGACGATATTCGAACATCGCGGTCTCACTTCGAAGATTCTAGTGACGCCTTACTATATAATGTCTTAGGAACACTGCGCTTAGAAACACTTGGCCAAGATTTATTGTTCCCACAAAGCTTGTAGAGGTTGTGTTGAACACCTCTCTTTCCCTTCATCACCTTATGACGATCTTTCCAAACTGTTAGAACTTCATATTGAGTTGTGTACCTGTAGCCCCGTGCTTCTAGAGTTCCCAATGATATAAGATTCTATTTTAACAAAGGAATATGCATGACGTTCTCTAGTGTGTACCCCTATCCATCTGACGTCTCCAGCTCGATTTTTCCCTCACCCATTACTTCACAAATCTTACCAACCACCGTTTTCACACAACAGTCTCTTATAGGCTTAAATAGAAAACATCTCCCACATAAAGTAAATATGAGAAGAACTACATAAATCAAGAAACCAGCCTTATACACATCTATAGCACTTGAGACAAGAGTACAGTTAAGTTATACCTAATTCAGCAGCACTAGCAACACTAGTAATGTTGGTGCTCTTCCGATTCAGCAACCTGCAACAATCCCTCTTGTAATGCCCAATCTTTTTGCAATGATGGCAACATATCCTACTCTTACTTGCACTTTCCCTCCCATTCGAAGTACAATTCACCCTGATGCAACTCGTAGAAGTAAATGTCCTTCTCTAAGTCACATTCCTAAGTCCTTCCTCCTCAAAGCACTCGATCACCTCTACTACCAAAAACTTCTCCTCTGCAAATTATCTGTCTAGCATAGTGGTTATCAAATGCTTGTATAGATCTGGTAGTGAATTTATCAAGTTGAAAGCTTTAAGATCATCTGTGTTCATCGCCTTCAATTCAGATGACTCCCAATTGGATTTCCTTATATGATCTTGAAGAGCATTACCTTCCTTTATTGAGTTACTGGATATTTTTCTCTTCCAGTATATCAGTTCTTGTAATGGTAATTCTGCGTAGTCAGTTATGAGTCTTGTCTACAGACTTGTCATGTTTCTACACGTGACTTCGTTCACCGAAAACAACTAAATTAAACCAAAGGCTTTTAAGTAAATCTTCAACCGATTCTCCTTTTTGTCGGATGGCCTCCCCGGCTTGATCTTCGTGAAACTCTGATCTAACATATTCTCCAAGGAAAATCGAGCACTCTTCAAATGTGGAAATTTACAACCTGAAGCTCTGATACCAATTGTTAGGAATTAATGTTGCTGAATTTAGCAACAATCGATCCAATGAATAATCAAACAAGTAGATTAAATCAATCACACAAAGCACACAATATTTATCCTGGTTTGGCTATGCCTAATCCGGAGAAGAAATCAAGAAAATATTATTCGACTATAGAAGATACAAGAGATACAATACTCTGATCACCAAGAACTTGTTTATCTCTCAAGCCTCACTGCAAGATAATATGTTGTTTACAATGGAGAACTCTCTTCATTTCTTTTTACAATGCTGTCTTACCTCTCAAATGAGGCTAATACAATAATATATAGAGATCTAGAGAAATTATAGGTTGTAGTCTTGATTAATCATTCAATATATCATGAAGAAGAAGCTAAATGATAGAAGCCACACAATCTAACTTGGATGAGAAGTTGGGCCCGAAAGATTCCTCAAGAGTCAGCCGTCGTCGGTAGTCGACTGCCCAAAGTGGCAGTCGATTGCAATGAACCGAAGTCCATTCCAGAGAGTAACGACGATCGACTGCCCATATGGTAGTCGACTGCTCCTGCTCCTCACTTCAAACTACGCTTCGACATCTTCTCGCTTCATTGTCTTATCTTCACATCGAACTCAAGTTTGCAAGATATAAACCCAACAAATTTGTATTTTAATCCAAACGAAAACCAAATGGTCGATGGGTAGACCATGAACGGCCTGGCTCCATGCAACATAGAAGGTGCTCATTGAACGGCCGTCAGGAACATGGTGGTGGGCAGTGCCTCTGATAATGAGGCCTCCACATTGGAAACGAGGCCTCCACATTGGAAACGGTTGAGCTGGACTTGGAGGAGAGTTGGAGGTTCCTGTGTTAATTGATGATATAAAAAGAAGAAGTCATGGTATTGTTGCCATTTTCATTGCATATTAACCTAGGTAATCTGTTTATTAATTTAGATTATACTGAAAAGTAATAGAAAGAATCCTTGTAAGTGTTGATAAAGCATACGGTTCTACTCCTAGAGGCTAGCTACAAGATTCAAGTTACATTTATCTTGACGTGAGATAGGACTCGATCTGTTGCAAAATGACCCAGTAATGCAACAGGAAACAAATAATAACTTTCTACAATTCTTAACTAAATTTTCGAGAACACAATACTATTTCTTGACTTATTTCATTATCTTTTATGGCCAGAAACATAACAATTAAAACAAGGGTAAATATGATTTAGGCTCAGGCTTCATAATATATATATATATATATATATATATATATATATATATATATATATATATATATATATATATATATATATATATACCTTTTCACTCTCACTTTGTTTTAAATCTGAAACAATACACAGAAAAGTATATATCGTGTATATTGTTTTTAAAAGTTACCCATAGTCGTTAGTGGTTTGAGGGACTATCTCTAATCTCTAATATTATAATGGGAGAAAGTCTTAGTGTCATTTGTCAATCTATCAACGCGTGCAACGCACGTGCATAACTATTATAAAGAATGTCTTAGGTACAAACCAAGACTACTTCTGAATTTTTACTTTGAAAAAACTATATTTATTAAGACGTGCATCGCACGTGTAAATCTCTAATATTTAGTGTTATTTGTATATCCATCAACGCGTGCAACACACGTGCATAACTATTATACAGGAGGTCTTAGGTTCAAACCTAGATTACGTCTAAATTTTTACTTTAAAAAACTATATTTATTAAGATGTGCATTGCACGTATAAATTACTAGTATAATAGAGTTGAAAATGTCAAGAGGTCCAATAAAAGTTCATATCAAGCCATGGGCCTAGGATTGGAATTATGCCTCAAATTTTGTCTAAAATTTTTAGATTTATATCTTTCTATATTTGATACAATCTCTTGTTAACTATCTTAAGATATTTGTTAGGATTTATTCCTAACTTGGTAAGAAAGAATATATATTTGACTAAGTTAGTCAAAAACTACTAACCCTAACAAATACCACAAGATTACTACTCTATAAATAGAAGATCAGGGATTTTATTATGATTATCAATTGAAAGAAGTAAGAGCTAGATATTTAATTTAGAGATTATTGTAATCAGAGAGAAAAGAGAGAGACCAAGAGACATGTCTTATAATTCCCTTACTATATAATTGAATATTGGTTCCGAAAATCTTCCTTTGTTCTTGTTTTTACTATTTTTCTACTTGTTGCAATTCCGACTTATTTTGCCGAATTCTACGAAGAAAAAAGAGTTGTTAGTGTCTATCTAATTCTGCAATTTTGACCTAACACCTAATAACCTACACCATATATACCCTTAAGCCAAATATCAACAAGGGCACCTCCGCTTGGCCCACCAACGAAAATGCATGGACGCTCACTCTCGCCACCACCAAGCCAACCATCGAGCGTAGGGAAATGCACCAAAACCCTACTTAGCCCATCAAGTGGAATTGGGGGAGTGAAGGCAAAAGAGTACCAGTACATGTTTGAACCGGTCAAATACAGTGAGGGGCATCTCGACTACTGGTTCAAATTCACCATTAGGGTTAGGGTTTGATCTAGGTTAGGGTATGATGGTTGAGGAATGAAATTGAACATGATCAATATCTATAATTTCCTTGATTAGAAGAGAAGAGAGTGTGAGTGTGAAAAAATATATAGAAGGAGGAGATGGTTTTTATTGATGAAATTAGGATTCATATATACTATATGACATACATATAAAGTTGATAAGGTTTGGATTTAGAGGTAGGGTACTACAAAACACAACGGATAAACCGGCGTTCTTTTCGATATTCACCGGCGGTTTAAAACGCCGGTGAATAATTCACCGGCGTTTTTAAAATCGTCGGTGCTAATGCCGCCGAATCAGGCGTCGCAGTATGGGGGGGTCTACACCGGCATTTTTACAAACGCCGGTAAATCCGTAAGATTCACCGGCGGTCGCAAAAGCGCCGGTGTAAGGTGTATTGAAGACTGCCCCCTTCTCCCTGATATTCATTCTACACCGGCGTTTTTACAAACTCCGGTGTAGGTATATAAATTTAAAAAATATTTTTTTTTATATATATAAAAAGATGCAGCACTCTTACAATCAAAACCAGAATATAGAGTTCAAATTATTGAATTACAAAGAGTGAAAAAGAATACTTTCACTGCCAAATGCAGGCAAAATTTCTACTAACTGAAATGAAACTTATACTTTTATAATACTCGTGAAATAACTGTCAATTGAAATCACAACATAAGTTCAAACAGGATTATTTCATCACTAGTCACTCCTCTGTAAATCATAGTATGCAACTTCAGTTACATAATTCATCTCATCATCACTTAAAACCATACGGCAAAGAACAATCTCATTTTCAAACCCAAGCAACAAGCATGAACATTACGTTAGAAACTGATACTCATGTAGACATCATGATATAATTGTATATAAAGTTTAGATAAAAAATTTCCATCACTAGTCGCTCCTCAAAAAATCATAGTGTGCAACTTCAGATACATGATCCATCTCATCTCATTATTGAATTACAAAGAGTGAAAAAGAATACTTACAGTACCAAATGCAGGCAAAATTTCTACTAACTGAAATGAAACTTATACTTTTATAATACTCGTGAAATAACTGTCAATTGAAATCACAACATAAGTTCAAACAGGATTATTTTATCAATAGTCACTCCTTTGTAAATCATAGTATGCAACTTCAGTTACATAATCCATCTCATCATCACTTAAAACCATACGGCAAAGAACAATCTCATTTTCAAACCCAAGCAACAAGCATGAATATTATATTAGAAACTGATACTCATGTAGACATCATGATATAATTGTATATAAAATTTAGATAAAAAATTTCCATCACTAGTCGCTCCTCAAAAAATTATAGTGTGCAACTTCAGAAGAGTGTTCTTGCTAGAGCAAAATCACATGCTAATCCCGGCTACTGAAACTAGAGAGTCGAAGTTGTGCAAGCTATAGACAACCAACCCACAAAGTATTAACTGATCTTGACCATACTTTTTTAAGTTCAAGGTATTATTAGAATATAAGTACTAAACCCTTAACCATCAATACAACTTCGGAACCCATCTCCAAACCCATCTCCTTATCCAAGTGAAAGTAACATACTATAATTGATTCCAAAGTCATCTCCAAACCCATCTCCAACCTACCTATCCCAACATCAATCCATTCCAAAGTCATCCTCACCGCCACATTTAAATCGTAACCAACTACAAAAATAAACCCCTCATATCAAAATCAAGGTCTCCAATTACTAAAATAAACCCCTCATATCAAAATCCAACAATCAGCAATTAACTACCCCACAATCATCATCAACACTTGATACAAACGACAATCCCTAACCCTACACAATTTCAAAATCAACTGAAAACAGCAACAGCAATTAACCAAATACATCAACTGAAAACCCTACACAATTTCAACATCAAAATTTCCATCACTAGTCGGAAACAATCCCTAACCCCCAAATAATAACGACAATCCCAACATCGAAATGAGACCCCGCCTCACAATGGCGACCCAGTGACGACGGCGGAGACCTAACCCCCAAATCGCCACCGCATCACAATGAAATCAAGAAGTAGAGAGAGAGAGAGTACTTGCAATGAGGCCCCGACGTCGCGCGAAAGGAGACCCAGTGTCGACGGCGGAGACCCTAACCCCCAAATCGCCACCGCTGAACAATAAAATCGGAGGAGTAGAGAGAGAGAGAGTGAGTACTTGCGATGAGGCCCCGACGTCGCGCGAAAGGAGACCCACTGGCGATGGCGAAAGGAGGCGCGAAGAATTTAGGGTTTGGAAAAAAAAATCAAACGAAATGAAAGGGTTTCACGGAAGGAATGGGGATTTATCCCAGTAAATTCACCGGCGTTTTTATTAATAAACGCCGGTGAATGGGAGAGGAATTGCGAAGGCACATTATCGCTTTCTATTCACCGGCGTTTTTTAAAGACCGGTGAATATTATAATTTACCGGCGTTTTATAAAGACCGCCGGTGTATAACTATAGAATTTTGCGATCCAATCCTAGACTTATCCTACCCCGACGCGATTAGTAAAATGCCGAAAAATATACGCCGGTAAATCCATCAACTGTTGTAGATCTCTATGGTTTCTTTTGTAGTCACATATCTTTTCTTTCAAACACTAGTAGGCGATACAAGGGTGGGAGGATATAGACATCTATACAACGCGGTGATGAGATATAATAGAACTTCAAGTCAACGACTCAACAACACATTTAAGCTTGATAAATTAAGTTCGCTGTAGGGGGCGTTTCAAAAGAGAAATTGAAAATAAATAAAAATAATTAATTGTAAACAACTAGTGAGGACATCAGCATGATCATATGATAGTTGATAAGCATCAAGTGAGAAAACTTATCTTTAGACATTCGTACATGTCCAGCAATTTTTTTAGTTGAATTAATATATCATTAAATTATTTTTCGTGCGCTATGAAAAATAATCGTCAGTATAATATAATTAGTATGTGAATTCGTATATATGAAACATTATTCTTTTTTTTTTTTTTTGGATGAATCGGATAGGATCTTACGACCCCAGCCATCAGAACAAAAATATATTAATGCTAATAATAATGTCAATTTTACAAGCCGTAAAATGCAGCCAAGAAAACAGAGAACTAATCGATAAAAGATACATCTAAAAAACTGTAGAGCTCGAAGAAAATGAAGCGCTATGAAGCAGAGGCCTGTCCACTCCGACTGGATCGGGACACACTAGCGAACAGGGATTTCAACGGACCGAGGAGACCATGCGACTCTAGAATCGAGCTTCCTCGTCAACTGCCGCTGAAAGCCCGAAGGATAACCCACCACAACCAAAATTGAGCCGGAGGGGAGTGACATGAGATAAAAAGAGAACAGCAGAAAGCAACATAATCGGACATCCTCAATCGAGAGGAGAGAATGTCCCCAGAAACAACTCAAAACAGCACATATGCAAATAAAAGAGATGGCAGAGCCAATAAACACCCCAATCACAATATAATGAAACAACACACCACATCCAGAGAAACTGATGATCAGCTTAAGAAAACACCAGGCTAAATCATAATCATAACCTATCCACAGACTGGATAAAAGAGAAATCAGTATTAGCAAAGTCTACAAAAATACAGATGCCCATTGCATCAAGAGGAAAGAAAATATCTGAGTATAGCAGCCCATGGATAGAAAGGGCATCAGGATCGATAATTGAAGACTATGGTAGAGGTGCTGCTAATTGAAAGCAACACAAACCCATAAGAAAAGGTAACCCCAGAGGCTAAGTAAAGTCCAAAAAACCGTAACCAAAACCCGTCAAAATAACGAAGCCCAATCCCATATAAACGTATCAGTCGTGAAGAAGAAGCACTGATCACAAAACAGAGATGTCAGCCGCTCCCCTAGGGAGAAACTCAAACCTGCAATAATCAAATGGAGAAGAAGAGGAATGGTAAGCACACAGGCAAAGATAAGGAAAATTATAAAGCATGAAGAGTGCGAAGACAATGTACAGCATCGACTAATCTTTGGTAAGCAAAAGAAGCGTTGTCTTTGGGTTTCAAACCCGATGCCCAAAGTTTGAACATCAATAAAAAATCATCGATCATCGCAGTAATAGTAGAACAGCGGTGCTGGAATACTCCTGTATTCCTCTCCTTCCAAATGATCCAAATGATGGTATGAACCGACAAAATCCAAGCACTTCGAAACGAGGCGTTCGAAGGCTTAGCGGACCAACAAGAGGTTAACACTGGGGGGATAGATCCAGTGTCCCACGCAAGAGTGCAAATCTTCCACAACGGGATGATGACCGGACATTGGATAAAAAGATGATCAACATCCTCTGCGTGCTGAACGCACAGGGAGCAAAGCTGCCCCCAGGCTAAATTTCTTCTATTAAGCACTTCAACGGTGAGCAACTTGTTATTAAACGCTAGCCAAGAAGTGATCTTCACTTTAAGGGGAGCCCATGAGTCCCAAAAGAATTTAGCTACCGGTGATTGAACTCCCCTCGAGTTTAGAAAGCAATAAAAAGATTTAACTGAAAATGTGCCAGCTGACGACCAGCGCCAAGCTATGCCCTCAGTAGGCCTCCATGCATAGTTATTGAGGGAAGAAATGAGATCATTAAAGATCTCAGTCAAAGATTGAGGAAGATCAATCGTAAAAGGTATACACCAATTGCGAGTATTGCCGAACAAAACAAATGAGTCCTCTATAGAAGCTGACGGGAAGGCTGCCAACCGAAAGAGAGCAGGGAAAGCAGTAGCTAAAGAGGAATTGCCGACCCATAGGTCAGTCCAGAATTTCGCTCTAGATCCGTCATAGCAGGTACAGTAAATACTGCAATGAAAAGCAGCTGATGCTTTCCAGACACCTTTCCAAAAAGAAGAGGCGTGATGATTAACAAACTCGGGAAACTCCCACCAATTAGAAGAGATAGACCGATAATCTTTGATGCATCGAATCTATGGTAAATGATCGAAATTATGGAGTTTCCACAACCATTTACCTAGTAAAGCGATGTTATGATTACGAAGGTCCAAAACACCTAGACCTCCTTCCTCTTTGAAAGTACAAATCAATTTCCACTGACACAGGTGAGATCCTGGTTTAAAAGAGGAAGTCCCAGTCCAGAAAAAATTACTCCTGATTTGATCAATCCTTTTGATCACCCAGGAGGGTAAAAAATAAAATGACATAAGATAAAGAGGCATGGCGGAGATCACAGAATTAATAAGGGTCAGTCTGCCACCTCTAGATAGAGATTTGCCCGACCAAACATTAAGCCTTGCCTCTACTTTATCAATAAGAGGGAACCAGTCGAACTTATGCAGCTTGCCCCAGCGAAGGGGAATGCCTAAGTAAAGGATTGGAAAGGACGCAATGGGGCAATTAAAGAAATTGGAGACCTTCACTTGACGGTTGGGAGATCCACCCAACCAGAGAACAGAGGATTTTTGGAAATTGATCGATAATCCGAAGGCCATTTCAAAGCAATAAAGGAGAAGTTTGAGGTTACAAAGAGAGTGGGTGGTCGGATTGGTGAAGATGATCGTGTCATCTGCGTATTAAAGGTTGAGCACTCCCTCGAAGAAAGGGGAGCTGCCGAGGCCCTCGATCATATGCAAATTCCATGCATTCCGAAGGAGCTTGCTAAAGACATCGGCTACCAGAGAAAAAAGCAGCGATGATAGAGGATCCCCTTGACGGGGGCCATATCTGATCTTGAACTTGTGGCCCTCAGTACCGTTGATGAAAATAGATGAGGTACCAGAGAATAAGCTGGATTTAATCCAAGCGATCCATTTGGGACCGAAACCTCGATAAATCAGAATATCCAGAAGGAAATCCCAATTCACATTATCGTAGGCTTTTTGAAAATCGAGCTTGAGAAGAATGCCCTCCGTATGAGATCTATGACAGTGGGATATGATTTCCTGAGCTGAAGCAACACTGTCAAGAATGAAACGATCTTTGATAAAACCCGATTGGGCTGAGTCGATCAAAGGAGAGATGATCGAGCTCAAACGGGAAGAAAGGACTTTCATAATGATTTTGAAAGAGGTGTTGATGAGACTAATAGGTCTGAACTCAGAGACCAGATGTGCTCCCGCTATCCTCGGGATGAGCACAATGTGAGCATAATTAATCCTGTCAAAAGAAAAGAATCCCTGGTGAAGATCTTGAAACATTTTGAGAAGATCAGACTTAAGCAAGTCCCAGAATTTTTGAAAGAAGAAGGCAGGGAAACCGTCGGGCCCTGGATCGGAGTCGCTTTTTAACGCGAAAACCGCCGATTTAATCTCTTCAAGAGTGAAGGGGGCTTCGAGCGAGGAAAGATCGTGCGATTGGTAACCATAAAGGTGAGCCCAATCGAGCTCAATAGTGCGGCATTTCTGTGAGCCTATCAGGTTTTTATAGAAAGAAAGGAATTCCCGGTGAATAGCCTCATCTGAAGTGAGGTCCACTCCCTGAACGGATATGGAGGATATACGATTGCAACGTTGTCTATGGGAGGCGAAGTTATGAAAAAAAACAGTGTTCGCGTCACCCTCCTTCATCCAGTTGACCCGGGCTCTTTGAGCCCATTTTATATGAAACATTATTCACATGAGATATACAAAGACTTAACATACTTCAGAATTATATTCATGTGACATGCATATTCATGTGAGGGTGCAATCGGCATTGCTGTGATACGTACCCTAATTGGGGAAGGGTATAGCTTATCCATTTTCTTGTGGTTATCATAAACTAGTAATTTACACGTGCGATGTACGTCTTAATAAATATAGTTTTTTAAATGTAAAAATTTCAACGTAGTTTGGGCTTGAACCTGATACCTCTTTTATAATAGATATGCATAGATGATGCACGAGTTTATTTGTTTACAGATAATAACTCTAGCTCCCTCATTATAATATTAGGGGGCGTTTGGTACGCGGTAATGTATAAGGGAATCTAAGATTACCCTCTTGATTACCTGGTTTGGTAAGACATAGGTATAGTTTTGTAAATAATTTTAAATTCCCATGGTTATCAAAATAATTAGTTTGGAAGGATTAACATTCCCTTTGAAAAGGGTGGGATTTGTGGATTCCTCCACCTAAAAACGGAGTAAGAATATTGCATACCCAAAACAACCTCCAGATTTCTAGCTTATCATATAACCCGCTCTTATTCCCTTCAACCAAATTCTACCGCTCAAATTTTTGGCATTTCCTACTATCTTATATTACCTTTCCTAATATAATATACCTACTAATCCTACCAAATACTACACCATTCAATCCGTGAGCATCATCCCCTCATTTCTTTCCTTGTTTAATCAACTACCGAACCTAGGTTGCATGCACACCCAACCCGTGCATGCATACCCGGTTGATATCGTGTCGCCCCCTTTTTGCTACCAAACCCTATTCTCACTATATATATATGCTTTTGTTTACTTGTTCCACCCGAAAAAAAAGATTCTTTTTTTTTTCCAAACCTTTGAGAGTTTTGATTTATTAAAACTTTTAAAATATCTCAATTACTTGATTTTGTTTATTCTGATTCTTTGTTAGGAGGCAGTGTTTCCATCTTGTTCATAGTGTTTTTGAGATCCAACGTCATGGCTTGTATGTAAATGATTTTGTATTAGCTAATGAAACTAGAAAGATGATAGAGTCAGATAAAATGCATATTACTAAATTACTAAATGTACATATTACAAATAAGATGATAGAGTAAGATATATATCAGTATTGCTTTTGCACATGCATGCATATACATCAATTACTAAATTAGATAACTTTTATATTTATTTATTTTTAAATAAAGCCAAAAGGATATTTTTGGTAATGTCTACTATAGAGATAGATTGATGGAAATAAATTGTTCTATACCAAGCACGGTAATAAAGTATTCACAGGCATGTAATGTCGTATACCAAACACAGTATTACAACATTCCCGGGAATCTTCATTCCCACCCTCATATTCCTGGAAATCCACCAATTCCTGGGAATTCTCCAATCCGCATACCAAACGCCCTCTTAGAGATTAGATATAAATAAAAAATGTTTTGTATGGACCAATGGACTCTTTTGGTCTACTAATTAAGTCATCCCCGGCAAGAGAATAGTTTCGCTCCAGTGGATCCTAGATTTTACTATTGTGGTGATTTTTTCCCATACAAACCCAATTTTTGAAAATATTGACCAAACTGATCTACTTTCAAAAATATTTACTCAACTAACTCAGTTTTGGACACATTGGCATAAAACGTTATTAGCAATAACATCTGTTATTTTGATATAGTTGATGCCAATAGAACCACTTGTAAAAAAAAATATTGTCGCTATTGGGAGTAACAATATCAGTATATCTTGTATTCACTTAGAAGTTCTCTGACTGGAAGAAAAAATTTGTAACTGAAAATCGCTTAAAATTGATGTAATTATTCCCAATAATGGCATAAATTAGCCTGATGTCACTATTCGCAATAGCGGCATCAATGTAATCTACAGTGTACTCCAAATTTTGTGCAGGTGCATCAACTTAAATCTCGATTTCAACCTTAATGCAGCCAGTATCTCTTAAAACTTAATACATGAAATTGTAGATATTTTTCTTGGTGTTCCATAGCATTTTGAATCATCTCAATCGGAATTCGGATGATAGAGTTAAACCCAGATTACAAAGCAATGTCGAAACTGTCCAGAAAAAATTGTAAGTGAAAATTGCTTATAACTGATGTCGTTATTCCCAATAACAGTATAAATTAGTCTGATACCTCTATTGGTAATAACAGCATCAGTGTAATCCACAGTGTACTTCAAATTTCGTGCAGGTGCATCAACTTCAAACACTATTTTGAACTTGATGCAGCCAGTATCTCTCAAAACTCAAAACATGAAAGTTGTAGATCTTTTTCTTGGTGTCACATAGCATTTTGAATCATCTTAATCGGAGTTCGGATGATAGAGTTATGCCCAGATTATGAAGCGATGTCCAAACTATAACTGATTCTGGACAGTTTCGACATCTCTACGTAATCTGGGAATAACTTTATCATTTGAACTCCAATAGCCGGGTTTTTTCAAAATGATAAGGAACACCAAGAAAAATACCTACAATTTTTATTTTTTGGGTTTTGAGAAATACTGGCTACATCAAGGTCAAAATCGAGCTTTAAGTTGATGCAGCTACACGAAATTTGGAGTACACTGTAGATTACACTGATACCACCATTTTCAATAACGGCCAGGCTAATTTATGTCATTATTGAGAATAGTGGCATCAGTTATAAGATTTTTTTCATTTACAATTTTTTCCTCAAGTCAAAAAACTCCTAAATGAATGTGATATGTATTGATGTCGTTACTTTCAATAGAGGCAATGGATTTTTTTTATTTACAGGTGCCGCTATTGGCTACAACAACATCAAAATAACAGATGTAGTTATTGCCAATAGCATTTTATACTGACGTGTCCCAAACTGAGTTAGTTGGGTAAATATTTTGAAAGTGGATCAGTTTGGTCAATATTAATAAAAAGGGGTCAGTACGTAAAACATTTCGATTGTAGTCGAGGCCCATGAGCTTTTGATTTCAAACACTTGTTGGATAGAGATTGAAAACAATCGATTAGAAAAAACAAAAACAAAAAAGACAAAAAAAAAAAGAGAGAGAGAGAGAGATTGAAAACATCCGTTGGTGTAAATAGCACCGTTAGATGGCTATAAGATTCATGTCAAGGTCAAGAATACCACATGATCACATCTCTTCCTATAATTTACAAATTTTGACTTATCATGTATATGTTGTTGAAATGTAGTAATTGTATATTCTGTTTCCTAATCTATAGAAGACAGATTCTCCAAATCTCTCATCTCCCCAATCTTCTCTCAATCTCCATTCTTCTTCTCCAAGAATGTAACTCTTATATATAGATGTAAATAGTAGAGAAATAAATGAATAAGAATAATAATTATTTTTTCCCAAATCTGTTTTCAACATGGTATCAGAGCCTAAATTGTCCTAGGCTACCTGAAGAAGAAGTACCTGATCTGATCCTCGCTGTCGTCGATCCCATCGCTGACCCCGATCCTCGTCGATCCCCGAATCCCTAACCCCGAACTCCCATCATCTTCATTGAAACCTCGAACCGATCCTCCTCGAACCCCGAGCTCCCATCGTCTTCCGCAACATCTGAAAACCGAAACCTCGAAGCCCAACATCGTCGTCTTCGTCGTCGAAGTCAGATCATCGTCGAATTCAGATCTTGCTCTAGATCTGAAATCGAAGCCCAATTTTTCCGTCAACAGATCTGAAGCCCTAACTCATCGACATCTGTCAATTGTCGTCGAAGTCGTCGTTCTTCGGTCACCATCGCCCGTCGAAGTCATCGAAGTCGTCATCGAAGTTGGATCGTTGTCGAAGTCTTCCTTCTTCTACATCTCCTCCAGTCACCGCCGCCCGTCACGCCGTCCGTCGCCTCCAGTCACTACCGCCCGTCGAACTCTCGTCACCACCGCCCAAAGCTGCTTCGATCAATGGTGGCATAGGTTGAAGATCAGATCCACAATAGATCAGATCCAGATACTGTTTTCTGTTGGGCTCTCTTGATCTAATTTATTTAGATCTGATTTACTGTTGTGCTCTCTTGGTGTTTGCTATTTACCGGTGTGTTTGATGTGGTGTTATGCTGCTTGCTGTGTTACTGCTAGTACTGCTTGCTGTGTTGCTATTTGTTGTTCTTCACCAAGAAGTCAAGGAAGTGTACTCATTGTGACAAGATCGGCCACACGAAAGCTCGTTGTTATAAGATTATCTGCTATCCGGAGAATTTGATTATAGCAGAGATACACAGAAGAAGAACTGCAACTGATCCACTGGCACTGTGTCATCTACATTAGTTACAGTTATAGATAATTATGGTAAGGTATTTAATATTTGTACCTCTGTTATGAATAATACATGGATAATTGATTCGGGTGCTACCGACCATATGACTTTTGATTCTAGACAAGTTCAAAATTTTCAACCTTCTACCAAATCAGCTGTATCAACTGCCAATGGTGATCCTGCCACTGTTACTGGTGAGGGTACCATACCACTCACAAACAACCTAACCTTAGATACTGTCCTAGTTGTGCTATCCTTGAATTTTAACCTATAATTTGTTGCTCAAATAACTATTGTCTTACATTGTATTGTAGTCTTTTGGCCTTCACATTGTGTGTTTAAGGATATTCGGACTCACAAGATGATTGGTTATAGAGTTAGACACAGAAAACTCTATTACCTGGTGTTACCGCTAAATCTGGTGTGGGGGTAAACAGATAGAATTTGTGAGTTCTTGGAAAGCCTGAATAGCAAACCTAACCTGTTCCGCCGGAGCTTGACCATTGACTCCCGCCGTTCACCTGCAAAAAGTGCGAGACACCGGGGTTGATCCCGGCGACGCACCCTCCGACGCTTAAGTCAGTAATCAGGGATGATTAAGAAAGAGCATAAATTGGCAAAATACTGATTACCTCTTAATGGAGATGGATGGGGGGTATTTATAGGCGTCTCAGGGATCAGATTAGGCATGTAATTCCTGTGTATAGATAAGGAATGTAATCTCTAATTCCCAGTGAAAGGATAGATGTGAATCAGGACCGTTGATTAGTATTAATCAGGGACCTTGATTTTATCTTGTTGGACCGGGTGTGCAGCGGGTCGGAACCCGTACCCAGTTGATGTGGATTCGTTTATGGGTTATTGGGCTTTGAATAAAGACCCAGTTCCCATTTCAGACCCGTCAGTAGGTGAAATTACCGTTTTACCCCTGAGCTTTAAGATTCGTCTCCGATGTGAACGGTCCCGATTTAATCCTATTTTTAGTCATATCACGAGCCCCCCACTCCTAGAGATTGAGTTTTTCAGTCTTTGAGGAGTAGTTTTACTGTTCTAATGGCGTACAGGATTTTATCGGTGTTCTTAAGGGAGTTTTGGATCTTGCTTGGGGTGTAACGGTATTATTCTGGGCTTGTAAAATGCCCAAAAATATTCTCAGAATTTTCTGGATTTTTGGTGATTTTTCCAGATTTTTCTGAATTTTTTCTCATTTTTTTGAATTTTTTATTCATTTTCCGAATTAAATAATTAATTATCGAAAATATTAATTAATTATTCTAATTTAATAATTATTTTTCCAGAATTTTAAAATAATTTTTCTGAATTAATAGTTATTTTTAGAATTTTTAATTAATTTTTTTCGATTTTTTAAATATTTTTTCGAAATTTTTAAATAATTAAAACAAATAAATTAATTAATTAAATATTACCTGGACACGTGGCGCGATCTGTGCCATCGGATCCCGGCACGATCTCGAGGAGGCGCGTTTCCCAAAAAAACGTTATTTTGTCGTTTAGCGCACGTAGCGCGATCTGGACCGTCCATCACCAGAAGCGCGAATTTCTGGAAGATCCAACGGTCGTAGTCGCTCGGCGGCTTTTTTCTCCGTTTTGGATCTCGGATGGGGACTTGCTCGGCAGCCGACCGGGAGGTGATGCCACGTGGCAATTTTTTTTCCTTTTTCTCTTCCCCCGCCCTATTCCTTCTCCTCTGTTTCCTTCTTCTTCTCTTCTTCTTCTTCTCCGTCTTCGAATTCTCCGCCTCGCCCCCTTCAACTTTGTCCTCACCGCCATGCTCCCGACCGTGCGCCTTCTTCGACCTCGTCTGGCGCAGTGTAGAGGTAGAGCTTGGAGGGGGAGGAGCTCGTCGAGGGTGACGACGAGGAGTTCGATTATGGTGGAGCTTTGTTGTCGGAGCTTCGAAGCTCGACGTTGACGGGGTGGTGCCGAGCTCGGGGATCGACGAAGGAGGAGCTCGAGAAGCTCGTGCTCTTCATTGGAGCTGGCGATGGTGTTGGGTTCGGCCATGGCGGAGCTCGGAGCTTGGTTGCCATCGGAGCTCGCGCCGTGAAGGAGCTCGCCGCAGGAGCTCGGCAGTGGAGAGTTCGGCATGGGTGGAGCTCGGTGGCGCAGCTCGGAGTGAGGGAGAGAGAGCTCGGCAACGATGGGTTCGGCGAGGAGCTTGGAGCTCGCCCATGGGGTTGGTGAGCTCGGCAGAGGCTGACGAAGTGGCGTCGGAGCTCGGCGAGGTCTGGAGCTCGGAGAAGAGTTTGGGTTCTCTTCTTTTTGGTTTTGGCAGGAGAGTTGAGAAGGAGAGGAGGGTGACGTGGCAGTAGGGTTCGGGTATGGATCCTTAACGGGTCCGAACCCGAACTGCCGACCCGTTTCCCCTTTTTTTTCTCTTTCTTTCTTTCTTTCTTCCCCGCTGCTTCTTGTTCGGCAAATCCGAGCACGGATTTTGAGGCAAATTTTTGGCCATTTTGCAGCTCGGTAGGGCAGTAGCTCAGATGGTAGATCCGAGCTACGTGGCTCGATCTGGACGGTTGATCATGATCGTGGCGCGAATCACGAGACGGGGCTCAAATTTCGAGAAAATGTTATCTTGTCGTTTAGCGACGCTGGCAAGATCTGGGCCGTCCGATCGAGATCTTACACGAATGTTGAGTGAAAAGTGATTTTTCTCCGTTTTGGAGCTCGGATGGGCACTTGCTCGGCGGCCGACCGGAGGGAAGAGCTCGGATTCGATTTTGACAGTTGCTCGGGTTCGGTTTTTCCCTCGCGCGAGTGGCTCGGTTCGGATTTCCGAGCTATTCGGCGCAGCTGTATTGCAGTCCACTTTCCCGGTGCTACGGAGGTCCGATCGGGGCGCGCGACCCCTCGTTTCGAAGCTAATTCGAAGATCTACAACTTCTCTTTAGGAGTGGGATGAAGATTCACCCTCCTTCATGGTCAAAATAGCCCCGCAACATTCTTGTCTTCATGAAGTTGATAAGCGCTTTGATCTTGGGGATTTTGGAAGAGGAGCTCCACTCCTAGGGGCGGAGAAGATGTGCTAGGAAGACCCTTGTAAGATGTGCTAGGAAGACCCTTATGCTAGGAAGACCCTTGTAAGATGTGCTAGGATGACCCTAGGGGCAAAGAAGGGGCGCGAGCAGCTCGGATCGCTAGTCGCTCAGCTCGGAATACCGAGCGACGTGGAGCGATTTGAGCCGTTGGATCTCAGCACGGATCTCGAGGCGGGCACAGTTTCCAAGAAAACACTATCTTATCATGTAGTGGTGCTGACATGATCTGAGCCGTCTGGTCGAAATCTTACGCGAATGTTGAGGGAAAAGTGATTTTTCTCCGTTTTGGGGCTCGGATGGGCACTTGCTCGGAATCCGAGCCGGACTCTTTGATGTTGGGGTCGGATTGCACGTCGCTCGGATTTTGATCCCGCGTGTGTCGAGCTATTCGACTTGTATCGAAACGTTTTGCCTTTTCGCCAATCGTTGCTGCTCGGTTACAAAGTCGTTTGGGCTTTCGTAACGCCTTAAGAGCCGATCAAGAGTCGCGCCCTTACGTTACAAAGTCCAAGAGACTTTTTCTTTTACTTTCGAGGGTCGGATTGGGCGAGCGGAGTGAAGAGCTCGGCTCTGGAAGAGAGCTATTTATGAGACGAGTGTGAGGAGGGACTCTATGAGAGAGTTGTGCTCCAAACTCGTTAAGAAGAGGCCCACTTCGGAGGCGAGCGGAGTGGAGAGCTCGGCTCTGGAAGAGAGCTATTTGTGAGACGAGTGTGAGGAGGGACTCTATGAGAGAGTTGTGCTCCAAACTCGTTGAGAAGAGGTCCGCTTCGGAGGCGAGCGGAGTGAAGAGCTCGGCTCTGGAAGAGAGCTATTTGTGAGACGAGTGTGAGGAGGGACTCTATGAGAGAGTTGTGCTCCAAACTCGTTGAGAAGAGGTCCGCTTCGGAGGCGAGCGGAGTGAAGAGCTCAGCTCTGGAAGAGAGCTATTTGTGAGACGAGTGTGAGGAGGGACTCTATAAGAGAGTTGTGCTCCAAACTCGTTGAGAAGAGGTCCGTTTCGGAGGCGAGCGGAGTGAAGAGCTCGGCTCTGGAAGAGAGCCATTTGTGAGATGAGTTTGAGGAGCAACTCTAGGAGAGAGTTGTGAGCTCCGAACTCGTTGAGAAGAGGTCCGCTTCGGAGGCGAGCGGAGTGAAGAGCTCAGCTCTGGAAGAGAGCTATTTGTGAGACGAGTGTGAGGAGGGACTCTATGAGAGAGTTGTGCTCCAAACTCGTTGAGAAGAGGTCCGCTTTGGAGGCGAGCAGAGTGAAGAGCTCGGCTCTGGAAGAGACCCATTTGTGAGATGAGTTTGAGGAGCAACTCTAGGAGAGAGTTGTGAGCTCCGAACTCGTTCAGAAGAGGTCTGCTTCGGAGGCGAGCGGAGTGAAGAGCTCGGCTCTGGAAGAGAGCTATTTGTGAGACGAGTGTGAGGAGCAACTCTAGGGGAGAGTTTTAGCTCCGAACTCGCTGCTTATGTGAGAGAATCAACGGTCGTGGGAGCAATTCCGAATGGCGAACCACTTCTTACCCGCTTATGAGCGAGTAATTTGAAGCAGAATCGAGCCAAGTGTTGGACTCTGAACTCGTCCTTTAAGAGAGCATCAACGGTTATGGGAGCAATTCCGAATGGCGAACCACTTCTAACCCGCTGAAGAGCAAGTTATTTGAAGCAGAATCGAGCTAAGTGTTGGACTCCGAAATCGTCGTTAGAGGGATTCAACGGTTGTGGGAGCAATTCTGAATGGCAAACCACTTCTAACTCGCTTACGAGCAAGTTATTTGAAGCAGAATCGAGCCAAGTGTTGGACTCCGAACTCGTTGCGAAGAGCTTAGTAAGTTGCGGGAGCAGCCATGTAGAAGAAGCTGGAGTCTGAACTCACCATTTAGCGAGTTGTGACTCGGAAAGATAGAGAAGCAAGAGCAATAATTTTCAATGAAAAAATGTAAAGTTTTATTGAGATAAACTGAGTGGCTGCTTCAATAGGGCGAGCCATTATTACATGCTACTGGCCGGATTACAAGCATCAGCCTTATTGAAAATCAAAATCCTACTTCTACGATAAGGTGAAGACCTCTTGGGAGGAGCTGGGAGGTTCTGAGTCTTGAAGCTCGGCGGGCCTTTCTGTTCGTTTGTTGGCTCCTTAGTGGGGAAGCTCGGCCCCATCTTTTTGGACGAACTTGGTAAGGTGCCCCGCTGTATGAGTTCTTCGATCTCCTCCTTGAGAGCCCGACAATCATCCGTGTCGTGGCCGTGGTCCCTGTGAAAGCGGCACCACTTATCCTTGTTCCTCTTCTTGCCAGGGGTATTCATTCTAGGGAGAGCGCGGAGTAGTCCTTCCTTGTCCACCTCCATAAGAACTTCTGATATATTAGCAATGAGGGGGGTGAACTTCTCGAAACGTGGAGTCGGGCGGTGCTGGCCATTACTGTCCTTCTGGAATTTTTGGGTCCCCTCTTCACTTGTGTTCTTCCGTTTGTTCCCGGAAGATGTCTCCTCAAGAGCAAGGGGGTTGAGGGCCTCTTCCGCCCGTATGTACTTCTCCACCCTAAGTGGAGCTCTGAGAAGTCCCGAGGAGGCTTCTTGGCAAGGGATGCCTTGAGGTTGGCATTAGTGACGTTGCGCTCGAATGCGGCAGAGGCTACTGACTGGTTGAGGGAGGGAATGGACCGGGCTTCGGCGGTGAAGCGTCGAACGTAATCCCTTAGGCGTTCACCCTTTTCTTGGTTGAGGGTCACCAGAGATACACTTGTTTTCTCGGTCCGGCGGCTACTCACGAAATGAGTAAGGAAGAGCCCTTCAAACTGATCGAATGAGAAGATGGAGGCCGGGGCGAGTCGAGAGTACCATTCTCGTGCAGACACCTTCAGCGTTGCAGGGAAGATCTTGCAGAGGAGGGCGTCTGAAGCATGGTGGATCATCATGAGATTTTTAAAACTCTCTATGTGATCCGCGGGGTCTGACTCCCTGGTATACGACTCAAAGTGAGGCGACTTAAAGTTCTCTGGGATGGGGGCCTCCATGATGGTGCGGGAGAATGGAGGTCTGCTCGGGCGGAGGTTTATCGCTCGCTGCTCTTCTTCCCTGTCAATTCGGTCGAGGCACCTCTCCATCTCGTGGAGACGGCGGTAGACCGAGTCTTCTCTTTGATCATACCTTGCCGAGCCCTGGGACTCATCTTCGTATGAGGGTGGACTGGGGCTGTGGCGATGGTAGCTTGGAGATGGACGAAGACTGAGAGTGCGAAGGCGATGGCTCCTAGTTGGCTCATGAGTAGGTGGCCTCTGGTCGTTCTTTGGGGTGATATTGAGGGCCCGTAAGACTGTCGCTTGGAAGTCTTGAAGATCTGCCCTTGTGACTGGTGCCTCTCCAGCTTGGCGGTCCCTATGTGTGGCTCGGCTTACTGGAGAATGAGTTCTCTGCCGATGACGCTGAGGGGACTCCCTTCGCCCTCTTCGAGTAGGGGACCTCCTGTAGTCTCGGTGATGAGGAGATCGCTCATTTGGACATTGTTGGCGGGAGGCTCCCTCTCGGGCCCGCCTTTCATCCAAACGGTGGCGAAGATTCTCTTCCTTCTGCCGATTGAGGATGGTATTTCAAAGTTCAGAAGCTCGGGGATTATGGGATGCCATAGAGTCAGAAGAGAGGTTGTGTATTGGGATGCGGTCCTGTTTGAGAGGTTGCTTCTGAGGATTGGGACGCGAGCCCCTCGCACCGGCATTCTAAGGCCCGGTTGGACCCCGGGGGGGTTGGAGATTTTGAGGAGGGAGTTGGTCCAGCTGCAGGGGGTCCTCTGCCTAAGGAGGAAGTTGCCCCTGCTGCTGAACGGGTTGGAGGGAGACCTCCTGTTGTGGTTGAGGAGGGGTAGGCCCACGGTTGGACCCCCTGGATCTGAGTTTCCTTGGAGGCATGACGGGGGAAGGTTTGACCAACGGGAAGAGGGGAGGTTTCTATTCGTGGTGTTTCCCACAGACGGCGCCAATCTATATCGCTAAATCTGGTGTGGGGGTAAACATATAGAATTTGTGAGTTCTTGGAAAACCTGAATAGCAAACCTAACCTGTTCCGCCGGAGCTTGACCGTTGACTCCCGCCGTTCACCTGCAAAAAGTGCGAGACACCGGGGTTGATCCCGGCGATGCACCCTCTGACGCTCAAGTCAGTAATCAGGGATGATTAAGAAAGAGCGTAAATTGGCAAAATACTGATTACCTCTTAATAGAGATGGATGGGGGGTATTTATAGGCGTCTCAGGGATCAGATTAGGCATGTAATTCCTGTGTATAGATAAGGAATGTAATCTCTAATTTCCAGTGAAAGGATAGATGTGAATCAGGGTCGTTGATTAGTATTAATCAGGGACCTTGATTTTATCTTGCTGGACCGGGTGTGCAGCGGGTCGGAACCTGTACCCAGTTGATGTGGATCCGTTTATGGGTTATTGGGCTTTGAATAAAGACCCAGTTCCCATTTCAGACCCGTCAGTAGGTGAAATTACCGTTTTACCCCTGAGCTTTAAGATTCGTCTCCGATGTGAACGGTCCCGATTTAATCCTATTTTTAGCCATATCACCTGGATTTAGAATCAGAAAGTTCAAGCAAGTTGTCTCAAGCTCTAAGTGTGGAAGAATCCGAAGATGAGAAGAAAAAATCAGATATTTGGCTATGACATCGACGTCTAGAACATGCTTCTTTTGGATATTTGAAGAAATTATTTTCAAGTTTATTTTTGAAGTTGGATATTTTTGTCTTTCGGTGTGAAGTGTGTGAACTCGCAAAAAGTTACCGTGTCTCTTTTCCTTCAAGTCCAAGTAGAAGCACTCTTCCATTTATGATTATTCATTCTGATATTTGGATTCCATCCAAAACCACTACATTTGGAGGAGCCAAATGGTTTATGACATTTATTGATGACTGTACTCGTATGACCTGGATTTGTTTGATGAAGACGAAAAGTAAAGTTAGTGGCTTGTTTCAAAATTTTCATAAGCATGTTATGATTCAGTATAAATTACAAATTCAAGTTCGTAGGAGTGATAATGGCGGAGAGTACATGAGTTCGAATCTGCAATAATATTTGGTGGAACACGACATTGTTCACCAGACTACATGCTCATATACACATCAACAGAGTGGGGTTGCAGAAGGAAAAAAATAGATACTTGCTTGAGGTGGTCCGTGCTTCTCTTATCCATAAAAATATACCACTCATTTATTGGGGGGAAGCTCTTACTTCTGCTGTATACTTAATCAACCGGGTTTCCTCTAAACTTCCTCACACCATTTCAAGTATTAACTGAAGCTGTGAATGCACCAAAAGTCGTTAACTTGCCACCTCGTGTGTTTTGGGGTGTTGCATTTGTTCATCTTCATCAACATGAATGCAATAAGTTAATTCTGTGTTTTTGTGGGATATGCACAGGTTAAGAAAGGGTATCGGTGCTATCACCCACCAACTCAAAGGATGTTTGTGACTATGGATGTTGTGTTCCATGAAGATGAGATGTATTTTTCTTCTTCTACGACTGAACTTCAGGGGAAGTACCGAAGTGAAGTTCAGACTCTTGGATATGATTAAGGGGTTAGTGAAGTTCAGACTCTTGGGCATGATGAAGTAATTACCAGTCAGAACGAACTACTGGATACAAATAATGGCAAACCCTTGAATGAAGACCTAGTAAGGGAGGAAGACCCTCACGAAGAAGTGCAACCAAAGAAAAAAAGCCCCGCTTAAAGAATTGCAACCAGTAGAATTTTAGTGAGAGTGAACCGTCAGAACCCCAAAACCAATCGTCATCGTTGTCCGAAGCTCCTAGAAGAGAATTCTCGCATCGTACTAATAGAGGTATTCCAAAACCCACTTATGAACCTGATCCCACTAGTAACGTCAAATATCCCATGAGTAATTATGTATCTACTCACTGCTTGTCGGAATCAAATAAGTCATTTGTAAATCAATTATCTATGGTATCTATTCCTAACAGTGTGCAGGAAGCCCTTACTGATCTAAGGTGAAAAGCAGCTATGGATGAGGAGATGAAGTCCTTGAAAAAGAATGAGACTTGGGAGATAGTCGAGCTGCCAGCAGGGAAGAAGTCAATAGGATGCAGATAGATTTATACGGTGAAGTATAAGTCTGATGGTTCAATAGAGCGATACAAAGCAAGGCTGGTTGCCAATAGATATACTCAAACGTATGGAATTGATTATGAAGATACATTCGCACTTGTGGCAAAATTCAATATTGTTCGAGTCCTACTGTCACTTGCTGTAAATCTTGACTAGCCGTTGGAATAATTTGATGTGAAGAATACATTTTTGCATGGGGAATTGACAGAAGAGGTTTATATGAATCTTCCACCAGGGTCGAATAGACCAGTCCAACACAGCAATAACGTATGTTGTTTGAAGAAAGCATTGTATGGACTTAAGTAGTCGCTAAAAGCTTGGTTTGGGAAATTTTCAAAATCAATGGCATTCGGATACTATCAGAGTAATTCAGATCATACTCTGTTCCTAAAAAGGAAAGAAGGTAAAATTACTGTCCTCATTATTTATGTGAATGATATGATAGTAACTGGTGATGATCCTGAGGAGAGGAAGGCATTAAAGAACTACTTGTCACAAGAGTTCGAAATGAAATATCTTGGCTCTTTGATATACTTCCTTGGATTGAAGTTTCTCGCTCAAGAAAGGAGATATTTTTGTCTCAAAGAAAGTATGCTCTTGATTTATTAAAGAAAACTAGAATATCCACTTGTCAGCCGATTAGTACACCGTTAGAAGAATGACTAAAACTGTGCAACGAAGCTGATCATGTACCTTGTGATAAGGAAAGATATCAGAGATTGGTTGGACGGTTGATGTATCTTGCACATACACAGTCAGATTTGTCATATGCTTTAAGTGTTGTAAGTCAGTTTGTATACGCCTCGGGAACAGCAATGGATATGGTGATGAGAATTATGAGATATATTAAGTCTGCTCCAGGAAAAGGGGTCTTATTTGCGAAACATGGTCACTTGATGGTTGAGGCATATACTGATGCTGATTGGGCAGGATCAATAATTGATAGGCGCTTCACTTCAGAATACTTCAACTTTGTTGGAGGAAATTTAGTTACATGAAGAAGCAAGAAGCAAAATGTTGTTGCGCACTCTAGTGCAGAGGCTAAGTATCGCGGGGTAGCTTTAAGTATAGCGGAAGTTTTATGGCTGAAACTCTTCTTGCAGGACTTAGGCTATGGTCTGAATGAACCTATGGAAGTATATTGTGATAGTCAAGCAGCGTGTAATATTGATGCTGACCCAGTTCAACATGATTGGACGAAACATGTAGAGGTGGGCAGATTTTTCATCAAAGAAAAAAATAGATGAGAAAGTCAATGAGATATCGAAAGTGAAGTCAGAAGATCAGCTCGCAGATATCCTAACCAAGGCAATTTAGAATCGGCTCTTCTTGAAATTTGTTGACAAGTTGGGCATGTTCAATATCGATGCACCAACTTAGGGGAGAGTGTTGAAATATAGTAATTGTATATTCTGTTTTCTAATCTATAGAAGACAGATTTCCCAAATCTCTCATCTCCCCAATCTTCTCTCAATCTCCTTTCTTCTTCTTCAAAAATGTTACTCTAGATCTTATAAATAGATGTATACAGTAGTGAAATAAATAAATAAGAATAATAATTATTTTTTTCCAAATCTGTTTTTAACATATGTGGCTAATTTACTAATCCCTTTCGCATAAAGATAAATATGACAAATGTGGGAAAATGATCATAGTGTGCGGAGAAAATGCCCAATGTACTGTCATGATCGAGAACATGTGAATTAACTTCGAGAGATGCATATAAGTCGAATTTATTACTATATTTAAAAAAAGGATTTAGAGCCAGAGTCCTAGATTGATCGAGAAAAACATATACGAAAGACCAACATATATCGGTGGAGACCAGTCTAGCTATTTGATTGAGGTTCGTTCATGATATAGGTTCAAATTGGTAGACATTGTGAAAAAATCCCTCTCATTAATTTTACCAAAACATCAAAGTTATTGCAATTAACGGTTAAGGATATCACTGGAACCTAACCTAGATATATAGCTAGCTTTGATATCATGTGAATCTTTGATCGATATATACCATGTAAAAAACCTGCAACTGAACCTAAATTTCAAAGTTATGGTAAGGTTGATGGTTCGGCACGGTGAGCCCCTTGGAGTTATACTTTTGTGCAGAGAGAACACATACTGTAGCTGCACTGCACCTCCAATCCTACTGTGTCACTGTGATACGAGTCAATTAAAAAAGACATTAACAAGGAGCGAGAAACTGGGTAGAAGTTATATATGTGCTCTCCTTATTCTCGTTGTTATATAAATTTATACCCCTCCTTTCACTTTATATCGAAGTACGTTGTTATTCCAAATACATCATATCCATATGTTATATATATATATATATTCTTGGAGATCGACTAGCATGTCTTCTCCTTCGAATAAAAAGTTGCTAATTAACAAATTTATAATAATAAAACTGAAAACTTGTTTCCCATCCAATGCACTATGTCACAAGGTTTGTAACTAATTAATCCAAAGTGTGTGATATCTGTCTCAAAACCCTAGCATGATCTTCCGGTAGCCCTACAACCACATCAACTCCTCCACCCTTTCTCATCGAAGGGAGGAACACAATCGAACCATCAGTTGGCACCCAAGTTGGCATGAAAGCACACAAAGTCCCCCCGCCCCCAAAATCAAGCTCATCAAATCGAAACCCTAGCCAACTATCCACCTCCAAATTTGGTGTGTCCTTACCATATAGCGGTACAAGATCCTCATCCCCGTACATTTCCCCAAAGTCGATTAACGACCGAATGTAACAATCACCAATTTTACGTATCGCTTCACGAACTGTTTTGGCAGGTCCGGCCAAATCCCCTCTGATCAATTCCTTCACACTGGTATTTGGACGCGCATGGAGAACCAGGTTCCCGAAGAACTCACTAGGCACCGGCGGTCTCAGCCTTGGCCTACCATTAACAGCTACCCTTATTGTTGTTCTTATGTTGAGCGCTAACCCACGTACAATTGCAATTTTCCTCCATATATGGGCTAGTAATATCTCAAACGTAGTATACTTGCTGCTATGTAAACTGACTTTGAGCTTCGTATTTATGAATTCCGATGAGTAGTTCAACAACACACTGCTGATCCGGTCTGCAGGATCAGCAGCGATCGAGCTTGGAGGGAAGTCAAGGTTGTGGAGTGGGGAGGTGGGCATGAACTCGAATCCCCAATGCTGGAATTCACACCGTGGTGGGGTCCGGGGTTTGAGCCAGGATTGATCGTAGACAGGGAGGGGATCGATGTGTAGGCCACAAACGGCCTGGCCCCATGCAACATAGAAGGTGCTCATGGAACGGCCATCAGCAACACGGTGGTGGGCAGTGACTCCAATGATGAGGCTGCCGCATTGGAAGCGGTTTAGCTGGATTTGGAGGAGTGTTCGAGGTCCCTGAATCAATTGTGTGACAAAATTAAGAAGAATTGGTCATGCTCTGATTTAGTTTGTGAAACCCGGCCGCAATATTATTTCTTTCTCTTTTAATTTATGACCATATGATACTTAATTAAATCAAATATATATGGGAGTATTAATTGATTGGTTGTAATTGTATCATAATGATTACCTCCGAACCACCAACCGATGGGTGTAAGAGCTCTAACTCCGGTTGGGGTTCAAGCGGGAGATGATCTTCCAGCCTTGATGCCACCTCAGCTTCCACAACAAGGGCACCTCCTCCATGCCCACCTACGAAAATGCATGGGCGCTTACTCTGGCTACAACCAAGCCTACCGACGAGCGTAGGGAAGTGCACCAAAACCCTAGCAAGCCCAGCAATGATGGCTGAGTTTGGTGGAGTTGGGGGAGTGAAGGCAAAGAGTACCGCTACGTGGATGTCGGATGCAAACCGGTCAAAAACATTGAGGGGGATCTCAACTGCAGGTTCGAGTTTGCCGTTAGGGTTAGGGTTTGAACTAGGTTGGGGTATGATGGTTGAGGACTGGACTTGGACATTCATCTCTATTATTTCGTTGTACGGTTGATATGTTTGGTTGAGATGGAGAACAAAGGGTGTGTGCGCGCGTAAATATATATAGAGGGAGGAGAACGTTTGCATGGCTAAGTCGATATATATAGGTTTGGATTTAAGGTACGTAATTAAGCTTTTATTTCAAACATTGTGGGCCGTATGATGGCAGTGTAGGCTTAGGTTGGTGAGATGATGAGAGCATGAGACACGAGGATATAGATTAACAAAGAAAATGATAAGCTTCAACAATATCTGAAAAAAAGAAAGAAAAATGATAAACAATAGATTAAGTCAATTGCAGGAGAGTCAACAATGGATTAAGGTTGGCAAAATTTTGTTTATTATTTGGTCATATTGTTCAAATTCTGAATTGCTCATTGCTTTGAGTTTTTTTTCCTTTTTTAATTACAAAAAAAAAAGAGTACCATTGATATTGAAGTTTTGATGTATATAATTAAGCTACGAATCCAGACATTTACCGGGTTGTTGCAGAATCTACCAACAACTCGTAATACTAATAACGAAAACACATTACAAGTAATAGAAACTTTTCAAGAACTAGATGAACCAAGAATAAGTTACCACGATATATGCAAGATCTCACAAGAACACAATCAACATGCAGAGATAACAAATACTTCTTATTCTCCAAGAAATACAAAGAATATAAAGAGATTACAACTCTCAATCTCTCTTCCTCACCTTTGAAACACTCGGCACAATCACCTTTTGCAGTAGAACAATGATAATGGTTCACCAATTCTCTCTAATCGGTTATGCAAACTCTAGAGTCTACAGCCATATATATAGCCCACAAGTAAACCCTAAAAGATAAACACAAATTCAGCTTATTGGACCTGAATCCCGTCATCTCAAATAACACACAGCGCCGCCGACGGTCGACCGCAACGTGTCGAGTCCACTCCTGAAGCTCTGGTCGATCGACTACACGGTTGACCGTCCCGCACTCTATTGAACCTTGTACACTCGAAGATACCTAGAGCCTAGTTGTGGTCGAGTGGTCGGTCGACCGCACCCCAGGTTAGTCGACCATAACTCCTCTAGCTGCACTTCTTCTAGCTGTTGTTGCCTTCTCTTATTGTCTTCCTCTTCTTCTTTTCTTCTCCAACTTCAAGTACTATGTGCCTAGTGTATTTGAGGCCACAATCCTAACACAAGCAAGGGAGCCAGGACACCAAATCGAGTAGATATCAGTGTAGCCGAGCATCAAATCTTGTCAAATAGGTCGATGTTTTTTGTTTTTGTTTTTGTTTTTGTGTGTTTTAGAAAACAAGTAGGTCCATGTTGGTGAGATAAAGGAGTAGTTATGCAACAAACTGTGGCAAAATGATTGATGTTAGTTCAACCAAGGAGATCTAGGGCACTATATCGAGCTGAATTGATAGATCATTGTGAACTATCTGTCAAGCTTGATTGGCTCATTAGGTAATTTTGTGTATGAAATGATTTGGGATCAAGGAAGATTTATTAGCATGTTTTTTAGGGATCAGGCTTGTGAGATTACATCAAACTCGTTTGTTTCCATTTTCATAAGGTTGTTTCCTTAAATACTAATGAAATTTGTGTGTGTGTGTGTGTGTGTGTGTGTGTGTGTGGGGGGGGGGGGGGGGGGGGGGGGGGGTTGGTTACCTCATGGTTTAACCTTGTGAGCATATAAGATTTGTACGCCATACGCCATATATCCTATCATCTTCTCTTATATATCTCTACTAGTATAATGGGAGAAGGCTTAGTGTAATTTGTCCATATCACAACCTGTGCAACGCACGTTTAATTAAATTCTACAATATAAACCAATGAAATACGTACAGTACACGTTCAAATTTATTACCCTCTCCCTCTCTTTCAAAACCAAAAACCCTATCCTCTTCATCTCCCTCTCTCTCTCTGCACCTGCCCCGTGGGAGAAGGATCATGAACAGTGAATGTCAGTCTATTATTTTACATGTTCCGCACGTGCTTCTCCCATTATAATATAGATAAATAGAATATAAAAAAATATTGTTCAGACATGCATTGCACGTGTATTTACTAGTGTATCATCGTTTGATTTATTTTAATTTTGTTTAAAGAAAGATAAATAATTATTATTATTATTATTTATTATTTTTTGTGTGAAATGGCCACAGTATCATCATATTAGAATAAGCAAACTCCTCGCCTATCACTACTAATAGTGATAAGGAAGGAAATTACATTCCAAGAAGTCAAGAAAATAGCAGAATACAACTCTTCACTAACTTGTGAGTCGCCTCATTACTTTTCTCTTGAATAAGCATCATATTCAGGATGTCTCTGAACAAGTACACAATGCAATTGAAGATATTTTGTTTTTACATTATATACCCGATCGAATTGACAATTCCATCCGATCTGAACTGACCCTAATTTTTAGATAGTACGTGTAAGGTCGATTTAATCATCGATATTTTCGGGACAAAAAAGAGTGTGTTTCCTATTTATAAGACATTTAAGCGAAAGAATAAGAGGTCTTTATAAATTCACCCTAAAACACGATTCTTCACAAAACACATATTAGACTATTAGTTGATTTGGATGGCAAACCATTGTGGATGATCCAGTAAGATTGCTCTGCCAATTGCCACCCACACTAATAGTTCTGCTTGCACTCGTCAAACCAATTGGGTCCTGTTTGTTAACAAAGTTAAGATAACTTTGATTATCTTAACCTTGTAGATACAAGGTATGTAAACTTTGGTTATCATATTTTTATCTCCAACTTAAAGTTGTCGTCTTACTAGATAAAAAGTATGCTAACCTTGGTTATCCTACTTTGATCTCCAACCTCTAATATAACTTAATGTAGAGTATTCTCAAAGTCTGTAAAAATGAGAGTGTAGCTTAGATAACTGCAATTATCTCTAATATTATAATGGGAGAAGGCCTTAGTGGTCACCGGCTGTCATTTTGAAGCCAACACGTGCAGCGCACATGTTGGCAAAATAACTCACTTTGGTAAATATTTTCGGAAGTGGACCAGTTTGGTAAATATTTTCAAAAGTAGATCAGTTTGGTAATTATTTTTTATCCTTCTCATTTGGTCAATATTTTCGAAAGTGGATCAGTTTGGAAATTATTTTCTTTTTATCCTTTCTCATCATTTCTTCAATTTTTTCCACGTGCACGTGTGCACATGTATATATCTCTACTATTATAATGGGAGAAGGCCTTAGTGGTATTTGTCATTATTTTTTTTTTTTTTTAATTCTGTCATTTTGAAGCCAACTCACTTTGGTAAATATTTTCGAAAGTGGACCAGTTTGGTAAATAGTTTCGAAAGTTGATCGGTTTGGAAATTATTTTCCTTTTTTTTTCTTTTTCCTTCTTCCTCCACGTGCATCGCGCGTGCATATTTTCGAAATGGACCAGTTTGGTAAATATTTTCGAAAGTGGATCAGTTTGAAAATTATTTTTCTTTTTTCCTTCTTCCTCCACGTGCATCGCACGTGCATCGCACGTGCATCGCACGTGCATGATACTAGTTATTATAATGGGAGAAGGCCTTAGTGTCATTTGTCATTTTGTCATTCTACCAATATGTGCAACGCACGTACATAGCTAATATAAAGGAGGTTTCCGGTTCAAATCCTCCCTACGGCAATGTTTTTAATTTTATTTCTTGAAATTATTAAAACGTGCATCGCACGTGTAAATTACTAGTACAGTTAATTACAGACGAGTTTCAAACTGGTCAGAGTTAAGATAGCGGAGTTTATGGAGTTAAATGAGAGGCTAAATTTTAATAAATAAATTATTTAAAAATTAAAAAAAAACTTGAATTATCCCCTTTATGAAGAAAACCTCACTGAACTTTTTTTGCACAGAAAACTGCATTTAAGTATGATTGCAAAAAACCCCCCTAAAGTATATTTTCAAAAAACCACAACTAACTTTTTCTGCTTGTATTAGATAACCTCATTCATCTTTACAAGTTGGTTCAGAAAATATCTTGCATCTTTTTCATTATTTGTGAAAAAACCTCACTCAACTTTAGCAGAAAGCTCATGCCGTCAGAGTGAATTTCTTGCAACTATAATTGAGTGTGGTTTTCTGCGCAAAAAAAAATTCAGTGGACTATTATACATAAAGTGAATAGTTCAAACAGGGTTTTTTTTGAAATTTAGCCTAAATGAGATTGACCCCCCAACTTAACTTTGTTCCAAAAGATATAGCCTTGTCAAGTCAACTGAAAGATTGACAAGAAAAGGAATACAGAAGGCAATTTGATTCTCTTGGAATTCCTGTTGCTCATTTACAACTCTTGCCTTCTCTTCTAATCACGCACACCAAATCTTGGTTTGCGCATGCATTGCCTGCTAGTACAATATTTCTAGGTAAACATAGCAATACCATTAGAGCATCCACAGTCGTTCATGCCAATTTTTGGGTATATAGCAATTTAGAAATAGGAAAAAAGGAATGTTGCTGCAGTCGTTGAAAGCTAAAATATAGCCGGACGGTAGATTATTATCCGTCCATTAAGAATAACGTGGTATAATCGTCCGTCCCATATTTTTTTTTTTTTTAATCACTAAAAGACAAAAAAAAAAAAAATGGAAAAATTCCTGGACGGAATATAATCCACCTTCTAGTGTGATTGACGGATCATTATCAACCTTCCCATTTTATTTCGTTTTTTTTTTTTTTTTTAAAGCACTAGAAGACAAAAAAAAAAAAAAAAAAAAAAGGAAAAATTCCTGGACGGGATATAGTCCACCTTCTAGTGAGATTGACGGATCATTATCCACCGTCGGTTGACTTTTTTTTTTTTTTTTTAAAACCCAGCGACGGATTATAATGAACTGTTAATCTCCTCAGACGGTTAATAATCAACCGTCGGTTGTCAATTTTATTTTTTTTTCTTTTTTCAAAAACTGGTTAATCATTGGGCCAGCGTACTTTTTGTACGAAACGGAGGATTATCTTCCGTCAATTAGGACGGACGGATTATAATCTTGCGTTAGCTATATTTTGGAAATAGCCAAATCGTATACCCAAATTTTGGGTATTTGGACGACGACTGCAGCTCGTTTTTTTTTATTTTTTCCAAATTTTGGGTATTTAGCCCACGATTGTGGATGCTCTTAGTAATACTAAATTCCAACTACTATATTTAACTCCTCCATTTCTTGTAAAAGTGGTATGTAGATATATAATTAGCGTCTTTATCATCTTTACTAGACAAATCTAAGGAGTTCTTATTGGTTTTATTCGACCAAAGGTTTCTTGCTCTTATAGTCTTATTCCAGAATAATTTTCCGTGTTCCCTTTCTATTATGAATGAACCTGATCAGTTTCAAAGGCATCGAGCAGGGTATTTGAAGAAACAGTATTCTAAGAGCATGAAAATGTGTCGAGGACGCATTCAACTTGATGCACAAATAACCGCAAAAGCAAAAAAGAAACGTATTCCTATACACAACACAGCACTACTGTTTTACACTTTTTTGCACTGATAGCACATTAGACTACTTGTACAGTAGTAGTTAAACTCTCCTTTCTGCACAAACATATCTAAAGCTACTTTCAATCAATAAATCCTCATCATTCAAAAATCTAAGATGCCCTACTTCCAATAGGCACAACCCAATTCTCATCGACATCCAGTGGTAGATCTATACAACTAGCATAGCAAGTAATATCTGCAAATAAGGTGAAACATCCTATTATATGCATACGGTTCCCCAGTTAATCACCAAACTGATCAAAATGAGAATAGAACTATATACGCGGTTAAAGTTACAGAATGGCTCAATCCATACTACCCCAACTGTGTTGCTAACATGGGCCTTATGCAATTGGTCAGATCATATAGATATCCTTTCAATGCAATATAGGTCACAGAAAGGATCATGGACTGACTTGCCAAAGCACGAAAGACGGGATCTTTCATAAAATGGACTCCTACCTGAAGAGTGCGAAACCGCATGAACATGGTTCATGAGGTATCAGTATGCTTGTGTTAGAATAGTATTGGAATAGTCTTAGTTAAATATTGAGGTTACTTAAAAGTAAAATGGTTATTGATTGCAAGGGAATAGCTGAATTTTGATAAGCCCCGCCCAGAACTTAGGCTCATTCAGAATTAGCGTTAATTCAAAGTACACTTGAAATTTCTTCAATTTCTTCTACAAAATTATTAAAGCTATTAATTAAAGCAACAAATACTTCAAAACAGGACATAACGCATACAGACCACAATATATGGAGGACTACAAAATAGAAAATTCTCATAAATATCGGTTTCCAGCATAACCACTTAAGCATGTAGTAGGTCACTAAATACTTCAGTCCCTGACTAACAATACTAATACACTAAAGAAGGAAAAAGAAATAACCATGTCAATGATCTCTAGCCCTACAAAACTTGAGGGAACATAAATAGCATAGCACACCTTCCCTGTCGTCCTTTAGCAGTTTGACGAGTGTCCGAAGCTCAGAGAATGTTGATAATCCAGTGCCTGTGCAGGTATAACATAAATGTCAACACGCATTGTATTTGTGTATGGATATCCATGCCCAGGTGTACCTGTGCATGTGTTAACGGGATTGTGCTCAGCATATATATGCAGTTGAGCACCTTGTGAGCTTCGTGCTTGCTATGGTCAGGTTTGATCAGAGTAAAACTTACTGGGTGATGTATTGTATTACATATTAATTAGTGGTTGGGACTACTAAGAAATAACGGATGGGTTAACAGTATCCTAGTAAGAGTAGGGAGTGTAGGGGTTTCCTAGTACAGTATCTTTTATAGAGAGTAAGAGGTGGTCTCATTTGTCATGAATGAAACGGTGAGTTGAAGAACGATGGTGACTAATAGAGGGTGTGTAATGTGTGTTTCTTGTAATAGTTTACTCATTACAGTGGCTCTCTCGTATTCTTTATTCTGTAGATGTAGTCTTAATTTGGCCCAGCCACATATATCATGTGCTAATTTCTCGTGTTTCTCATCATGTTTGGCAATAGTCATCTTAGCGGATGACTGGGGGATCTCCTCAACCAGTGCATCTCCTTGTGTGTGTGTGTGTGTGTGTGTGTGTAGAGAGAGAGAGAGAAAGAGAGAGAGAGAGAGAGACCTGAAAGATGGCATGTCTGAAGTGCCCATAGGACTGTGCATACATCATTTCAGGGGTAGGCCACGGCATGGTATAGACAGCATTCTCGGAAGGAATCTGGTTGCTACCAAATGCACACTGTGGACACACAGCTGGGTTCATAGGCCTGTATGCAACAGGAGTTTGATTCCTCAACAACTGAAGACCCACCGGAGGACATGCTTCATACTGCAGGAATGGAGCCTGCACAAAATTGCATGCTTCCAAGCCCAAATTCTGGCTAGGTGTATGGCCTTTCACATACCTACAATGGATTAAGAAATTAGACCAACCCAGATCCTCAAAATAACAAACAACACATTAAATGACAAGTGACAACCAAGAGCACAGCTATATATTTTCTCTCAGTTTCAAAAGTATGAGCCACTGATGATGTTCGCTAATTTCCATCTGCTTGAGAATATTTTTTTTTTTAAATGTGGACACCATGCGCATATAATTTATTTGTAGGAAAAGGTTGGCTTCACAATGAACGAGGATGTGCCGGCTTCACAACCCTTCTCAAGTTATGATAGCAAAGATGGACGATTTGTGTTCTTACCTGTTGTAACTTCGATCATAATCTGGATCCTGACGATCCTTTTCCCTGTCCCTGAAAATAGCACGTGCCTTTTCATTCTCATCGCCACTGCTAATGTAGCATTCTATCTCATCTCCACTTGAGGAAAACCTTCTTCTGTCAGCCATATTCACGGAAGAGAAGTCCTCAGCATCTGTATAGCTTGAACTGTTGAAGATTCGGGCCCGTGCCTTCTCATACTCTTCCTTTCTCTCTTCCATGGTTCTTACTGGACTTTTCCTACTGTCACGCTCAGTTACACCTATCAGAGAAGTATTGCTTGGCCTCTGGTGGATAGCAATCTTCACTTGATCAGCTATGCATATTCCACTTTCTGTGAGTTTGGCAGGAACTTCTGATAAACACATAGCGGGGAATTTACAATACGGTGTTTTTATCGCAATAATATTGCCTCCGAGTGTACTCAAACTGTTTGTAACATTGTCTACGGAGAAGGTTTGTAAGCCATAGTGTTGAGCAGCAAGATGGGCTGCCCGTCTAAGATATGAAGTGGGGAACTGTTGGAATTTAAATTGATTTTGACTGGAATCCCGCATAAATTTCTGAATGTCCAACTCCATACGTAAAACTGTAGTTCAACAAGAAAGAGGCACAATTAGAAAACCAGTGAATTAAAAAAGCAAGAAGCAGTAATTTCAAAACTATGACCAGACAAAGGTTCTCTCCATAGAATACATTCCCAACAGGATCGAAATTCTTTGGGGTTCTCTTTATTGAAGACCATTGACTCAGAAGGTATACTACAAATATTTGGAGCTCGTTTCAGTTTCAGAATTTACTCCTGATCAGTGTACCCTAAAATCATGTAAGGACTAGGTCCACATAGCAAGCAACAATAGGACAACTACAGTACAATTTAGGGGGAATGTTTGCTTGAAGGCTCGTTTACTTATTTTCTCCTACTTCCCTCTGATACACAAAGTTTCAATGCGACTAAAGATGCAATTACCAAGAGTTTATTTTAATTTTTAAGGAGAAGAGTGAGAATGCTTGCAAGTCCACTTTCTACTTATATCTTTATCATAATTTCTAAGCTTACAGCTCCCAGCCTTTTCATTATTCTCTCCAAGTCCTCAATATCCTATCAAATTAATACTGATACATTTTGAGCTTCATTTGTTTACCAGTTTTTTTTTCTTCCAAAATACGTTATAAATTATAAAAACTTAGATCTCTGTTTTAATTCATTTCTTGGTTTAAAAAGTTCAAAGTTAACCTTCCAGTTCCTAACTTATGCTTTAAATTCTTTTATTACAAAAATGAGGCACATATTTAACAAAGCAAGATTTCTGAATTTTATAAGCCATAATTAGATTAAGCAATTGCCTAATTACTTTTCATTACATATTGAACTATTTCTCAAATTCATGATGCACGGTACTATAAGAACAACAAAGCCATCATCACGAATCTTGGGAGTGCTGCATGAATCAATTTACTTTAATAACTATAAATTACAAATCCAAGTCACGCTATGAATTATTAAAAACTGAATTTGGAACTTATAATCTCCAATTCAAGTTGTGTTAGTTTTGTGAGTCTGTTATATTTTCCTTAATTGGTGGGATAGTAAAGTTTCAGAGTGAATCTCAAACTACCATGACAAAGATCAACCATAACATAAAGACCCTTCAAAGTTCACAATAGGTAGCTATCATCATCATCATTGCCTTAGCCTTTTCCCAACAAAATGAGGGTGAGACAGTAAGAGGCTTTAAGGGGCACGTAACAAAACTTTAATGATTGAATGTAAACCAGACATAGTTGCAAAATTCTAGCCAATGAGATTAATAATTATAAACCTAAATAACCTATTAGCATCCTTCAATTTATCCTAGACTGTAGTAGATCATCCATAAGGTGGATCACATGTATTTGCCACATGGAATTATTGAGCCCTCTGTTAGAATACAAGTGCAATTTTCCCTAACCCTTCTACAACTTCGAAGTTTTAACTTAGTGTCAGGGACTTTCACATGGTATCAGAACAACCCAGATTCGAATCACACCGGCTACGCAATTTAAATGCCGATTTCAAATTTAAAAAAGGTAGCGTATAGTCCAGGTCTTGACCCACAATTTGTTGGGCATTTATCTCATTTGTTTGGCCCATAAAAAAATGGCTCTCGACCCGAGGGAGCGTATTAGAATACAAGTACAATTTTTCCTAACTCTTCTACAACTTCAAAGTTTTAGCTTAGTGGCAATGACTTTCACACCCTCTAAATCTAATACTAAGGCCCTCTTTTGGGATTCGAGCAAGGATAACTAGAGTATTTAAAATTGGAGGTAAAGGTAAGTAATTTTAGTTAGCGCATCTCAACCTGTATTTATAAGATAACTTTAGTTAATTATTGTGTGAGAGTTCGGCAACAAGAGAGAAGGAATTAGATTACAAAATTTGGCGACAAATTAGGTTGGAGCAAAGTCTATATGAGTCTACCTTTGTTTCGGGCTGAGATTAACTGTAGATATCTCAACTTCAAAAAGGCCTCCATGTTGAAGAATCTACCACAAGCAATAAAAACCATCAAGACTTAGATGAACCAAGAACAAGCCACCACAATATATGTAAAATCTCACAAGAACACAATCAATATGCAAAAATAACCAATACTTCTTATTTTCCAAGAAATACAAAGATTACAAAAGAGATTACAATTCTCAATCTTTCTCTCACCTTTGAAAAACTAGACACAATCCCCTCTTGAAGTTGAATAATGATAACGGCTCACCTCTTGATTACGCAAATTGATTTTAACCCTAGAGTCTATAGCCATATATATAGCCCCCTAGTAAACCCTAAAAGATAAACACAAATTCAGCTATTGGGCCTTAAACTCGTCATCCCAAAAACAATCAGCACCGAAGTCAGTCGACCGCACCCCCAAAGTCGGTCGACCGCAACGTGTAGAGTTAGACCCGAGACTCGACCGGTCGACTGCACGATTGACCGTCACCCCCTCTATTGAACCCTGTACACTCGAAGAACTTTCAGCAGTTTGGGTCGGTCGACCGCACCCCCAGGTCGGTCGGTCGCAACTCTCCATACTACACTTCTTCTACTTACTGTTGTCTTCTTTTGCTGTCTGTCTCCTCTTCTCCAACTTCAAGTACTCTGTGCCTACGTGTATTTGAGGCCAAAACCCTAACAATCTCCCACTTGGACCAAATACACAACGCTTCAAAGTTATTGCAATCTTCACCTCGCATTATCTCTGCCAATCTCCCACTTTCATGGAATACCCAAGTACTCCCTACTCTCATGAAGAGCACCTCCGCCACTCCACCACGTGGAGTGCACCAACCACCCCTCATCGCCTCATGAAGGATGTGCTCCACCAATCGCATAGCACAAATACCGGAGAAACAACCTCCCGTGTCGAATTTCGTGTTACAAGACTTCCCAACTCACAGAATCTCCATCAACACCGGACATGGTTCAAAACCACTCAATGCATCCTCTACATTAGAAGTCTCCATGGATGACACTTTCACAAAATCCACAGACTGTTCAACCTCTACAGTCCCAATTCGGTTACTCTCATCGACATTACCCCGCATATCAATACTGGTGCTCCCTACCTTACAAGAGCGACTTGATGCTTCGACTGCCAATTCGCAAAGTACCCTAACCGCAGCAACGTCTTGCCTTCTACGATCACTTCCATAGCCAATAGCTCCCACTAAATTAGTAACCTCTCCTTCACAACTGAAAGAACTTGGTTGCACCCCAACAACCTACTACTCGATTCTGGCTGAGAGTCAACTATAGGAGAAACACCCCCCACGTCTCTAAGCAAATACAACATTCCTTCACGCTTCCCTTTTGCAATCACCCTTGAACCTTCAGCTATACAGCACTCCCCACTACCAACTATAATAGACAACCCCTCTTTGTCTAGTCTTCCAATCGAAATAATATTTTTCTTCAAGTTCGGAACATGCCTTGTCTCCCGCAAGACAACACACTGATCATCATTGGCTTTCACGCGAACAGTACTAAATCCACGTACAGAACACCTTTGACCATTTCCCACAATCACATTTCCAAAAGAACCCTCCTTGTAGTCATCAAACACCTCTCTTTTCGGAGTGCAATGAAAAGAAGCTCCCGAATCAATACACCAATCTTGAGTGCCCAACTCTTCCCGAGCTGATAAGCATAGATCCTCAACAAGCCCCACTTGAGCTTCTTTTGGGATCTCTCTTCGGATTCTCCTGCTTCTTCATATAAGCCTTGCAACTACGCATCATGTGACCCTTCTTATGACAATACCAGCACTCAGGCCCATGTCCCCCATCGTTGTCATCAGACCCACTCTCAGAAGAACTACTCTGATTCTTTCTTCTTCGACTGCTCTTAGAATTCCCACATCTCTTCTCAACGTACATTGCGGAGTCTCTAGAAGATGATGGATATCCTCCGTTTGTCACCCTTCTGACCTCCTCGTTCAGAATGCTACTCATCACATCCTGTAAAGTCGTCGAATCTGTCATAGTGCCTGTAATAGTCTGTTCCACCATACCATAACTATCGGGTAAAGTAGATAGAAGTAACAATGACTGTCCCCTCTCGGAAAATTTCAAACCTGCAGCTTCCATCTGGTTGTAAACCATATATTAATTGTTTACATGCTCTGCTATTGAATCCCCTTCCCTTAACTTCATATTAACCAATTTCTTAAGATGAAGAATTTGATTAGATGCCGACGATTTCTCATACATATCCGTGAGAATCTCCACAGCCTCCTTTATGGTCTTTGCCTTCGAGATATGAAATAATACCTTCCTACTCATCCCCAACTGAATCTGCCACAGCGCCTTCTGATCCAAACAATTCCACTCCGCCAAGACGGCAAGACCTTTGCATCCTTGTCTACACCTACCAGCTTCTCATCAAATAACGGACCATTAAGATCTTTCTGATGAAGATACGCTATCATTTGCATCTTCCACATCGCAAAGTCACTCCCATCGAATCTTTTGATCTTTGCTTGCTATCGGCCATCTCGAACCTAGTTGATCTGATACCATCTGCTGAAGAATCTACCACAACTCGTAGTGTTAATAGTGGAAGTACACCACAAGCAATAGAAACCACCAAGACTTACATGAACCAAGAACAAGCCACCACAATATATGCAAGATCTCACAAGAACATAATCAATATGCAGAGATAACTAATACTTCTTATTTCCCAAGAAATAAAAAGATTACAAAAAATATTACAACTCTCAATCTCTCTCTCACCTTTGAAACACTTTGCACAATCCCCTCTTGAAGTTGAACAATGATAACGGCTCACCTCTTGATTACACAAATTGATTCTAACCCTAGAGTCTACAATCATGTATATAGCCCCCAAGTAAACCCTAAAAGATAAACACAAATCAAGCTATTGGGCCTTAAACTCGTCAACCCAAAAACAATCAGCGCCGAAGTCGGTCGACCGCACTCCCAAGGTCGGTCGACCGCAACGTGTAGAGTCAGACCCGAGACTCGACTGGTCGACTGCACGGTCGACTGTCACCCCCTCTGTTGGACCTTGTACACTCGAAGAACTCTCAACAATTTGGGTCGGTCAACCGCACTCCCAGGTCGGTTGACCGCAACTCTCCAGACTACACTTTTTCTACTTGCTGTTGTCTTCTCTTGCTGTCTTTGTCTCCTCCTCCTCTTCTCCAACTTCAAGTACTCAGTGCCTACGTGTATTTGAGGCCAAAACTCTAACACTCCAAACAGCCCAACATGATAACAAGATTGACTTTTGTAAGATGAATCCATGTAACTCTATCATAACTTGAAACATACACGAAAAAACCCACAAAACCTACACATTGTATCAAACAAAACAAGCCCTCGTCATAAAACCATCCAAATAACCTCCACAATCCTTGACATCGAACAAGGGTCAAAACTGTTGGATATATAAGTATATTCTCACTATATGAATAATATTTATGTAATATTATTCTATGGGTAACACGTGTGTTACACATACTAATTGTATAGATATAGGAACGTGGGTTGAGTGAGTTTATGGGCCGGAACCCAAACCAGTATTTATGATAGTAGTCTAGGTATTCCAATCTTGATACATAGGGTAAATATCTCAAGCACCTTAGTATAGGATATTAAATCTAATTTCTCTTCTTATTATTTCTCATAATCTTTAACAAAAACTACTGCAACAGTGCAACCTCCAAAACACAATCATTCAATGGGTACTCAATGGGTGTGTTAGCGAACAGAGTTAAGTTATAAAAACTGACGCTTAGTGTAGTTCATTAATCATAACTTTGGGTTGTTTTCAGCCCCATTGTATTCAAGATAACCACAGTTATACCACCCCAATATTTGAGATGACTGGAGTTATCTAAACTCCACTAAACCTAATTTAACTTTGCGAGCTACCAAGCTTAGTTAGCACAATTGTACCTCTACTTGAAAAATAACTTACTCTTAACTTTGTTCCCAAATAGGTATCTGTTCCTTACACTGCACCCATCACAAATCGTGATCAATTTAGTATATTAGAGTTCTAAATGAAGCACACAAGTACAATTCTCATCTAATTGAACATAACCATTACATCAAAAATCAAACTAACTAGACAAAACAACAGAAACCCAATAAAATTAAACAAAATTTGTGAAAACCCAACAGAAAAAATCGAAGAAAAAAGAGAGGGAAACTGACCAGTGAGGCGAAGGCGAGGGTTTTGGAGGGCCTCGACGAGGAAAGGGTCTACATGAGACTCCATTGCCGAACTTCTGAGAATCTCGAAAGAGAAAGAGATAATAATTAAATAAGGATTAGGAGCGATAGGGAGAGAAAGAGTGAGTTCAAATGGAAGCGGCACTTCGACTTCTCTGTAGTCTCGGCACTTGGACTTCTCTGTAGTCTCTCCTCAATCATTGTCTATCTCCCTTATTCTTTCCGACTGTTGTATTATACACTTGGAAAATGCCAAAATGTATGTTGAAATTCCATATAATCGCTATCTAGATATTAATACTGTGATGCATTTACCGATTTGAGATCCAAGTGAAATATTATAAAATGGGTAAATGTTACGAAACAATCCTTAAATTAGGGTGACTGTCAACATTTTTTTTTGCTCATCAACAAATTACCCTTATATTGTTCTCAAAAAAGTACACCACTCCTTAGTTTTTTTTTTTGTAAACTATTGATAATATCATAATATGCATATTATAACTTCTCTTTTACAGTGAGCGTGTCAGTAATTAAATAATATAAAAATATATAAAAAATAATTTTTTTTGATGTAAGCGGTTAGAGTCAAACGACTCCAGCCCGATCAAAAAATATATTAATAAAGCGGTAAAAACTGTACAAGACGATAATCAGGGATTTTACAAGAAGTAAAACAAGCGTTAGCCGGAAAAAAACGCAGACTACAGATAAACTACTGGTGAAGAACCGGAACTAGAGACTATACAACAGGATGAGATAATAAATAAAGCATCAGAGACGGGCGGGTCGGGGACAGAGAACGCGACTAAGCACCATCAGCTCGAACAGCCATCAGGGAAGGAATCAGAGGAGCTTGCGCCCAGCCGGACTAGGGCCGAGATCCGATCACAAACGAGACGAAAGGACGGTGAAACTCCGTGCTCTGGATTGCTAAACGCCTGAGAACACATGGCATCACAGTCGCAGGGGTAGAGCTACCGCAGTCGAAACCAAAAATAGGACCACCAAATGCGAGAATGGATCCAGGACTCAATCTCCGAGCCTTAACCAACAAACAAATACGGTCCTCATGACTAAAGAGCCCATAGAAGCTCAGAGAGCAGAAAACAACCAAGTCTTAAAGACCTAGACAAGGCTATAATCAGTCGTCCAAACAATCAGCCTGTATGCCCTATGAGAGCCAAGGCAAGAAATTAAAGCAAAATCCCTGATCAAAACTAGGCCTCTGCCACAAATAGGGAAGCAACCAGAGTCAAATCGCAGAAAGAAACCACAACCACAACAACAAAACTATAGAAACCAGTACATTAATATGCACAAGGGGGGAAGAGATCCCGCAACAAACAGCATTCATACAAGCAATACCACGAGGCCATAGGAAAGGCGATAGTCAAATAGGAACCCAAGTCAAGGAGATAGAACGCTAAAAACCCCAACGCGCGCTCACCCTCCTAACTTGTTACAACATTCCACCAAAATGAAAGAACATAAAAAGAGAAACCACAGTAGATAAAACAAAAGTGCTACAAAGAAACTTAAGCACTATCAGCCATGAGGATCCCCGACCAAAACCCAGGCGTCGACAAAAAGAATCCGCTAGCGTCGCAAACGGACCAACTCCCGGAACAAAAACCTTCAGAGAAACCACATAGAATGATCAAAATACCAAACGTTTAAACCTGCAATATAGACAGCAAAAAGAAGAACAACCAGTGAAGAGAAGACCAAAAATAGCAACTCAGACTGCAAAGCAGTGTAAAGGAAAATATGAAACAACAGCAGAATTAAGAACAACTCATAAACAAGGATTAGAGCAATTCATAAAGCATTTAGACTAGATAGAACAGTAAAGGATTCATCTAAACGATGATAGAAATAAGACTTTCGATCATCGACTTTCAACTGTGAAGTCCAAAATTTAAAAAGAAGTAAGAGTTCAACTATAAGTGAGTGGATAGAGGAAGCTTTGTGCTCAAACAATCTCCTGTTCCTTTCTTTCCAGACTATCCAAATAATGGTATGGACGGAAAGGTTCCAGCTCTTGCTATATGTAGGGGGCACTGCGGGGGATTGCCAGCATGAGATAAGGGAGGTTGGTAAGGCTGGATTAACTCAAGCGAGAGCAACAACTTTCCAAAGAGGAGAAATGAAAGAGCAATCAACGAAGAGATGATTAACATCTTCCGAGGCAATTGAACAATGGGGACAAAGTTGACCCCATGCTAAATTCCTGTTGTTGAGCACCTGGACAGTGAGGAGCTTGTTGTTGAGGGCCAACCAGGAATTAATTTTAACCTTGAGAGGGACACAAGATTTCCAGATGAAATCGGCCGACGGGGAAACGATGCCTCGGAAGTTGAGAAACTTATAGAACGATTTTACTGTGGAAGATCCAGAGGCACTCCACCGCCAAGCAATGTCCTCCGATGGTTTCCACTCGAAGAGATTGAGTGAATTAATCAGATGTTGCAGGTCGGCTATCAACGGGGGAGTTAACAGGATGGAGAAAGGGATATTCCAACTTCTAGAGGACTGAAACCACACGACGGATTCCTCGACTGAGGCATTCGGATAGGCAGCAAGACTGAATAGGGAGGGGTAGGCTGAGGCGAGGGAGGTGTTGCCTAACCAAAGATCAGTCCAGAGTTTGGTTCTAGAACCATCAGCACAAAGCCTAGAAATGCTGGACTGGAATGCAGGAGAAGCCTTCCAGACTCCTTTCCAGAAAGGAGAAGCAAAGTGGTGGATTGGGGCATTAAATTGCCACCAAGGAGTGGAAGAAAAATAAAACTCCTTGATGCATTGTGTGGTAGGGTAAAAATGGCTGGGGGCCCAACCAGGGCCCAATACAACTCTCACTCAAAAAATAGAAGAAACAGCAGTCTAGTTCGGCCTCGAGCCACTTCAGGGTCGGCACCGATCCTCAAGTTCACCCCCACAGATCCGGTCTCCTCGTATCCGAGGAGCGACGATGGCCCTCGACCTCCGATCCACGACAGCCCTCCGGGCCATCCGCCCCTCCTGGTATAGGATGAGGATGACCTAACACAGCTTGGGCCACCAGATCCTCCCGGAAGCACAGAAGCCCCATGATCGGCCACGTCAGCTCCAAATACCACCAAGGGCTATGCCACGTCAGCCCTATACCACTCCTGGTAATGCCACGTCAGCCCTAAATCCCCTGGGCCTCCCGCCACGTCAGGCCCACGGGCTTTCGGGTCCAAACCCGGCCCCCAAGCGGATCCAAACCCGGTTGGGATTCCCTATAAATACTAGACCCTCACCCACCTTTTGAGATAATCAATCTTTTGCCACTTAAATTCACCTAGTTATTGCTACTCTCTCACAGAGACTGCCTAGATCGTCGGAGGGTCCGCCACCGGGATAAACCCCGGTGTTTCAGGACCGTCTGCAGGTACACAAGACCTCGGATCCGAACCCTCTGATCCGAGCCGAAGCATACACCATACTCCGAGCCAGTCGCAGGAGCCGCCAGGTTACCCCAAGGGTCGTCAGACGAGCAGCTTTCTACTTCAATACAAATCGAGTCCGAACTCACACCTGGTGCATCCACACGTCTCCCAGAAACAAACCGCATCAGGTTGGCGCCATCTGTGGGAACACTGCTTCAGAAGCCGATCCGAGCACGACCATCAAGGCACCTCGACAGCCGAACTCTCATGGCCTCCAAGGGCAAGGGGGCTGCTTCCTCCGTCAACCGACGGGACTCACCCCCACCAACCGCTAACGCCGATCCACACCCTTCAAAACACAGGGCTCGCCATCAGGGGTCCCAAAGGAGCGTCACCTGTCAGGTCCAGCCCGACCTACGAGGAGTAATCGTCAACCGGCAGATTAGCCGCAGCAGGGGAAGGGCCGCTTCCAACCCGGCCCCGAACCATCCGAGACCGCCGCCCGAGGGACGGAGGTTAGCACTCAGCCGCATCGGAAGGCAGCCTTCAGGCCGACCCAACAGGGTCGAGGGAGCCCCCGTCACTCACAAGGAGTTCCAAGACTTCCGGAGAGAAATTCTCGGGGCCCTCCGACGGGCCCCCAGGGAGGAAACCCTCCACTCCCAAACCGGGTCGGAGGCCGAGGCCAGCGTGTCGCGCCCGTCAACAATCCAGCCAGAAGACGATGACGTACTCCTAAGGCGCCTCCAAGAAATGGAGGATCGCCTCGATCATATAGGAGACGGCGACCGACGAGCGGCTCAGGGGTACAGACCTGTCCGTCCTCCCATCTCCGCCCCCATCCTCCAGGCGGAAATACCCAGGAATTTCCGACCACCTCAATTCGAGACCTACGACGGCGAGGGAGATCACGCTGATCACATGGAGGGTTTCAAAACCCTCATGATGATTCACAGCGCCTCGGATCCCCTGCTATGCCGAGCCTTCCCCACCACACTTCGGGGCCCGGCTCGCGAATGGTACTCGAAACTCGCCCCCGGCTCCATTTACTCCTTCGACCAACTAGAGGGCAATTTTCTTGCCCACTTCGTCACCAGCCGGAAAGCGGAAAGGACCAGCGCCTCTTTACTCGGGCTCAGACAGATAGAGGGAGAGTCCCTCAGAGTGTTCATCCGGAGGTTTACCACGGAGGCAAGGTCGGTCTCCTCTCTTGATCCAGGCGTCGCCTCTGCGGCCTTTCGGCACAACGTCCGCCATGGACAGCTGAAAGCTTCTCTGGCAAAGAGGCCCCCCGTCGACTTTCCCGACCTCCTCAACAGGGTCGAGAAATACATTAGGGCGGAAGAGGCCCTTAGCCCCGAAGATGCTAGAGAGGCCACCTCGAAGGGAAAACGAAAGGCCGAAGAAGTCAAACCAACCAAGAAGGCTCCGAGGGACGCGGGGGCCATAAAGAAGATCCCGCCGGTCCCCCGCTTCGAGAGGTACACTCCCTTGACACATAACGTATCCGCCATCCTCATAGAGATCGAGGACAAAGGCATTGTCCGACTACCTCCCCGACCCAACAACAGCAAGAACCGAGATCCGCGCTTCTACTGCCGCTTCCACAGAGACCATGGGCACGACACCGACCAATGCCGGGCCCTGAAAGATGAGATTGAGGAACTCATCTCCAGGGGGTACCTCCGAGAGTTCACCCGAGAAACCCCACGGGATCGGCGAGATACTAGGAACCGGAGGCTCTCACCTCCGAACCCTACTCTGAACCGCATCCAGGGTCGGGATCCAGAGTCCGAGGGGGCCGCGGATACGCCATTCATTTTACACTGTGTCTACGGAGGGCCAATGGGAGGAGAATCGAATACTTCCCGAAAAGCCTTCATCCGAGAGGTGAATGCTGTCCAAAACAACCCCTCGCCCAAGCTACAGCCAATGCCAGTCTCATTCTCAGGAGAGGACCTCGAAGGCGTTCGCCTACCCCACTGCGATGCCCTCGTCATTAGCCTCCACATGGCTAATTGTGAAGTTCGCCGAATTCTCGTCGATAACGGCAGCTCGGTTAATATCCTTTTCCTCGAAGCCTTCGAGAATCTCAAGTTACCTAGAGGCAAGCTCAAGCCGGCCGGATATACCTTGCACGGGTTCTCCGGCATCCCTGTCATGATAGAAGGGATTGTCACCCTCGACGTTACCGCAGGATCGGCTCCCGTCAAGAGAACCGAGTCTATGGACTTCATGGTGGTCAACGTCAAGGCGGCTTACAACGTCATACTCGGCCGACCCGGACTATGCTCCCTCCAAGCAGTGTCGTCGGCCTACCATCTGAAGCTTAAATTTCCCACCCCACAAGGAGTCGGCATCGTCCGAGGCAGCCAAGAAGCAGCACGATTGTGCTACATGACCACCGTCGGGGGAGGTGTGTTCCCCCTCGACGCCGTCGAATTCAAGCCAGAGAGGGACGGCCCTACTCCCGGACCTGCCGTCGAGCCGGGGGAATTCCCATTTGATGCCGAGCACCTAGCGAATTTCCTTGAGGGACGAGCATAAGTTCTAACTTAGCTAGAAGTAAACCTTTTGTAAAACTTTCGTATGTAAAGGGCCATTTTAGCGGCCCCCTCTATCTTATACTAAGGAAATCTCTTTGTATCATACTCCAAATGCCTCGGCAGATCCGACCTAATACTAGACAAGGGGATCGACACCCAAGTCTTCACCCCAGGGTCATCCCCGACGTCTCGACAAGTTCGACCCAACCCAGGTCGGGAAACTTCACCACGCCCCACGCCCCACGCCGATCCCTCACGGAACGACAGGGCCGAACCACACTCCATTCATCATTCCGTACACTATCAACCGGAGCAAAGAATGAAATGAATTCCTTATTCATATTCCTTTATTAGGTTAGGAGGAAACAAACAAAGACCGTTACAGAAATACTCCTCTCATCTCAAACAGTAGGAAGCCGTCCTCTCAAGGCCCCTCTGGTCCGACGAACAGCGGGATCACTCCAATCAAACAACTTGGAACTCTCTCCTTGTCATAAGGGTCCTTCGGCTCGGACACGGTCGACACACTGGCCACGGAACTCTGGGCATCAGCGGGCCGCGTACGCTCCAATAGCGGCAGCAAAGAGGGTACCCCCTCCGCTCGCTGACCACCCGAGGAAGGCCTCGAGACGCCCAGCATCGTCCGGTAGTGGTGTATCTCCACTTCCTTCTCCACTATCACATCTCGAAGTAGCTTCTCAGAGGAGGGCCTCTGCACCGAGGGACTCGACGTAGTATATCCGAGTCCGGCGCCCACGAGTTCCCGATCCACCATCGCCCTCCTCAGACGGCTGGCCTCCTCACCAAGGGCTTCAGACATATTCCTGTAAAAATTAAAGGCCGCATCAGCGTTACGGGCCCTCTCACGGTACCGAGCCAAAGTGGCCTCCAAAGCCTCAACCTTGCTCCGGAGCCACGCCACGTCGGAACGACGGGAGTCCGTCTTGGGAAGGGAAGCCACAACCTACAAGAGAACCAACTCAACGCACATAAGCAAGGAGGTTCGAAAATATCCGAGGTCAAAACACTTGGCCAGTCAGAAATACTTTTTGATAAATTATGCTACTTCTTACAAAAAAGGCGGTGGCCAGTCCGCGGAAGGCAAATACAATCGAAAGGGGGGAAAAAGAAAGATAAAACTATACAACTTGATTTCCCACCTCGACATCGATCAGGTCCGCAGGAGGGTCGACGGCCGGGTTGCCAACGGGCCCTTCTTCGGCAGGAGTCTTCGGGGTCCCCTCGATCTCCATGTCATACTCAAAATTGGACAGGTCGACGGTCGAGTAGAAGTGCCTCACATGACTGAGGGCCTTCGCATAGCACTCATCCTGGGCCTTGATCACCATCCGCTGACCCGCGTCCGTCAGCTCGTCCCGTTCCTTGGCGAATGCCGCCGTCAACTCCTCCTTCTCCTTGGCGAACTTCTTCTTCAAGGAGACCACCCTCTTCCCCCACTCGGCGTCCTTGGCCTCGAGCTCAAGCTTCATCTGCTGCTCCCTCTTATGCGAACCCTCGAGCTCGATCTGCATCTCCTTCATCTCCCGCTCGCTCTTATCCGCCCGAGCTCGCTCTTGTGACAGGGACGCTTCGTAGAGGTTCTTTACGTTGGCTCCCTGCATACAAGTCTGCGACCGACAAGCACAGATAAGAAGTAAACTCCCGAAGCAAGATTAACAAGAGGGATAAGGTCGACAAGCTTACCAGCACAGTGGCATGCGCCAGGCGCGTAAATGCCATCTCTACGGGCTCGCTCTCCATCACTTGGCGATCGCGAGGGGTCGCCAACTTCTCCACCACCTCAACGGCCTGGGCTTCCTCAGTCAGACAGTCGCCCATCCGAACCGACCAGTCCGGTGCCCACCGTTGCCGCAACATCTCCACCACCGGGTCCTCCTCCTCCTCTACCAAGGGACCTTTCCCCTTGTCGAGATCGGATGCCCTCGCTGGGCCCTTGCCCCTCGAGGGGGCCGCCCCCTTGCTCGTCTCCGAGCGAGTCCTCTTACCCCTCGGCTCGAGCGGGGCCTCCGAGATAATCAGGGACGGCTCCCTCGGCCTCTTCGTCGCCTCCCCCTTCTTCTTCTCGGCGTCCTCCTTCTTCATGGCAAGCCTCTTTGCTTTGATCGATGCTTCATCCATATCTGCAGAAAAAACCATTAAGAGCAATGAGCAAGAAAGTACGAAAAGATCGAGAGGAAAGAAACAACTACATACACAGAACGGTCGGGCTCAGTCCAACGCTCACCAGGTGGACCTCCGTCACCTCCGTCCAATCAATACTAGGGGACAGACGGAGGCGCTCGACAAACCCCCACTCCTCGGCCGTCAGATCCCTCGGCCTCGGCGGTTGATAGCTGGGCTTGGAATGGTTCCATCAAGTCGGAATGTCCCAGGGCTCCTCACTTCGGATCACCAGATATTTCTTCTTCCAATCCTTGATGGAGTCCGGGTGGCTGTGAACGACCTTCCCCTTACTCCGGGGGGAAATATAGTAAACCCCCTCGGCCGCCGAGCTGATCATCAACATCGCTCGGAAGACGTTCAACTGCAGGGGTACCTTTTGTTCCTCGCACATCAGTACAAAACAAATTATCTTCTTCCAAGAGTTCGGCCCATACTGCATCGGCGCCAAGGAGGCCCAGTTCAGCACTTCCCGAACAAACGGGTGGACTGGCAGCCTCAGTCCAGAGATGAAGGCGTCCACGGGGAAGACGCAATACCAAGCGGATAGGGGGTCGGTTGGGCGCAGAGTAGAGCTCGGCAGCATCAATTCATAGCCAGGGCCTATGTGGTACGCCAGCTGCAAAGCCTCCAAGTCCCCACCCTCCAAGATGGTCGGAATCGCGTCCATCATCACCCTCTTCCGACTCGGCGAAGAGGCCTGCACACCGAAGAGCTCCTTGTCAGATAGGTCGTCAGGATACCGACGGAAATTCTTCGGCTGCACGGGCGAACCTGTCCACAGATTGCGGTAAACAGGCGTCTGGCTCGAACCACCCGTCCTCGGTCCTGCCTTCCTCGGAGCCTTCTTCCTCTTCTTGGTTCGCTCCGTCGAGGGAGCAAATAAGGGCCCCAGACCAGTCGGCATGGAACTCTGACCTGCACCCTGAACTGTGGATCTTCTTACGGTGCCGCCCTCGCCTCCCTCCTCCTCGGAAGTCAACTCCAGAACACTGACGTCGTCCGAGCCATCATTCGCTTCCTCCGACCTGCTACTATCCACCACGAAGGGACGTCGGGAGCGCAACGGCCTAACACCATGTACCTCCTCCTCCTCACCTGCTGGTTCCTCCCACGAAACCGAATCGGAAGGCTCATCAACGTGTACTGACTCCTCCTCCAGCACGGGCTCCTCCCATGACGTCGATCTGGAGACAGGTTTCACTTCCCCCCTAGACGTCGACGCTGACGAGCCAGACTGAGCCCTATCCATCTGTGCCTAAATCTAAACAGACTTACCAACTCACCTGGGGTTGCTTCGGAAGGGCGAGTCTAGTACAGCTAACTGCAGGGACGAGCGCTGAAGTGTTGGAAAATTTTTGAAAAAGATAGCGGCAAGAAAGGAATGGGCGAAAGGGGGAGAGGGCGGAATATTTATAGAGGGGAAAGCGGCTCCTCGATTTCCGCAAGTACTGTTCACCTATTTGACGTGCAACTGCCGCCTGGAAAATCGCACCACATCCTCGAAACGTGCGCTGCTGACGTCATCCAATGCCAGCCTGGCAGCCAGACGCGGGGGTCAGCTCGGAGGGGGTATTCGGCAAAGATAACATTTTAATTAAGATTTGAGGCGCCGTCCTTAGACAGACGCCCCGGGCTCCAGGGCTCGGTCGGTTCCCCTTCCACCCGCGAACAGCTCGGGGGCTTACAGCCTCGATAGCCGAAACCCCGAACTGTTCGAGGGTGAAACAGAAACCACCATCACCTGGAGCCCTATTTAGAAGACGGAGTGGCCAACCTCCAATCGGAGACGACCCATCTATCCGAGGCTCTTTAGCCCCCAAGTCGGGGATATGGTTGATGCCCCTCCCGTCTGGATCTCTCTCGGGCCAAACAACCATATCAGGGTCGTCTGACCCGAAAAAGGATCCAGACGGCAGAAGCATCACCAATCCGAGGCTCCTCATCTACCGGTCCGAATTTCGGTCGTTACCCCTCTCGCCCTGATCCCCCCTGGATCTGGCTACCGTATCAAGAGCCATCAGATCCAAGAGAAGATCCGGGCGGCAGAGGAACCACCTCTCCGACACGACCGGGGATAAAATTTTGCAAGAAACAGACGTCCGCCGGAGCAGACACCTTTGATGGCCAATAGACCACCCTTGCTGTGATCCAACCCACTACAAAGGGACGGGTACTTATAGCCCCCCCCATAGGCCGGCCTTTATGACATGGGGAAAACCAAACGACGGAAGACCATGCGCCACGCATTTATTAGACGGCGCCATTAAGGCACCTGGGAAATTGGAACATCGCACAGATCCCGGGGCGCCTTCAATGCTCCGCAAAGACGGCGGGCTACCCTGCTCAACATTCCTGAGGCTCAAACGGTTCGCCACCGCCCTTGCCGACCCGTAGATCCCTCGTCGGCTCGGGAATAGGTCCAGCACCAGGGTAGCCGTCTCAGGAAAGCTCCACGGCTCGCCATCACCCTTGCCGACCCGTAATCCCTCGCCAAAGCTCGAGGTCAGATCCGACACCGGGGTAGTCTTCTCAGGAAGGCTCGACAGCTCGCCATCCCCCTTGTTGGCCCATAAGTCCCTCGCCAGCTCGAGGTCAGGTCTAGCACTAGGGTAGTCTTCTCAGGAAGGCTCCACGGCTCGCCATTACCCTTGCCGACACGTAATCCCTCGCCAAGCTCGAGGTCAAGTCTGGCACCAGGGTAGTCTTCTCAGGAAGGCTCAACGGCTTGCCATCCCCCTTGTTGGCCCATAAGTCCCTCGCCAGCTCGAGGTCGGGTCTAGCACCAGGGTAGTCTTCTCAGGAAGGCTCCACGGCTCGCCATCACCCTTGCCGACCCGTAATCCCTCGCCAAGCTCGAGGTCAAGTCTGGCACCAGGGTAGTCTTCTCAGGAAGGCTCAACGGCTCGCCATCCCCCTTATTGGCCCATAAGTCCCTCGCCAGCTCGAGGTCGGGTCTAGCACCAGGGTAGTCTTCTCAGGAAGGCTCCACGGCTCGCCATCGCCCTTGCCGACCCGTAATCCCTCGCCAAGCTTGAGGTCAGGTCTGGCACCAGGGTAGTCTTCTCAGGAAGGCTCAACGGCTCGCCATCACCCTTGTTGGCCCATAAGTCCCTCGCCAGCTCGAGGTCGGGTCTAGCACCAGGGTAGTCTTCTCAGGAAGGCTCCACGACTCGCTATTGCCCTTGCCGACCCGTAATCCCTCGCCAAGCTCGAGGTCAGGTCTGGCACCAGGGTATTCTTCTCCGGAAGTCTCAGACAGTCCGCCATCACCCTTGCCGACCCATAGACTCTCGCCTGCTCGAGGACCGCTCTAAAAGACAATCAGGACAACCCCCTCACGAAGGCCCAGTGGCTCGCCATCCCATTTCTACAACCGTAAACACTCCTCCACGGCTAGCTCCCGCACCCCCGCAGGAGTGGGGGGCTTGTGTGGTAGGGTAAAAATGGCTGGGGGCCCAACCAGGGCCCAATACAACTCTCACTCAAAAAATAGAAGAAACAGCAGTCTAGTTCGGCCTCGAGCCACTTCAGGGTCGGCACCGATCCTCAAGTTCACCCCCACAGATCCGGTCTCCTCGTATCCGAGGAGCGACGATGGCCCTCGACCTCCGATCCACGACAGCCCTCCGGGCCATCCGCCCCTCCTGGTATAGGATGAGGATGACCTAACACAGCCTGGGCCACCAGATCCTCCCAGAAGCACAGAAGCCCCATGATCGGCCACGTCAGCTCCAAATACCACCAAGGGTTATGCCACGTCAGCCCTATACCACTCCTGGTAATGCCACGTCAGCCCTAAACCCCCTGGACCTCCCGCCACGTCAGGCCCACGGGCTTTCGGGTCCAAACCCGGCCCCCAAGCGGATCCAAACCCGGTTGGGATTCCCTATAAATACTAGACCCTCACCCACCTTTTGAGGTAATCAATCTTTTGCCACTTAAATTCACCTAGTTATTGCTACTCTCTCACAGAGACTGACTAGATCGTCGGAGGGTCCGCCACCGGGATAAATCCCGGTGTTTCAGGACCATCTGCAGGTACACAAGACCTCGGATCCGAACCCTCTGATCCGAGCCGAAGCATACACCATACTCCGAGCCAGTCGCAGGAGCCGCCAGGTTACCCCAAGGGTCGTCAGACGAGCAGCTTTCTACTTCAATACAAATCGAGTCCGAACTCACACCTGGTGCATCCACACGTCTTCCAGAAACAAACCGCATCACATTGAACCCAAGATAACTGTGGAGATTTATGGAGTCTCCATAACCATTTACCCAAGAGGGCGAGGTTATGGTCACGAAGGTTCAAAACTCCCAGTCCACCGTTTGCTTTCGAAGAACATATGATATCCCAACTACACAGGTGCGAGCCCTGCTTGTAAAGAGCCGCACCCGTCCAAAAGAAATTGCTACAAATTTGATCGATCCTTTTGAGGACCCAGGAAGGGAAGTAATAGAATGACATCATATATAGCGGAATAGCAGAAAGAACCGAGTTAAGAAGAATTAATCTTCCTCCTCGGGAAAGCAATTTACCAGTCCAAACATTCAGCCTGGACTCGATTTTATCAATTACAGGGAACCAGTCTGATCTGTGGAGCTTCCCCCATCTAAGGGGAATGCCGAGGTAAGAGATGGGGAAGGATGCGACCCGACAGTTAAAGAATTGAGAAACTTCGAGATGGCGAACATCATCCCCACCGAGCCAATACACCGATGTTTTGTTGAAATTGATGGCAAGACCAGAAGCCTGTTCAAAGCAATAAAGCAAAAGTTTCAGGTTGCGCATAGAAGTGCGCTCAGGTTTGGTAAAAATAATGGTATCGTCTGCATATTGCAGATTAAGGATACCATCAAAATTACGACAGCGGCCAATGCCCTCAATGACATGGGCTTCGTGAGCGTTGCGAAGCAACCTACTAAAAACGTCTGCTACCAGCGAAAACAGGAGGGAGGAAAGCGGATCTCCTTGCCGGAGTCCACGCTTGACTTTAAATTTATGGCCTTCAGACCCGTTGATAAGGATAGAAGAGGTACCAGCATATAAACTGGATTTGATCCATCCCATCCATTTTGGACCAAAGCCACGGTGCTCCATGATCTCAAGGAGAATGTCCCAGTTGACATTATCGTAAGCTTTCTGAAAATCAAGCTTAAGAAGGATACCTTCTAATTTGTGGTGGTGACTAAGCGTAATAATCTCTTGAGCAGCAGCTACGCTGTCAAGAATAAAACGATCCTTAATGAAACCTGACTGGGCTGAGTCAATCATAGGAGGGATAATAGCACTAAGCCTAGCAGCCAGTACTTTCATGATAATTTTGAACGAAGTATTAATAAGACTAATGGGCCTAAACTCCGTCACTGAGTTGGCACCCGACACTTTAGGGATCAGAACGATGTGGGCATAATTGATGCGCTCAAAAGAAAGGGAGCCTTGGTGAAGATCTTGGAAAAGTATGAACAGGTCATCCTTAATCCAAGACCAGAATTTTTGGAAAAAGAAAGCCGGGAAACCATCCGGACCTGGTGCAGAATCGCTTTTTAAAGCAAACACAACCGCCTTGATTTCATCCATAGTGAAGGGAGCCTCTAATGGGGATAAATCAGTAGTAGGGGGACCATAGAGTTGCTGCCAGTCAAGGGAAATCAAGGGTGGTTTGGTAGAGCCGATAAGGTTTTTGTAGAAGGAAAGAAAAGCTTGGTGAATATCAGGATCAGAGTGCAGTTCTGTACTTTGATCCTGGATCACCGAAATATGGTTGCAACACCTGCGATGTGAAGCAAACTGATGAAAGAAAGCAGTGTTACCATCGCCTTCTTTCAACCAATTAATTCTGGCCCTTTGAGCCCACTTAGAGTGATCTTGGAGGAGGATGTCGGCATAATCCCGCTTACAGGCAAGGCGCTCATTACGAGCATGGGTAGAAAGTGGAGCATGCTCCTCCATCAAATCAAAGGCCTGGATGGATCCAAGCAGAAAATCTTTGAGAAAATTGGTGTTGGATTGCCGTTCGCGGCGCCAAATCTTACAACCATATTTGATGGCGTGGAGCTTAAGGAGAAGATTGCCCAACCCACGAGAACCATTAATGGAAGCTAGGCATTCCTCAACTAACTTAACAAATAACTCATCTTGAAGTCAAAACTTTTCGAAGCGGAATTGGTGGTGGTAGGGAAAATGAAAGTCGGAGAACAGAGCAATGGGCACGTGGTCCGATGAAGGATTGGGGAGGGCTTTCGCATATGAGTTGTGGAACTTGGAGAACCAAGAGTGAGCAACCAGAAATCGATCTAGTTTGGCGAAAGACGGGATCAGACGCTGGTTCGACCAGGTAAAAAACCTGCCATTAATAGGGATATCGGATAAAAAATAATTTATCTAAGTATTCTCCCTTATAAGAGTAGGGCTGTTCATACTTTGGTTAAAACCGATTACCGAATTGAACCGAACCGAAATTTACCACTTAGGTTCGGTTTTTCGGTTTTTTGGTTCAGTTTTGATCCAAACCGGAGTTTTGTTAGAGTTCAGATTGGTTTTTGGTTGGATTCTAAATAAACCGAACCGAACAAAAAACCGAACTTTTTTTGGACCAAAATAAATTCTACTCCTAGGTACTAGGGTAAATGGGACCTAAGGAGATTGAATTATAAATTTATAAGGAGACTGAATTACAAATTTAATATAATACGGTCCACGCTTTCTCAAATTCGCTGTCCATGATGTAAGTAGCAAGGAACTGGTCAGGTCGTCCTCTCGTATAGAGGATGCCTACAACAGCAAGCTTTTTGTCAGCTCTCTCATGAACCATGTGCATCTCTAGAGCGTATCTGCAAATACATGAAGTAGTGTTCAGAAAATCTCAACCTTTCACCTTGAATACACATGTTTATATATGTAGTCACAATATACACCACCATTACGATGCAGTCGATGCTATCTAATTTTAAGTATTTATACGATTAAAGTCACATGCAACCATTAATGGTATGCTCATATGGGGAATGCCAGTGCAGCTGCTTGAGTGAGTACTTGGTTCCATTGATCCATATGGATCCTGCATCATCTTCCCACTTGAGCTGAAAGAATCCAAGCAACCAAGCAAGGAGACTTGTGATTAAATAAAATTTAATTAAAAATATGTATTACTTCTAAAGGATGCTAATGAAAATTAAAGAAACCGGGATAAATCACGTAGGCTCTCATATCATATGGACTCAAAAGTCCACTCCATCAAGTGTGAGATCTGGACTTGCAAAACAAAACAAAACAAAAAATGTTACATCTCACATGCTGGCGCCTTTGTTTTTAAAATCTCTGTTTTTATAATGAGAGATAATTGGGAAACATATGGTAATGGTAAAGATGCTAGTCTGATCGATTCCGGAACTTTCACTGACCTTGATCACATGTAAAATTCAAAATTGAATAACTTTTAAAAAGTTCGGTTATTCGGTTATTAACCGAACCGAACCGATAAAATTCGGTTCAGTTCAAACCAAATTTTATCAGTTTCGGTTTGAATTTTGGTTTCAAATATACCAAACCGAATATTTCGGTTCGGTTCGATTTCGCACCGATGAACAGCCCTATATATAAGAGCATTTGTAGTCGTCCGTAAGCCAAAATTTGGGTATTTGACAAATGGAAATGAAAAAAATAACTTTGCGCTGCAGTCGTCAAAAGTCAAATTTTAGATTTTTTTCACTATTTAAAATCTCAGACAAAAGATTATTTTTCGTCCCACGCAAAAACAAAAACAAAAATCGAACGGACGAGGAATGATTTCCCGTCTGTCTTAATTTTTTTTTTTTAAAAAAACTTTCAATCATAATTAATTCCTTAATATATGTTAAATTAATCCTAATTATTTCTTAATTAATAATTAATTAACAATTAAACCTAAGCTTAACCCATATGAATCAATATAGGGGTGTCCAATATAAATTTTCTCAAATGAAATGTATGGGACAGTGTTTCTTTTCCGTCCCAATACATTTCAGATTTTTTTTTTTTTTTTTATGGATCGGACGGGATTTAATCTCCCGTCCGTCCATTTTTTAATTTAAAAAATAAAATAAAATAAAAAATCAAATCAAAGGCGAAAAACATTCTCTCGTCCGATAAATCCGCAATTTTTGGGAAGGTGTTTCTTTTACCGACCGATATGAAAAAAAAATTAAAAAAATAAACGACAAACGATAATTTTTCGTCCGATCTAACAGACGGTAAATCATATTTCGTTAGCTGTATTTTGGCAATTGTCATTTCGTCTGTCAAATATAACCAACTACTGTAGCTCCGAAACCCAAATTTTGGGTATTTGGCCAACAGCTAAAGCACATCTTTTGTCAAAATTTATAAAATTTGGCAAAATAGCCAACCACTACAAATGCTCTAACCTATCCGTTTCATTCCTTTTCCAAAAAACAAACATTTTAAAATGAAAATCTTACAACTTGGAGGTGGGTGGAATGGTGTTACGGTGGGTATCGTGTGAGTATGTGGAGAGGGTTTTCGAGATCTTTGATTCGATAGGGTGCAGTAATTGATGATTGGTTAAAGTATTTCAATTCAATGAAAGAAGTTTATCAGTTGATAAGTCTTGTTGTGGTGATGAAGGTGGGTGGATTCTGATGATCCCTAATACAGCAATTGAAGTCACTAGCTGTTATTATCTTTTACCCATTTCTTTCTCCTATTCATTTTGAAGAGTTTCAGCTGAACATCGTGTGAGCAAGAAACGAGGGTTTTAGTCTCCTGCAGTTTCCTCTCTGATTTGTGTAGTAAATTTCGCAGTATATAGTAAGTATGTTTGGAACACAAAGCTCCATAAAGATTTCTTGCCATTACTCGAATTAATTTCCAATAGTGTTAACAAAAATTCCATGATGATCGTACGATGCATCCACCAGAGCATTTGGAAAACTGCTTCTCCACTCAATACTCATGATCTCTCCATTTTTTCATAGATTCTTGAGACAACAGAACTATGATTATTGAATTTTTGGAGGGTGAGAGTGGAAATTTTATTGTTTATCCGAAACTCCGTCCAGATTTATGCTCCTGCGCTTGGATGACATTGAAATTATAAGATGGATACAACTTCTTGAGATACAATGAACTGAAAATAAACCCTAGACTTCTTTTCCACGATACAATAATCCCTCAAGACAAACCAACTGACGGAATACAACCAGACCATGTCAAGGTTAGCAGAGGGTTTGAGAAAAAATTATTGGATTGATTATAATTGAGTACAATATATCCTATATATAGGAGGGAACGAAATATTAAACCAATACATAATCCGATATGGGACTAAATATATAACATAATATCTAGCATCCCCTCTCAAACTCACGGTGAGTCAAACAGTGTAAGTTTGCCTACAAGTATCGAAATCTCTGAACGGTGTGGGATTTGATGAAGAAGTCTGATGTTTGCTGTGAAAAGGTAAAGTGAAATGGTTCATGCTTCAAAACACTCACGAACATAGTGGCAATCAATCTCTATATGCTTTGTTCGCTCATGAATGACCGGGTTGCTTGCAATGTGCAATGCACCGCGGTTATAACAATGAAGAGGAGTAGCTCATATAAGAGTAACATTCATATCTGATAACAACCATGAACAATCTCTATAGTAGTTGTTGTCATCGCTCTGTACTCAGCTTCTGTGGAAGAACATGCGACAACTGCTTGTTTCTCTATCAGTATGATCGTTCTGCCAACCTGAATCAGAATATGTACTAAGCTCCAGTTTAGATATAGAAGGCATGAATAATGAGCGAGTGATATTGCCCCGAAGATATCTGAGGATCCGAAGAAAAGCACTGTAGTGAACTAATGTAAGAGCTAAAACAAACTGACTGACAATACTGATTGCATGAGCAGTATCGGGTCTGGTCATGCATAAGTAGAAGAGTTGTTCAACAATCTGCTTGTATCTAGTCGGATCGGGAAGGAGCTCACCATCTGCGGGACGAAGCTTCACGTGAAGCTCTAAGGAAGTATCGGCCGATCGACTGTCAGAGATACATACAGCGGAAATAATGTCTGATGTATATTTATGTTGAGAAATGAGTATCTCCGAGATCCATGTGCAATCTCTATATTCATAAAGTAGTGTAATCTGCCAAGGTCTTTCATATGAAACTATTGGTGAAGGTATTTTTGGGTGGATGCAATGCTTGCAGAGTCATCCACAGTAATAATCATATCATCAACATATAATAGTAGAAGTACTCTCCCCTGCGGTGTTGACAGTATAAACATAGAGTTGTCCTGGGAACTCTGACCGAAATCGGCATGTGTGATGACACGGCGAAAACACTCAAACCAGACTCGAGAAGCATGTTTCGGACCATATATAGCTTGACGTAGATGGAAAATATGACGATGAGGTGTGGTAAGGCCAGGAGGGGATGCATGTAAACAACCTTAGATAAAGGTACCATGAAGAAAGGTATTTGACTGATGGCGGCAACGGCAAGAAGAGTGTGAACTGTAGTCATCTATGCAACTTTAGCAAAAGTCTCATCATAATCAATGTCACGCTCATGAGTAAATCCTCGGACAACTAGACGAGCCTTGTGCCGCTCAATGGAGCCATCAGGTCGATATTTGACCTTAAAGATCCATTTGTAGTTAACAGATTGGACGCCAAATAGCAGTGGAACAACATCTCAAGTGTCGGTCTAATCAAATGCACTGAACTCCTCTGCAATAGCTTCCCGCCCACTGTAACTTAGTACATATTCTGATTCAAATTGGGCAGAAAGATGAGGATGTTGATGGAGTTGGAGTGGAAGAGTGTAACGCCCCGCACTCAGCCCGTACACACAATTAACTAAATTCTAGCCACGCCCACCACAGGCTGCCTCAAAAGGGTGTCCGGACAGTTGGGTACACCTTTCTCATTGGCTTCCTAATATATCCCTCTTCTTTCATATAGCCGATATGAGATATTTAATCCCTTGGTCAACTCCCGGTCAACATTCCCAACCAGCACACACTCACACTTTCATTCATTCATTCATTCCTTAATTCCATCTAGCCCATAGAACATCTCATAGGCTCATCACACTAATAATTCTCATAGGATCATCCTATAGGCCACACATTAATACCAACCCCATTTCCCTTCTTTCTTTCTTCATCCACGTCACCTACCACCATTCCTACTTTCTTATTATTTTTTCCTTTTACTAGTATATACTACATATGGTATATATATACTATACTAGAATACGGGGTATATATACTATATATGGTATATATATACTATACTAGAATACGGGGTCTCACATTCACCCCCTCTTAAGAATTCAGCGTCCTCGCTGAATACGGGACGTGCAATCTAGTACAGGATCGTCTTTCTAGTCGAATGTAGACTTGTCTCCTAATCGCTGCCGGGATGAAGATGCCGACCGTCATTGTGGTTCTTGTTGTTATTGGAGTTTTGTGTAAAGGAGGATTTTTGTGTAGTTAGGATTAGAAATTAGTGAGAAATAAAGAAATTTGGTGTTAATGTTCTGATATTATGTTAAGGTTAACCGAGAGATTGAGAAAAGATTATTGGATTGATTATAATTGAGTACAGTGTCTCATATATATAGGAGTGTAATCAAATACTAAACTAATACATAATCCTATATGAGACTAAATATATGACATAATATATGAGACTAAATCCTATATGAGACTAAATATATGAGACTAAATATATGACATACTATAGAACAGACCCATACAAGATAGAGAAGCGGAGAACAACCTTAACTTACACGCTTTCACACAATCTAACCTAGTTTATAATAAACCAAGATTGAAAAACAAAGGGATTGCCCTTGGAGGTTGACGGGAACATTATCGATGACGAACGTCAAATAGAATTGCTTATTCACAATAATTTCAAGGAGCTCTTTGGAGTACACCGGGAAAGTAGGTGTGAGTCGGCGGAAAACCTTTGGGAACCACTCCATCCTGCGGTACAGGAACGAGTAGCTTTGCAAGATCCTTTCACAATGGAAGAGGTCAAGAGGGCGATTTGGGGTATGGGCCAGGATAAGGCCCCAGGACCTTATGGCTTCCCAGCATTTTTCTTCAAGGAATTCTGGGAAGTTCTGAAGAGGGATCTCATGGACATCATGAATGCTTTCTACGAGGGGACACTGGACATGGGTAGGTTGAACTATGCGAACGTTTGTCTTATCCCAAAGAAGAAGGAAGCCACAGGGATTGGGGACTTCAGACCAATCAGCCTGACTAATTGCTCGGTAATGATTATCACAAAAACTTTAGCTAATAGGCTCAGAGCACTCATAGGAGATATCGTTGAGGATTATCAGACTGGATTTATTGTGGGTAGAGACATTCTAGAAGGGGTGGCTTTGGTCCAGGAGGTGATACAAGACTGTAAGAGACGTCACAAGGCAGGGTTCATGTTAAAATTAGACTTTGAAAAGGCTTATGACAAGGTAGAGTGGAAATGCTTACTGGAAATTCTGAAAAGGCGAGGGTTTGGGGAAAGGTGGATCGGGTGGATCAGTTCATGGCTAGCTACGGCCAAAGCTATGGTTTTGGTTAATGGAAAACAGGGTAAGGAAATCAAGTGTAGACGGGGTCTTAGACAGGGGGACCCTCTATCACCGCTGCTCTTCACCTTAGTGGCAGATGGGTTACATAAGATGCTTCAAACATATAGAGAAAAAGGTCTCATTAATGGATTAAGGATGAGGAGGGGGGTTTCCGCGGTGATGAACGTCCAGTATGCAGACGACACTCTTATTTTCGGAGAATGTGACACTACCCAAGCAACACTTCTCAAGTGGGGACTATATCTCTTCGAAGATTGGTCGGGGCTGAAAGTGAACTACCATAAAAGTACTATTACTTTATTAGGCGAGACAGGGAAGGCAGGAGGTGAGGTGGCTGCCATTCTAAACTGCACGATTCATCCGCTACCTATTAAATACTTAGGCCTTCCTATTGCGGCTGCCAAGCCGGCAAGGGCAGTTTGGAACGAGCTTATAGATAGGATTGGATCTAGGTTGGAGGGTTGGATGGGTAAGATGTTGTCTTTCAGAGGTAGGCTAGTGCTGCTTAACTCCGTCATTAGCTCCATTCCCCTTTATTTCATGTCATTCTTCCGCATCCCGGTATGGGTGATCAAGAAGATTGACAGGCTTAGAAGAAGATTTCTGTGGCATGGATCGGGATCCAATGGGAAAGGATACTCGTTAGTCAAATGGGGGGTAGACAAAAAGAATTTGGGGGTTTGGGTGTTCTAAACTTGAGGCAGATGAATCAAGCTTTACTTGGTAAATGGTGGTGGAAGGTTAAAGCAAAGCCAAAGGCTAAATGGGCCACTATCATAGAGAAAGCTTACTTCAGGAAAGGTTGTATGCATAGGAAACCGAAGAATGTGGCGTCCATGTCCGGGTTCTGGAAAGGGGTATTGCGCACTAAGGATATTTTTCTGGCTGGGGCGACGTTCGCGATTGGGAGGGGGGATTCTATATGCTTCTGGAAGGACAAGTGGTGCGGCCCAATTACGTTAAAAAGGAGATTTCCAGATCTGTATAATAGGGCGAGGGATAAAAATGACTGGGTAGCAACTAACTGACGGAATGGGGAATGGCGGCCCAGGCTATCGGGTAGGCTTAATACGGCTACTAGAAGGCTTAAAGCGGACCTAATCCGTTGCTTAGAGGAGTGGAAACCGACAGATGAGATTATTGAAGACAGGGTGTACGAGGCGAGGTACGGGACCAAGATACTCGGTTAAAACGACTTACGAAAGGCTTAATGACGGGGGGGTACGGGTGCACGATTCAATTTGGAGGATAAAAGCTCCTCTTAAGGTGAAAGTTTTTAATTGGCTGGCTCGTAGAAATGTTATTCTAACGTGCGATAATTTGGCAAAGCGGAAGTGGCAGGGACCAAGTATATGCGTTATGTGCAGAATGGATTGCGAGACGGTGGATCACCTTCTCATTCAGTGTCAATACGCTAGGAAACTTTGGGGGGATCTATTACAAAGATTACGCATTGGGGGGCAGACTCCGGATACTATTAACGAAGTTTGGGGGGATTGGAGGGAAACGAGCGTATACAAGGATAAAAGAACCATTTGGGACATCGGGGGAGCGGCGATTTGTTGGGGGATATGGTTAGAAAGAAATAATAGAATTTTCAGGCCAACACACAGACACATCACGCATCAACAACTTCTTTTTAGTATTATTGCTAATATTAAGTTCTGGTCCAAAACGGCAGGTTCCGAAGCAACAAAGAAGGTAAAAGCTTTGTACGCGGACATCAGTACATCTGCTGAAGAAGCAGATTCAGAGGACGAAGGTCACAATAGGGCTGCAGAGGGGGGAACGCCGGCTATGGAATGAGCGAAAGGCGGGGTGGCGGATTTACCGATTCTTTTTTGGAATGTTCCCGTCTTAGGAACTTTTTGTTGAATCTGTAATTTTTGGTTGTTGGTGGGGAGGGGACTTTTGTGTATGGGATATGGGCTATCTTTTTTTGGAATTGGGGAATGAGTATCATGGCCCGATGTTGGGATGCATGAATATCATATTCTCTAAAACCTTTTTAATGAAGCGCGGGGGGCCTAGTGCTCACCGTTCTCAATCAAAAAAAAAAAACAAAGGGATTGCCGGAGGGATGCCTTACCCCCCCCCCCCACCCCTCTCTCTTACATTCCAAGACAGAAACACCCTTACATTCCAAGACACAAACAACATCAACCCTCCAATAAGCGATATGGAATAATAATTCCCTCTTGCTCATCACTGACTTCCCCCCTCGACATTTTTGCCTATATACTTCCTATTCTTTCCTACCACTGCACCTTCCTCGGGATCCATCACTACCCGAGCCTCTCCATTCTCATCGCAGTGAACATCCACCCTCTGACCCTCATCTTGATTTTTCCTGTGCTAGTCCCCTCTCCCCCATCAGTCTCAGTATTCTCTTCCCTTATTGCACTCAACTTCCTCTTTGCACCCACCACATCTTTTCCTCTCCGCTCATCCCTCTCACCCATATTACAAACGACAACTTCCCCACGCCTAACGGCCTCTTCCTGTGCAGCAGCATAAACAGTAGTAATAATCCTATTCTGGAAGAGTGAAGCAAGCATTACCAAGTCCTCACTGTGCAGATTCAGAATTTCCCCAACAGAGTTATTATATCTCGGAAGTGGTGGTTGAACTCGCTCCAGAGTGGCCCTAACATTTTCCACCACTCTGTTGTACCATTCTTCAGCCTGTGATGACAACCGATAACTGCTTTCCATTCTAGGCACCACACTTGCAGCTTGCCAAGGATCAGTAGAAAGAGGTTTAAGGAGGTGAAGGTGGAGCACCAGGTTGAGGAATAGAGATTATGGGTTTGGGAAGAGGAATAATACAGCAAGCTCTGACATATATCATAGTACATATTAGCGTAAGAATTCTGTAAGGAACCATATAGTCTAATTTGAAGTATGTCAGAACCATATAGTTTTTTTTTTATATGAATGAAATCAAATGTCAGAACCATATAGAATAGATCAGGTATAATTACACGTGAAAGAAGTATGTCAGAAACCATATATCAAACTATTAAAGTGTATCTATAGGTGTCTTTTTTCCCCTCGTACAGTTTCAGACTTTCAGTAAAACAGGTAATCAGAAACTTTCAGCAAATATATTACATACTGTTCAGAAAGTAAATGACATGTTATTATAACCTGCAGAGGATACATCATAAAATTTGATCAGAAATACTTACAAGGAAAGACACCGAATTAAAATGTATGAAATGTTCAAAAAATTAAAAAATTTTACGCTCTGTTATTGAAAACCATTTACTTTTTAATCATCAGATCCTCATCTCTCCCTTTTCATCAAGATGGTATAACTACACTTGGAAAGAATCCAGCATGGCTCTGAGTGTCTTTTGAGAAGATGTCCACTGCTTGTCACTCGCACTTACTACAAATAGAACCACTGTATTCCCTTTGGCGGTTGCCTTCGCAAGATTATGTGAGCCTGTCAGTGCAAATGGCGTCTCCAAAACGTATGTATAGTACTGCAAATAACCGAAGGCTTCATCAAATCCAATAACCAGATAATTGTTTATTAAACAGTAGTAAACAAGGACGGGAAGTTTCTTACATAATTCTACAATCGTAACTCCAAGAGGGTGTATGTGCAGGTGAAGGTAACTGTGGACATGAATGACCACAAGCCGTGCAGTGCTTGTGCGAAAAATGTTGGAAATACGTATCACACATCCCAGTAAGCTAGGCGGTTATTCAAATTAAGTGTTACTTTAGGAAGCAAAAGAGTCAGAATCTATGCATGACGTTCTTGACAGTACTCATGGGATTTAGCCATCTCAATTATATCCATCATACACCACACTGAAGTGATGGAAATTGAACTGGGGTTATAAGCTCCAGATCAGTTGTTCACCATGGACTGCCTTTCGAGTTTTGTATCTAACATCTACTACCCTTAACATATTTATGTTGAAGAAACTTCAAATTTTTGACTAAGGTAACTGGTTCTTCACCAAGCCATAATTGACAACTATATGTAGGTTCTGAGTTCTGACAAAGATGGGTAAAGAAAGTTCTGTTTTGGGTTTCCACCTTCCTCTAGAATTTGGGTTTAGTTTGATAATAACAAAAGAATAATGAAAAAAGTAAAACACACACAGATTTACTGATTCAAGAGGATTTAGTCGACCAAGACAGTCAACTCCTTCACGATGGACATGAACTCTGGAAATTGGTATATATATATGTATATTTGTTAATCTATCATGAGCATAAATAATGATTAAAATGCTGATGGTGGAGAAACAAATAGCAGTATTTATTATGCAAATATGTTGGGCAAGTATTTTCTGATGTAAAAAGTCTCATTATTTATCTTTTAATCAAGGTAGGAATTCCCTCACCTTTTACTCAAAAAACAAATTAACAGTGTTGCGGAAGATCTCTGAATTAAGTCTATGGCTATTTGTTTAAGAGAGGTAAAGAAAGTTTATGCATTAAACTTACATAAATGTGTCAAATAAAGGTTGGAACAAGGGGATTACAAGTCTCAATCACAAATCCCCTTCAATCATCAAACAAATTATAAGCTAAAGTGGTTTCAGCTCTGGTAAATCCGAATAAATAGAAAAGTATAGTACTTGACACTAATGCTCAACAAAAATGTTTATATATAGCTAGATATTAAATGAAAAAATTACCAAAAATGTCTTGATAGGCAGGGAATATTATTTTTCATTTATTTATATTAAAGAAAAAGAGGGATTACTGTTTGATCACCACGCTTTTGAACTGAAGTTTCAAGGAGTTCATCGGAGTCAAATGTATTCCCGGTAACAAATTGCCCAAGTGAAGCGATAAGCTTCTCCGGGCTTCCGATATCTTCAATTGTGGCAGCAGGTTTGTTTGTTAGACGTATTAATGGAGACGCCACAACCTGAGCCTTGCCTTGTTTCTCATCTTCAAACTTCACCTCTACCCAAGGTTCAGCACACTTTGGTTGGCAATAATTTCCAGAGAGTATGTTGGCAACTCTTGTTTGTTTCCAAGTCGGTGGAAGAATAAATTCATAAGGCTCTACATTTCCTGCAAGCAACAATATCTAACATGCAGAAGCATTTTAACTGAATTATAATTACCACAAACATTTTAACATAAGGGACTTGGAAACAAGATTTCAGGTAAAATTTGCCAAAAATTCTAGCAGTATTTAGCAGATGCTAGTCAAGAATTACATAGCAGGGAATGACAATGTATTCAGATATACAGAAAGCAAGAATATAGTAAGAAGTAAACATTTTTCAAATTTATAAGATAACTCCAAATCGTGCGAAGTCTGAGACTATATATGGAACCCGTCTTGGACACTTGTGTCAAAGGCATATCCAACACAGACTAGCTATTTCAAGGTGGTTTTTCAAAGTTTTCTGCATCAGTGTGTCGGCGTCCATGCTTCATAGCTTCAATGATCTTTCAAGGGATTTTTTTACTTTTAGTGGCTATACTAAGTGGAAATAGAATATGCATACTGATGATAGGCTCTTCTTCTTTTTTTAGTGGATATCCTTAATATGTGTTTAGCACCTAATGGAGTTATCTAAATGGAGAGAGGGAGAGAAGCTGAAGACAATGAGCTTGGAATGAGCCTTTAACAATTGAAGTAATATCAACTCCAAAGAGGCCCAAATTAGAAAAAATCATAGTTCCTACTTCCTGTTATCCAAACTTACCTCGATATCATTCAAATTAGTGTTTCAGTGATGCCATTCTACAACTAGAACCCTTCAAATGGCTCAGTTTCAATGCTTCAAATGGTTGCATGCATTCTCCAACAGTTTCCACTTCACTAGCAACAACCCACTTACGATGAAGTCAGGTTGTAGTGGGATTGCATGCAATTATAACTGTAATTGCAACTCCAACACACTCCAGTTACATGTAATGTACTTGCAACAGCAATTGCACTCGCAATGAGTTGCATGCAATGTAGTTACAACTGCAACTACAACACACTTCCGTTTACACCTAAACCTGCCTCAAACTATTGAGATTGCACGAGTCCTCCCTCCTTGCATGCGACGCATTTCTAATGCACATTTTATCAAACACCTTGTCTTCACTCACCTAACCTCCACAAAACAGAGCACAACCTACACAATTGCTTCCTAATCTCTACATGGGCCATTCTCAACTCAGTGACACAACACTCCATACTCATGATCTCAACATTTCAAGTAACAGGCCACATCGAAATATGAAAAATAGTAATGCAAGAACATTACCGGCACGAAGAGCAGGGGTGTCTTTAGGGGTGGCCTTGAAGAGGACGAATGAGGGGTCAGAAGGGGAGGGAGGCAGATAAGAGCCCACCTCCACCTCACGTGCCATTGATGGGATTGAGCTGTACTTGAAGAAGACGGAGGAGAGGGTGATTCCGGCGAGAAGAGACCTCCTTGGAGTTGGGAGGAGGCGGAGATGGGTGGAGGAGGGAATGGAGATGGATTCTGAGGAGGAGAGAGAGGGAGGTGAGAGGAGAGGGGAAATGGGAGTGGAAGCCATTGGAGAGATTGAAGAGGAATAAGAAGAGGAAGAGAATGGAGGGAGTTCGAAGAGTTGGGATTGGGTTGCTTCCCTCCCTTATCCGATGACGATTTATTTTTCCACAATTATGGTATTTTCTTTTTCTTTCCTTTTTTTTGAATAATTCAAAAAATGGTTTTTAACACGTATACCCCTAACAGATATACTAATATTATATATACTCTTCAAAAATGTATATTTTTCTATATGCCCCTAACAATATGAGCTCACTTCTTATTTATCCCTAAAAATTGCTTCAAACTACGTGTATTTGAAATTTATAAAATTAGTGGATATGTTGGCTAGAAACCATAATGAAGAAGATGAAATTATAAAAATGTACTATAAATTTATCCATTTACTCAAAAAACTAAAGAAAATTTGAGAATGGTTGATGTGTTTCGGTTGATTTTATAGTTAACCCGAGTTTATAAAAAGTAAGAAGAAGAAGTATGACTGATGGAAGAAGGGTATTTCATTTATTTTACATAAAATCTATTAAATAGAATTGTATATTTCATATTTTTATGTTTTTAAAATAATTTTGACTTAAGGGGTAACTAAAAGGTTGGACACACATTGTTAGGGTAAATATAAAAATTACACATTTGTGAAGAGTATATGTGATATTCACATATTTGTTAAGAACATTGATGCGGTTTGTTTTTGGGGAGTGTGGGTGCACTAGGCGTGTGTTGTATTTGTTTGTTTTGTGGAAGGACGCGGTACTGGACAGTAAGCCTGGCCCTCAGCAAGAGGGGCACGAGTGGGTACTGAGGCGGAGGTCGGATGGTTGGCTCGGTAGTAGATGCTCGGCTCGGATCTGGAAGCTCGGATCCAGGAGTCTCGGGAACACCGGGGTTGATCCCGATGGCAGGCCCTCCGACGGCCTAGTTAGTTACTGAAGTAGAGCAACAGTAGCTAGGGTTTTAAGAGGGAAAAGATTGATTACCTTTGAAGGGGGGAGAGGGCCTGGTATTTATAGGCATTCCAAACGGGTATGGATCCGTTTGGGCCGAGTCTGGACCCGTATACCCGTGGGCTTTGTGGAGTAGAAGCCCATGGGCTTAAGTGTGATCTGATGATCATGGATGAGAGCTTTTTGAGGGGATTGGATGGCCTAGGATGAACCAGGTCATTTTTCCCATATGTCACAAAAACCTGGTGCGGTTTGTTTTTGGGGAGTGTGGGTGCACCAGGAGTGAGTTGTATTTGTTTGTTTTGTGGAAGGACGCGGTACTGGACGGTAAGCCTGACCCTTGGCAAGAGGGGCACGAGCGGGTGCTAAGACGGAGGTCAGATGGTTGGCTCGATAGTGGAGGATCGGCTCGGATCTGGAAGCTCGGATCCAGCAGTCTCGTGTACTTGCACTCGGCCTAGGAACACCGGGGTTGATCCCGGTGGCAGGCCCTCCGACGGCCTAGTTAGTTACTAAAGTAGAGCAACAGTAGCTAGGGTTTTAAGAGGGAGAAGATTGATTATTCTTTGAAGTGGGGAGAGGACCTGGTATTTATAGGCATACCAAATGGGTATGGATCCTTTTGGGTCGGGTCTAGACCCGTATACCCGTGGGCTTTGTGGAGTAGAAGCCCATGGGCTTTAAGTGTGATCTGATGATCATGGATGAGAGCTTTTCGAGGGGATTGGATGGCCTAGGATGTGCCAGGTCATTTTTCCCCTATGTCAAACATACATATTAAAAACCCTTCACAAAATTAAATATTTCCTTTTAAATTATTTTCTGAGCAACATAAGTTTGAGACTTTGAGTAGTGATTTATGTATAACCATAGTCACAAAATTTGCGAATTTTCTGAATATTTCGCCAACAGGTGAACAGCCACATCAATTCGTGATTAAAACAAGGGTTTGATAATTCGTTTGGTGCATGAATTATTCGTGGATAATCGTTTAATTTATTAATTTGCGAATGATTCGACACTACAAAACTCATGTTTCGTGTTCACTTGTGTTGTCCGTTCTCTTTTCCCATCCTTCTCGCGGAAGGAATGCAAAGAAAACAATAACAAAAACTAAAGTAATGGGGTCCGCATCATCCCATACTATAAAGATTCAATTTTCACAACTATTTCCAAAACATCATTCTTTTATGCATTTATTAATGGGTAATGCTATACCAACTACCAAATCCATTATCAATTTCACTATATTTCTCTTCACTACCTTAAGTGGCATACTGCAATAGGTGGGGGAAGAGAGAGTAGATGAGGGAACTCGTCAATAGAAGTGTGCCACCTAAAGTAGTGAAGAGAATGGAAGTGGAATTGGTAGTGGACGCAGCATTACTCTTATCTTTACTACCTTAGGTGGAACACTACTATTGAATGTTTCTACCACCTATCTTATAATAAGCTTCACCAATAGTGTACCACCTAAGGCAGTAAAGAGAAAGTAACAGATTTGGTGGTAGGTGTAGCATTACCCTTTATTAATTGGGTAAATGACGAAAAACACCCATGATCTATGATACAAAAGCCTTTAACCCCCTACCTAAACTATCGGTCAAAGCAATAAACCCCCAAACTACGAATCGTGGTCAAATGCAATACGGAAAACCTAAAAATTGGTGTGAAATAACCAAATAACCCCTATTTAAATAACCCTTAATAATCCCTTGAATTATTTAAATAACCATTTTAAATAAATTTTTTCAAAAACCCAAAATTTCTTAATTGATGAACCAACAAACAGAAAAAGGTAAACTGATGAAGATACACATGCAATCAACTAATCAAACCTTAGTAGTAGACCTAGCCCTGTTCTTTCCATCATCAGCAAGAGAAGGAGATGGAGAACAACTGATGAGAGTGAGGATGAACAATAAGAAGCAGATGAACTTAAGGAGAAGAAACCCTTCTCTTCAACCCACCATTAAACCCACCATTAGAGACCTCATCAACATCTTCTCCTCATCTCTCCTCGTTTTCTGTGGCATTTGGCAAGCACAAGAGCATCGCCACCACCACCATCATCATCTTCGACTTCAGCCTCATCTCAAATCAAAATTAAATTCAAATCAAAATCAAAATAAAAAATCCAAATCAAAACCCTAATTTTCAGATTGATAGGTTTGATGGATTTAATAAAAAGATGACGAGGGTCGGGGCTGACGGTGATGGAGGTCGGAGCCGACGGTGGTGGAGGTCGGTGGTGGTGATGAGGAGATGATGATGATGATGATGATGGTGATGGGTTTGATTGGGATTTTGATGGGTTATGCTGTTGATGAGATTTTGATTCTGATTTGGATTTTGGATTTGATCATTCCTAAATGTATTAAAATAAGAGTAATTTGGCCATTTTATACTCACTTTTAGGCTTTCCGTACTTGATTTGACCATGATTCGTAGTTTAGAGTGTTTGTTGCTTTGACCGATAGTTTTGGGAGGTTAAAGACTTTTGCCCCATAGATCATGAGTGTTTTTCGTTGTTTACCCTTATTAATTTATAATTAAATATAGTAATCTTGAAATTATATTGAATTCCTATATGCTCATCAATCATTTATTTATCTTTTTTCATACTAATTTAAGATGGTATGAGATCAGATAGACAATAATATATATAACTCTATTTCCAACTTTTTCCTATTTTTCTCGAATACATCAGATTTTTTCCGAATTCCGAACATTTGCACCTCGCCCGAATTATACCAAATTCGTGACTATGTGTAAAACTATTAGTATATCGTCTCCCTCTCTGTAAGATGAGTTCAAAAAATTTGCTATTCAGTTATTGTGATAATTTGTAATCAAATATGCAGTTTATAGTGTTATATATAGAGTTTTGCACAATATAACATGGATACAGTATACAAATTATAAATTTTCATATTTATATAAATCAACATATCTATGATGTTAGCTTTCATCATAGATTTGTTGATTTATATAAATCTGGAAATTTATAATTTGTATACTGTATCCATGTTATATTGTTCCCATGACTACGGAGGAAGGTGAGCCCAACTCCCGCGTAATCTCCGAATGCGAAAGATGATTTGGGTATTTTTTGAATATTCTTATCTTAGCGGGATCCGGCTTAAATGAGAGGATTTCGCCTAATCCCGTTATTGTTCCCATGACTACGAAGGGCCCCACGCCAGATTCCAATCCTACCAAGCTGGAGCCACTATTTGTGCAGATCTCGGAATCCTCTAATAGCAGCAACAATGTAGCCCCACATGGTCCCATGTCAACCCCGCCCAACTCTGCTGACTCATCTAATGAAGACTCTCTTGAGGAGGTGCGGGAATTTTTTCGGAAAGGTAAGCTTGTTACCCTCCCACCTTCCCTTTTCTCCAAGATCCAGCCTGCGATGGAAGGGGCACTCAGAGATTCTGTCAGGGAGGAGATGATCAAGCTGAATGAAGGGGAAAAGGTGATCTTCAAAGCCGGAACTAGCAAAGTCCGTACTGATAGCTTCCAGACCCGCTCCCTGCTAAGGAGAAATGTTCCCAAAGGTGCCAGCTTCTTCATTTCTGTTCCTCCTGGCTTTGAGGAAGGTCCCTCCAAGAGGATGAAGCGCTCCAGATCAGCAGGAAAGCTAAAAAATACTAGTCCCTTTATGAAGCATTTGTCCACTACCATCAAGAAGAAGATGCCAGGTATCTCCTCTTCAATTGCTTCAGTTACTAATGCTCGCCTGAATCCTTTTGAGCTATTATCAAATAAGGATATTCTAGAAGTAGCTGAATCTATTGGAGTGGAGGCTAAAGGGCCACACTCGGTGCATATTTTAAAGGGCCCTCAGAAGGTTGTAGTTGATCAATTTGATCAACTAGAAAACTCTAATTAGATGCCCTGCCTCATTGCTTTTGTTATCTGTCTTGTGCATTTTGATGCAATTATTTTCTATGAAGATAACTAGCTGGAATGTAAGAGGGTTGAGCAGCCTTGACAAATACTCGCTCATTAAAGAAGGTATCTGTAGCTCCTCCCCCTCTATAATCTGCCTGCACGAGACCAAGCTCAGAAAGCCAGGTCCCCGAAAGCTCTCATCGATTGAAGGAAGTCTTATCACCAAATGGGTACAGCTAGACTCCATTGGCAGCTGCGGCGGTATTCTCCTAGGTTGGAATGAACTACTCCTTGATTGTACATATTCGGCTATGTAACTCCCGTTTTCATTTTTCCCCTTTTGTTTTTTATCCCCATTGTAATCTTCATTGTAATTCTATTTCATTTCTTTTTATCTCATTATTGTATCGAATAATATTAATTCTAATGTTATTCATAATTTATTCCTGATCTCAATTTGATTATTTGAATATACTCCTTCTATTCCTAATTCAGATTTAATTTTATAAATTTCCCTTTTGTCTTGTTGGATTGTGAATTGTTCTCCTATTTGATCCATATTGTACCCAAAGCTCAATATCCACCTCCTACTGGATCTTGTACCCAAACCCACTAACCCAAACTACTCCATATCCCCATTAACAGTCAAATCCAAAAATCTCTCCTAATCACCCCACAACCTCTAACCTCCCAAAAATTCAAAATTGAATCCCAAATTTTTAGCCCCATAACCTCTTCCCGTATCTCTCTCTCTTCTTAAACAACCAAACCCTTCATCTTCTCCCAAGAAAAATCCTAGCCCGTTACTGTGCAACCTACCCCGCACTGTTCATCCCCCTATCCACTGTTGAACCCCTTGATCATGTGCAACCCCCTCTTTTCCCGCTCAATCCCCTTCGTCTTCCTCCTTCACTTGAGCCGACAACCGAGCACCCCCCATCGATCTGCCACCCCTCGCGACCTCCCGTCGCCTCGCCATCCTCCTCGTCGCCAGCCACATCCCCTCCTCGTCGCACCGAAGATCCTTGACTTCCTCTTCTGCTCACAATCTCCGAAGAACCCATCGTCTCCACTCGAACCCATTGTCGCCATTGCCATCCGTCGCCACCACCGCTCATCTGCCATCTTTGCCTCACTGCAGACCCCCTAGCCTGTCGCCGTCGCCGTCGCCGTCCAAGCACTGAGAACCCCTCGTCGTCGTCTCATCTGTTTTTGAGCGAAACAGAGCTCCACTCGTTGCCACCGTCCTTCACTGCCGCGTCACTTCCCGACCACAGCGCTGTCGCCTATCCACTTCACCACCGCCAGTCGTCCTGAGCACCCTCACCGCAGTCCCCTCTTCCGCTCTCTCTCTCTCTATATATCTCTCTCTGCCACGTCTAAAAAGAAGAAGGACAGTGAGTGGGTTGTTTTGCTGTGTGGTGTTTTGTGAAGTGGGGAGATCTCGATTCGGTGTGCGGTGTTTGCTGTTTTGTCTAGTGGGGAATCAAGCTCTTGGTGTTTTGCTGTTTGGCTCTTGCTCTTGCTGTTTGGTGTTGGCACGCAGCTCGCACATGTCTTGGATTGTCGCATGGGATCCTAATCCCGTTATTCTCAAATTATCAGATCTGTAACACCCCGAATTTCAAATAAGGATAAATTCGAGATTTCATAGGATCTTTACTTCACTTCGTACAATTTTACAAGGCATTTTAAAACTTTTTATTCACAATACATCAGAGTTCCTTTACACTTGGTTTTTACACAGCGGAAGACTAAAAGATTACAACAATGAAATACAACTTGTATAACTTTAACATCATTTGCAACATCTTTAACTTTCAAACAGCAACAGCATATCCACTTTATAACTCCATGAATAGTTCTTTACCTGCATGTTAATCTGTGGGCTCGTCAGTTACTTACAACTGACGAAATGTTATACACGGCTATCCTCTCTATGCCGAGAATAGTATAACGATCTCATACTTTAACAAATCATAAAAAGATTGAATGAACATATAAAGTGTCAAAAGTGATTCTTCTAAACATAAGTGTATGTCATGTCTTAATGCCTAATGCATATCATTCTACACCAGGATGACACTAATGCACACTTGTTCGGATTCTATGCATTCCATACTACATAGGTCCGAGGGCAAGTGCCTACGTACTCCACACTGAAGGGTTCGATCCCTCACCATGAGACTACCCAGTAATTAAACAAGTTTTAGAGTTATTTCACAGATACGGATCTCAGCCTCCCTGGCTAGCCTCCCTGGCTATAATAACAGATCCCAGCCTCCCTGGCTATTATATCGTGAGAATAATCCCGTAAATGCCCCTCTAGCCCCGGTATATACATATTCTTTGGAGTATGGTAAACATCCGCCGACTACCCTAAGTCCCGGATAAAATACAGTCCATCTCCTACGGAGCAACCACAGTCCACCAACTGGGTCTATAGCCACGGAGATCCACCGCCGACTATATAGAAGCACCCATTTACGTTTGCACAAGTCCATTACATCTTCACCTATAAGTGCCTAATTATTTTTAGTTCAAGACATGAATATGTTATCACCCTAGAATCAGTTTTACCTCATACCGGATTTATTCACAAAATACGAGATCGCCCGACGGCATTATCTCAAAATCAAGTCTCAAAATCTTTCTTTCAAAATTACCGGTAACAGAGGTCTTACTAATTCTAAATCATAAATCTTTCATGTACAAGAAACATGGGTACACATACCCTTTAATAATCATGTCTTAACTCAAAGTATTCTTTATCTTCAAACTATTCACAACTTGGTGTATGTCTTGTTTTTGCATCATTCATACTATTCATTCACTATCTTTCTAAGGCAACAATTCTTTTCATGAGTTTGTATCATAAATCCAAATCTCTTTTAGGAAAAATTAATCACATAAAAGTTCGCGACTACAAACAAGCATATTTACATGATCTCGTCAACAAATAAACATATTTACATGATCTTGTCAAGTCTAACAATTATAAATAATTTATTTCCAAACTTTATATGAATTCACACAAACTTTTAATCTCATTTAGCATTCTTACTCAACAAAAGGGATTGTTTATAACGGGATAATCGTGTTACATATTTTTCTTTTATTCAAAAGAATTATTTATTCAAAATAATAATTTTGGAAACAAAGTGCATTTGTCACTTTAAAAAAAATACAAGACAAGAAATTAAACCATTCTTATTAAGTTCTTTGTGCAACCTAATAAGGAAGAGTGAATAATATTTGTTTCTTTCCAAAGTCAGTAACTTCCATAAATAAGAAGTTTTTGAGAGAAACAAAAATAAAATAAAAGAAAATGGTGGCAACAAGTTTCGAACCCAAAACCTCTTATAAATAGTATTCACTGGCTAACCAATAAGTCCAATTATATTTTCTATTTAGAAGTTGTATTAATGTATTTTTGTTAATACTAATTTGAATTTGGTTTCTTTTAATAACACTTGTTCACCCAATAATCCAATCAGTTAGGGCATTGGAATAAATCTCACTTTTGGACTGAGATGAAATCAAGAAATAATAATCAAGTAAATTCAAATTTATTTTTATAATCTATCTTCATTTTCAAAAATAGATTTTTCCTTTCTTTACAAAAATTTGCATTTCTTCCCAAACTCGAAAATTAAGGATCATGTTTCTTAAAACTAGTTTATATCATTATACTAATTAAAATTTGTGTTAAAATCAAACATGTCTCTTAATCAACCATGGATATCTCAAAAAAATTCTTTCATGCAAAAGTTTGTATTTTCAACATATGTCGACATGTAATAACAAAAATTATTTTTCTCTTTTCTTTTTCTTTCTTAATCATATGTCAAAATATAGCATTCTTTAACAATTTCTCATACATATCGAGTATTCTAACATTGTTCATAGTAATAATTCTTTAGTTAAACTCTTCTTTTCGATTTACACTTAAACTTGCATTTCTCAAAACTTGAATGAAAAGAAAAATTGTTTAATTTCTCTTATATAAATTGGAAATTTATCGCATGCCAACAAGTCGCAAATCATAAGAATTTTACAAAATCTCTTTCATGAACAAATTATTATTTTCCAAATGTAACCATAAAAATATACATATGTCAATAATAACAAAATTTTACCTTCTTCTTTCTTAGTCAATAAATCATAAAGCATGTTTATCATATGATATTCATCACTAAAATTCCCACATACTCAACAAGTACAAAAATTGCAATCACATTAACATGATTCATGGTATAAAGAAATTCTTCTTTTAATTAGCATGATATCACAACAAAATCATCCTCATTCAAAACATGATATACTAGCATAAATTTTATCTTATAATTCTCAAACAATACCTTCTTATACTACTCTTTTTTGTATGCATATCCTACACTAGAGAATAATGAAATCACCCACTAACACAATGTCAATCTATTTGTCAACATAGCATGATTCACTATTAATCTCACCACAATCATGGTATAGTTATTCTATTTTATCAAAACTACTCATTCACTTTTATTAGCATGTACATTCTAAAAATTTAGAAAGTAGGAGAACACCCACCTTATTGAAGCTTGAACAATTGAAGGGAAAGATGTGACACTTCTTCTAGCTCCAAGACAAACTCCTAGCAATGGCTCCTCCTCTTAGCAAAGCTCCCTTTCTCTAGCAATGGCTTCCTCTAGCAATTCCTCCAAGCAAAATGACTCTCACTCTCTTTCTTTTCTTTCTTTCCTTTCTTTCTTTTGATAGTGTTTTTGGTGCAAGATAAAGGTAGGAAATGGGGGCTCTATTTATAGGATTTTGGGAGGGTCTAAAGTGCAAAAATTCCACCCTAATAACTCTTCAAATTTATTCTACAACTCTCCACTTTCCTAACTCCTAAAACTCCCATCTCTTCATCTCCCCACTCTCCATAAACTTAACTCTCCACCACTCTTCTCCCCTCACCATAACCGGCCACCCCCCTAGCCCACAAAGTGGTCCAAATACATTTGTGTGTGCATGCACACATGCACAAACAAATATGAACACATTTCTATAACTCTAAATGTGTACTAATATTGTAACTTGTCATGTATAACTTAATTTGTGATTTTAATAATGAGCTTGCTACATGGGCTCATTTCTAATTAATTAATTTGATTATCTAGTGGGTTTGCTACATGAGCTCATTTTATTCTATAGGTCCATGAATCACAAGAAGGCTTAATTAAAACTTATGTATGCTAAAAATTTGTAATTGAGAATAACAAATGAGAATAAAATTTGCACGTGCATCATACGTACAGAAAATCGAAAAATGCATTTTAATTAAAATAAGGGGAAAATGAATTTTCGTTTTATAAAAATAGATTTGTAAACATAAAATAAATAATTGGAACCTAGAAATTATCACCCGTAGCGGCGGAAAATATGTAACTAATATGTGTATTGAAAACACATACAAAGCACGTAGAATACAAATATCGAAATATTATATTTTTGTTGATTCAAAATAGGGAAAAATCAATATTGAAAATAAATAAATAGTCGATAATCAAAATACGGGATGAAAACACGTTACAAAATGCACGTGCGTAACACACGAGGACAAAATTGTAATTCCAATTTTGCGGGGTGTTACAAGATCTAATCGTCATATAAAGGCAAGTCATTCTTCTCGAATAGTTATTGTGTCATATTCGAGATTTTTATTGAATCCCGCAAGTAGATCCCAAATTGTTATCGCATATTGTTATTATTATCTATCATTGGGATACTACGGATTTACACGAGCAAATCCAAGTAGTGGTCTTGACTTCGTGCCATCTTTGTCTCCAATGTATAGAGAATCTTACATGCATACATATAGTTATTGAATATAGGAATATAGATTATTATCGTATTTCATGTCATAACTTCTCACAACCATTGTAGATTGCATACTAGTATTAATGGCTTATATGATTGATGTTAGTGTATTAGTTGTTTGTGATTAGTAAGATTGTGGACATTTCACATCTTAATGCCATGTTCACATAAGTATGGTTTGCTGTGATTTATGATTGTTAACCCCCAATTCATCATTCCTAACTTTTTAATCGTTTTATTCAAAAAGAACATGTTGACATTCTGAAAATTAACGCCAACCTGAACATTACCTTGCAGTTTAGACCTAGATAATGTCACTAAAATCAATTACTTCCTGAATATGAAATGTATCCCCAGATGTCTAGTTTACTTTCCTTTTTGGCGGAATTGAATTCTGAGTTACGGTTTGTGATATATCGCAGTTTTACTGCTGCTGTGTCGTACAATTCCAGATCCTAAAAACTACTGTTACACTTTGATTCACAATTAATTTAACCATGCTACCTATAAGATAATGACTTAAAATTTTGCATGCTGATACTAGACACACTAGAGAACATTTTTTAATTTTTCTGAAATTAATTAATATTGTTTCAGTCCTGTTCCATATGTATAAATACAACTTTACAAATTCTGGCTGAACAGAAATCCTGCATAGTTTACTATTTTGACACATGTTACCACAACTTTTATGTACCTTAATCATATGTGTTGGAACCGGGCAGAAGTCTAGTTTCTAGACCTTTTAACGGATCCACATTTGCTATCCTGTAGTAACAGAAATTCTGATTTTGGTACAACAACCTACTGCTGTCCAGAATTGAGTTCCCATGTTTAATAACATACAATTGAATCTATAATGTTATATTTGGTACATTTAATTATATAAAGTACGTTGCATGATCTTAGGGTTGTGTTGCCATCTTTTATAGTGTCCCTTATTAGTCACATTATTGTATGTTAATTGAATAAAGAATGCTAATCAAGTCGGGGTTAAGGGTTGACTAGGGTAGTTGATAACATAGTGACTATACTCGGGAGTGTGGGGCCCGTGCTTCCCATGTTTTAATGTTAAATGGAACTAAGTGCCACGTCGAACTAAGTGTCATGTCAAGGATTGACGGGGCCACCTCTAGAACCCATTACATGGAAGTAGGTGACACATAGAACTAAGTGTCACGTCAAGGATTGACGTGGGTCACCTCTAGAACCTACGGGGGCCACCTCTAGAATCCATTACATGATTGTGTTATTAAAATGTTATATCGTGCCGAGTACATGAACTATAGAATCTACCACCTTAATCTAAACGAAATTGATTGTATGCATGGAACCTGTAGTATGGAATGCAGTAGTACGTGCATTAGTTAGGATTAAAAATAAATAATAGACTTAAGATTTTCATCACATTGTCATGCATATTGTCATCTTCATTGAACAGTGTTATCGTTATTGTTACCATCATTGTTATTGTTTATTGTTATCGTTATAAATTATCGTTATTGCACATTGTACTGTTATCGCTTTGTCACTGTTCGACACTATTGATTTCATCGTTCATTAAATTCATCGTTATACCGTTATTGTCATTATTATCTGTTTCTCTACTTGCTGTCCACGACTTGCTCTAAGGACATTTTTCCTCTCTTTTAGATGAACAGCTTACAGGTAATCAAGGAGATTTACCTGACGGTCTAGGGGAGCAACAATGGTGAAAGATGTTTTGCTGCGCTGCTTAAATAAATGTTGCTTTATTTGAGAACTTTAATAAATTGAACAAATGTTGTTTTATTTGTATTGTGGGCTTTGACCCGAATGTTGTTTGTTAATTCTAGATGTTAGGTTATTTTTATGTTGGTTATTTTTATGCTTAAATTTCAATGTTGTTATTTATGTGATTATTCTTTCATTGCATGCGTGGTTGTTTTACTTCTTGTTTATATTGTTGAGTTGGATCGATAACAACCTATGGATGACGCAAGTCATTCGCTGGGCCGTGTCACGTGCTTGCATTCTGTATTTTTGGGAAGCAGAGCATGACAAGGTTTTTAGTGGTATCAGAGCCAGGTTAGACTCTAACTAGTTTGGGATTGGACTCTGATCAGTTTGAGTTTAACCGGTTTGACTCAACAATATGTACAACCCATGAATCACATGGATAATTGATAACCAACTTATAATCTAGATGATAACTGTTTAATTCTTATTTCAGGCCATGACTAGAAAAGATGTTTCATCTTCCCGTACTGGAAATGATCAGCCCGAGGAGCCCACTATTGCACAGACAATGCAAATGCTTAGGAGAGGTGCTTCTTCTCTAGCTGGGGATGATCAGCCGGAAGAGCCCACCATTGCTCAAGTGATGCAAATGCAGCGTGAGCAGAATGAGCTGCTGATGCAACAGATGATGCAGATGCAACGTGAGCATAGTGATTTGATGAGGATGGCTTTGGGAGCTGCCAACCGAGAGCATGTTGTACCTGCACCCAGGGTGCTACCACCGAGACCTGGCAATATAGCGGACTTCATGAGGCTACACCCAGATAAATTCTCAGGTACTGAAGGTCCACTGGAAGCCGAGCAATGGCTCATCAGGACTGAGCAACTGTTGATCGTAGCAAGGATAGCAGATGTTGATCGCGTGGATGTCGTGAGCATCCAACTTGTTGACCTCGCCCACATCTGGTGGCGAGCTGAGATGGAACGGCTATAGCGCCGCATCGCTTGGGCCATATTCAGAGAGAGCTTTCTCACGAAGTTTTTTTCTGATGTCACCAGAAATGAAATGGAGCGGCAATTTGTCGCCCTCACTCAGGTTCGTCAAATAGTGTTTATTATGTAATTTTCATTGTTATTTCATAATATATCAATGTTTAACTAAGACGCTATCTTGAACCAGGAGAGTCGGACCGTAGACGAATATACTGCAGAATTCACCCGACTAAGCCGCTTTGCCACTTCCATGGTGGCGAATGATGAAGATAAGGGCCACTGTTTCTTGTTGGGCCTGGACATTGAGATCCCAGATTGCCTGGCTAGCTTGCGACTCCGATCCTATGCTGACATCCTGGAGGCTGCCAGAAGCCAGGAGCAGACTAGTAGGCGGAAGCGTGCCATTCAGCGGTCCGCTCCGCATCTTGTTTTCGCAAGGCCATCTGGAGGGCCTATCAGGAAGCCAGTTCCGGCCTTTCCTGCCAGGGCACTGTCGTATCCACCTGCCGCTCAGAGGACGAACCCGGTCTGTGCACACTGTCACAAGATTGGGCACTCGCGCGAAAACTGCAAGATAGCCAACCGCCAGTGCCTTCTGTATGGTAGTAGCGACCACATGGTTCGCGATTGCCTGAGGTCTAGGGCCCTTGCACTAGTTGGAGGTTCCACTCCGCAGGGAGCGCTTGGTCGTGGTCAGGGCGGACCACCACTCCCACCTCAGAGGCAGGTTTTCAGTCAGAAAGAAAGCCGCTCCTCAGGGAGGTCCTTTTGAAGGTCGTGGTTAGGCCTACAACCTGACTACTGAGGATGCTGAGACTGCTTTGGGAGTTGTTGCACGTATGCCACAGTGGGTGATATTTACCACTTGAACACGATTTGCAAAACAGGTAACGGAAGTAATTCTAGATTATGGAAGGACAAGTGGTGTAGGGCTAGCACCTTTCAATCGCTTTTCCCTCAGCTCGCAAGCGAAGCTACTAGGGAGGATGATCTCGTCAAGGACGTGTGGAAGAATAGGAGACTGAGATTAGTATTCAGAAGTAACCAATATAGGAGAGACGCAACTGGAGACGCTGAAAGAAATGATGGAGGGTATGGGGCGCCCAGAGAGGGGTGTCGAGGATGAAAGAGAGTGGATACAAAGCTCATCACTGACGTTCTCTGTAGCCTCGATGTATGGATTCTTGAACGATGGGGGAATTAGAAATTCTCGGGCTACTACTATTTGAAAGTCGAAAGTACCTGACAAGGTGAAACATTCCTCTGGTTGGTACAGAACAATGTTATTCTGTCCAAAATGAACTTTAGGAAACGCAATATCCCGATCAATGTAATGTGCCAACAGTGTAACCTGGGAGAGGAGGACACTAACCATATTTTCATTCAATGTCCTAGAGCTAGACTTAGTTGGGAAGTCATGGGTTTGGGTTTTCACACTGTAGAGACACCAAATTATATCGATGACATATGGGTTAGCTAGAGATCCACAAACATTATGAAAGATCATAGGCTAATCTGGGACATTACAACTGGGGCAATCTTGTGTCCCCTTTGGCTTAATAGAAATGATTTATGCTTTCATAATATTAGATGTAGATTTCTTACGTTACCGCACAAAACACTGGTCCTAATAGATGCTTGGGCAGGTCAAACAGGTACGAGGAAGAGAATCCACTTCGAGGTGGCAGAGTAATTGACCATGTCAGGACAACATTCATCTCCATTCTTTTATTTTGAAGGCGGAGTATGTAGGAGGTGTCTGTTATTTTGGGTTTGTTGTACTGGATTACTGATTATACGTGTCGTAGTGCACTATAGTATTTTGTACTGGATTACTGTTTATACGTGCCGTAGTGCACTGTGGTATTTTGGATTTGTATTGGGGTTTCTCTTGTTGTTTCGTTAATCTTTCATTAATGAAATCGGTGACCTCGGTTACTTTTATCTCTATAATATTTACAAAATAATCATCTATCCGAAATAGCGACCTTAGTATACTTCAGTCGCTATTCGCAATAGCGACCTCAGCAGGAAACTCAATCTCCTTGTTCTTTGTAAAATTTGCAAAATAGTCACACAACTAAGGCTTCTTGTAACGCCCCGCCCCAATGCTTAGACAAATTATAAATACTATGTAGTACAACTGCCCACCACAGGCTGCCTCTCAAAAGGTGGTTAACCGAATTGGTGACTCTTGATCCTCGGCAATAGTATTTATACTCAATTTATCTTCGCAAATTCCCGATATGGGACTATATTCCACAATCCTTTCACAAATCCCGTGTAGCAGTCGACTGCTACACACACCAGTCGACTGTACACAGACCAGTCGACTGCTAACCCTAACAGTCAACTGTTCGCTCAAGATCTGGGGTATTACATACACCCCCCTTAGGGATCAGCGTCCTCGCTGAGCACAGGGCACACATCTCGTGTAGGACCGCCCTTTCTAGCCGATGTAGATCAATCACTCCCAACACCGCAGATCGGATACCCGGCTATCGGTCACTACCTGTGACTCCCAACACCGCAGAGCATACCCGACCTCAGAGATTAATGATTCTCAGCACCGGTGTCGAAAGTCGGCTCTGATACCATTTGTAACGCCCCGCCCCAATGCTCAGACAAATTATAAATACTATGTAGTACACCCACCACAGGCTGCCTCTCAAAAGGTGGTTAACCGAATTGGTGACTCTTGATCCTCGGCAATAGTATTTATACTCAATTTATCTTCGCAAATTCCTGATATGGGACTATATTCCACAATCCTTTCACAAATCCCGTGTAGCAGTCGACTGCTACACACACCAGTCGACTGTACACAGACCAGTCGACTGCTAACCCTAACAGTCGACTGTTCGCTCAAGATCTGGGGTATTACACTTCTATTATGAATAACGACCTTAGTTTCAAAAATAAGTTGATTATTATTTTTCCAGAAAGCAAAAGCTCTATAGATTTTGCTAAGTGTTGGAATACATTTTATTGAAGGACGCTAATTTCATTAGCGATTTCATATATACTTTGGTCGCTAATAGGAATAGTGATAGTAAAAAAAAAATTCTTTTTTTTTAAAGGTCGCTATTCTGATTAGCAGCCTCTAAAAGGAACATATCGCTAATGAGAATAGCGACCGCTGCTGACGTGACACCAAGTAGCCCACGAGCACTAATAGTTTCGAAATTGACCCATAATCGCAAATATTTTCAAAAAAGGGTACTTTTTTCCCGAAATAGCCCATCTTTGAAACTAATTCCCAAAATATGCCACTTTTGAAACTAATGTCCAAAATATACCACCCACAGTTACGAACTGCAACCTGTTCGATTGTGCCCAACTGCAGCCACTAAAAAAAATATTTTTTTTAAGCCACAGTTCCTTAGTTTATTTCATATTTGGACTAGAGATACTTGGAGAATTAGACAAAATTTTCTATGTAAAAAATGACTAAATATAGGTCGTAGTTGGGGATTTCGACCTAAATATAACAGACGCCGCAATTGAAAACTATGGCCTAAGTTATTTATTTTTTAAAAAAAATTTTATTAGACGAAGAAAAATTTATAATCGAGGCCACGGTGCCGCAGTTTCCAACTGTGACCTATATTTAACCCATTTTTACTTAGATAGCTTTGTTTAAGTCTTCAAATCTCTCTAACCCAAATATGAAATGAACTAAAGTCGCAATTGAGAACTGTGACCTTGAAAAAATATATTTTTAAAGAGGGCACAGTTGAAAATTGTGGCATCACAATCGAACATGCCACTGTTCGCAACTGCGAATGGTCTATTTTAAAAGTTAAATTCGAAAGTGATCTATTTTTAAAAATTAGTTTAAAAAATGGCCTATTTCATTAAAAAAATCGAAAAAGTGGCCCAAACCGACAAAAAAATAACTTTTTTTTTTGAGGTAATAGGCTACAATTTAAAAATATTTGCGATTATGGGCCAGTTTCGAAACTATTAGCGCTCATGGGTTACTTTGTGCAGCGTCAGCAGCAGCCGCTATTCTCATTAGCGACCTCTGCATTTTGAAAGTCACTAATGAGAATAACGGCCTTTGTTTTAAAAATTTTGGATTTTTTTTTTGTCGCTATTCCCACTAGCGACTTTAGTATATATGAGGTCGCTAATGGGATTAGCGACCTCAAATGAATGTATTGTGACACTTAGTGATTTCTATAAAGTTTTTTGCTCTATTTGAAAGAAAAGAAGAAAAAAACTGTGGTCGCTATTGGAAATAACGACCTTAGTATATATGAGGTCGCTAATGAGATTAGCGACCTTTAATGAAGTGTATTATAACACTTAGCAAAATCTAGAAAGGTTTTGCTCTCTGAAAAAATAACAATCAAATTATTTTTGAAACTAAGGTTGTTATTCCGAATAGCGACCTTAGTTGTACAAAGGTTGCTATTCGGAATATAGGCCTTTGTTGTATAAATGTCGCTATTCCGAATAAAGGCCTTAATTGTGTGACTATTTTTCAAATTTTATAAAGAATAAGAAGATTGTGTTTCCTACTGAGGGCGATATTGCGAATAACGACCTGAGTATACTGAGGTCGCTATTCCCAATAGCGACCTCAGTTTTAAATTTTTTTCCCAAAAGTGCAAAAACTCTCTAGAAATTGCTAAGTGTCTAAATACATTCATTTAAGGTCGCTAATCCCATCAGCGACCTCATATATACTAAGATCGCTAGTGGGAATAGCGAAAACAAACAAAAATTCAATTTTTTAAAAAACATAGACCGCTATTCCCATTAGCGAATAGGTTGCTAATGAGAATAACGGCCATTGCTGACGTGACACAAATTAGCCCACGAGCGTTAAGGCTGCGTTTGGTTCGTTGTTTTGAAAATTCATTTTAAACATAGTTTTTGGAAAAAATTTATAAAGTTGTTTTTTTGTGATTTTCGAAAACAGAGTATTGTTTGGTAAACTTTTTTCATAAAATAGTTTTTTTTTTCAAAATTAAGGTATCAAAGGCATTTGGTAAACTATATATAGTATGTATGTATATATATAATTCGTATTCATGTATATATGTATGTATACATAAATACTGTATATTGTATTCTATTATATATAATGTATGTATAGATTTGGTTGTATGTATATACTATATACAGTTTATATACTCTGATATATACATGTTGTATACATATACATACATACTGATGTATAATATTATAAAATAATTTATCTATTTCTATTATAAAAGCAAGAATAAGAAGAAATTTTTTTTCCAGAGCCAATCTTAACCCTTCGTTTTATTTTGTTGATCAGATTGATTAGAGGCTATTATTGATTATATATAGAAATTTTCATATGTTCATTAGTTGGCCGAGCCCAACACCTAATTAGGCCCACTCCACTCCAACCCGGACCATTTACTCTCCATACATAAATATCTAACAAACAAAAAAAATGTTCCATTTGCTCTTAAACTCCATAGCCACCACCGCATCACCACTACCAAAGGTGCTGCCTTTCTCCTCCATTCTCACCGATGATACCGCTACTCTTGACTTCTGGTAACCCCGTCTCATTCCTCTTTTTCTTCCTTGTTCTTGTTGATGTTTCTGATAACTAGTGTAATTTTGTTGGCTGTTTTCAGAACACTAGAGTTTCATTCAACTCCTCCATCCCATCTGCGAGGCTTTCGATTCGGGAGGTGGCGCAGAAGGAAACCCAGATGGAGAAACCCCATCTGTTAGGTTGTAATATTTTCTTCTTTTTGGGATAAAGTTGTGATTTTTATGAGTGTTTAGTTGGAATTTGAGACTGATTGTGGATAGTAGTAGTTTTTTTCATTGATAATATGATGTCATATCCTGGACTGTTTCATGTTTACTATTGAAGGGCCCTTCATAGTAAAAATTTACAAATCCATCTTCTCTCCCTTTTCTGGCCATCTTATTCTCCATGGATCCGTCTCATAAGTCTTGCTTCCGCAAATAGACTATCTTGTCTCCTCAAGGTGATATAAAAATCCTAGTTTTTTTCGATTTGATAGATGTAGATTGAGAAGGCTTTGAAAATCAGCAAATTTAATTAAAAAGATTATCTTTTTTTTCCCTTTCTTAATTTTTAGTGCAAAGGATAGGCATGTGGAAATGAGTTACTTTTGGACAAGTACATTAAAATTTGACACTATTTTCACTTAATTTTAAAGGCATATTTTCTCCTATCTATATGACATTAAATGCACATAAACTATTTTCATAATTAGACATTGTTCGGGCACTCTGGTGGGATCCCAAGGATAGAAAAGATTGCAGTTTTGATAATATATTTTTTTAGTGATTACTTCTTTGGTCCGAACCAAGTTTGTATTGTTCTTCTCTATTCATAGACTACTTTGATCCAAGAGTCTGAAGTAAAACAATCATAGTTCTTTCAAGTTTACATTTTAATATTGATGTTATTGTTAAGGTTAACTTTCAACCATTAGATCTCTAAAAAGCTATTAAAGTTCTTCAGCTAGCCTACATCATTGCAGAAATTGTGCACTTTCTCCTCTTGAATAGTACTAAACTTATGTTCTCCAACACCATATCATAACATTGTCAACTACGCTTGCAGTCAAATTTCATAGATACACTTCAAGCACTTGCCCCCCTGATGTTTTTGCATAATAAATTACTTAATTCCAATGCATGATTCTGAAATCAAACAAGATATTTCAGTACATTGTAAAATCAAACAAGAGTTTTCACTGAACCAGAACTTTAAAAAAAATATAAATCAATAATCTCTAAAACACAAAGTCGACCTTTAAATCTTCCTAAAAAAAATTCTCATCAAAATTTTGTTATGTTTATTTCATGTTCATAATAGCATTTATTTTAATCTATATATACTTAATTAACTCTTACCACATACAGAATTGTATGCTATTATATGCATCAGATGATGCGACAAATGGAAAAGATTCAGATGATTTGAATACTTATGACACTACTTGAATATATGTGTTTTCACAAGTGAATTAAACAAAATAAAAAGTTGAATAAAGTAAATAGAAAGACAACTGTAAACTTTCTGATTCACTAAAATAAAAAAAAATCAATTGTCATAAATAGGATGTCCTCTTGATCACTTCACATACAGAGAAGGAACTTGTAATAGAAACTATGTTCTAACACTATCACTAAAGAAGATGTCCGAACATGTTTTGACTTCAACCATAACAATGGAAAGAGTAATCAGAGAATGTATCCTAAAGCTAAACCCTTTTATCCCTTATCAAAGCGTCATTTCAGAAAATATTTGTAGGTTATTTGAAGGTGGTGACCATTCCGATGCGGTAGATCGACATAACGAGAGGTGTCTCAAGTGTTAGGAATTGTGGCCTCAAATACACGTAGGCACGGGGTACTTGAAGTTGAAGAGAAGAGGAGAAGACAAAGAAGCAAGGGAAGACAAGCAGCAAGTAGAAGAAGAAAAGTCTGGAGGGTTGCGATCGACCGGCTAGGGGTGCGGTCGACCGACCCAGTCGACTGGGGGTTCTTCGAGTGGAGGCATCCAACAGAGGAGGGGACAGTCGACCGGTCACTAGGGGTGCGGTCGACCGGTCCGCCCTCGGGTCTAGATCTGCACGATGCGGTCGACCGGCTTGGGGTGCGGTCGATCGACACCGACGTTGATTGTTCTTTTGGGCTTACGGGAGAAAGGCCTAATTTGCTATATTTGTGTAACACCCCGAATTTCAAATAAGGATAAATTCGAGGTTTCACAGGATCTTCACTTCACTTCGTACAATTTTACAAGGAAATTTTAAAACTTTTTCAATAGTACATCAGAGTTCCTTTACACATTGGTTTTTACACAGCGGAAGAATAAAACTTACAACAATTGAAAGTAAAAAATATAACTTGTACAATTTTAACATCATTTGCAATATCTTTAGCTTTCAAATAGCAACAGCATATCCACTTTATAACTCCTTGATTAGTCCTTTACCAGCATGTTAATCTGTGGACTCGTCAGTTACTTACAACTGACGAAAATGTTATACACGGCTATCCTCTCTATGCCGGGAATAGTATAACGATCTCATAATTTAACATATCATAAAAAGATTGAATGAACAAGTAAAATGTCAAAAGTGATTATTCTAAACATAAGTGTATGTCATGCCTTAATGCCTAATGCACACATTTCTATACTAGGATGACACTAATGCACACTTGTTCGGATTCTATGCATCTCATACTACATAGGTCCGAGGGCAAGTGCCTACGTTCTCCACAAGAAAGGGCTCGATCCCTCGCCATGAAAACTACCCGGTAGCAAAACAAAGTTCAGACTATTCCACGAATTTGAATCCCAGCCTTGGAGTTCACCGCCGGCTGTTATAACAGATTCCACATCGTGCGAATCGTCCCGTATGTGACCCTCTAGCCCAGTATATATATATACATTGGAGACGGTAAACACAAAACCCATCCGTCCGACTACTCAAGATCTTGGAGTCCACCGCTGACCCGTCCTTATAGTCCCGGATTAAAATATAATAATCCGTCTCCTACAGGGCAACCTCAGTCCACCAACTGGGTCTATAGTCTTGGAGTCCACCGCCGACTATATAGAGCACCCCACTTACGTTTCACTAAGTTTACTACATCTTCACTTATGTGCCTAAATTTTCCTAAGTTCAAGACATGAATAATTTCCATTCAAGAATTAGTTTTACCTCCTACCGGACTTAATCAACAAATACGAGATAGCTCTATGGCCATATCTCCAAATCATATCTCAAATATTTTCTTTCAATAATGCCGGTATCGAGGTCTTACTAACTCTAAGTCATAAACCTTCATGTACAAGAAACATGGGTACACATACCCTTTAGTAAACATGTCTTAAACCTAGATATTTTCATCTTTCGAATCATCACAAAATAAACATAGTCTCGACACTATTCATGTTCTAATTGTTCTTCCATATCCTTTATAAACAACAATCTTTTCGAGAATACAATTCCATCACATGAAATGTCATGACCAATCTAAACTATCACAATGTCTCAATTCATTAACAAACATTTCTTAATCAACATACAAGTATGGTTGCTTTAAAGTATTTACTTCACAAAATAATTCTTTTCTTTTCTTCACTACAAGTTTTATTCTCAAAGAGATTTCATTTCTTTTTATACTTCACAAAAACATATAAGAAGAACTATCCCTCCATATTTCCATTTCATCTTATAATTAATACAATTCATATATAAAATTTTTCTATATTAAAAATCTCATTTATGAAGCAAAAGGAGAAAAAAAAAGAAAGAAAAGGGCTCAGATTCGAACCCACAACCTCCGGTCAACCCTGGTCAACACCCAAACCCAGCCCCACAGCCGACTGAGCTATTGAGCTCTGGTGTCAAAATCCATGCCGAAATAGTCATATATTGACTTTCGGTTTCGAGATTCTTTTAAAAAAAACAAAAAAAATAGTTGCGACTATTAAGTTTCGAACCTAAGATCTTTTGTAAGAGTGCTCTGTTTGTACTAGTTAACCAGTAAGCCCAAGTGTATTTTCTGTTTAGAAATTTTATTAGAATACTTTTGTTTAAACTTTTCAAAGAGTGGTTCCTTTTCATGCAACTTATTTATCAATGATCAAATATCCTTAAGAGCTTGAAATGAAATTTTCCTTTGATCGAGATTGAAATTAAAACAGTAAACAACAAATTTTAGATTTATTTAAATTCCAATTCTATTCTCCAATTGACATAGGTAACCACGTTAATTACATGATAACCAGGTGAAATTATGGTGAAATAAAGCATAATCGGATCAGGTCAGTGGTTGCTATAATTGAACTATTGAAGAGACAACCGGGTTGAACTTATACATATGTAAAAAAAGTGAGTTTACAACTCATTCCTGTAATCCTATATATGGGTTGAAAGTTGCAACTTTGCACTAAATATAAATGTACTTTTTCAAATTGTAGCATCTGGATGTGCACTAAGATTTGTGATGTGCTCTTAATTGACACACTGGGTGAACCTTGGGAATGTCAAAACACTCTTCACAAATCTGAAGGTCATTCAGTGGCTAAAAGAGTATCAAATCTACTTTGCAGATTAATTGGAAAGCCTCTAGTCCAACACTACGCTTCAACAAAAACAGACATATACTCTCTAAAATAAAGTGCCAATGGATAGTTGACTTTAAAATAATATGCATATTACCCAGCAAATGCAAGCATATAAACAAGATTCATAGTATAAAGCATTTCTTCTTTTTAATTAGCAGCATATCTACTATTTACTTATTCTCAACAAAATTATCCTCATTTATAGCATGGTAACATGGATCTTATCAATAATTTTCTCATTAATTTATATTATACATTCATATGTTTTTAGCATGCATAGTCTAGATCTAGAAGGTATGAAACCACCCACCTTGATTGAAGCTTGAAAACTACAAGAGAATGTTTCCTTCTTGCTCCTAGCTTCACAAGCACCTCCTAGTCCTCTTCTCCTCCTAGCAAAAGCTCCAAGCAAGAGAACACTTCTTTTCTTACTCTCTTTCTTTTTCCTTTCCCTCTTTTCTTTCTCTCATACTTATTTCTTTCCTTCTTTCTATAATGTTTTTGGTGCAATGAGAAAAAGAAAGTAGGGCTCTATTTATAGGGTTTTGGGAGGTTTTATTTTGCATATATTCACCCCTAATAACTCTCCTAATTAACTCTTACAACCCTTCCAATTCTAAACTCCTAAAACCTACAACTCTCCACCTCCCCACTCTTCAAACCTTAATTCCCCTCATTCAATCTCTCTCTTTCTCTCTTCATGAAAACCGGCCCCCCTCCATATCAAAACCGGTCAACATAGTGTACAAATGTACAAGCACACATACATATTAAATACACTTGTTATAATTCTAAATGTGTACAAAAAAAAAATGTGACTTGTCTTGTATTAGTTTATGTTCAACCTAATTTAGGTTATAATTAGTGGGCTTGAATTATGGGCCTTCATTTTATTTAACTAATTTAATTATTCTAGTGGGCTCTCTTTTTAATTAGTCTATTGGGCTAGAATTTAACTTTAAGTCCATGGATCAAAAGGAAGGCTAAATAAACTAATGCATGCTAAAAATAGTAAAATGAAAGTAGCAAAATAAAAATTTGCACGTGCACCAAACGTGCAAAAATTAAAAAATGTATTTTAAATAAAAAAATATAATTGGGGTGTTACAACACTCCCTCCTTAGAATAGTTCCGTCCCCGGAACTACGCTTAGGAGCGAGAAACTACTAAGGAGGAAAGAAAAGTCTACAAAAGAAAACTTAGTCGAAGAGTTCGGGATGGTCCTTCCGCATCTTTTCCTCTAATTCCCAAGTTGCTTCCTCAACAAATTGATTTATCCAAATGACCTTTACCATGGGTATCGTCTTGTTTCTCAAGACCTTTTCTCGGCGATCCACGATCTCAACGGGACGCTCGGCATAGCTCAAATCCAGTTGCAAACCCTCAGGCACTTCTGGCAGATGATGACTTGGGTCAGAAACATAACCCCTTAGCATGGACACGTGAAAAACATTGTGCACTTGGGCCAACTCTTCCGGTAGTTCTAACCGATAAGCTGTCTTCCCAATTCTCTTCAGTATTTTGTAAGGTCCACTGTATCTCGGGGCTAATTTTCCTCCTCGCCCGAACCGAATCACTCCTTTAGTCGGAGACACTTTCACAAAGACATAGTTACCTTCGTCAAATTCCAAGTCTCTCCTTCTATTGTCGGCGTAACTCTTTTGCCTGCTTTGCGCGTCGACCAGCCTCTTTCTGATCAGCTCAATCTTTTCTGAAGTTTGCTGCACAATCTCTGGTCCAAACAGCTGCCTCTCCCCCACTTCATACCAACAAACCGGGGTCCTGCATTTCCTCCCATATAGAGCTTCATAGGGCGCCATTCCAATGCTCACCTGGAAACTGTTGTTGTATGCAAATTCCACCAAAGCTAAGTGTCTCTCCCAACTACCACCAAAATCCAGCACACAACACCTGATCATATCTTCCAGCACTCTGTTGACCCGTTCAGTTTGCCCATCTGTCTGAGGATGGAAGGCTGTACTGAAATCAGTCCTTGTCCCCATAACTGCTTGCAGACTCTTCCAAAAATGTGAAGTGAAATGCGCATCTCTGTCAGATACTATAGACATCGGGATTCCATGCAATTTCACAATTTCATCCACATACAACTCTGCCAGTTTCTCCATTGACCAAGTAAGTTTCATTGCTAGGAAGTGAGCTGACTTGGTGAGTCGGTCCACTATTACCCAAATGGTATCATTGCCTTTGGAACTCTTGGGTAAACCCGTAATGAAATCCATGCTAATACAGTCCCACTTCCATTCCGGGATGGGTAAAGGCTGCAACAAACCGCCAGGTTTCCGATTTTCTGCCTTGACCTGCTGACAAACCGCACACTTGGCCACAAACTCTGCCACATCTCGCTTCATACCTGGCCACCAGAAGTGTAGCTTCATATCCTTGTACATTTTGGTACTCCCAGGATGTACAGATAACAAGGTAGCATGTGCTTCCTGAAGAATACTTTCCTTTAGCTCCGCTACATCTGGCACACAAAGCCGCTCCCCAAACCAAAGTACTGCATCCTTCACTTGGAATTCTGCCAATCTGCCTAAGCCAACCTGTTCTACCATCCCTTGGATCTCTGGATACGTCTTCTGGCTGTCCATGATTCTGTCTCTCAAAGTGGGTTGAATCCTCAATTGAGCTAAGGAAGCCTCCACACTCTGCAGAACCACTTCAATTCCTGCTCGATCTAGCTCATCCGCTAGCTTTTCCTGGGTTGTGATCAACCGAGACAAATTGACTTTTCTGCTAAGCGCATCTGCTACCACATTAGCCTTGCCTGGATGATATTTGATTTCAGGTCGGATGTCCTCCAACACCTCCAACCATCTTCTCTGTCTTAAATTCAAGTCCTTTTGTTGATAAATATACTTCAAGCTCTTATGATCGGTGTACATATTGACTTTTTTCCCGTACACATAATGTCTCCATTGCTTCAAATCATAGATGATCGCTGCTAGTTCTAAATCATGGGTTGGGTAATTCTTCTCATGCGGTCTAAGTTGCCTAGACCCATAAGCAATCACCTTCCCTTCTTGCATCAGTACGCAACCCAGTCCGCGATGTGAAGCATCGCTGTAGATGTCATACTCAACTCCTTCTCTGGGCAATGCTAAGATAGGGGCTGTAGTCAATTTCTCCTTTAACACCTGGAAGCTTGCTTCGCATTGCTCTGACCATTTGAAATTCACATTCTTCTTTGTGAGCCCGGTGAGTGGCACCGCTATCTGAGAATACCCTTGAATAAACCTTCTGTAGTATCCGGTTAGACCCAAAAAGCTTCTAATCTCCTTCACCGTGGTTGGTCTTGGCCAGTCCTTAACTGCTTCAACCTTTTGCAGGTCAATAGCCACTCCCTCCTTAGAAAGGATGTGACCCAAGAAGGCGACTTCGGTTTTCCAGAAGTCACATTTAGACAATTTTGCATATAACTGGTGCTCCTGTTAGGACCTCTGCCAAGTGCTTGGCGTGTTCTTCCTCGGACTTGGAGTAGACCAAAATGTCGTCAATAAATACAACGACAAAGGAATCGATGAAAGGTCGTAGATCTCTGTTCATCATGTCCATAAAAATAGCTGGTGCGTTTATGACTCCGAATGGCATAACTAGAAACTCGTAGTGACCATGCCTGGTTCGGAAAGCCGTTTTATGCACATCATCTTCCTTTACCCGGACCTGATGATACCCAGACCGTAGATCTATTTTGGAAAAGACTGCTGCTCCCTGCAGGCGGTCGAACAAATCATCGATTCGAGGAATGGGGTACTTGTTCTGTACAGTTACCTTGTTCAACTCTCTGCAGTCGATACACATCCTCATAGATCCATCCTTTTTCTTTACTAAAAGAACTGGGGCTCCCCATGGTGATGCACTTGGCCTGATGTATCCTTTGCTCAGTAACTCTTCGATCTGTTTCTTGATCTCGTCTTGTTCGACTGGTGCCATTTTGTATGGGGCCTTGGAAATAGGAGCACTTCCCGGTTGAACAGTGATGCTGAACTCTACATCTCGACGAGGGGGAAGCCCTGGTAGATCGTCCAGAAATACTACTGGGAAGTCTCGGACAATTGGGATCTGCTTCACTTCTTCTGGCACTTTCTGCTCGGACAATGCTGCTACTATCTGCTTACCCTTCCCCTTGCCTTGGAAAGTAACAACTGGTCCTCCTGGTGCCTTGATTTTGACTTCCTTGTCTTTGCACTCGATAGTTGCACTGTAGACTGACATCCAGTCAATGCCAATGATGATGTCAACTCCGAGAACTGCCAATTCACTGAGATCGATGCCAAAGAGTCTGCCCCCAATCTCGAGATCACACCCTTCATAGTATCGATCGGTTGTCAAGTTCTCTCCTGACGGAGTAGCCACAGATAAAACCTTGCCAGGAAATATTTTCGGCTCAACTCCCAATCTTTTAGCAAAAGAGGGTGACACAAAAGTGTGTGAAGATCCCGTATCAAATAACACCGAAGCTTTTATTCCATTTATTAAAATGTTCCCTGTTACATATGAGTATTCTCATTACATAACATTTTATTACATAAACGGAAAATATAAGTCAATTAAGCTTCGTCCTCCGTACCCGTGATTACATGATCCACCTCATCCGCATCGGCTTCTGTCAAGGCAAACACCCGCCCCTGCTTGAACTGTTTTTGCTCTGGCTTGAACAGCCTTTGACTTGGTCCTCCCCGCTGAAGCTGGGGGCAATCTGACTGGTAATGGCCTTCCTTTCCGCACCTATAGCAAGTCTTGCTTCGCTGAGGCTTGGTGCATCCAGTAGATATATGTCCCGATTCCCCACACCCGTAGCAAGTGGGTACCCTTCCGGCCACAGCAATGGCATTGGCGCCAGTGGGTTTGAATCGTTGCGCGGGGGGCTGATTTTTGTAGTTGCTGGGTCCTGCGGGCCTTTTGCCCAAGCTCCAACTGTTCTTCCTGGCTTGCACTGCCTGGAATTGGTTCATGTCTGTCTCTGTTGCAGCGGCCCTTCTGACTAGCTTTTCAAACCTCCGAATGCCTAGAGGTATCATCCTTGATCTTAGGCTGGGCCTCAGACCTTGCTCGAACTTGCGGGCCTTCTTAGACTCCTCCTGAACCATCTCCGGTGCATATCGGGAAAGTTGATTAAACTTGGTTTCATATTCCCTTACCGTCATATTACCTTGTTGTAAGCTCAAGAACTCCATGGCTTTCTTTTCTTGAACATCCAATGGGAAGTAGTGGCTCCTGAATTCTTCCAGGAATTCTTCCCATGTAAGTTGCACATTTCCCAAGTTTCTCTTCAAGGATTGCCACCACACACTCGCATCCTTTTCAAGCTGAATGGTAGCCAATTTCACTTTGCTAGCTTCCGGGGTTTCAAGCACTTCGAAAATTGTTTCGATCTGTCGAACCCAGTCATCTGCAGCATCGGGGTTCGTCTGTCCTCCAAATACCGGCGGCTTCATTCTTTTGAATGCTTCCACCAGTTTGATGGCCTCAGGTATCTGGATAGCTGGTCCTGGTCCTCTGTTTTGAGGGATATTAGCGGCGAGGGCATTAAGGGTCTGGCACACCCGAGCCATCTCCGTTTCCAAATCCAATCCATTTTCCCCGCTGAAGCCTTCGCCATTTCCAATTCTTCGTGCCATTTTTGAGTCATAAAATTCTTCATTAATCATCACAAATAACACAACAGCAAGATTGTATTCTTTATTCAGAGATAAAACTTTTATTTTAACATTTCCATTACAATTGCTTAAATAAAAGATATCTTAAATTCTACGGTTCTTCTTGGCTTCTCTGAGCTCTTCCCGGAGATCTTGGACTTCCTTTCTTATGTTTTCAACCTTGTACGGTCGCTTTTCTTTATTTATGAGTTGGGTCTTCTTGAGCTCGTATATCAGGTGGTTTAGTTTCCAGATGCGTACTTTATCCTGTGCCAGGCGTGATTCCAAGTAGTTAACCTTCCTCTTTTGCGCATTCAGTTCTCGACGAAGGGATGCAACGAGGTCATCTGGGTGATCCGGGACAAGTTCCTCGTCTGGGGAGTCTTCGGGAAAGTCAGGTAGTGGTGGAGTAATTTCCCTGGACTCGGGAAATTCTTCCTCCTATATCTCGAAGGGTTCCTCTTCTTCTTCCTCCTCCGGGTCTTCTTCTTCCTCTGGGTCCTCTTCCTCCATTGGTTCTTCTTCTAAGTCCTCAAGGTCGACAAACCAAGGAAGTTCATTCTGGTTGGCCATCATATAAAAAGGGGAGGAAAGGTTATCTTACAAAGCAATGTAAATATGAGTCTAATCCTATAGGTTGAACTCACACGCTAGTGTTTGCAGGAATGATATTGTAACTACTCAATATGGTGTCACGGGTTCTAGACTATAGTTAATGATCTTACTACTCTTCCTAAACAAATCTTTAGTCTATCAAGTTCTGATTCACTTGGGTTAGCTGTAGGAGTCGGTTCCCAGCTAGCGGTGGTCCGAAGACGCTTAAATACCGTGTCGCTTAGGGCTGTTTACACCCGGTTGACAGAAGGACTCCTTTAGCTTGTTCCCAAATTTATCGTACCTTTTTATCGTTCCTTATAAACTTGTACTACTTGTGAAGCATGCTCTGATACCATCTGTAACACCCCGAATTTCAAATAAGGATAAATTCGAGGTTTCACAGGATCTTTACTTCACTTCGTACAATTTTACAAGGAAATTTTAAAACTTTTTCAATAGTACATCAGAGTTCCTTTACACATTGGTTTTTACACAGCGGAAGAATAAAACTTACAACAATTGAAAGTAAAAAATATAACTTGTACAATTTTAACATCATTTGCAATATCTTTAGCTTTCAAATAGCAACAGCATATCCACTTTATAACTCCTTGATTAGTCCTTTACCTGCATGTTAATCTGTGGGCTCGTCAGTTACTTACAACTGACGAAAATATTATACACGGCTATCCTCTCTATGCCGGGAATAGTATAACGATCTCATACTTTAACATATCATAAAAAGATTGAATGAACAAGTAAAATGTCAAAAGTGATTATTCTAAACATAAGTGTATGTCATGCCTTAATGCCTAATGCACACATTTCTATACTAGGATGACACTAATGCACACTTGTTCGGATTCTATGCATCCCATACTACATAGGTCCGAGGGCAAGTGCCTACGTTCTCCACAATAAAGGGCTCGATCCCTCGCCATGAAAACTACCCGGTAGCAAAACAAAGTTCAGACTATTCTACGAATTTGAATCCCAGCCTTGGAGTCCACCGCCGGCTGTTATAACAGATTCCACATCGTGCGAATCGTCCCTTATGTGACCCTCTAGCCCAGTATATATATATACATTGGAGACGGTAAACACAAAACCCATCCGTCCGACTACTCAAGATCTTGGAGTCCACCGCTGACCCGTCCTTATAGTCCCGGATTAAAATATAATAATCCGTCTCCCACAGGGCAACCTCAGTCCACCAACTGGGTCTATAGTCTTGGAGTCCACCGCCGACTATATAGAGCACCCCAATTACGTTTCACTAAGTTTACTACATCTTCACTTATGTGCCTAAATTTTCCTAAGTTCAAGACATGAATAATTTCCATTCAAGAATTAGTTTTACCTCCTACCGGACTTAATCAACAAATACGAGATAGCTCCATGGCCATATCTCCAAATCATATCTCAAATATTTTCTTTCAATAATGCCGGTATCGAGGTCTTACTAACTCTAAGTCATAAACCTTCATGTACAAGAAACATGGGTACACATACCCTTTAGTAAACATGTCTTAAACCTAGATATTTTCATCTTTCGAATCATCACAAAATAAACATAGTCTCGACACTATTCATGTTCTAATTGTTCTTCCATATCCTTTATAAACAACAATCTTTTCGAGAATACAATTCCATCACATGAAATGTCATGACCAATCTAAACTATCACAATGTCTCAATTCATTAACAAACATTTCTTAATCAACATACAAGTATGGTTGCTTTAAAGTATTTACTTCACAAAATAATTCTTTTCTTTTCTTCACTACAAGTTTTATTCTCAAAGAGATTTCATTTCTTTTTATACTTCACAAAAACATATAAGAAGAACTATCCCTCCATATTTCCATTTCATCTTATAATTAATACAATTCATATATAAAATTTTTCTATATTAAAAATCTCATTTATGAAGCAAAAGGAGAAAAAAAAAAAAGAAAGAAAAGGGCTCAGATTCGAACCCACAACCTCCGGTCAACCCTGGTCAACGCCCAAACCCGGCCCCACAGCCAACTGAGCTATTGAGCTCTGGTGTCAAAATCCATGCCGAAATAGTCATATATTGACTTTCGGTTTCGAGATTCTTTTAAAAAAAACAAAAAAAATAGTTGCGACTATTAAGTTTCGAACCTAAGATCTTTTGTAAGAGTGCTCTGTTTATACTAGTTAACCAGTAAGCCCAAGTGTATTTTCTGTTTAGAAATTTTATTAGAATACTTTTGTTTAAACTTTTCAAAGAGTGGTTCCTTTTCATGCAACTTATTTATCAATGATCAAATATCCTTAAGAGCTTGAAATGAAATTTTCCTTTGATCGAGATTGAAATTAAAACAGTAAACAACAAATTTTAGATTTATTTAAATTCCAATTCTATTCTCCAATTGACATAGGTAACCACGTTAATTACATGATAACCAGGTGAAATTATGGTGAAATAAAGCATAATCGGATCAGGTCAGTGGTTGCTATAATTGAACTATTGAAGAGACAACCGGGTTGAACTTATACATATGTAAAAAAAGTGAGTTTACAACTCATTCCTGTAATCCTATATATGGGTTGAAAGTTGCAACTTTGCACTAAATATAAATGTACTTTTTCAAATTGTAGCATCTGGATGTGCACTAAGATTTGTGATGTGCTCTTAATTGACACACTGGGTGAACCTTGGGAATGTCAAAACACTCTTCACAAATCTGAAGGTCATTCAGTGGCTAAAAGAGTATCAAATCTACTTTGCAGATTAATTGGAAAGCCTCTAGTCCAACACTACGCTTCAACAAAAACAGACATATACTCTCTAAAATAAAGTGCCAATGGATAGTTGACTTTAAAATAATATGCATATTACCCAGCAAATGCAAGCATATAAACAAGATTCATAGTATAAAGCATTTCTTCTTTTTAATTAGCAGGATATCTACTATTTACTTATTCTCAACAAAATTATCCTCATTTATAGCATGGTAACATGGATCTTATCAATAATTTTCTCATTAATTTATATTATACATTCATATGTTTTTAGCATGCATAGTCTAGATCTAGAAGGTATGAAACCACCCACCTTGATTGAAGCTTGAAAACTACAAGAGAATGTTTCCTTCTTGCTCCTAGCTTCACAAGCACCTCCTAGTCCTCTTCTCCTCCTAGCAAAAGCTCTAAGCAAGAGAACACTTCTTTTCTTACTCTCTTTCTTTTTCCTTTCCCTCTTTTCTTTCTCTCATACTTATTTCTTTCCTTCTTTCTATAATGTTTTTGGTGCAATGAGAAAAAGAAAGTAGGGCTCTATTTATAGGGTTTTGGGAGGGTTTATTTTGCTTATATTCACCCCTAATAACTCTCCTAATTAACTCTTACAACCCTTCCAATTCTAAACTCCTAAAACCTACAACTCTCCACCTCCCCACTCTTCAAACCTTAATTCCCCTCATTCTGTAATACCCTGATTTTTCAATTAATGAGAAATTATTTATTTTGCACGTGTTGTGCACGTGCAATATTTTGTTGGATTATTTTATCATGATGAGTATGTTTAAATATAATTTTCTCAAATTATTTTAGTACAAAAGCCTTCTTTAAAAGCCTTATTTGATTTAATTAAAAAGCCTTTCTTAAAAAGCCCAAAAGCATTTTTATTTTAATTATTTTTATAAAATTATTTTGGCCCAAAAAGAAAGCCCATGAATTAATTTATTTTAATTAAACTTGTCATGTAGAAGACTTTTTTAAACAAAATTATTTTTATACAATTTTGGAATGTACAAATTTGGCCTAGTTGCATGCACGTGCACTACACGTACACGTGCAATGCACACTCACTATGTGAGGCCGGTAGCATTCTTTTGGAGGGAAAGTTGAATTTTTGGTGTGGAGAACATGGGGGTAGTTTCAAGGAGGTGGGTAGTTTTCCTAACTCCTACTTGAATCTAAGCCTTTCATTTTGCAACCACCAAGATGATCTTAGCCCTCCATTCCCCTCATTTTTTAGTATAAATACCCCCTTTCTCATGGCTAATTTTTCATATGCAAAGTGTAATTTCTAAAGCTAATAGTATTATAATTGTGAGTTATAAAAGATAAGAGAGTGTGTGGTTCTTTTGGTTGCTTGGAGTGGCCGGCTAAGGGCTTGGGAAGCATTCGGTTTGGATTGGAGAAGCATTCGGCTAGGGCTTGGGAGCTTGGAGTGGTGCACTCTTTGGCTAGGAGGAGGTGTTCTCATCTACTAGGACTTATTGCTTTTGTGTTCTCTCCATTAAGGTGGGTAAAACAATTCATGTTTCTAATATAGGGTTCATGCTAGTATATTGATAACACTATACATGGAAAATACTAATAAGAGACCACTCTAATTAAAAAGTTAGTATGTGAATGGCTTAGAATGATGTGATTAATTGTGTATGTGAATTGCTTGCATGAAATTATACCCTATGAAGCACTTTCTATGATTATTTAGTTTAATTGAATAATGATGCAATGTGATTAGCATGATGTGTGAAAATCTTTATTAATTACTTGCAAATTGTGTGGTTGAAACATGACAATTGATAAAGATATTAACACTATGGAAATTGAATAGAAAAGTATATTGAATGCTTTGAATTCATGTGTAGAAGTGGCATAGATGAACCAAAGAATTGCTTGTTGTCATCAAATTAGAAATGTACCAAACTTAGTAATTGTTGAGTTTCACCTATTCATGTGCTATATGAATTCTTTTGCTAGTATGAGTATGGGAAAATCCAAAGTTGTATTGTGGTGTGAATGTAGATTAATAACCAGTAAATTATCATGGAAAATTTGGGGATAAAAGAGAGATTAGAAGATCAATCGATTCTTTTTCAATGTCGAAAATAAAAGATTTGCTAGTTTTAATAAACAAATTATTAGTTGGGTGGAAAAATTATGTTTTTAGTACAAAATTTATTTTTATACTTGCTGTTTTGAAGATTGAATAAAGATGATTAAATCTGGAATTTTTCAGTGGTTTATATAGAGGCAATATGAACCAAATAGATTTAAACGTCGAGTTGTTTCTAAAAACAGTGCGAGTATGAAACTAATGGACTTAAACCCCGTGTTGTGACAACCTGAGCCAGTGGCTCAGGCGGTCGGTGACTGTGTTCGGTTTTCCTGAGCGGCGTGGTTCGAAACCCGGCCTCACCATTTTTTTATCCCAACTGTATATGTATATGAATATGAGACTGCGAAATGACAGCACCTATACCTAATTCGCCTTCTTCTAATCGCTAGCACAGTTTTGTTCTGATGGCGGGTGCTCTGGCCTTCTTCTCTACTGTGCTGGGTTCGAATCCTTCCCTTAGCACTTAGGGAAAAATATTTTTTTTGTGAGATTTTGATGTCCAAAAAATATGAGAAAAATATGGTAATTTTCATAAAAATACAAAGAATTTTATGGGATTGAGTTGGGTATTATTTGAAGAAAATATAAAGTAGTTTGAGAACAAATAGTATAAATAAAGCTATGGTTCTAAGACACTTTTATGGAAATTTCCAGTTTATAAAGATATAATGAAATGGGTTTATTAAGAAGTAATTGACACAAAGAATTTAGTGGTGTGACATGATATTATTTCATTTTCACTTGAGGTTATTGTGTAAAATGTGAAGTATGAGTGTTTAATTATAAAGTGCATGAGTGCATTGTATGATATTGGAATTTAGAAATCATGTTGATGAAATTGTCGGCCATGAATATGAATTTTTATGAGTTATAAGTATTCACTATGGACTTGTGAACAAAGAGTAATCATGAATAAGAAAGAATATGAAATTGTGACATGAAAGTGGTTATGACTTAAAGATTGTGAAATGAAATTTGAAATAGAGTAGCTAAGTCTCCCCGGCATTGAGAAAAATGAATTGAATTGAAATTAGACCAAGGTTGGTCATGTTGAAACAAATGGATAAGTCCGGTTGATGGAGAGGCTAACTCTAGTGATTATTTTGTTCATGATTTTTAAATAAAACTAAGGACTAGTACATAGTGGAGATGTGATGAAAGTAGAAGAAAAACATGAGTATGAGGGCCAACGGATAGCGGTGTGAGAGCGATTCACAGGTTGCCTGCTTGATGCGTCAAGACAGTGCGTGGGCGCTACTCCGGAATTATCGTCCCGGTGGCGACGCTCGTGGGATGTTCGAGTGGCTATGGGTGGTGCCATTGTTCCATGGCGGAGGCTGAATTGTCCATAGGTTGCCTGCTCGATGCGTCGTGACAGTGCGTGGGATTCCCCTCCAGGCTGCCTGGACATGGGCTCATAGATCATAGGACATCTAAGACACTACCGTAGTTACAGTAGTAGTTAAGACATAACGGGGGATTGAACCCTATAAAGATGAAGAACGAATAAGGGCTTGCCCTCGGACCTATGTAGTATGGGATGCATAGAATCCGAACAAGTGTGCATTAGTGTCATGTAACATGATTAACTGCATTAAGGACTAAGTGCACAATCACAACACGACATCAATAGGGTAGTCCCTTTAGTTTGAACGTGACAAGTTTGTGTTTGCTAAATATGAATTGTTAAGTTATACTATTTCCGGCAAGCGAGGACGGCCGTGTATAATGATCGTCGGTTGAATAAACTGACGTACCCACAGTCTAACATGCAGGTAAATGTCATGCTAAAGATTAAAGAAGATTTGGATGCTTAAAGATTTTATCAAGCTGTTGTACTTGTATTTAATTGTTGTATTTTTACTTTCGCTGTGCAAAAGAAAGATGTAATTATGATGTAATCTCTGATGTATGATGAAAAGTTTTAATTTCCCTGTAAAAGTGTACTAAGAAAGTGAAAAGATCCTGTAGAACATCTCGAATTCAGTGTATTTGGGATTCGGGGCGTTACAGAGTGGTATCAGAGCCACGCTTTCTACACTTTCACACTTGTACAAATTTATAGGGAACGACACCCTAGATGTGGACATTAGAGTGTGTGTTTGAATCTAGAGATTTAAATGTAAGTGACTTACATTTGTGTTGCTCTAAGATTTATGCCTTCTCCTCTCTATTTCTAAGATGGCTGATCACTTCGACCCTGCTGGAGGCGACGACTGGCACATCATTGAGGAAGAGTACCATCCTGGACAGGCAGATTCCGAGGACGAGTACTACCCTGGGCAAGCTGATTCTGATGATGAGGAGTACCCTGAATCCCGAGAGATCACCCCACCTCCGGATTCATCTGATGATTCTTCTTCCGACGAAGAGGAAGTACCAGTTTCCAGTGGTCTTGTGACTTCTCTTCAGAGGCAAGTGGAAACCCTGAAGGAGAGAGTTGGATTGTTGGAGGCTCAGCTGGAGAAGCGGAAGGCCGACTATTCTGTTCTTAGCCATCGGATTTGGGAACTTGAGAAGAAAAAGAACCTAACTGATGTGCTGAAGGATGAGGTTGATGAACTGCGGGAAGAACTTCGAGCAGCGAAGAAGTCCCGTAGGAGTTAGAGTGTTGTAGCTTCTGTTTCTTTCATTCTGATGTTTAGAGATGTTTTCAAATTCGAATGTATAAACTTTTGGAATTCAATGAAATGGAAATATTGACTTGAAAATTCTTGTCTTATACTTCGAATTTGATGGACCTTTTACATCAGAATATGGAATGAAAGCTGTCGTATTGTTTGATACTGGATCCTCTCATACTTTTGTGTCTCCAAAGTTTGCTAAAGTGTTGGGAGTGGAACCAAAGATTTTCCCAGGCAAGATCTTATCAGTAGCCACTCCGTCAGGGGAAACTTTAACCACTGATCGGTATTATGCTGATTGCGAGATTGTGATTGGGGATAGAATCTTTGGCATTGATCTGATCGAACTGACTATCTTGGGAGTCGATGTTATCATTGGCATTGATTGGATGTCGGTGTACAGTGCAAGCATCGAGTGTAAGGCCAAGACGGTGACAGTGAAGGCTCCAGGTGGACCTGAAGTCATGTTCCAAGGGAAGCGGAAGTGTTCTAAGCTGGTGGCTACTATCCGCAAGGAAGAGACTCCTGTGGAAGTGCAAAGGATTCCTGTGGTTCGGGACTATCCAACTGTGTTCTTGGAAGATTTTCCTGGGTTACCTCCGCATCGTGATGTAGAGTTCAGCATCACTGTTCAACCGGGAAGTGCACCCATTTCTAAGGCACCTTATAGGATGGCTCCAGTGGAACAGGATGAGGTGAAACGGCAGATTGAGGAACTATTGGGAAAAGGCTTTATTCAACCTAGTGCGTCACCTTGGGGAGCACCAGTGCTTTTGGTAAAGAAGAAGGATGGATCGATGAGAATGTGCATCGATTACCGAGAGCTGAATAAGGTCACTGTTCAGAATAAGTATCCGATTCCTCGAATTGATGACTTGTTCGATCGTCTACAAGGAGCAGCTGTATTCTCCAAAATTGATCTTCGATCGGGTTACCACCAAGTTCGAGTGAAAGCTGAAGATGTGCATAAGACTGCATTTAGAACTCGGCATGGGCATTACGAATTCTTAGTTATGCCATTCGGAGTGACGAATGCACCTGCAATCTTCATGGACTTGATGAACAGAGTTCTGAGGCCGTTTATTGATTCTTTCGTCGTGGTGTTTATCGACGATATTCTCGTGTACTCCAAGTCAGAGGAGGAGCACACTGAGCATCTGGCAGCGGTGTTGCAGAAGTTGGAAGAGCAGCAGTTGTATGCCAAGTTATCCAAGTGTGATTTCTGGAAATCTGAAGTGGCATTCCTAGGTCACATCCTTTCTAAGGAGGGAGTGGCAACTGACCCTCAGAAGATAGAGGCAGTGAGAGACTGGGCAAGGCCTACTACAGTGAAGGAAGTCAGAAGTTTCCTTGGGATGACTGGGTATTATCGGAGATTCATTCAAGGTTATGCTCAGATAGCTGTACCGCTTACAGGGCTGACCAAGAAGAATGTGAGCTTCAAGTGGACCGAGCAATGTGAGGCGAGTTTTCAGGAGTTGAAAGATAGACTGACTACTGCACCTATTTTGGCTTTGCCTAGAGCTGGTGTCGAGTATGATGTTTATAGCGATGCTTCACATCGGGGGCTTGGTTGTGTCTTAATGCAAGAAGGAAGAGTAATCGCTTATGGGTCTAGGCAACTACGACCGCATGAGAAAAATTATCCGACTCATGATCTGGAGTTGGCTGCGATTATCTTTGCTTTGAAGCAATGGAGGCACTACGTGTACGGTGAGAAGTTGAATATGTACACGGATCATAAGAGCTTGAAGTATATATATCAGCAAAGGGATCTCAATCTGAGGCAGCGGAGATGGTTGGAAGTGCTCGAGGATATGCGACCTGAGATCAAGTATCATCCTGGAAAGGCTAATGTTGTTGCTGATGCACTTAGTCGCAAGAGCAGTTTGGCCTGTTTGATTACGACTCAGAGGCATCTGATTGAGGAGCTGGACCGAGCTGGGATTGAGGTTGTCTTGCAAGGATTGGGAGCATCATTGGCTCAGTTGAGGCTTCAGCCTACTTTGAATGCAAGGATCATTGCAAGTCAGGAGGTTGATGCTGATATTCTGGAGATGAAGGAGCAGGTTGGTGCTGGCAGGTTGCCCGGTTTTCAGACCAGGGATGGAGTGCTGTGGTTCGGAGATAGGCTGTGCGTTCCAAATCAGGCGGACCTGAAAGAGAGTATTCTTCAGGAGGCGCATGCTACTCTTTTGTCGGTACATCCTGGGAGTACTAAGATGTACAAAGACATCAAACAGCATTTCTGGTGGTCAGGTTTGAAGCGGGATGTGGCTGAATTTGTCGCGAAGTGTGAGGTTTGTCAGCAAGTCAAAGCCGAAAATCAGAGACCCGGAGGTCTATTACAGCCGTTACCTATTCCGGAATGGAAGTGGGATAACATCAGTATGGATTTCATTACGGGATTGCCTAAGAGTTCTAAAGGCAATGATGCAATTTGGGTTATAGTCGATCGACTTACCAAGTCCGCTCACTTTTTGGCGATGAAACTCACCGCTTCGATGGACAAGTTGGCTGAGATGTATGTTGGTGAGATTGTCCGACTTCATGGCGTTCCTTCGACCATTGTGTCTGATCGAGATGCGCGGTTTACTTCGCATTTTTGGAGGAGTCTTCAGGCAGCTTTGGGTACCAAGACGGATTTCAGTACTGCTTTTCATCCGCAAACCGATGGGCAGACCGAGAGAGTCAATCGTATTCTTGAGGATATGCTGCGGTGTTGTATACTAGACTTTGGAGGCAGTTGGGAAAGGCATTTACCCTTGGTGGAGTTTGCCTACAACAACAGTTTTCAGGCCAGTATTGGGATGGCGCCGTACGAAGCTTTGTATGGCAGGAAGTGCAGGACTCCTGTTTGTTGGTATGAAGTAGGGGAGCGTCAGTTGTTTGGTCCTGAGCTTGTACAACTGACTTCTGAGAAGATTGATCTGATCAGGAAAAGGTTGGTGGAAGCTCAGAGCAGGCAGAAAAGCTATGCAGACAACCGGAGAAGGGACCTTGAGTTTGAGGTTGGTGACTTCGTCTTCCTGAAGGTATCACCCAGCAAAGGTGTGGTTCGTTTTGGCAAAGGCGGGAAGTTAGCCCCGAGGTTTATAGGCCCGTATAAGATATTGAAAAGGATCGGGAAAACTGCTTACCGGCTTGAGTTACCGGAAGAGTTGTCTCAGGTGCACAATGTCTTTCATGTGTCTATGCTGAGAGGTTATATTCCAGACCCGAGTCATCATTTGCCTGAAGTGCCGGAAGGTTTGCAGTTAGACCTGAATTACATCGAGTCTCCTGTTGAGATTGTTGACCGTAGGGAGAAAGTCTTGAGGAATAAGACGATACCGATGGTCAAGGTAGTCTGGAGAAACCACTTGGTTGAAGAGGCTACTTGGGAATCTGAGGAGAGGATGTTGAAGGACTATCCTGAGCTTTTTGCTTGATTGTATTTTTGTATCTTTGTTTCTTGTTGAGTGTGTTGTATTTTGTTTGTTTTCTCGCTCTTGATTGTAGTTCCGGGGACGGAACTATTCTAAGGAGGGAGTGCTGTAATACCCTGATTTTTCAATTAATGAGAAATTATTTATTTTGCACGTGTTGTGCACGTGCAATATTTTGTTGGATTATTTTATCATGATGAGTATGTTTAAATATAATTTTCTCAAATTATTTTAGTACAAAAGCCTTCTTTAAAAGCCTTATTTGATTTAATTAAAAAGCCTTTCTTAAAAAGCCCAAAAGCATTTTTATTTTAATTATTTTTATAAAATTATTTTGGCCCAAAAAGAAAGCCCATGAATTAATTTATTTTAATTAAACTTGTCATGTAGAAGACTTTTTTAAACAAAATTATTTTTATACAATTTTGGAATGTACAAATTTGGCCTAGTTGCATGCACGTGCACTACACGTACACGTGCAATGCACACTCACTATGTGAGGCCGGTAGCATTCTTTTGGAGGGAAAGTTGAATTTTTGGTGTGGAGAACATGGGGGTAGTTTCAAGGAGGTGGGTAGTTTTCCTAACTCCTACTTGAATCTAAGCCTTTCATTTTGCAACCACCAAGATGATCTTAGCCCTCCATTCCCCTCATTTTTTAGTATAAATACCCCCTTTCTCATGGCTAATTTTTCATATGCAAAGTGTAATTTCTAAAGCTAATAGTATTATAATTGTGAGTTATAAAAGATAAGAGAGTGTGTGGTTCTTTTGGTTGCTTGGAGTGGCCGGCTAAGGGCTTGGGAAGCATTCGGTTTGGATTGGAGAAGCATTCGGCTAGGGCTTGGGAGCTTGGAGTGGTGCACTCTTTGGCTAGGAGGAGGTGTTCTCATCTACTAGGACTTATTGCTTTTGTGTTCTCTCCATTAAGGTGGGTAAAACAATTCATGTTTCTAATATAGGGTTCATGCTAGTATATTGATAACACTATACATGGAAAATACTAATAAGAGACCACTCTAATTAAAAAGTTAGTATGTGAATGGCTTAGAATGATGTGATTAATTGTGTATGTGAATTGCTTGCATGAAATTATACCCTATGAAGCACTTTCTATGATTATTTAGTTTAATTGAATAATGATGCAATGTGATTAGCATGATGTGTGAAAATCTTTATTAATTACTTGCAAATTGTGTGGTTGAAACATGACAATTGATAAAGATATTAACACTATGGAAATTGAATAGAAAAGTATATTGAATGCTTTGAATTCATGTGTAGAAGTGGCATAGATGAACCAAAGAATTGCTTGTTGTCATCAAATTAGAAATGTACCAAACTTAGTAATTGTTGAGTTTCACCTATTCATGTGCTATATGAATTCTTTTGCTAGTATGAGTATGGGAAAATCCAAAGTTGTATTGTGGTGTGAATGTAGATTAATAACCAGTAAATTATCATGGAAAATTTGGGGATAAAAGAGAGATTAGAAGATCAATCGATTCTTTTTCAATGTCGAAAATAAAAGATTTGCTAGTTTTAATAAACAAATTATTAGTTGGGTGGAAAAATTATGTTTTTAGTACAAAATTTATTTTTATACTTGCTGTTTTGAATATTGAATAAAGATGATTAAATCTGGAATTTTTCAGTGGTTTATATAGAGGCAATATGAACCAAATAGATTTAAACGTCGAGTTGTTTCTAAAAACAGTGCGAGTATGAAACTAATGGACTTAAACCCCGTGTTGTGACAACCTGAGCCAGTGGCTCAGGCGGTCGGTGACTGTGTTCGGTTTTCCTGAGCGGCGTGGTTCGAAACCCGGCCTCACCATTTTTTTATCCCAACTGTATATGTATATGAATATGAGACTGCGAAATGACAGCACCTATACCTAATTCGCCTTCTTCTAATCGCTAGCACAGTTTTGTTCTGATGGCGGGTGCTCTGGCCTTCTTCTCTACTGTGCTGGGTTCGAATCCTTCCCTTAGCACTTAGGGAAAAATATTTTTTTTGTGAGATTTTGATGTCCAAAAAATATGAGAAAAATATGGTAATTTTCATAAAAATACAAGGAATTTTATGGGATTGAGTTGGGTATTATTTGAAGAAAATATAAAGTAGTTTGAGAACAAATAGTATAAATAAAGCTATGGTTCTAAGACACTTTTATGGAAATTTCCAGTTTATAAAGATATAATGAAATGGGTTTATTAAGAAGTAATTGACACAAAGAATTTAGTGGTGTGACATGATATTATTTCATTTTCACTTGAGGTTATTGTGTAAAATGTGAAGTATGAGTGTTTAATTATAAAGTGCATGAGTGCATTGTATGATATTGGAATTTAGAAATCATGTTGATGAAATTGTTGGCCATGAATATGAATTTTTATGAGTTATAAGTATTCACTATGGACTTGTGAACAAAGAGTAATCATGAATAAGAAAGAATATGAAATTGTGACATGAAAGTGGTTATGACTTAAAGATTGTGAAATGAAATTTGAAATAGAGTAGCTAAGTCTCCCCGGCATTGAGAAAAATGAATTGAATTGAAATTAGACCAAGGTTGGTCATGTTGAAACAAATGGATAAGTCCGGTTGATGGAGAGGCTAACTCTAGTGATTATTTTGTTCATGATTTTTAAATAAAACTAAGGACTAGTACATAGTGGAGATGTGATGAAAGTAGAAGAAAAACATGAGTATGAGGGCCAACGGATAGCGGTGTGAGAGCGATTCACAGGTTGCCTGCTTGATGCGTCAAGACAGTGCGTGGGCGCTACTCCGGAATTATCGTCCCGGTGGCGACGCTCGTGGGATGTTCGAGTGGCTATGGGTGGTGCCATTGTTCCATGGCGGAGGCTGAATTGTCCATAGGTTGCCTGCTCGATGCGTCGTGACAGTGCGTGGGATTCCCCTCCAGGCTGCCTGGACATGGGCTCATAGATCATAGGACATCTAAGACACTACCGTAGTTACAGTAGTAGTTAAGACATAACGGGGGATTGAACCCTATAAAGATGAAGAACGAATAAGGGCTTGCCCTCGGACCTATGTAGTATGGGATGCATAGAATCCGAACAAGTGTGCATTAGTGTCATGTAACATGATTAACTGCATTAAGGACTAAGTGCACAATCACAACACGACATCAATAGGGTAGTCTCTTTAGTTTGAACGTGACAAGTTTGTGTTTGCTAAATATGAATTGTTAAGTTATACTATTTCCGGCAAGCGAGGACGGCCGTGTATAATGATCGTCGGTTGAATAAACTGACGTACCCACAGTCTAACATGCAGGTAAATGTCATGCTAAAGATTAAAGAATTAAAGAAGATTTGGATGCTTAAAGATTTTATCAAGCTGTTGTACTTGTATTTAATTGTTGTATTTTTACTTTCGCTGTGCAAAAGAAAGATGTAATTATGATGTAATCTCTGATGTATGATGAAAAGTTTTAATTTCCCTGTAAAAGTGTACTAAGAAAGTGAAAAGATCCTGTAGAACATCTCGAATTCAGTGTATTTGGGATTCGGGGCGTTACAGAGTGGTATCAGAGCCACGCTTTCTACACTTTCACACTTGTACAAATTTATAGGGAACGACACCCTAGATGTGGACATTAGAGTGTGTGTTTGAATCTAGAGATTTAAATGTAAGTGACTTACATTTGTGTTGCTCTAAGATTTATGCCTTCTCCTCTCTATTTCTAAGATGGCTGATCACTTCGACCCTGCTGGAGGCGACGACTGGCACATCATTGAGGAAGAGTACCATCCTGGACAGGCAGATTCCGAGGACGAGTACTACCCTGGGCAAGCTGATTCTGATGATGAGGAGTACCCTGAATCCCGAGAGATCACCCCACCTCCGGATTCATCTGATGATTCTTCTTCCGACGAAGAGGAAGTACCAGTTTCCAGTGGTCTTGTGACTTCTCTTCAGAGGCAAGTGGAAACCCTGAAGGAGAGAGTTGGATTGTTGGAGGCTCAGCTGGAGAAGCGGAAGGCCGACTATTCTGTTCTTAGCCATCGGATTTGGGAACTTGAGAAGAAAAAGAACCTAACTGATGTGCTGAAGGATGAGGTTGATGAACTGCGGGAAGAACTTCGAGCAGCGAAGAAGTCCCGTAGGAGTTAGAGTGTTGTAGCTTCTGTTTCTTTCATTCTGATGTTTAGAGATGTTTTCAAATTCGAATGTATAAACTTTTGGAATTCAATGAAATGGAAATATTGACTTGAAAATTCTTGTCTTATACTTCGAATTTGATGGACCTTTTACATCAGAATATGGAATGAAAGCTGTCGTATTGTTTGATACTGGATCCTCTCATACTTTTGTGTCTCCAAAGTTTGCTAAAGTGTTGGGAGTGGAACCAAAGATTTTCCCAGGCAAGATCTTATCAGTAGCCACTCCGTCAGGGGAAACTTTAACCACTGATCGGTATTATGCTGATTGCGAGATTGTGATTGGGGATAGAATCTTTGGCATTGATCTGATCGAACTGACTATCTTGGGAGTCGATGTTATCATTGGCATTGATTGGATGTCGGTGTACAGTGCAAGCATCGAGTGTAAGGCCAAGACGGTGACAGTGAAGGCTCCAGGTGGACCCGAAGTCATGTTCCAAGGGAAGCGGAAGTGTTCTAAGCTGGTGGCTACTATCCGCAAGGAAGAGACTCGTGTGGAAGTGCAAAGGATTCCTGTGGTTCGGGACTATCCAACTGTGTTCTTGGAAGATTTTCCTGGGTTACCTCCGCATCGTGATGTAGAGTTCAGCATCACTGTTCAACCGGGAAGTGCACCCATTTCTAAGGCACCTTATAGGATGGCTCCAGTGGAACAGGATGAGGTGAAACGGCAGATTGAGGAACTATTGGGAAAAGGCTTTATTCAACCTAGTGCGTCACCTTGGGGAGCACCAGTGCTTTTGGTAAAGAAGAAGGATGGATCGATGAGAATGTGCATCGATTACCGAGAGCTGAATAAGGTCACTGTTCAGAATAAGTATCCGATTCCTCGAATTGATGACTTGTTCGATCGTCTACAAGGAGCAGCTGTATTCTCCAAAATTGATCTTCGATCGGGTTACCACCAAGTTCGAGTGAAAGCTGAAGATGTGCATAAGACTGCATTTAGAACTCGGCATGGGCATTACGAATTCTTAGTTATGCCATTCGGAGTGACGAATGCACCTGCAATCTTCATGGACTTGATGAACAGAGTTCTGAGGCCGTTTATTGATTCTTTCGTCGTGGTGTTTATCGACGATATTCTCGTGTACTCCAAGTCAGAGGAGGAGCACACTGAGCATCTGGCAGCGGTGTTGCAGAAGTTGGAAGAGCAGCAGTTGTATGCCAAGTTATCCAAGTGTGATTTCTGGAAATCTGAAGTGGCATTCCTAGGTCACATCCTTTCTAAGGAGGGAGTGGCAACTGACCCTCAGAAGATAGAGGCAGTGAGAGACTGGGCAAGGCCTACTACAGTGAAGGAAGTCAGAAGTTTCCTTGGGATGACTGGGTATTATCGGAGATTCATTCAAGGTTATGCTCAGATAGCTGTACCGCTTACAGGGCTGACCAAGAAGAATGTGAGCTTCAAGTGGACCGAGCAATGTGAGGCGAGTTTTCAGGAGTTGAAAGATAGACTGACTACTGCACCTATTTTGGCTTTGCCTAGAGCTGGTGTCGAGTATGATGTTTATAGCGATGCTTCACATCGGGGGCTTGGTTGTGTCTTAATGCAAGAAGGAAGAGTAATCGCTTATGGGTCTAGGCAACTACGACCGCATGAGAAAAATTATCCGACTCATGATCTGGAGTTGGCTGCGATTATCTTTGCTTTGAAGCAATGGAGGCACTACGTGTACGGTGAGAAGTTGAATATGTACACGGATCATAAGAACTTGAAGTATATATATCAGCAAAGGGATCTCAATCTGAGGCAGCGGAGATGGTTGGAAGTGGTCGAGGATATGCGACCTGAGATCAAGTATCATCCTGGAAAGGCTAATGTTGTTGCTGATGCACTTAGTCGCAAGAGCAGTTTGGCCTGTTTGATTACGACTCAGAGGCATCTGATTGAGGAGCTGGACCGAGCTGGGATTGAGGTTGTCTTGCAAGGATTGGGAGCATCATTGGCTCAGTTGAGGCTTCAGCCTACTTTGAATGCAAGGATCATTGCAAGTCAGGAGGTTGATGCTGATATTCTGGAGATGAAGGAGCAGGTTGGTGCTGGCAGGTTGCCCGGTTTTCAGACCAGGGATGGAGTGCTGTGGTTCGGAGATAGGCTGTGCGTTCCAAATCAGGCGGACCTGAAAGAGAGTATTCTTCAGGAGGCGCATGCTACTCTTTTGTCGGTACATCCTGGGAGTACTAAGATGTACAAAGACATCAAACAGCATTTCTGGTGGTCAGGTTTGAAGCGGGATGTGGCTGAATTTGTCGCGAAGTGTGAGGTTTGTCAGCAAGTCAAAGCCGAAAATCAGAGACCCGGAGGTCTATTACAGCCGTTACCTATTCCGGAATGGAAGTGGGATAACATCAGTATGGATTTCATTACGGGATTGCCTAAGAGTTCTAAAGGCAATGATGCAATTTGGGTTATAGTCGATCGACTTACCAAGTCCGCTCACTTTTTGGCGATGAAACTCACCGCTTCGATGGACAAGTTGGCTGAGATGTATGTTGGTGAGATTGTCCGACTTCATGGCGTTCCTTTGACCATTGTGTCTGATCGAGATGCGCGGTTTACTTCGCATTTTTGGAGGAGTCTTCAGGCAGCTTTGGGTACCAAGACGGATTTCAGTACTGCTTTTCATCCGCAAACCGATGGGCAGACCGAGAGAGTCAATCGTATTCTTGAGGATATGCTGCGGTGTTGTATACTAGACTTTGGAGGCAGTTGGGAAAGGCATTTACCCTTGGTGGAGTTTGCCTACAACAACAGTTTTCAGGCCAGTATTGGGATGGCGCCGTACGAAGCTTTGTATGGCAGGAAGTGCAGGACTCCTGTTTGTTGGTATGAAGTAGGGGAGCGTCAGTTGTTTGGTCCTGAGCTTGTACAACTGACTTCTGAGAAGATTGATCTGATCAGGAAAAGGTTGGTGGAAGCTCAGAGCAGGCAGAAAAGCTATGCAGACAACCGGAGAAGGGACCTTGAGTTTGAGGTTGGTGACTTCGTCTTCCTGAAGGTATCACCCAGCAAAGGTGTGGTTCGTTTTGGCAAAGGCGGGAAGTTAGCCCCGAGGTTTATAGGCCCGTATAAGATATTGAAAAGGATCGGGAAAACTGCTTACCGGCTTGAGTTACCGGAAGAGTTGTCTCAGGTGCACAATGTCTTTCATGTGTCTATGCTGAGAGGTTATATTCCAGACCCGAGTCATCATTTGCCTGAAGTGCCGGAAGGTTTGCAGTTAGACCTGAATTACATCGAGTCTCCTGTTGAGATTGTTGACCGTAGGGAGAAAGTCTTGAGGAATAAGACGATACCGATGGTCAAGGTAGTCTGGAGAAACCACTTGGTTGAAGAGGCTACTTGGGAATCTGAGGAGAGGATGTTGAAGGACTATCCTGAGCTTTTTGCTTGATTGTATTTTTGTATCTTTGTTTCTTGTTGAGTGTGTTGTATTTTGTTTGTTTTCTCGCTCTTGATTGTAGTTCCGGGGACGGAACTATTCTAAGGAGGGAGTGCTGTAATACCCTGATTTTTCAATTAATGAGAAATTATTTATTTTGCACGTGTTGTGCACGTGCAATATTTTGTTGGATTATTTTATCATGATGAGTATGTTTAAATATAATTTTCTCAAATTATTTTAGTACAAAAGCCTTCTTTAAAAGCCTTATTTGATTTAATTAAAAAGCCTTTCTTAAAAAGCCCAAAAGCATTTTTATTTTAATTATTTTTATAAAATTATTTTGGCCCAAAAAGAAAGCCCATGAATTAATTTATTTTAATTAAACTTGTCATGTAGAAGACTTTTTTAAACAAAATTATTTTTATACAATTTTGGAATGTACAAATTTGGCCTAGTTGCATGCACGTGCACTACACGTACACGTGCAATGCACACTCACTATGTGAGGCCGGTAGCATTCTTTTGGAGGGAAAGTTGAATTTTTGGTGTGGAGAACATGGGGGTAGTTTCAAGGAGGTGGGTAGTTTTCCTAACTCCTACTTGAATCTAAGCCTTTCATTTTGCAACCACCAAGATGATCTTAGCCCTCCATTCCCCTCATTTTTTAGTATAAATACCCCCTTTCTCATGGCTAATTTTTCATATGCAAAGTGTAATTTCTAAAGCTAATAGTATTATAATTGTGAGTTATAAAAGATAAGAGAGTGTGTGGTTCTTTTGGTTGCTTGGAGTGGCCGGCTAAGGGCTTGGGAAGCATTCGGTTTGGATTGGAGAAGCATTCGGCTAGGGCTTGGGAGCTTGGAGTGGTGCACTCTTTGGCTAGGAGGAGGTGTTCTCATCTACTAGGACTTATTGCTTTTGTGTTCTCTCCATTAAGGTGGGTAAAACAATTCATGTTTCTAATATAGGGTTCATGCTAGTATATTGATAACACTATACATGGAAAATACTAATAAGAGACCACTCTAATTAAAAAGTTAGTATGTGAATGGCTTAGAATGATGTGATTAATTGTGTATGTGAATTGCTTGCATGAAATTATACCCTATGAAGCACTTTCTATGATTATTTAGTTTAATTGAATAATGATGCAATGTGATTAGCATGATGTGTGAAAATCTTTATTAATTACTTGCAAATTGTGTGGTTGAAACATGACAATTGATAAAGATATTAACACTATGGAAATTGAATAGAAAAGTATATTGAATGCTTTGAATTCATGTGTAGAAGTGGCATAGATGAACCAAAGAATTGCTTGTTGTCATCAAATTAGAAATGTACCAAACTTAGTAATTGTTGAGTTTCACCTATTCATGTGCTATATGAATTCTTTTGCTAGTATGAGTATGGGAAAATCCAAAGTTGTATTGTGGTGTGAATGTAGATTAATAACCAGTAAATTATCATGGAAAATTTGGGGATAAAAGAGAGATTAGAAGATCAATCGATTCTTTTTCAATGTCGAAAATAAAAGATTTGCTAGTTTTAATAAACAAATTATTAGTTGGGTGGAAAAATTATGTTTTTAGTACAAAATTTATTTTTATACTTGCTGTTTTGAATATTGAATAAAGATGATTAAATCTGGAATTTTTCAGTGGTTTATATAGAGGCAATATGAACCAAATAGATTTAAACGTCGAGTTGTTTCTAAAAACAGTGCGAGTATGAAACTAATGGACTTAAACCCCGTGTTGTGACAACCTGAGCCAGTGGCTCAGGCGGTCGGTGACTGTGTTCGGTTTTCCTGAGCGGCGTGGTTCGAAACCCGGCCTCACCATTTTTTTATCCCAACTGTATATGTATATGAATATGAGACTGCGAAATGACAGCACCTATACCTAATTCGCCTTCTTCTAATCGCTAGCACAGTTTTGTTCTGATGGCGGGTGCTCTGGCCTTCTTCTCTACTGTGCTGGGTTCGAATCCTTCCCTTAGCACTTAGGGAAAAATATTTTTTTTGTGAGATTTTGATGTCCAAAAAATATGAGAAAAATATGGTAATTTTCATAAAAATACAAGGAATTTTATGGGATTGAGTTGGGTATTATTTGAAGAAAATATAAAGTAGTTTGAGAACAAATAGTATAAATAAAGCTATGGTTCTAAGACACTTTTATGGAAATTTCCAGTTTATAAAGATATAATGAAATGGGTTTATTAAGAAGTAATTGACACAAAGAATTTAGTGGTGTGACATGATATTATTTCATTTTCACTTGAGGTTATTGTGTAAAATGTGAAGTATGAGTGTTTAATTATAAAGTGCATGAGTGCATTGTATGATATTGGAATTTAGAAATCATGTTGATGAAATTGTTGGCCATGAATATGAATTTTTATGAGTTATAAGTATTCACTATGGACTTGTGAACAAAGAGTAATCATGAATAAGAAAGAATATGAAATTGTGACATGAAAGTGGTTATGACTTAAAGATTGTGAAATGAAATTTGAAATAGAGTAGCTAAGTCTCCCCGGCATTGAGAAAAATGAATTGAATTGAAATTAGACCAAGGTTGGTCATGTTGAAACAAATGGATAAGTCCGGTTGATGGAGAGGCTAACTCTAGTGATTATTTTGTTCATGATTTTTAAATAAAACTAAGGACTAGTACATAGTGGAGATGTGATGAAAGTAGAAGAAAAACATGAGTATGAGGGCCAACGGATAGCGGTGTGAGAGCGATTCACAGGTTGCCTGCTTGATGCGTCAAGACAGTGCGTGGGCGCTACTCCGGAATTATCGTCCCGGTGGCGACGCTCGTGGGATGTTCGAGTGGCTATGGGTGGTGCCATTGTTCCATGGCGGAGGCTGAATTGTCCATAGGTTGCCTGCTCGATGCGTCGTGACAGTGCGTGGGATTCCCCTCCAGGCTGCCTGGACATGGGCTCATAGATCATAGGACATCTAAGACACTACCGTAGTTACAGTAGTAGTTAAGACATAACGGGGGATTGAACCCTATAAAGATGAAGAACGAATAAGGGCTTGCCCTCGGACCTATGTAGTATGGGATGCATAGAATCCGAACAAGTGTGCATTAGTGTCATGTAACATGATTAACTGCATTAAGGACTAAGTGCACAATCACAACACGACATCAATAGGGTAGTCCCTTTAGTTTGAACGTGACAAGTTTGTGTTTGCTAAATATGAATTGTTAAGTTATACTATTTCCGGCAAGCGAGGACGGCCGTGTATAATGATCGTCGGTTGAATAAACTGACGTACCCACAGTCTAACATGCAGGTAAATGTCATGCTAAAGATTAAAGAAGATTTGGATGCTTAAAGATTTTATCAAGCTGTTGTACTTGTATTTAATTGTTGTATTTTTACTTTCGCTGTGCAAAAGAAAGATGTAATTATGATGTAATCTCTGATGTATGATGAAAAGTTTTAATTTCCCTGTAAAAGTGTACTAAGAAAGTGAAAAGATCCTGTAGAACATCTCGAATTCAGTGTATTTGGGATTCGGGGCGTTACAGAGTGGTATCAGAGCCACGCTTTCTACACTTTCACACTTGTACAAATTTATAGGGAACAACACCCTAGATGTGGACATTAGAGTGTGTGTTTGAATCTAGAGATTTAAATGTAAGTGACTTACATTTGTGTTGCTCTAAGATTTATGCCTTCTCCTCTCTATTTCTAAGATGGCTGATCACTTCGACCCTGCTGGAGGCGACGACTGGCACATCATTGAGGAAGAGTACCATCCTGGACAGGCAGATTCCGAGGACGAGTACTACCCTGGGCAAGCTGATTCTGATGATGAGGAGTACCCTGAATCCCGAGAGATCACCCCACCTCCGGATTCATCTGATGATTCTTCTTCCGACGAAGAGGAAGTACCAGTTTCCAGTGGTCTTGTGACTTCTCTTCAGAGGCAAGTGGAAACCCTGAAGGAGAGAGTTGGATTGTTGGAGGCTCAGCTGGAGAAGCGGAAGGCCGACTATTCTGTTCTTAGCCATCGGATTTGGGAACTTGAGAAGAAAAAGAACCTAACTGATGTGCTGAAGGATGAGGTTGATGAACTGCGGGAAGAACTTCGAGCAGCGAAGAAGTCCCGTAGGAGTTAGAGTGTTGTAGCTTCTGTTTCTTTCATTCTGATGTTTAGAGATGTTTTCAAATTCGAATGTATAAACTTTTGGAATTCAATGAAATGGAAATATTGACTTGAAAATTCTTGTCTTATACTTCGAATTTGATGGACCTTTTACATCAGAATATGGAATGAAAGCTGTCGTATTGTTTGATACTGGATCCTCTCATACTTTTGTGTCTCCAAAGTTTGCTAAAGTGTTGGGAGTGGAACCAAAGATTTTCCCAGGCAAGATCTTATCAGTAGCCACTCCGTCAGGGGAAACTTTAACCACTGATCGGTATTATGCTGATTGCGAGATTGTGATTGGGGATAGAATCTTTGGCATTGATCTGATCGAACTGACTATCTTGGGAGTCGATGTTATCATTGGCATTGATTGGATGTCGGTGTACAGTGCAAGCATCGAGTGTAAGGCCAAGACGGTGACAGTGAAGGCTCCAGGTGGACCTGAAGTCATGTTCCAAGGGAAGCGGAAGTGTTCTAAGCTGGTGGCTACTATCCGCAAGGAAGAGACTCCTGTGGAAGTGCAAAGGATTCCTGTGGTTCGGGACTATCCAACTGTGTTCTTGGAAGATTTTCCTGGGTTACCTCCGCATCGTGATGTAGAGTTCAGCATCACTGTTCAACCGGGAAGTGCACCCATTTCTAAGGCACCTTATAGGATGGCTCCAGTGGAACAGGATGAGGTGAAACGGCAGATTGAGGAACTATTGGGAAAAGGCTTTATTCAACCTAGTGCGTCACCTTGGGGAGCACCAGTGCTTTTGGTAAAGAAGAAGGATGGATCGATGAGAATGTGCATCGATTACCGAGAGCTGAATAAGGTCACTGTTCAGAATAAGTATCCGATTCCTCGAATTGATGACTTGTTCGATCGTCTACAAGGAGCAGCTGTATTCTCCAAAATTGATCTTCGATCGGGTTACCACCAAGTTCGAGTGAAAGCTGAAGATGTGCATAAGACTGCATTTAGAACTCGGCATGGGCATTACGAATTCTTAGTTATGCCATTCGGAGTGACGAATGCACCTGCAATCTTCATGGACTTGATGAACAGAGTTCTGAGGCCGTTTATTGATTCTTTCGTCGTGGTGTTTATCGACGATATTCTCGTGTACTCCAAGTCAGAGGAGGAGCACACTGAGCATCTGGCAGCGGTGTTGCAGAAGTTGGAAGAGCAGCAGTTGTATGCCAAGTTATCCAAGTGTGATTTCTGGAAATCTGAAGTGGCATTCCTAGGTCACATCCTTTCTAAGGAGGGAGTGGCAACTGACCCTCAGAAGATAGAGGCAGTGAGAGACTGGGCAAGGCCTACTACAGTGAAGGAAGTCAGAAGTTTCCTTGGGATGACTGGGTATTATCGGAGATTCATTCAAGGTTATGCTCAGATAGCTGTACCGCTTACAGGGCTGACCAAGAAGAATGTGAGCTTCAAGTGGACCGAGCAATGTGAGGCGAGTTTTCAGGAGTTGAAAGATAGACTGACTACTGCACCTATTTTGGCTTTGCCTAGAGCTGGTGTCGAGTATGATGTTTATAGCGATGCTTCACATCGGGGGCTTGGTTGTGTCTTAATGCAAGAAGGAAGAGTAATCGCTTATGGGTCTAGGCAACTACGACCGCATGAGAAAAATTATCCGACTCATGATCTGGAGTTGGCTGCGATTATCTTTGCTTTGAAGCAATGGAGGCACTACGTGTACGGTGAGAAGTTGAATATGTACACGGATCATAAGAACTTGAAGTATATATATCAGCAAAGGGATCTCAATCTGAGGCAGCGGAGATGGTTGGAAGTGGTCGAGGATATGCGACCTGAGATCAAGTATCATCCTGGAAAGGCTAATGTTGTTGCTGATGCACTTAGTCGCAAGAGCAGTTTGGCCTGTTTGATTACGACTCAGAGGCATCTGATTGAGGAGCTGGACCGAGCTGGGATTGAGGTTGTCTTGCAAGGATTGGGAGCATCATTGGCTCAGTTGAGGCTTCAGCCTACTTTGAATGCAAGGATCATTGCAAGTCAGGAGGTTGATGCTGATATTCTGGAGATGAAGGAGCAGGTTGGTGCTGGCAGGTTGCCCGGTTTTCAGACCAGGGATGGAGTGCTGTGGTTCGGAGATAGGCTGTGCGTTCCAAATCAGGCGGACCTGAAAGAGAGTATTCTTCAGGAGGCGCATGCTACTCTTTTGTCGGTACATCCTGGGAGTACTAAGATGTACAAAGACATCAAACAGCATTTCTGGTGGTCAGGTTTGAAGCGGGATGTGGCTGAATTTGTCGCGAAGTGTGAGGTTTGTCAGCAAGTCAAAGCCGAAAATCAGAGACCCGGAGGTCTATTACAGCCGTTACCTATTCCGGAATGGAAGTGGGATAACATCAGTATGGATTTCATTACGGGATTGCCTAAGAGTTCTAAAGGCAATGATGCAATTTGGGTTATAGTCGATCGACTTACCAAGTCCGCTCACTTTTTGGCGATGAAACTCACCGCTTCGATGGACAAGTTGGCTGAGATGTATGTTGGTGAGATTGTCCGACTTCATGGCGTTCCTTCGACCATTGTGTCTGATCGAGATGCGCGGTTTACTTCGCATTTTTGGAGGAGTCTTCAGGCAGCTTTGGGTACCAAGACGGATTTCAGTACTGCTTTTCATCCGCAAACCGATGGGCAGACCGAGAGAGTCAATCGTATTCTTGAGGATATGCTGCGGTGTTGTATACTAGACTTTGGAGGCAGTTGGGAAAGGCATTTACCCTTGGTGGAGTTTGCCTACAACAACAGTTTTCAGGCCAGTATTGGGATGGCGCCGTACGAAGCTTTGTATGGCAGGAAGTGCAGGACTCCTGTTTGTTGGTATGAAGTAGGGGAGCGTCAGTTGTTTGGTCCTGAGCTTGTACAACTGACTTCTGAGAAGATTGATCTGATCAGGAAAAGGTTGGTGGAAGCTCAGAGCAGGCAGAAAAGCTATGCAGACAACCGGAGAAGGGACCTTGAGTTTGAGGTTGGTGACTTCGTCTTCCTGAAGGTATCACCCAGCAAAGGTGTGGTTCGTTTTGGCAAAGGCGGGAAGTTAGCCCCGAGGTTTATAGGCCCGTATAAGATATTGAAAAGGATCGGGAAAACTGCTTACCGGCTTGAGTTACCGGAAGAGTTGTCTCAGGTGCACAATGTCTTTCATGTGTCTATGCTGAGAGGTTATATTCCAGACCCGAGTCATCATTTGCCTGAAGTGCCGGAAGGTTTGCAGTTAGACCTGAATTACATCGAGTCTCCTGTTGAGATTGTTGACCGTAGGGAGAAAGTCTTGAGGAATAAGACGATACCGATGGTCAAGGTAGTCTGGAGAAACCACTTGGTTGAAGAGGCTACTTGGGAATCTGAGGAGAGGATGTTGAAGGACTATCCTGAGCTTTTTGCTTGATTGTATTTTTGTATCTTTGTTTCTTGTTGAGTGTGTTGTATTTTGTTTGTTTTCTCGCTCTTGATTGTAGTTCCGGGGACGGAACTATTCTAAGGAGGGAGTGCTGTAATACCCTGATTTTTCAATTAATGAGAAATTATTTATTTTGCACGTGTTGTGCACGTGCAATATTTTGTTGGATTATTTTATCATGATGAGTATGTTTAAATATAATTTTCTCAAATTATTTTAGTACAAAAGCCTTCTTTAAAAGCCTTATTTGATTTAATTAAAAAGCCTTTCTTAAAAAGCCCAAAAGCATTTTTATTTTAATTATTTTTATAAAATTATTTTGGCCCAAAAAGAAAGCCCATGAATTAATTTATTTTAATTAAACTTGTCATGTAGAAGACTTTTTTAAACAAAATTATTTTTATACAATTTTGGAATGTACAAATTTGGCCTAGTTGCATGCACGTGCACTACACGTACACGTGCAATGCACACTCACTATGTGAGGCCGGTAGCATTCTTTTGGAGGGAAAGTTGAATTTTTGGTGTGGAGAACATGGGGGTAGTTTCAAGGAGGTGGGTAGTTTTCCTAACTCCTACTTGAATCTAAGCCTTTCATTTTGCAACCACCAAGATGATCTTAGCCCTCCATTCCCCTCATTTTTTAGTATAAATACCCCCTTTCTCATGGCTAATTTTTCATATGCAAAGTGTAATTTCTAAAGCTAATAGTATTATAATTGTGAGTTATAAAAGATAAGAGAGTGTGTGGTTCTTTTGGTTGCTTGGAGTGGCCGGCTAAGGGCTTGGGAAGCATTCGGTTTGGATTGGAGAAGCATTCGGCTAGGGCTTGGGAGCTTGGAGTGGTGCACTCTTTGGCTAGGAGGAGGTGTTCTCATCTACTAGGACTTATTGCTTTTGTGTTCTCTCCATTAAGGTGGGTAAAACAATTCATGTTTCTAATATAGGGTTCATGCTAGTATATTGATAACACTATACATGGAAAATACTAATAAGAGACCACTCTAATTAAAAAGTTAGTATGTGAATGGCTTAGAATGATGTGATTAATTGTGTATGTGAATTGCTTGCATGAAATTATACCCTATGAAGCACTTTCTATGATTATTTAGTTTAATTGAATAATGATGCAATGTGATTAGCATGATGTGTGAAAATCTTTATTAATTACTTGCAAATTGTGTGGTTGAAACATGACAATTGATAAAGATATTAACACTATGGAAATTGAATAGAAAAGTATATTGAATGCTTTGAATTCATGTGTAGAAGTGGCATAGATGAACCAAAGAATTGCTTGTTGTCATCAAATTAGAAATGTACCAAACTTAGTAATTGTTGAGTTTCACCTATTCATGTGCTATATGAATTCTTTTGCTAGTATGAGTATGGGAAAATCCAAAGTTGTATTGTGGTGTGAATGTAGATTAATAACCAGTAAATTATCATGGAAAATTTGGGGATAAAAGAGAGATTAGAAGATCAATCGATTCTTTTTCAATGTCGAAAATAAAAGATTTGCTAGTTTTAATAAACAAATTATTAGTTGGGTGGAAAAATTATGTTTTTAGTACAAAATTTATTTTTATACTTGCTGTTTTGAAGATTGAATAAAGATGATTAAATCTGGAATTTTTCAGTGGTTTATATAGAGGCAATATGAACCAAATAGATTTAAACGTCGAGTTGTTTCTAAAAACAGTGCGAGTATGAAACTAATGGACTTAAACCCCGTGTTGTGACAACCTGAGCCAGTGGCTCAGGCGGTCGGTGACTGTGTTCGGTTTTCCTGAGCGGCGTGGTTCGAAACCCGGCCTCACCATTTTTTTATCCCAACTGTATATGTATATGAATATGAGACTGCGAAATGACAGCACCTATACCTAATTCGCCTTCTTCTAATCGCTAGCACAGTTTTGTTCTGATGGCGGGTGCTCTGGCCTTCTTCTCTACTGTGCTGGGTTCGAATCCTTCCCTTAGCACTTAGGGAAAAATATTTTTTTTGTGAGATTTTGATGTCCAAAAAATATGAGAAAAATATGGTAATTTTCATAAAAATACAAGGAATTTTATGGGATTGAGTTGGGTATTATTTGAAGAAAATATAAAGTAGTTTGAGAACAAATAGTATAAATAAAGCTATGGTTCTAAGACACTTTTATGGAAATTTCCAGTTTATAAAGATATAATGAAATGGGTTTATTAAGAAGTAATTGACACAAAGAATTTAGTGGTGTGACATGATATTATTTCATTTTCACTTGAGGTTATTGTGTAAAATGTGAAGTATGAGTGTTTAATTATAAAGTGCATGAGTGCATTGTATGATATTGGAATTTAGAAATCATGTTGATGAAATTGTTGGCCATGAATATGAATTTTTATGAGTTATAAGTATTCACTATGGACTTGTGAACAAAGAGTAATCATGAATAAGAAAGAATATGAAATTGTGACATGAAAGTGGTTATGACTTAAAGATTGTGAAATGAAATTTGAAATAGAGTAGCTAAGTCTCCCCGGCATTGAGAAAAATGAATTGAATTGAAATTAGACCAAGGTTGGTCATGTTGAAACAAATGGATAAGTCCGGTTGATGGAGAGGCTAACTCTAGTGATTATTTTGTTCATGATTTTTAAATAAAACTAAGGACTAGTACATAGTGGAGATGTGATGAAAGTAGAAGAAAAACATGAGTATGAGGGCCAACGGATAGCGGTGTGAGAGCGATTCACAGGTTGCCTGCTTGATGCGTCAAGACAGTGCGTGGGCGCTACTCCGGAATTATCGTCCCGGTGGCGACGCTCGTGGGATGTTCGAGTGGCTATGGGTGGTGCCATTGTTCCATGGCGGAGGCTGAATTGTCCATAGGTTGCCTGCTCGATGCGTCGTGACAGTGCGTGGGATTCCCCTCCAGGCTGCCTGGACATGGGCTCATAGATCATAGGACATCTAAGACACTACCGTAGTTACAGTAGTAGTTAAGACATAACGGGGGATTGAACCCTATAAAGATGAAGAACGAATAAGGGCTTGCCCTCGGACCTATGTAGTATGGGATGCATAGAATCCGAACAAGTGTGCATTAGTGTCATGTAACATGATTAACTGCATTAAGGACTAAGTGCACAATCACAACACGACATCAATAGGGTAGTCCCTTTAGTTTGAACGTGACAAGTTTGTGTTTGCTAAATATGAATTGTTAAGTTATACTATTTCCGGCAAGCGAGGACGGCCGTGTATAATGATCGTCGGTTGAATAAACTGACGTACCCACAGTCTAACATGCAGGTAAATGTCATGCTAAAGATTAAAGAAGATTTGGATGCTTAAAGATTTTATCAAGCTGTTGTACTTGTATTTAATTGTTGTATTTTTACTTTCGCTGTGCAAAAGAAAGATGTAATTATGATGTAATCTCTGATGTATGATGAAAAGTTTTAATTTCCCTGTAAAAGTGTACTAAGAAAGTGAAAAGATCCTGTAGAACATCTCGAATTCAGTGTATTTGGGATTCGGGGCGTTACAGAGTGGTATCAGAGCCACGCTTTCTACACTTTCACACTTGTACAAATTTATAGGGAACGACACCCTAGATGTGGACATTAGAGTGTGTGTTTGAATCTAGAGATTTAAATGTAAGTGACTTACATTTGTGTTGCTCTAAGATTTATGCCTTCTCCTCTCTATTTCTAAGATGGCTGATCACTTCGACCCTGCTGGAGGCGACGACTGGCACATCATTGAGGAAGAGTACCATCCTGGACAGGCAGATTCCGAGGACGAGTACTACCCTGGGCAAGCTGATTCTGATGATGAGGAGTACCCTGAATCCCGAGAGATCACCCCACCTCCGGATTCATCTGATGATTCTTCTTCCGACGAAGAGGAAGTACCAGTTTCCAGTGGTCTTGTGACTTCTCTTCAGAGGCAAGTGGAAACCCTGAAGGAGAGAGTTGGATTGTTGGAGGCTCAGCTGGAGAAGCGGAAGGCCGACTATTCTGTTCTTAGCCATCGGATTTGGGAACTTGAGAAGAAAAAGAACCTAACTGATGTGCTGAAGGATGAGGTTGATGAACTGCGGGAAGAACTTCGAGCAGCGAAGAAGTCCCGTAGGAGTTAGAGTGTTGTAGCTTCTGTTTCTTTCATTCTGATGTTTAGAGATGTTTTCAAATTCGAATGTATAAACTTTTGGAATTCAATGAAATGGAAATATTGACTTGAAAATTCTTGTCTTATACTTCGAATTTGATGGACCTTTTACATCAGAATATGGAATGAAAGCTGTCGTATTGTTTGATACTGGATCCTCTCATACTTTTGTGTCTCCAAAGTTTGCTAAAGTGTTGGGAGTGGAACCAAAGATTTTCCCAGGCAAGATCTTATCAGTAGCCACTCCGTCAGGGGAAACTTTAACCACTGATCGGTATTATGCTGATTGCGAGATTGTGATTGGGGATAGAATCTTTGGCATTGATCTGATCGAACTGACTATCTTGGGAGTCGATGTTATCATTGGCATTGATTGGATGTCGGTGTACAGTGCAAGCATCGAGTGTAAGGCCAAGACGGTGACAGTGAAGGCTCCAGGTGGACCTGAAGTCATGTTCCAAGGGAAGCGGAAGTGTTCTAAGCTGGTGGCTACTATCCGCAAGGAAGAGACTCCTGTGGAAGTGCAAAGGATTCCTGTGGTTCGGGACTATCCAACTGTGTTCTTGGAAGATTTTCCTGGGTTACCTCCGCATCGTGATGTAGAGTTCAGCATCACTGTTCAACCGGGAAGTGCACCCATTTCTAAGGCACCTTATAGGATGGCTCCAGTGGAACAGGATGAGGTGAAACGGCAGATTGAGGAACTATTGGGAAAAGGCTTTATTCAACCTAGTGCGTCACCTTGGGGAGCACCAGTGCTTTTGGTAAAGAAGAAGGATGGATCGATGAGAATGTGCATCGATTACCGAGAGCTGAATAAGGTCACTGTTCAGAATAAGTATCCGATTCCTCGAATTGATGACTTGTTCGATCGTCTACAAGGAGCAGCTGTATTCTCCAAAATTGATCTTCGATCGGGTTACCACCAAGTTCGAGTGAAAGCTGAAGATGTGCATAAGACTGCATTTAGAACTCGGCATGGGCATTACGAATTCTTAGTTATGCCATTCGGAGTGACGAATGCACCTGCAATCTTCATGGACTTGATGAACAGAGTTCTGAGGCCGTTTATTGATTCTTTCGTCGTGGTGTTTATCGACGATATTCTCGTGTACTCCAAGTCAGAGGAGGAGCACACTGAGCATCTGGCAGCGGTGTTGCAGAAGTTGGAAGAGCAGCAGTTGTATGCCAAGTTATCCAAGTGTGATTTCTGGAAATCTGAAGTGGCATTCCTAGGTCACATCCTTTCTAAGGAGGGAGTGGCAACTGACCCTCAGAAGATAGAGGCAGTGAGAGACTGGGCAAGGCCTACTACAGTGAAGGAAGTCAGAAGTTTCCTTGGGATGACTGGGTATTATCGGAGATTCATTCAAGGTTATGCTCAGATAGCTGTACCGCTTACAGGGCTGACCAAGAAGAATGTGAGCTTCAAGTGGACCGAGCAATGTGAGGCGAGTTTTCAGGAGTTGAAAGATAGACTGACTACTGCACCTATTTTGGCTTTGCCTAGAGCTGGTGTCGAGTATGATGTTTATAGCGATGCTTCACATCGGGGGCTTGGTTGTGTCTTAATGCAAGAAGGAAGAGTAATCGCTTATGGGTCTAGGCAACTACGACCGCATGAGAAAAATTATCCGACTCATGATCTGGAGTTGGCTGCGATTATCTTTGCTTTGAAGCAATGGAGGCACTACGTGTACGGTGAGAAGTTGAATATGTACACGGATCATAAGAACTTGAAGTATATATATCAGCAAAGGGATCTCAATCTGAGGCAGCGGAGATGGTTGGAAGTGGTCGAGGATATGCGACCTGAGATCAAGTATCATCCTGGAAAGGCTAATGTTGTTGCTGATGCACTTAGTCGCAAGAGCAGTTTGGCCTGTTTGATTACGACTCAGAGGCATCTGATTGAGGAGCTGGACCGAGCTGGGATTGAGGTTGTCTTGCAAGGATTGGGAGCATCATTGGCTCAGTTGAGGCTTCAGCCTACTTTGAATGCAAGGATCATTGCAAGTCAGGAGGTTGATGCTGATATTCTGGAGATGAAGGAGCAGGTTGGTGCTGGCAGGTTGCCCGGTTTTCAGACCAGGGATGGAGTGCTGTGGTTCGGAGATAGGCTGTGCGTTCCAAATCAGGCGGACCTGAAAGAGAGTATTCTTCAGGAGGCGCATGCTACTCTTTTGTCGGTACATCCTGGGAGTACTAAGATGTACAAAGACATCAAACAGCATTTCTGGTGGTCAGGTTTGAAGCGGGATGTGGCTGAATTTGTCGCGAAGTGTGAGGTTTGTCAGCAAGTCAAAGCCGAAAATCAGAGACCCGGAGGTCTATTACAGCCGTTACCTATTCCGGAATGGAAGTGGGATAACATCAGTATGGATTTCATTACGGGATTGCCTAAGAGTTCTAAAGGCAATGATGCAATTTGGGTTATAGTCGATCGACTTACCAAGTCCGCTCACTTTTTGGCGATGAAACTCACCGCTTCGATGGACAAGTTGGCTGAGATGTATGTTGGTGAGATTGTCCGACTTCATGGCGTTCCTTCGACCATTGTGTCTGATCGAGATGCGCGGTTTACTTCGCATTTTTGGAGGAGTCTTCAGGCAGCTTTGGGTACCAAGACGGATTTCAGTACTGCTTTTCATCCGCAAACCGATGGGCAGACCGAGAGAGTCAATCGTATTCTTGAGGATATGCTGCGGTGTTGTATACTAGACTTTGGAGGCAGTTGGGAAAGGCATTTACCCTTGGTGGAGTTTGCCTACAACAACAGTTTTCAGGCCAGTATTGGGATGGCGCCGTACGAAGCTTTGTATGGCAGGAAGTGCAGGACTCCTGTTTGTTGGTATGAAGTAGGGGAGCGTCAGTTGTTTGGTCCTGAGCTTGTACAACTGACTTCTGAGAAGATTGATCTGATCAGGAAAAGGTTGGTGGAAGCTCAGAGCAGGCAGAAAAGCTATGCAGACAACCGGAGAAGGGACCTTGAGTTTGAGGTTGGTGACTTCGTCTTCCTGAAGGTATCACCCAGCAAAGGTGTGGTTCGTTTTGGCAAAGGCGGGAAGTTAGCCCCGAGGTTTATAGGCCCGTATAAGATATTGAAAAGGATCGGGAAAACTGCTTACCGGCTTGAGTTACCGGAAGAGTTGTCTCAGGTGCACAATGTCTTTCATGTGTCTATGCTGAGAGGTTATATTCCAGACCCGAGTCATCATTTGCCTGAAGTGCCGGAAGGTTTGCAGTTAGACCTGAATTACATCGAGTCTCCTGTTGAGATTGTTGACCGTAGGGAGAAAGTCTTGAGGAATAAGACGATACCGATGGTCAAGGTAGTCTGGAGAAACCACTTGGTTGAAGAGGCTACTTGGGAATCTGAGGAGAGGATGTTGAAGGACTATCCTGAGCTTTTTGCTTGATTGTATTTTTGTATCTTTGTTTCTTGTTGAGTGTGTTGTATTTTGTTTGTTTTCTCGCTCTTGATTGTAGTTCCGGGGACGGAACTATTCTAAGGAGGGAGTGCTGTAATACCCTGATTTTTCAATTAATGAGAAATTATTTATTTTGCACGTGTTGTGCACGTGCAATATTTTGTTGGATTATTTTATCATGATGAGTATGTTTAAATATAATTTTCTCAAATTATTTTAGTACAAAAGCCTTCTTTAAAAGCCTTATTTGATTTAATTAAAAAGCCTTTCTTAAAAAGCCCAAAAGCATTTTTATTTTAATTATTTTTATAAAATTATTTTGGCCCAAAAAGAAAGCCCATGAATTAATTTATTTTAATTAAACTTGTCATGTAGAAGACTTTTTTAAACAAAATTATTTTTATACAATTTTGGAATGTACAAATTTGGCCTAGTTGCATGCACGTGCACTACACGTACACGTGCAATGCACACTCACTATGTGAGGCCGGTAGCATTCTTTTGGAGGGAAAGTTGAATTTTTGGTGTGGAGAACATGGGGGTAGTTTCAAGGAGGTGGGTAGTTTTCCTAACTCCTACTTGAATCTAAGCCTTTCATTTTGCAACCACCAAGATGATCTTAGCCCTCCATTCCCCTCATTTTTTAGTATAAATACCCCCTTTCTCATGGCTAATTTTTCATATGCAAAGTGTAATTTCTAAAGCTAATAGTATTATAATTGTGAGTTATAAAAGATAAGAGAGTGTGTGGTTCTTTTGGTTGCTTGGAGTGGCCGGCTAAGGGCTTGGGAAGCATTCGGTTTGGATTGGAGAAGCATTCGGCTAGGGCTTGGGAGCTTGGAGTGGTGCACTCTTTGGCTAGGAGGAGGTGTTCTCATCTACTAGGACTTATTGCTTTTGTGTTCTCTCCATTAAGGTGGGTAAAACAATTCATGTTTCTAATATAGGGTTCATGCTAGTATATTGATAACACTATACATGGAAAATACTAATAAGAGACCACTCTAATTAAAAAGTTAGTATGTGAATGGCTTAGAATGATGTGATTAATTGTGTATGTGAATTGCTTGCATGAAATTATACCCTATGAAGCACTTTCTATGATTATTTAGTTTAATTGAATAATGATGCAATGTGATTAGCATGATGTGTGAAAATCTTTATTAATTACTTGCAAATTGTGTGGTTGAAACATGACAATTGATAAAGATATTAACACTATGGAAATTGAATAGAAAAGTATATTGAATGCTTTGAATTCATGTGTAGAAGTGGCATAGATGAACCAAAGAATTGCTTGTTGTCATCAAATTAGAAATGTACCAAACTTAGTAATTGTTGAGTTTCACCTATTCATGTGCTATATGAATTCTTTTGCTAGTATGAGTATGGGAAAATCCAAAGTTGTATTGTGGTGTGAATGTAGATTAATAACCAGTAAATTATCATGGAAAATTTGGGGATAAAAGAGAGATTAGAAGATCAATCGATTCTTTTTCAATGTCGAAAATAAAAGATTTGCTAGTTTTAATAAACAAATTATTAGTTGGGTGGAAAAATTATGTTTTTAGTACAAAATTTATTTTTATACTTGCTGTTTTGAAGATTGAATAAAGATGATTAAATCTGGAATTTTTCAGTGGTTTATATAGAGGCAATATGAACCAAATAGATTTAAACGTCGAGTTGTTTCTAAAAACAGTGCGAGTATGAAACTAATGGACTTAAACCCCGTGTTGTGACAACCTGAGCCAGTGGCTCAGGCGGTCGGTGACTGTGTTCGGTTTTCCTGAGCGGCGTGGTTCGAAACCCGGCCTCACCATTTTTTTATCCCAACTGTATATGTATATGAATATGAGACTGCGAAATGACAGCACCTATACCTAATTCGCCTTCTTCTAATCGCTAGCACAGTTTTGTTCTGATGGCGGGTGCTCTGGCCTTCTTCTCTACTGTGCTGGGTTCGAATCCTTCCCTTAGCACTTAGGGAAAAATATTTTTTTTGTGAGATTTTGATGTCCAAAAAATATGAGAAAAATATGGTAATTTTCATAAAAATACAAGGAATTTTATGGGATTGAGTTGGGTATTATTTGAAGAAAATATAAAGTAGTTTGAGAACAAATAGTATAAATAAAGCTATGGTTCTAAGACACTTTTATGGAAATTTCCAGTTTATAAAGATATAATGAAATGGGTTTATTAAGAAGTAATTGACACAAAGAATTTAGTGGTGTGACATGATATTATTTCATTTTCACTTGAGGTTATTGTGTAAAATGTGAAGTATGAGTGTTTAATTATAAAGTGCATGAGTGCATTGTATGATATTGGAATTTAGAAATCATGTTGATGAAATTGTTGGCCATGAATATGAATTTTTATGAGTTATAAGTATTCACTATGGACTTGTGAACAAAGAGTAATCATGAATAAGAAAGAATATGAAATTGTGACATGAAAGTGGTTATGACTTAAAGATTGTGAAATGAAATTTGAAATAGAGTAGCTAAGTCTCCCCGGCATTGAGAAAAATGAATTGAATTGAAATTAGACCAAGGTTGGTCATGTTGAAACAAATGGATAAGTCCGGTTGATGGAGAGGCTAACTCTAGTGATTATTTTGTTCATGATTTTTAAATAAAACTAAGGACTAGTACATAGTGGAGATGTGATGAAAGTAGAAGAAAAACATGAGTATGAGGGCCAACGGATAGCGGTGTGAGAGCGATTCACAGGTTGCCTGCTTGATGCGTCAAGACAGTGCGTGGGCGCTACTCCGGAATTATCGTCCCGGTGGCGACGCTCGTGGGATGTTCGAGTGGCTATGGGTGGTGCCATTGTTCCATGGCGGAGGCTGAATTGTCCATAGGTTGCCTGCTCGATGCGTCGTGACAGTGCGTGGGATTCCCCTCCAGGCTGCCTGGACATGGGCTCATAGATCATAGGACATCTAAGACACTACCGTAGTTACAGTAGTAGTTAAGACATAACGGGGGATTGAACCCTATAAAGATGAAGAACGAATAAGGGCTTGCCCTCGGACCTATGTAGTATGGGATGCATAGAATCCGAACAAGTGTGCATTAGTGTCATGTAACATGATTAACTGCATTAAGGACTAAGTGCACAATCACAACACGACATCAATAGGGTAGTCCCTTTAGTTTGAACGTGACAAGTTTGTGTTTGCTAAATATGAATTGTTAAGTTATACTATTTCCGGTAAGCGAGGACGGCCGTGTATAATGATCGTCGGTTGAATAAACTGACGTACCCACAGTCTAACATGCAGGTAAATGTCATGCTAAAGATTAAAGAAGATTTGGATGCTTAAAGATTTTATCAAGCTGTTGTACTTGTATTTAATTGTTGTATTTTTACTTTCGCTGTGCAAAAGAAAGATGTAATTATGATGTAATCTCTGATGTATGATGAAAAGTTTTAATTTCCCTGTAAAAGTGTACTAAGAAAGTGAAAAGATCCTGTAGAACATCTCGAATTCAGTGTATTTGGGATTCGGGGCGTTACACATTCAATCTCTCTCTTTCTCTCTTCATGAAAACCGGCCCCCTCCATATCAAAACCGGTCAACATAGTGTACAAATGTACAAGCACACATACATATTAAATACACTTGTTATAATTCTAAATGTGTACAAAAAAAAATGTGACTTGTCTTGTATTAGTTTATGTTCAACCTAATTTAGGTTATAATTAGTGGGCTTGAATTATGGGCCTTCATTTTATTTAACTAATTTAATTATTCTAGTGGGCTCTCTTTTTAATTAGTCTATTGGGCTAGAATTTAACTTTAAGTCCATGGATCAAAAGGAAGGCTAAATAAAACTAATGCATGCTAAAAATAGTAAAATGAAAGTAGCAAAATAAAAATTTGCACGTGCACCAAACGTGCAAAAATTGAAAAAATGCATTTTAAATAAAAAATATAATTGGGGTGTTACAATTTGTGTGTATATTTTAGGGTTTGCTTGGGGGCTATATATATGACCGTAAACTCTAGGGTTTATATCTCGAGTGCTGATCATTATTCAACTTCAAGAGAGATTGTGCCGAGTGTTTCAAAGGTGAGAGAGAGAGATTGAGAGTTGTAATCTTTCTTGTAATCTTTGTATTTCTTTGGGAATAAGAAGCATTGGTTATCTCTGCATATTGGTTGTGTTCTTGTGACATCCATATATTGTGGTGGCTTGTTCTTGGTTCATCTATTTATTGGGAGTTTCTATTGCTTGTGGTGCACTTCTGCTATTAGCAGTACGAGTTGTGGGAGTAGATTTCTTCAACTTCAGGGATCCTTCAAAGCGAGAACCTAATCCTAAATCTACAATTCCTCAACATATTTTGCATACCGAGACTCAGATAAATTCGTAATTCAATCTAGGATTCATTTTTGTGTTGGATTAGATTGGGAGTTCAAGGGAGGGAATTCATTTGAAAAGTATGTTCGAGAAACAATAGGTGTTAAGTTCGTTTAAATGTGGTTGCTGAAAATTGTCCACGTACTTTTTTCAGCCCTCCCGATTCCCATTTAGCATTGCATTTCATTTTAAATTTTTTAAATCATTTTATTTGATTATTTTCATAATATGATGTAAAAGATACTAATGCCCTTATTCGGCATGTGGATTTTGAGATGGGGGTGGAATTGAAATTATGGTTTGTAGACGAATTATATATATGTAGTATTTAGTGTCATTGGATGAAATATATAAAATTTAGTCTTTCTTCCTGGTCTTTAACTTTAGTATTATTTCTCATTTAGGAATGGTTGAAAAAATGTTGATTGTGAAGCTGTAGTTGACGGAGAAAATTTTTGTAGATAGATGGCAGATTGAGTTTGTCTGAAGTGCACACATTGTTTCTATCTACATACTATTTGTGTAAATTTCTTAATGTAAGCAACAATCTTCCTGTTTGCTATAAATTTTCACAGCATTCCATTTGCCAACTTAAATTATATATTTTTGTATTCACCCTGCCATTTTGATTATTGGTTCTTCTTTCACCTTTAAATGGTCGATCAACATTCCCATCACTCCCATATATAGTCTCAGCTTGAATACCACACAAAATTAATTGATTTATTTATAAGCTTTTATTCGATGTAGTTTGTTTTGGGTTACATAGCACTTTCAATGTAAACATCCTACTCTTATTGTGAACCTAGGATAGAAGATATAGTATAATAAGCATTTACCTTTTAGTGAAGATTGCATAGTACAAGTAGCTTGCAGTTTAAATCAAACTATATCATTATAACTATGATATGGTATAGTACAAATTTCAAAAATGGAAATAAGTAACATTTGAGGTACATTTCTCGTCATTTAGTTTTTATTAATAGTATTCATAGTGTATGAAAAAATAAGTATTCTTATTTGGAGATTTTCGACAAGTTCTTCAAGTGGTACCACGTAGAATGTGGGAATCGAGTATTGCTTCTACCTTAGTAAAATCAGATCTATGCCAAGGAATGAAAATTATGTAATTAACAAAATATAAGGGCAATATTAGATCTATTATTCAATGACTTATTACTTCAAGTAGGGAACAGAGGGGAGTCCGTTATCGGCGATGATTTAGTTCAAATTTCAAAGGAGATGATCATTGAATACTTAAACTATGAAGTATCTGAGCATGCCTTGCTTGATCGTGTTTTTGCTCCACTCCATCAACATGCACACTCTACTGGTTACATCACCAAACGTGATGTTTTAGCAGCGAACATTGAGTGCGTTAATTCATTAAACGACGAAATGATTGCTAAATTTCCTAGAGAAGAAAGTTCCTTACTCCAGTTTGACTCATAATTTATAACAACAATAATTTATTAGCACATATATCTTATGCCTTATTTAAACATATATTTTACAAATAATATACTAGATCCTCTTTATGCATAAACCTAATAGAATTACCACCATACTCTTTCAACTATTGTTTGTAAGGAATATGCAATCAATTCCTAGAACGTAAGCTTTGATGACACCATGGCTGGAGTAAAATTGGGAAAATAATGATCAATCTTATGAAAAATACAATGAAATCAATTTAGGATAACTGATTTGTTCTTTTTTTAAAATATCTTATTTTTATATCTTTATGTTTTAGATTAAACAATTATTTACATGTTATTTTGTTTAATCAAGACTAGATAGAATATTTAGAGTTATCAATATTGAAATTTTAAGTATACTGTGTACATAATTAATATATATTGTTCATACTTTATATTCATTTGAGTTCTTAATGATTTTTTTCTCCCTATAATTGATTTTCTAAAAAAAATTAGAACATTGTTAAAATATTCAAGTGCCGTGTTCACCAAACCACGTGCACAGTAAATTTCAACTAGTTATAATAAACATATTTAATAGTAAATATAATAATATAACATATATAATAATAAAAATAATAATAATAATAATAATAATAATAATATATATATATATATATATATATATATATATATATATATATATATATATATATATATATATATAAAACAATAATATATTATCTATATAATAAAACACAAAGAAAGCTATCAAGTGGCTCTCCTTCAATCCCCCCAAAAATTAAAGGCCAAGATCTAACCTTACAAAACATATTTTCCCCCCCAAAAGTTTCCCCCAAAACTCAAATTCAAATCTCCCACCCAAAACAACTCCTTTATTTATTTATTTATTTATTTATTTTTCTCTCTCCCTCCCTCCCTCTTCTATTCAAAAAGTTAAGAAAATAAAATTTTTAAAATATTAAAAAACTAAAAAAAACTAAAATTTTAAAAACTTCAAAAATAATTCAAAAAAAATCAAAAAATCATATAATATTTTTTTTTCTCTATGTTTGCTACTTCAATTAATTTGCTGGACCTCCAAAACTATTTTATATGATCAAACAAGGTGCACCGTTCTGAAGACGTGCCGTAGGCACGTGTCAACGGGCAAACCTAGTAAGTATATATATAACAATATATTATAATAATAGTATATTATATAATAATATATAATTGTAATATATTATATATTAATATGTATGATAATAATAATAATAATAATAATAATAATAAATAATAATAATATAATATAATAATAGTATATATAAAACAGTATATATAAAATAATAATATATTATAATAATAGTATATATAAATAGTATATATGAAATAATAATATATTATAATAATATTATATATAAAATAGTATATATGAAATAATAATAATAATAATAATGATAATATATGAAATAATAGTATATATATATAATAATATGTATATGTATGTGTGTGTGTGTGTGTATATATATATATATATATAATTATAATTATAATAATATATATGTAATAATAATATATTATAATAATAATAGATTATTATGAAAGTATATATAAAATAGTATATATGAAATAATAATATATCTCTATATAATATTATAATGGGAGAAGGCCTCAGTGTTATTTGTCATTTTGTCATTCTACCAACATGTACAATGCACGTACATAACTAATATAAAGGAGGTTTCCGGTTCTAATCCTCCCTACGTCACAGTTTTTATTTTTATTTTTTGAAATTATTAAAACGTGCATCGCACGTGTAAATTACTAGTTATATAATAGTATATATATCAAAAAGTAAAAATAAAAATATAATATATATATAATAATAATAATAATATGTAACAATAATATATTATAAGTATATATATAACAATATATTGGTATATATATATAATAATATCTCTAATATTATAATGGGAGAAGGCCTTAGTGTCATTTGTAAATATTTTGTCATTCTACCAACCCGTGCAACGCACGTGCATAACTATTATAAAGGATGTCTTAGATTCAAATCAAGACTACGTCTAAATTTTTTTTAAAAAAATTATATTTATTAAAACGTGCATCGCACGTGTAAACTACTAGTATATTATAATATATAATAGTAACATATTATATATTAATTAATATATATATAACAATATATAATAGTAATCTCTACTATTATAATGGGAGAAGGGGTTAGTGTCATTTGTCACCAACTGTCATTTTGTCAACACGTGCAGCGCACGTGTTGGCTTTTTTTTATCCTTTTCATTCCTCCTCCCCATTTTTCCACGTGCAACGCACGTGTATAATACTAGATTTTTTTGGGATCCTTTTCATTTCCCTCCCCCATTTTCCACACGTGCGAAAAAAAACATGGGCAGCGCACGTGTTGGTAGATTTTTTTTTTCTTTTTCCTTCTTCCTCCACGTGCATCGCACATGCATGATACTAGTATATAATAATAACCATATATAATAAGGGGGAGAGTGAGAAATGAGGTCAAAGAGGAAATTGGGGTTTTGGAAAACAGCTTTTTACAGTTTTCAAAAAACCCAATTTTAAATGAGAGTTTTATGGAAAAATTTTAAAAGCTGCTTTGTAAAAACCTCTATCCAAACAACTTTTTTCAATTTTTATTTTTTAAAAACTGAAAACAGTTTTAAAAACCATAAACAAACAGACGATAGTTTCGAAAGTGGCCCAATTATTTTCAAAAGTGGCCTATGACGACAAAAATTCCAAAAATTTCGGAAAGTGGCTCATCTTCAAATTTAGTTTAAAAAAGTGGGTCTACTCAGGGAAAAAATTCTTTTAGATATAGGGTTTTAGAACACAGATAAACCAAGCTGTTCAACGAAAGAGAAAGAGGAGAAGGCAGCCGCAAAAACTTCCCACTATTTACAACTCTGTCACTCCTCCTCAAAAGACGGCACTTTGCGGCGGCTGCGGCGGCTGCAGCGCTAAGCTGGGAAGACTCGCCGGAGCCATGGCGATGGGTCTCTCCACCCACTCCAACCTCACCTCCTCCTTATCGGGTCCCGCCCGCCGCTCCTTATCGGGTCCATTATCAACCCGACCCGGTGCTCGCCCTCTCAGGTATCCACAACCCCTTCTTACCCCTCTTCGTTTCAAACACTAATTTCATCGATTTTGCTAAAAAATTACCGTTTTGCCCCCCAACAAAGTTTCTGTGCTACCGGGAATTGCTGGCAGACCGAAACTCGGAGGTTGAGGGTTGAGAAGGCAAACCACACGCTAAATGGAAGCGAGAAGATGTCGATGAGTGATCACATTGCTAAAACTATGCAGCAATTGGTGAGTCCACTGCCGCCGAGCAAGAACGAATATGGGGTTGGCGAGGATGGGAGCGGTTACAGTAGAGTCAGGACTTACCAAGATGCCGGAGCAAGAACCGAAAGTTTTAGAAAGTTGCAGGAAGAGTATGGCGTTCAAATGGCAATTCGAAAGAGTGCGTCGCTGTTTGTTGAGGAGAAGAGAATTGTAGAGAGGAAGGAGAGGGGAAGTGAGGAGTTGGGAGGTTTGAAAGAGGTTAATGGGACGAAGGTAGCGGAAAGGAAGGATGTCAGAGGTGTAACGGAGAGTGATGATGAGAATGTAGATGAGGGGAACAGGGGAATTGGTAGTAAGGAGGTGGATTCGAAAGAGCAAAAGGAGAAGCTTAAACGAATGGTTTATGATAAGGTGCTGGTGGTGGATAATGTGGCCAAGGCGAGGGAAGTTGTTAGGTTGCTGACTACGAAGTATAGGGATCTTGTTCATGGATGCGATACTGAGGCAAGCTCTCTATTTTTGCTTGAATGTTGTTAGTATTGTTTGTAGCTTTTCGTTTTCGTGGTTTAGGATTAAATTTAGTTTATGCATACATATAGATGTTTAGACCTGAATTAAGATGTATGAGTTCGATGGTGTTGAATCTACAGGAAAATAATGTTTGTCCACTTTGTTGGTCGGCAGTATGCTGTGGCATGTTTTGTATAGAGTTGGGATAGCCACACAACTTATGTTCTGGGTACTACTACTTATAAGCTCGTGTTGACCAGTTAATTGTTGTATGCCTTTTACACTTATATAGTTAATGATAGTCTTTAGTAGGACGTAACTTTCCCAAACTTTAGCCTAAAGAAAAAGGGTTAGTATAACCTAAGGTATTTTGTAAGTGGCGGAAAGTAATAAATTAGATTGACTGGTGTGTTAGATACTTATTTCAATTTCTAGGTTGAGATAATAGGAGCTATCTCAACTCGAAACAGAATACCCAGTAGACCAATGCTTAAAGTTATAGTGGTATTTTAATACCTTGATGCCCTTAGAGTTATAATTTAATCATTTTCCTCAATGATTTCAACAACAACAACAACAACAACAACAACAACAACAACAACAAAACCTTTTTTCCAACTAGTTGGGTCGGTTACATGAATTCAGGTTTTTCATTCTGCTCGGTTTAACACAATATCTTCTGTAAGGCCACCAACAAAACCTTTTTTCCAACTAGTTGGGTCGGTTACATGAATTCAGGTCTTTTTTCCAACTAGTTGGGTCGGTTACATGAATTCAGGTTTTTCATTCTGCTCGGTTTAACACAATATCTTCTGTAAGGCCACAAGCTATAATATATTTTCTTACAATTTTCATCCAAGTAAATGTAGATCTTCCCTTACCCTTAACTCTACCCTTAATATTTATCAAAGCTTTACCATGTCTCGTATATGCTAGTTACTCATTCTAGCCTTCATGGTTTTACTACACATCCATCTTACCATCCTCTTCTCCGCTACACTCAATTTTTGGATATGTTGTTTATTTGTTGCCTAATATTATGCTTCATACATTATTGTTGATCTAATAGTCGTCCTGTAAAATTTTCTCGTCAACTTCAAAGATATACGTTTATCACACAAAACACCACTAGCGCTTCTTCACTTAAGCCACCCTGCTTGGATCATATGTATAACATCTTCACCAATCTCTCAACGTCTTTGTATTTTTAGGATTCATGTTCTTGAGATTTGACAAAGTTTTACGCTGGCTGTCAACTGCTTAACTGCCTAACAAAGCCCTCCTTTTCCGGTTTGTGGCCGAAGTTTTGAGTCGGGACATGCAATGGTGGAGTTAAATGCTTAACCGATTCCAAAAAAAATCACATGCTTGCCTTATGTTATTTCTCTTGGCATGGACTAACCATAATAACCTGTCTTAGTCCCATTTGAATAGCTATTACTTGTAAACAACAAATAGTTTGGAGAAATCAAAGCTTATGAAAGAGTCTAGGGCAAAATAGCCGTTATGGGGCCAGAGCATTGGTGTTTTGGTCAGTCCAAGCCAAAAATGAACACACGAGACACATGTTCTTTAATAAAAGAATTTGGAGATCATACCCGCCCGAGATAGTATGAGGGGTAATGCACGGACCTATTAGTCCAAGGGATTTATCGTGAAGTCTTTATAGAACAAGAGGTTTCTACAATTTACCCGTTTAATTTCTTTAAGATGAACATGGTGATTTATAGTACTTTGGGAATGCATTCTATATTTCTATTTCGATTTTAGCTTTATCCATGCAAAAGAGTTGAATATACTATCTGTAGCAAACTTTTCATCTGTCCCTTCTTCTTAATGCACTACCATGACTTTGGAGAATGTAGAGGATACCAACAAGCCCTTCAAGATTATGCAGGCCCCTCTGTTCTCTCTAGTTGCCCTGGTCAAGAATTTGCTGAGGGTTGCTAATGGTAGGGATTTAGTGATAAAACTTTGTCATTTCTTTCATACTCTTGATAGGAAAAAACATAAAGATCATGATGGTGAGCTTCTAAGAACTAGAATTCCAAGCTTCTTCCATTTTATCTAGAAGACCATACATATCTTCATATTGACTTATATTTGCACTGCTGCATCCTCTAGTCCTAAATTCATAAAATCCATCAGTGTTGTGTAAAGCACATTTATATATTAGTGGTCCAGTGGCATTTTTTTCTTTATAGAGTTTCGGTATCTATACCGTACTTTTGCAGTTCAAATTGTGCTGGCCTTTTCTTTTTCTATTATTTCCCTCTTAGAATCTTTTGGGCTTTTTGTCTATTGCTTTATTCCTATACATCCAAATGTTAACTGAAATTCTTTTTGCAGGTAGCCAAGATTGATGTGAAACAGGAGACTCCTGTTGGTCACGGGGAGATTATATGCTTTAGTATCTATTGTGGTTCAGAAGCAGATTTTGGTAATGGGAAATCTTGTATTTGGGTGGATGTGCTTGATGGTGGGAGGAGTCTTTTAATGGAGTTTGCACCGTTCTTTGAAGACCCATCTATTAAGAAGGTAGGAGAGATTGATTACTTCAAAGGCTAAACCTTATTTAGAATGGTTTTCTCTCTGGTTTTTTATGATTGCACATGCATGCACTGAATGTACATATGTACATTTGTTTTTTCTTTCTTTCTCACTTTCACTTAATGTAGCTCCTTTGTTTTCTCTATTTCATCCACCTAATGTTCACAGCCACACAATATTAATACTAGACAGTATCTAGTGTACTTATTGATTGTATTTTCATATCTTAGGAGTAAGGACAGTTGTGTTCATGTTTCTCGCAGTATATGAATTGTAGCTTTTTTGTTCACCATTACACGTGATTAGTTTCAACTTTATGTTACATTTGAATATGTTGGAAAAAGGGAATAGAGTAATCGTGACAGAGAAGTTGGGTTCTTCTTTTTGTAGGTATGGCATAACTATAGCTTTGACAGTCATGTCATCGAAAACTATGGGATCAAGCTTTGTGGGTTCCATGCAGATACAATGCATCTTGCTCGGCTTTGGGATTCTTCTAGGAAAATTGATGGTGGATATTCACTTGAAGCACTTACAAGAGATATCATATCTGGATCTGATGATGAATTTAATATTGGAAAGACATCAATAAAATCTCTCTTTGGCAAGAAAAAAGTGAAAAAGGATGGATCAGAAGGAAAGCTTTCCTCTGTTGCTCCGGTGGAAGTGCTCCAAAGAGAAGAACGAATACCTTGGATTTGTTATTCTGCCTTAGATTCAATTAGCACTTTAAAGCTTTTCAATAGCTTGAAAGAAAAGCTGATGGGAACGAAGTTGCCCTTTAATAGTCATTCTAAAGGAAATATGTATGGTTTCTATGAAAAATACTGGCGTCCATTTGGTTTTCTTTTAATCAAAATGGAAGCTGAGGGGATGCTTGTTGATAGAGCTTATCTTTCAAATATAGAAAAGATTGCCAAAGAAGAGCAGCAAAAAGCAGGAGAAAGATTCCGTAAATGGGCCTCTAGGAGATGCCCGGATGCAAAGTACATGAATGTGGGCAGTGATGCTCAAATACGACAACTGTTTTTTGGTGGAACATTGAACAGGTATCTTCATAACTTTACTTTTATTTTTAGTTTATTTTACGGTTTTACCTAAATGTAAGCTTCCATATAATTAATAGTTCTGGTTGTAGTTGGTTGTAGTTCCTTCTGTTATTATTTGTACTTATGCAATCATTTTCGAAGGTATTCTCTATTTTCTCTTATTGCTATTTGATAATATTGTGACTATTTGATACACATCATGTTAGCTAAATGCTTAAATTCCTAAACGTATTGTTTAGTTAAAAGGTCATCATGCATGTAAAATTTCATTTGCTAAATAGTAATGAAATTTATTGGCTCTAAAGAATATATAAGGTCTGCAATAAGGTTTCACAGAATTTTAGATGGTTTGATGCATTGAAATTCAAGTGTCTGTAGGTTGTGAGTTTTTTTTTGCAGGATAATCTTTAAAAAATTTGAAGAAATTTTATTATGATTTAATATGTTGTTAGCCGTGTATCTTAGGGATTGTTTTGGTACACACTAAAGAATATATAAGGTCTGCAATTAGGTTTCACAGAATTTTAGATGGTTTGATGCACTGAAATTCAAGTGTCTGTAGGTTGAGTTTTTTATGCAGGATAATCTTTAAAAATTTTGAAGAAATTTTATTATGATTTAATATGTTGTTAGCCGTGTATCTTAGGGATTGTTATGGTACACACTAAGTATTTTGGACAAGTTCAACTGCTTCTTCAACTGAAGGGCATATTGTAATTATTAGTCAAGATCATAGTTTAAAGGAACAGTCGATCTGGATCGGTTTTGGAGGGGGAGATCCGACCCTTCTCCAAAATATTGGGATCAGCAATCCATGGCGGGGATCGCCCTAGATGCAATATGGATCATGTGACTCAGTCTGATCCAACCCCAAGACGACTGATGCGGCATATTTGAAAGAGGAAAAATCAAAAGAAAAAAAACCCGCAAAGTTTATGCAGGGTAGTGTCACTTCAAGTTTGCATTACAAGGAATCTATGCATTTTTGTGAGCACTTGCAAGATAGAACACTATATGTATCCACACAAAAGGGAAATGAGGTGGTTTCACACAAATTTTGTATATCGTACATGCAGGTTGGTTTTACACACATATTGAAGAGGTCGACTTCATAACTCGGGTTGTAATAATTAGTAATTTACACGTGCAATGCACATCTTAATAAATATATATTTTTAAAAGTAAAAATTCTGACGTTGTCGGAGTTGTCGTTTGTAAACATACTAACGTAGTCTGGCCTCGAACCTGAGTCCTCCTTCGTATTGGTTATGAAAGCGCGATACACATGAGTTAGTATGTTTACAAACGACAACTCCAACTCTCCCATTATAATATTAGAGATTTGAGATACACATTATATGAGAATAACACGTACGATCATTTAAATTACATATTAAATTTGTATTTGAATTGATGGGAGATTTAGAGAGAGAGAAAAAAGGTTGTCGGATAAAATTTCTTGTATGTGGTGTCTTGGAACGAGTTTTCTTTGACGCTATAAGGATGCAAAATTTGTCCTAGAACGATTTTGGTTGCATGACTTGCATCATAGAAATGCATCTTTAGTTGCATTAATGAACATGCTTCTTCTTCAATAGGAAGTGAAAGCTTTGTTTTGCCTTAACTACATTGTGTTTGGATATGACCATATTACTCCAGTCAACACGAATGTTCCACTACCGCAAGTTGCAATTTCATTACGTCCTCCATTAGCAGAGTCGATACCAGTTTTTTTCTACCTTCGACGTTTGTTTGATTTAGATCTAAAGCTCAAACCAGAGTTTGAGCCTGTTCCAAAGCCAGAGACAGCCAGCGCCAAAGTCCGTCCTGTGCCTGAGCTTGTGACTGACGAAGTTCCGCCTCTCAATGGTTTCTCACTTTGAATCCATTGTTCCTCAAGACTTATTCGTGTTCAGCATTAGGCTCATAATTCTACCTCATGTCTGCTTCGTCATATTGTCTGCCACACTATCTCATATTTGGAAGTTCTTGAAACCTTGTCTTGGTTCTGCAAAACTCTAGTATGAGTTTCTCTAACAGGAGATTGAGGCAGGATTATCTTTAAGAATTTTGAGAGATTCTATTATGATCGTGTTTGTTGCAAGCCTTTACCTATAAAAGATCTTTTAGGTTATATTTGTCGTGAAGTAGTTGAGATTATTTTGGGATAGACCTGTACAAGTTGGAGGACATTTGTTAGATTTTCTTTGATTTGATAAGATTTGAATTAGTTAGTTCTTATCTTGTAATCATGGATTCAGAACTCGGTATCAGTATCGGGTATTGATCACCGTTAGGCAAATTCCAAGCCTACTCGGTCAATACATCTCCGTGTCAACTGAGATTTGCTACAATGCTTATTATGGCCTAATAGGGTTCATGTTCTCTCTTTTCTCCTTCAATTTTTTTTCTTCTCTGCCTACATTTTTTATATTTAAGGGACACCTCAAGTTTGAGGATAATCCCCTCACCCTGACGGTGTTAGGTCTACATGGCACATTTCAATACTGTGGTCAGGCATTTGCTACAGTTGTACATGAATATATCATGCTTGAGTTCATTAGACAGTTCTTTATGGTGCATGGTTGGGGAATTTGCATTTGACATACATGGTGGGGAAATGCTTACGAAATTCTTATCGATGACTTTACATTGAGTTAGGGGTGGCAGACGGGTCTGGCGGACCGGGCTGGGCAGAAACCCGTCAGGCCAGACCCAGTCCCGGGTCATGGCGGGCCGGTCTCAGTTGAATCCCGGGTCGGACCGGGCCAAAGATTGCAAGTTCCCTGCCCGGACCCGACCCCTAACCACTCACGTATGGTTCGGGCCGGGCCGGGCCGGGCCATGGCGGGTTTATATATATATATATATATATATATATATATAGGGAAAAAGGAGTATGAGCAATTTGCTCATTTAGTAAATGAGCAAGTGATGAGGTGGCATGCATGTGATTGGAAAACCCTAATAGTGGTTAGATACTCAATGTATCACATACATGCTACCTCATCAATTGCTCATTTATTAAATGAGCAATTTGCTCATATCCCTTTTACCCTTTTACTCGTACACACACACACACACACACACACACACACACACACACACACACACACACACACACTAGGTTTGCCCGTTGACACGTGCCTACGACACGTCTTCGGAACGATGCACCTTGTTTGATCATATAAAATAGTTTTGGAGGTCCAGCAAATTAATTGAAGTAGCAAACATATTATATGAGAAACTTTTGGGGGTCCAGCAAAAAACACATTATATGATTTTTTTGATTTTTTTGAATTATTTTAAAAGTTTTTAAATTACTAATTTTTTTAGTTTTTAAATTTTTAATTTTTAAAAAAAATTTAAAATTTTATTTTCTTAATTTATTAAATAGAAGAGGGAGGGAGAGAGAGAAATAAAATAATAATTAAATAAATATAGGAGTTGTTTTGGGTGGGGGATTTGAATTTGAGTTTGGGGGGGACTTTTGGGCGGGAAAATATGTTTTGTGAGGTTAGATCTGGGCCTTTGATTTTTTGGGGGATTGAAGGAGAGCCACTTGATAGCTTTCTTTGTGTTTTATTATATATACTAGATTTGCCCGTGGGCACGTGCCTACGGCACGTCTTCGGAACGATACAACACACGAAAAGCTCTGTAAACAGTAAAACAACAATTATGTAGTTCAAGTTTGAATAGTATGATAATAATTAGTTGTAAATAAAAGTCCATGTTTCTATTAGTATATGTCGAAAAATAATTATAAATGAGGGTGTAAAATCCAACTTCTTAGAACTCTAAGTGTGGAAAATGATGAAATTTAACTGTTGAACAGATATTTGCTATTTTCAATATAGCATGTGCAATAAAAAAAGCATAAAAATCTGAAAATTTTACAAACCTGAAATCTTAAAATCTAAATTTCTATGTAAATAAAAAAAGAATGGGAGAGAGAGGGAGAGAGAGGAGAGAAATATGAAAAAGTGAAGAGAGAGGAGAGATATGGTAATAAAGTATAGTGTTTTTTAGTTTTGGGGGTAAAAATTTAATTTTTGGGTTTGAAATTTTGGGCGGAAAAATATGTTTTGTGAAAATCAATCTAGGCCATTGATTTTATGGGAGATTGAATGAGAGCCACTTGATAGTTTTCTTTGTAATTTAGTATATATATATATATATATATATATATATATATATATATATGGAGAGAGAGAGAGAGAGAGAGAGAGAGAGAGAGCATTGCTCAGTTGCAAACGGGTCTGTTTGCACAGACCCGTGCAAACGACGTTGCTGGCCATTGGATCAAGGTGATAAAGCCCGCCCATCATCCTGATCTCACTTAAGTTGTGAGGGGTAATTTGAGAATTTCGTCCCAAATAACTCTTCGTCTCATTCGCTCTCTCACTCACTCCCAAATTTGAACTTAGGCCGTAGTTTGGAACAACGTCCTAGGTTATAAAAAGTACAAACTTAGGCCGTTGTTTGAAACAACGGCCTTTTATAACCTAGGCCGTTGTTCCCAACAACGGCCTAGGCTATAAAATTCTGCTGTTTCAAACAACCTAGGCCGCTATAAAATTCTGCTGTTTCAAACAACCTAGACTGTTGTTTGGTTCATTCAACAAATTGTTTGAAACAACGACGTTTTATAACCTAGGCCGTTGTTTCCAGCAATGGCCTAGGCTATAAAAGGCCGCTATTTCAAACAATCTAGACCGTTGTTCCAAACAACGGCCTAGGTTCATTCAACGGGCGAGACTCGATCGCGGCCTTTGGATCAAGATGAACTTGATTTAATGGCCAGCAATGCCGTTTGCACGGGTCTGTGCAAACATAACCGTTTGCAATGGAGCATTGCTCATATATATATATATATATATATATATATATATATATATATATATATATATATATATATATATATATATATATATTCAAAGTTTATATCAAATGAATGTGAACAACAAAATTAATTGCTCAGTACCCACTACTCAATTACCCCACCCCACGCTAACTATTTATAGCCAACTCCACCTCCTCACTTCCCTCATCTCATAAATGTGGGACTAAATGTATTTGAATTTTAAATTTTGAAAATTTTTAGTCCCACATTGGTGAGATGAGAGAAGTGAGGAGGTGGAGTTGACTATCAATAGTAAGGGCGGGGGTTGGCAAATTGAGTAGTAGGTAGTGATCAATTAATTTTGGTGCCTGCACCCATTTTTATAAACTTTTGAAATATTCTAGAGTATATGTTTACGCATATATACTTATATACATATATTTTGTAGTATATGTATACACATATATATTTAAATGTTGCGAGAGAGAGTGGGCTGGCCGGGCTGATTTCGGTTAGGGTGGGCCAGGCTAATTTTGGGCCGGGCCGATTCAGGCTTTTTTTGCATTTTTGCAGCCCGAACCAGCCGCTAGGCTGGAGCCGGTTCGGTTGCGACCCGGACCACATCATGGTCGGGCCGGGCTAGTTCCGGGTTGCCCCGGACCTATTGCCACCCCTGCATTGAGTGATCATCCGACTTTCTTAATCCTCCGTAATATATTAGGGACATGTAATATGAGATGCATACATTCACATGTCTTATTTGGTTTGCCTCATAAAGTTACCATTACACATAAAAATGTGTACCAATAGATGAAGGCCAGTCTGCATGTGCACACCTTAGCTATACTATATGTAATGACTAAGATATTTGCACTTTAAAGCTATAATGGAGTACTGATTTGCATGGTATAATAATCTGTTCACGATATATTATGCTTATGGGTGAGCTGTGGGTGGATATAACAGGCTAGACCAGGTTTGACCAATTTCATGGCCCAATTTCTTTCGGCTCTAAATCTAATTAGCAGATTAAATCAAGCTCTTTGTGCTAGCCTCCTTGTTTCATGTGGATATGGGTGTGGTTTCAGTATCCATTGCGTAACAGAAGAGTTTGATTTCTTGTGAGGGTGGAATCCAGTTACATTGGTTTAGTTCAATCACAGTCTGCTTGCTTCTGCTAATAATTGTTATGTCCTCGGTTATTTGCTAATAGTTTGTTAGGTATTTTCATGATTACTTGCTGAGTTGCTCTTTATGTAATCTTTAGAATATTAATTATTTGCGTCTTCCCTTCTTAATGATTCATATTCGTATAATTCAAATAATTGCATATTTTTTATTCATTAGTTTCCTTTGCATTATGTTTGTTTAACAGCAAGAACCGAAATGTTGATCTGCCCGCTAAGAAGGTTTTTAAAGTACCGAATATTGATAATTTGATCAAAGCGGGTAAAAAGGCTCCTTTGAAATATCGGAATATTACATTACATAGGCTTTGTGACTGTGATATAGAAACAGAGAAGTATACTGCTAGTGGTTGGCCTTCAGTTAGTGGCGATGTACTGAAAGCACTTGCAGGAAAGGTTTCTGTGGACCATATTTATTTGGATGATGATGATGAATTTGGATTTAATTCTGATGACGATGTAGAAAATCTCGATCATAAAGACATATCTGCTTATGGAACTGCGTACAAGGCATTTGGGGAAGGAAAAGAAGGCATCGAGGCTTGTCGTGCTATTGCAGCTCTCTGTGAAGTTTGCTCTATTGATTCCTTGATATCCAACTTTATTCTTCCTCTTCAGGTAAACTTATACTTTGATTTTTGCCTTTTTTTTCTGTCCTTTTTTTTGTTGGTTATTGTTGTTGTTGATGTTTTAAAAAAATTAATAATAATAATAAATAATAATAATAATAATAAATATTTCTGAACTGAGGATTCAGTCGTTTTATTATGTATTACTAGTTTGAATATATTTATGAAAGTAAATTTCATATCCTCATCCCCTAGCAAGGACATTCCTGATTTGTGCCCATATAAGTATTAGACAAGGTGCTAGAGTGCCCTAACAAATTTTGTTTTTTAAAAATAAGCAAGACCATTCCTGATTTGTGGCCATATAAGTATTAGACAAGGTGCTAGGGTGCCCTAACAAATTTTGTTAGAGATACTAAAAATAAGTAACTACTTATGCTTATATCATAAAATGTCCCTCCTTTCTTTTATTTTTTATTCTAAAAAATTTGCTGTTTCAGGCACTGCTGTATGTATATATCCCCTAGGCTAGTGCTTCAATGTATGTAGTGTTCTTTGTATTGGGAAATTGCATTATTATTATGTGTTTTGTGGAGAATAGAAAAGTCATGAGAGGTTACAACTATAGATTTAGGAGCTGTTTGGTTCTTTGCAAGCGCAAGTTTCAGTTGCAGTTGCAAGTAACCGCACCAAAATATTGATGTAAAACTTAACCCTATGCAGAGAATTTCCAAGAATATTTAAAAAATAAGTTTACCAATATGTAATGCGGATCAAGTTAGAAATTAAAACAGTTAATTAGATCGATGGATTTTCAAGAATTGAATTAATTTTAATAAGCCCAATTAACGATTCAGTTCTAACAATCAATAATTATATACCTAAACGTTTTTAGCAAGTAAAAGATACAATAATAATTTGTACTCTAATTGTCAAGTAGAAACACACACTCTCAATATTTGTGGACGACAGATAAATCAAATAATATTATAGAGATGATAAAGCAGTAACACAAATATTTGAAAAGTGGAAAAAAATTACCGGGTTCGAAGAAATTTTCGCGTACAGATCCCACAGCCAATCCAAATCACGGAACTGGATCAGATCTTGAAGCAATAGTGGTTGCAACGATCGAGGAGGGATGCAGGATACACCGAGAAGGAGGAGGAAGGGAAAGGCAGTGGTGTGGGGACTGCAGGAGGGGCCCGAAGGATGCAGACGACGACGGAGGATGCAGGGCAGGGTGGTGGAGGTGAGGGTGGTGGTCGTGATCGGCAAGCAACGGCGACGAGGAGGGAAGGGGATGATGTCGGAGTTTGGAGGCAGGGTCGAGGAGTTAGGGGGCGAGCGAGGAAGGAGGTCGGCAAAGGGGTCGACGGGGCTGAGTGGCGGCGGGGACGCCGAGGGTGCTGGTCGGTCGACGAGGGCTATCGGGGTTGAGTTAGGCTTTGAGTTGGAGTTGGGCGGAGAGGAGGCGTCGGGAGGATGACGGAGGTGGGTTTTCGATGGGGGTTCCGGTTGCGGTTGTGCGGAGGGGATGAAGAAGGAGATTAGGCGGCTGTGAAGATGATGGGAAAGCTTAGTTTAGGTTAATAATTAGGGTTAGGGATTTTGTATAGTGGATTTGGGGGTAGTTTTAGAGTTTATCACAAACTCTAATACTTTATTAGGACTTCTCACAAAGCCTAATAATTCTCTCAATTGTCTCACACAAAAAGAGGGATAAAGAGCAATAATTCAAGCATTCAACACTAATTTTTTAAAATCAATAATAACATATTTTCTCATTATTCTCAAGGCCTATATATAGGCTCAAAACAAATCCAAAATAAATCTCAAACAAATCTAAAACAAATCTCTCAAATAAACTACATATGGCTAAATCTCAAAATAAAAATAAAATAGATTTGATGTCCTCATTAAATATCCTCTAAGTTTTGGAGGGAAATGATTACTGTAATATATAAAATACAGGTTATGTTGAAAAGTAGGCAATATTTTTGTAATTCAGACAAAATTGTTTTTGAGGGATACCTTAATAATCCCCTTGTTGCTGCAACATGAACTTGCAATGAACCAAACACCTCCTTATTCAAGAAATGTGCTAACCTAAATCTTTGTCAGGTGCATCAACTTTAAAATTATGTACTATATCCTATCTCTTTTTAGGGTATCTATATTCTATATGCCTATATGCTTATAGAATAACATGCAAGTTATTTTTGAATCTTGTGAAAGTTTTTTCCATATACGTACATGCATGGTCTCATCTGTTCTACTCTTGCCTCTTGTAATGACCGGAACAAGAGCCCTTGACTGTTGTTCTGACTTGTCTATTATGACTGTGGAGTGGTAGTGACTTCTGATTATTCTAAAGTGAGACTTACGTTTATTTGTTCTTCTATTTAATTTTAATAATAGGGCGATCACATATCAGGTAGCAACGGACGCATCCATTGTTCATTAAACATAAATACTGAAACCGGACGCCTATCAGCACGGAGGCCAAATTTACAGGTTTAATTGTCTTTTCTTTAATGCATTTATATTGGATTTTGATATCCTTGTCCTTTAATGCCATTGTATAAAAAAGGAAAAAGAAAAAGAAAAAGAAAACAACTAATCCTTGAGTTGATTATTGGGCCTGTGCAAGTTCCTATAACTTTGCCTCACATACCTATTCCGTAACTAATATTTGGGCTGTTGTCTTGTTGATTATATTTTCTCCAATTAGAACCAACCTGCTTTAGAGAAGGATCGGTATAAAATTCGGCAGGCTTTTATTGCCGAGCCTGGAAACTCTCTCATTGTTGCGGATTATGGGCAGGTCAGTAGTCTGATGCTCATCTCTAACTTACCTTTTTTATTGTTAAACTTTAATATAAAAAATGCTATACTATCTTCTTTATTGAAATATATTTTATGCAGCTGGAGCTTAGGATTTTAGCCCATCTAGCAGACTGCAAAAGCATGTTAGATGCCTTCAAAGCTGGCGGAGACTTCCATTCTAGGACAGCTATGAATATGTACGAGCATATACGAAATGCTGTTATGGAAAGGAAGGTGCTCCTTGAGTGGCATCCGCAACCTGGTGAGGAGAACCCACCAGTTCCATTGTTAAAGGTATGGATAAATTTAAAATTTTGTTTCTTTTGTTGAATGGTTCTTGTTTATGGAGGAAGTAGTTCTCATAAACAAACAGCATACATCTTTCAATTCAGAAGTTAAAATCTTCTCCACTTAGTTAATGAGAACAACCCATTGTCTCTCTCTCTCTATCTTGTTTATTTATTTGCGAGTGTCGTGCTATTTAATTGATGGGATTCATACTTTTGAATGAATAGAAGAATTGATCTATAACTCAAAAGAGAAGATGCTCTCTCCAACTTGTTTAAAATTGGATACAAGGTGGAAAAATTCATGTTCTCTCTCTCTCTCTCTCTTCCGTGCCATTGAGATGTATTCTTCTTCTTCCTCTTTTGCTCTACTCTCTCTTGGAAGTAAGAGAATCTTTTCGTCTCTGTCTTCCACCCTCATTTAGATGTATTCTTCTTCTTGTTCTCTTATTCCCCATTCTCTTGGAAATGAGATTATCTTTCCATCTCTCCCTCTCTCTCCTTCCCTCCACTTGGAAGTAACAGAATCTCACAATCTTCCATCTTGATCTCTGAAAATTATTTGGTTTCATGGGTTTTTCCAGAGTTTGGTGATTTTTTATACTTGTTCTTATGGGAGATCTCTGAAGGTTACATTGTAGCTAGTTATTGTTGTCTGTCATACTTCAAAGACCCCTTTTTATAGAGGTACATTACTCCTATTTCCTTCTAAGGTAGAACTCCGAATTTCTAAACCTGATATAACTTACAATTAGAAGGGTCCTTAAATTCTTTGAAAATGTCTCCTAACAATTTACATGCATATTCCTGTAGTTTATTATGGTCACTCCATCAATACTAGGGTTAAAACTGATTTCCATAAATTATTCGGTTCATACTTCTCGAGCAGTGGAAGGTTTCATGTAAACTTTGCTCATTTAAAGCTTGGCAAGACAAGTCTTCTGAAGGCTATAGGATTTGTAGTCAAGTTCTTCCTGTACTGTATGGATTTGTAGTTAAATTCTTCAGGTACTGTTTTTGGAAAATAATGAAGCATCTGGGTCCTGATCAAGAATTTATGGTTGTTGCTGACAAATGTGCTACCATTTACAGGCCAAAGAAGGGTATGGTATATAAGAAAACAGTTATATAAGAATAGTTGTGATGTCCGATAAATTAGAGAGAAATCTCTCAGCGTGTTAAGTTTCAAATGTAGATTAGATAATAGAACTAACCTTCAATACAAAATTTTTTATTAAATAATGTAAAATGGAGTTAGTCAACAAGGAGGTAATATATTTGTTATAACTGTAGAATCAAATATCCTTACGGTCATATAAAATATTTGTGATTCAAAAATTACAGTTTGCAAAACCATCTTTAATCATGAATTTGCTAACTAACTAATGCAGACTTGCAGAGAGTATAAACACTATGTAAAAACAATTTGACAATCACTTTGGAGAGCTGTAGTGTTTTCCCTAATTCTGACAGTTCTGTATTGATTGATTCTTAAAGATGTGTTAAAAAACTCGCTACAAAAAACATTCTTGGGTTGTAAAAATTAGTTCAGTGTGCCTTACAAGAGGCTGCTGTCTTGTAGTTCTCTAACTAATGAGGAAGACTGACAGTTAATTTGTTACCAGAATATGAGGAACTTCTAAGCTTAATTTCCTCGTGGAGCAATGCAATTTCTTTTGTGCTATAATGGAATCATCATAGTTGGATGAAAGCAATCTGATGTTTCCCATAAAAATTGTTTCTTTTACAGGATGCTTTTGCTGCTGAAAGAAGGAAAGCCAAAATGCTCAATTTTTCTATTGCTTATGGAAAAACACCAGTTGGGCTATCACGTGATTGGAAGGTAATTTTTTTTGTATTACTGCACGTGTGACTATTTACATACAATGCTGATAGTCAGAAATGTATAGTACTAATGTTTAGTGGTTATAAGTAGTATCATCTTTCCTTCTTGAATTTTGATTGGGAAGCTTTATAGTTACTAGTAAAGTAGTAATGGATTAAATAAGTTTCAGAGGCATTTCTGTTATGTGTGTTTTAGATACTCTATCGTAGTTAAGCATTTTGTGAACAACCTGCTACCAATTTGTTGATGGGTAAAAATATGAAAGTTCATGACATGAAGATTCGCGAGAGAGCTTAGCATAGTAGTATAACTTTGTCCTTGTCATTTAACAATCTTCGGTTGTGTTTGCATCAATTTGTAATTAATCGCTTAGGCAATAACAACTTTAGCTGGCCTAGCAATAGTTTCGAAGAAATCAATAAACATTTGCGGGCGCAAATTTAACCCTTACGGTGAACAGAAAAGACAAAAAAGGATTATTGGCAAGAGCCAAAAGGTACTTAAAAGATAAACATTTGCGGGCAGGCCAAGTTGTAGGCCTGATGTAGAATGTCTTGTTCCTCAGACATAATAATTGCAACAAATGACGTAATGGTTTTCTGCTGTCACTCTGTGCTTACACATTTATACATGTACATGCATGATGTCTCTTTATTTGAGGCAGTACATATACATGCAATAAACACACTCCTCATATATGATGACATCCATGAGGTTATGTTAAATAAGGCCCAAGATTTTTTATTTTTTTTCCTTTTTCCTCAGTTAACACTCCAACTTTGACTTTTCATTGAAGTTATCTGCAATATGTTTTTTCTCCTCTGTAGTGTACCTTTTCTTTTATTTCAAGAGTTCTTGTTATGTTAGGTTTCTGTCAAGGAAGCCGAGGAAACAGTGAAATTATGGTACAAAGAGAGAAAAGAAGTCTTGAACTGGCAAAAAGCGCGCAAGGAGGAGGCAGAGAAAATAGGGTGTGTCTATACATTGCTTGGAAGGGCACGTCGTTTTCCTTCAATGCAAAATGCCAGTCATGGTCAGAGAGGTCACATCCAACGAGCTGCTATTAATACACCTGTGCAGGTAAAATTTTGTTGTGAATCGTTGTCCATATTAAGTATGAGTTTTGCATTTTTGTTAATTCACGATATAGTTTTCCTACCAGATTTTAGTAGCAGACCTACAGATGATTTCTGCATTGGTTATTGAAATTGTAGGTGTTTTACTTACCCTTTATTTTGTTTGAGTGGTAGATGTACAGATGATTTTGTATTTAGTTGTTGAAATTGCAGATGTCTAATATTATTTTGTTTGAGGCTCACTACGTTCTCTTTCTTTATTCAATAGGAACAATTTTGTTGTGGTTGTTATTCTTACTCTGTATATCTATACGAAACTACTATAACGGACAGATTCTGGAATATTCCAAATAGATTATGTTTGTCAAATTTGCACTTCATGGGAGTATTTGATTATGGAGTAATAAACTTAGAAACATCCATGGTATTGCAGTAAATATAGGTTTTATTATTTTGTAATGTGGTTTCGTATCTATCTTTATGAAAGTTATATCCCCTTTATTTTCTCTTCCTATCAAACATATTTCCTTCACATGTCTCCCATATATTTTAATTCTCCATGATAGATAATTACTATGTCTGTTCCGTTTCTTTAAACTAGTATCATGCACATGCGATGCACGTGGAGGAAAATGAAAAAGGACAAAAAAAAGCACGTGCGATGCACGGGTTTGCTTACAAACATATTAGGATTTGTTTGTTTACCAACCCCATCTCTCCCATTATAATAGTTATATATATATATATATATATATATATATATATATATGGGTAAAAGGGTTATGAGCAACTTGCTCATTTAATAAATGAGCAAGTGATGAGGTGGCATGCATGTGATTGGAAAATACTAAAAGTGATTAGATACTCAATGTATCACATGCATGCCACCTCATCAATTGCTCATTTATTAAATGAGCAAGTTGCTCATATCCCTTTTACCCTATATATATATATATATATATATATATGATATATCCAACACTTCCATCTTTGTGTGTAAATCTGGAGATAAAATAGATTCAAGCACAATCTAACATTCTTGTCACGCAAAATGACACAATAAAAATCTGAATTTCAAACTAAAACTTCATAGAACCAGTTCTTCATTACCTTAAACACTACTGCTGCATTCATGATTCTGTAAGGAAATTTGTTATTTCTTGTAAATCCAATACCGACTCTCTTTTATATTTGTTGGAGCATTCAGATAGTAGAGTCTGAGAGAGCTGGCAAAGTAGGCATTCTGCAAGCTGGGACGGAGTATGAAGCTCTTCCAACATTTGACTCACGCAATTACTACCATCTCAATATGCTGGAGGCTGCATCAAACTACTCTTACTATCAGGATCAGACAGCCCTTCAACTTGGCTATGAAACCAAATCTGATCCTAATGCGTGAACAACTCTAAACGCAGATTACATAACAGCACATACATCTCAAACTCACTCAAACCTAACTAAACAAAGAAAAGCATACACACAACTCACTCACCACTCGACACTAACAGAACCATACATTCCATTTCCATTTCCATTTGCAACTGCAATTGCAATTTAACCTTAAGTTGTTCAAGCAACAGCAACCTGTATGGTCTTGGGCTTCTTGGGCTCCGGCGGCAAACCAAATCTGATCCTAATGCGTGAACAACTCTAAACGCAGATTACATAACAGCACATACATCTCAAACTCACTCAAACCTAACTAAACAAAGAAAAGCATACACACAACTCACTCACCACTCGACACTAACAGAACCATACATTCCATTTTCATTTCCATTTGCAACTGCAATTGCAATTTAACCTTAAGTTGTTCAAGCAACAGCAACCTGTATGGTCTTGGGCTTCTTGGGCTCCGGCGGCGATATCTTGTGCACCGTCACAGTCAGCACCCCGTCCTTGCAAACCGCCGAAATCCCATCAAGATTGGCGTTGTCCGGCAGCACAAACTTCCTCATAAACTTGCCCATCCTCCGCTCCATCCTCAACCATTTTCCTCCATCTACACCACCCTCACCCTCTTCCCTCTTCCTCTCCCCGCTAATCACCAGCACATTGTCGTCCTCCACCTGCACCTTTATCTCCCCCGACTTCACTCCCGGCATGTCAACGATGAATGAGTAGGAGGAGGGAAGCTCCTTGATGTCGGCCGGGGTGGCAGCCATTGCACGTGCATCGCGTACGTACTTGCGGGTGGATGAAGATTTGTTGTTGCTGCTGCTGCTGTTGTTGTCGGTGTCGAGGTCGGGGAGGTTGATGAGGTGGCTGATGGAGGAGAGGAAGGAGGGGTCGATTTCAAAAGTTCGAAAGGCATCCATTTCTTGAACTTTTTATTTTCGGAGGATTTTTTTTTTTTTTTTTTTTTTTGGGTTTGATTTGATGAACTGTGAATTTGGGGGAATTTATAGGGGGTTGGGGAGGGAGATTCTGGGGGGTTCTATAAGAGTCTGTTGAGGTGTTGAAGGAGATGGAAGGTTTCTTGTTGGTTCTCGAATCGATTCGAAGTGCGTGGGGAAATGGAAGTACGGAGTTATTAGGCTTCTTATTTCAAGAAGCAGTTACTGTTTGTTTGGAATAGTATAGATTACTGCCTGATGGTTCTATATTTTTTTCATGCAAATTACATTTTTTACCCCTATATATTTTTTTAGCCTATTATGTTTGTGAGGGCATAATAGTAAAAAGCCGCTAAAATAGGGGTTTGCTTAATAATAGTATAGATTTTAATGAAATTTTGCAATTATTTATTTGACTCCATAAGTGTAGTTGACATTCCGTCCTCTAGAGGAATATCTGTCCCAAAATGCCCTCATTTCTCCATCTCCATTCATATGTATGAAATACATATATGGAACTGGCTAAAAACTTCGTGTGGTTCAGTATACAGAACATGCCTTCTATAAGTAATAGATCAAACAATGTGGGCACTTTAATGGGACGCTATCGTTTAAACATGTATATGGTTTATTAGTATATGTAAAGCACTGCAAAAGTTTCTGAGTACTTTTCCTTTTGTACCTAAAAGATGCAAATGTGACACGATACAAGTGTTAGGCTGTTCCAACTATTCCATATATCTCAATCCTTTTTATATCTTTGCGTTGCTTAACGGTGCTCATTTGCTTTCTCTATCTAGATCTGTTCACTTATTTTCCGATTATCCCTTAAAAGAGATGGTAATCGTTTTTGTCTGTTTATGTATTAATAGGGTAGTGCAGCCGATGTCGCGATGTGCGCTATGCTCGAGATAGATCAAAATCCTCAGCTGAAGGAGCTTGGATGGAGACTGCTGTTGCAGGTTTCAGTTCTCTAATCCCCCGTCATCTGAAGATAAATTTATCTGTAATCTCAAGGATTGTAGTGTTCTAATTATTCTGACAGCAGTTAAAACTCCACAAGTTTAGGATGAAAAGGATGAAAAAGATGAAAAGTAAACAAAGACTCAGATGCATTAACATATTGAAACTAAATGGATTTTGCTATTAGTGTAGGAGAAGGGTCACTTTAAATTTACCCTGAAGTTTTACAAAATACAACTCTCTCGCCTAGGTTTATTTTTCAGCACTTTGCACACCTGAAATTTTCTCATTGTTTGTCAATGATGGTAATCTATATGGGTTACTAACATTAGCACACGAAAACCCTGTGACATGATGTTTATATATGGTATAACACCCTGAGCATATTTTAAATGTAAATGTTTCTTTGAATTAAGCTTCTAAAAATGCTGGATGCAAATACTTAATTTAAATAAATGTTATGGTGCAAATGTATTTAAACCCACCTTATTTTACAATTACATGAATGTTCACTTGTTCGGTCTAAAAATAGTCAATGTATTGATGAACTTGGCTCATAGTTTGATATAGTGGTACACATTGCAAATTTTTGGGGTGTAAGAATATCTGTAGTCATTGGCTAAAATGCCAAATTTTCTTTTAAAAAAAGGAAAAGAGTGTTGTAGTCGTTGGCTATATACCCAAATTTTGGGTTTGAGGTGAACAATGGTCTACTATATTTGGGAGAGGTTATAGGAATTTGCGAGGTTATAGGAATTTGCAAAATATAGCCGGACGAAAGATGATCGTCCGTCCGTTCATTTAAAAAAAAAATGGAATCTTTCGTCCTATTCAATTTTTTTTATTTTAATATATCGGACGTGAAATGATTTCCCGTCTGATAATTTTTTTTATTAAAAAAATTTGGACGGGAAATCATTTCCCATCTGTCGTTTTTTTAATAAAAAAAAGTGGTCGGACGGATGATCTCCTCTTCAAACCAAATTTGAAAAAATGTTTTTAAAGAACTAGGCCTATACAAATTATTATGGGTATATATTAGCTTTTAATTGAAATTTAATTAAGAATCAAGATTTATTTAATATTTATTTAGGATAAAATTAAGATTTAATTAGGATTAAATTAGGAATTAATTTGGGGAAAAATTCTTGGACGGGAAATGATTTTCTGTCCGTGGTTAATTTTTTTTGAAAAAATTCCTCAGACGGGAAATGATTCTTCCTTAACACATTTTTAAAACGACATTTTTTTTGTGTGGGACGAGACATCATCTATCGTCCGTCGATTTTTTTAAAATGAAAACCTAAATTTTGGGTTTAAACGATTACAGCTGAAACCCAAATTTCATATTTCTATATGCCAAATACCCAAAATTTGAGATTGAATGACTACAGATGCTCTAAGTGCTACAATTTTTATTTTTATTTTATTATTATTATTATTATTATTAATTTTTTATTTTTATTTTTTATTTTTTTTGGAGGGGGGGGGGGATATTTCCAAGTTTTGCTTTAAAAAAAAATAACTATGTTAGATTGTGTATCTGATTAACATTGCCCTGGAGACAGGTTCACGATGAAGTCATATTAGAGGGCCCCACTGAGTCTGCTGAGATTGCCAAGGCAATTGTTGTCGAGTGCATGTCCAAACCCTTCAATGGCAAAAACATACTCAAGGTCGACCTCTCAGTTGATGCCAAGTGTGCACAGAACTGGTATGCTGCCAAGTAAGCTGGCATTGTTGTGACTCCGGATCCCGACTTTGGAAACCCATGATTTCCATCAGGAGGATCATGATAGCAGCATGAGCTAGAATTCCTTGCAGCAGCAAGATGCATGAGAAATTTTGGCTCTTGCTGCAACAATGAGGCGAATCCTCGTACGTTTGATTCAAGAGAAGAGCATTTGCTGAGTTCTGTTATACAGCGTGCTTGGGCTGTATGGATGGCTGTATGGATGTACATAATACGTGTAGCTCATGTGTATGATTTTTTCATCTTCTTTCGTAGCATCCTTCTAATTTGATGATAATGATGAAAGAATACTGCAAAGCTAAAAAATTGTCATATTTGTTTTGTTTGTAATATTGTTATTATTTGCTGTAAAGATTAAACTTGTATCCCTTGAGTTTGCGGGAAAGAATTTTGTTTTCGCTCTCAAATCCCGGAGCTTGTGAACCTGGCACATATTAGTTGTTTTTTTTTTTTTTTTTTATTTTTTTTTTAGGGAAAAGGTGCAGTACGGCCACTTTGTTTCATTAATAAGAAATTAATTAGGGCAAAAACCAAAATACCCCCCCAACGTTTGGCCCGAGTACAAAATGTCCATACAACGTTTGAAAAAGTACACTAAACCCATTTCTCCGTTAACTTAACCTCATCCATTAAGTTATAATTATTAAATTATTTTTTTACCCTTATCCTTTCATAATCAAATCGCTTCGTTCTTTTTCCTTTTTCTTCATTCTTTTTTTTCAAATTCTGATCGATATGTCGATCGAATAAATCAAAGTTCTCTTTTAAATTTATAGATAAAAATGCAGAACTCGTCCTTAAAAAGCATCGTTCGTTTAATTTACATTTAATTGTTGTAAAATCATGACTTCAAAATAACTTTAGATTGTTGCTAAGAATAATGTAACTATTAATGTCCATTGAACATGTAAATTCTACTATACAAATAATGTATGTCTATTCTGTATTTTTTTTATTTTAAGAAAGGTAGAGAAGCCCTACCTCATAATATATTAAGCTAGTTAAATGTATGTTATTTTTCCAATATAATTGTAAAATGTCTTGGTCTCTGCTCATAACTAGTTAAATGTATTTCACTTCTTGATCAGTACGTTTTCAATATAATTGTATTATAAAATAACTTGTTGTCCTCTATTACTACTATGAATTAATAGTCTTTGTGAGGATAGTTGAAAACTGAAGAGCAGACGGTGATAGAATAACTGAATATTACTGGATATTGCATGTGCAATCCTACTTTTGTATTAATTTTCTTTTCATATTTATTTGCGGAGAACTTCTTAGGTCCAAGGGGGATGGAAAGATGGTTTTAAAATTAGGTTGTACAGCAAATCTTAAGTTCACACATAGGCGACAGATCCCCTCTCTTCTGCTTAAATTTATCAAATAAAAAAAATCAAAATAAAAAATTCATCAAATAAGTGAAAACGAGAACAAAAGAGAGGGAAGACGAAGAAAGAGAAAGGACCATCGATTGCAGAGGAGAAGCAGTAGCACAAGTAGGATAATGAGGAGCTTCATGGCCATGGCAAGGGTTTCTGAGAACTCTGATTTATTCAATCGACGGATCGATCAGGATTTGAAAAAACGAATGAAGAAAAAGGAAAAAGAAAGAAGAGATTTGATTATCAAAGGGTAACGGTAAAAAAGTAATTTAATAATCATAATTTAACGGATGGGGTTAAGTTAACGGAGAAATGGGTTTATTGTACTTTTTCAAACGTTGTATGGGCATTTTGTACTCGGGCCAAACGTTGGGAGGTACTTTGGCTTTTGCCCAATTAATTATACAAACCCAGAGAATTGGGAAAATTTTGCCGTATTGCCCCACCTTTTGAAAATATTTGGGGTTCTGCCGCGCTTCCAAAAACAATTAGCGATCTGCCCCTGTTTAGGACACGTCAGTATAAACTGTTATTGGAAATAACGACATATGTTATTTATGTGCCGTTATTTTCAATAACGGCATCTATTTTACATTTTTTTATGTCGTTATTGGTAATAACGGCATCAGTATATTTCTCTTACATGTGTGAATCTTCTAACTTTAAAAAATTCTAAGTGGGAAAAAAACTTATAAATAATGCCGTTATCCTGAATAACGGCATTCGAATGACTGATGCCGTTATTGGAGATAACGGCATCAGTTATATATAAATGATCTCTTGCCGTTGTTTGGAAACAGAGAGAATGAATAATAAGTTTTTAATTTTTTAAAAAAAAAAATTATAACTGATGCCGTTATTTGGAATAACGGCATCAGTTATAATTTTTTTTTTTTTTTTACTTATTCGTCAAAGATGATGAATAATAAGTTACTTTTTTATAAAAAAAATTATAACTGATGCCGTTATTCCAAATAACGGCATCAGTATTGAGAATGCCGTTATTTGAAATAACGGCATCTGTTATAAGGTTTTCACACTTGCAATTTTTTCTCTAAATGGAGACTACAAGCTGTCGAAAAACAAAATAACCTATGCCGTTACTCCGAATAACGGCATGACACTTTTTTTAAATATGGATGCCGTCATTGGAAATAACGGCACGTAAATAACCTATGCCGTTATTTTCAATAACGGTTTATGCTGACGTGTTCTAAACAGGGGCAGGTCACTAATTGTTTTCGGAAGTGGGGCAGAGCGCTAAATATTTTCAAAAAGTGGGGCAGTAGGGCAAAATTTTCGAGAATTGGGCCAAAATATAACCTACAGATAGGAAATAAAACATACATGAAGCAACTTGACCCGTACAAACAATAAATCGCTCCAACAGCCCTGAGGGTGGGCCGACAAACAAGTTCGGTCCAGAAAAATTGTATGTACGTTAGTTTAGCTTCGTACATTGCCTCCACGGCACAAGCACACCCACCTGAAACTAATCTGGCAGGATTTTAACACACGCCGATTCCTGCCTTCTCCTCTCTGGTGGGGGCCCGAAGATGGGGCCAAGCCCCGCAGGCCAACTTATGACACCACGACACAAGCACAACAACCACATCCTCCCACCAACCCCACCACTCATCCAACAAACGCGCCAATAGCCGCTACCAAAGAGATAGCCGTGAAGAGGATACCTTCACCTCTCTCACGATTGTGCTATCTCAGGCGATTTCTCGCCGAACAGCTATCTCGCTCACCCTACTAAAAACCACGCTCCAGGAGAGAGCCGTGGAGAGGATACCTTCACCTCTCTCACGCTCTTGCCCTCTCAGGCGATTTCTCACCACACAGACTCAACTCGACTCTTACTCCCAACTAGGGAAGAGGCGACACCGTTACGAGACAGTGGCTTAAACTAGAGAAAGCTCAATAGCCTGATAGTAGGCACTGTCAAGACTGCATCGGCGGCATCGTTGGACACCGAAACAAGTGTGCGCACGTCATGGGGGACCCCATCTTCGGGCCCAAGCCCCACAATCGTGCAATACAACGTGCCACACGATCCCCACCTCCCACAGTAAACAACTATCGGCCTGGCCCCACGAGCCCCAAACCGAACCACCGACCTCACACACTTGAGCTTCAGATCCAAGGCGTTCACGACAACAGGCGCGGGAGGAAGCTCTGGCGCGACATAGTCGCTCCGCGATAGTTGAGACAAGCACCCCGAAAGTTGAGACAAGTGAGCGTACATCATGGAGGGACCCCATCTCCGGGCCCAACCTCCAAAATCGTGCAGAATAATAGAACTCGCTCATCATAGCGACTCGCAGATAGAGAAGCACACCCGGCTTCTTCACACGCACTACCAACCCTCGCAAAAACCAAATCATAGCCACAGATCACCGTGATTGGCCCCGAGAGTGTGGACATGGTGGCAAGCGCGAAGAACATCCTGACAAACATCTAGCAAAGCCAACCAACCCCAACCTAATCCAAACCCCAACCCCAATCAACACACCCCCAAACCCCCAACTCCAAAAGCGCCACCAGATCTGAAGCTCAACGCACAGATCTGGAGCAAGACGCTCGGTCGTCAGATCGAGGCTAGACGCACGGTCATCGATCGACGCTTGGTCGTCGTCGACAGCGTGGCTCGACATCAGGGAGAGGCTGGAGAGACGCGACGGTCGACGGGGAAAGGCGTCGGTGGCTGTGGGCGATGAAACGGCTGAAGGAGGAGCTCGCTGAAGGGGGGACGATGGCGACAGGGGCTCGCAGTGGCGGGTGAGGGCGGAGCGCGAACATCGGGGGATGGGTGTGGCGGAGCGCGACGAACACATCAGGGGATGGGTGGGTAGGATCACACTAGGGGGGGAAATCTAGGGGAGGGAGGGACGGCGGAGGTACAAGGTGGCAGGGGTGGCGGCGCTGAGCCCTAGCCGCCGCCCTAGACTTTTCTCAGATCTAGGATTTGTTTTTTGGGATTTGAGAATTAGTTTCTTTCTCTAGATTTTTCCAGAGAGAGAAACCCTTTTGAAACTTAGTACTTTTACAATAAAGCTCAACTCTAGAAAGCTTCTTTCTTAAGCTTTTGTAGTATACCCTTGCTAATGAGGCATATTCGCAGTTTGATGGGTAGGTATAGTGTGTTCAAAAATAATTTAAACAATTTACAAACGATAGCAAAAAAAAAGGTAATGGCTTTTGAATTTATTCCTTATCCACGGAGTCTTATAATCCATGCACTTATCGTTTTTTTTTTACTCCTTTCTTTTGAAGGGAATCTTATTATCACTGTTATAAAGTTGCCTATATTATGAAATTCTTGTAGAGTATATTCAGCAATTTCCTATCAAAATTTGCAAGCTGCAACGGTTGATCTCATTCATCGGGATGTTTGAGCTTAATGGGAGAGTTCTCTATCACATCTTTAAAGCATATATTCCGTAAGAAGAATTTTTGTCCTGATCATCTTACAGGGGAAGTCTGCTAAGTATTAATTTTTAATTATTTTGAATAATGATGTTGAGTTAGATGGGTGGGGTTGTGTGTGAACAATTGTAGTTATTTTATTTTTGGTGTGTTTGCTTAAATATTAAAATTCGTATTAAAAAAATCTGACATGTTCTTACCAATAACCGAGAAATTTATTAGTAATCTATCATCTATCCAAATTCGATCCATTCTTATCAAATATTCGCCAGTCCACTTACACAATTAATTAACTACTACAATACATGTTTTGATAAATAATTGTAGTTGAATGTGCGAAACACGTAAGTCGGTCGTAATTAGCACGTGTGATGAATGCCTTAATTTCTTTAAAAAATGAGCTAAACGGGTGATACATGTGTTTTAAAAAAATTAAGAAAGAAAACTGTGATTTGTATGTATGATGCACGTGTTGATAAATAGATTTGGAGTTGCACGTGCGATGCACGGGTATGTTTGGTGACAAAGTGGTGTTGTTGTGTGACAAAAATATATTTAAAAAATATTTGTTTGTGACAAACCCTCTCATTAAATAGTAGTATCTCTAATATTATAATGGGAGAATTAGGGTTGTTAACAACCTATAATTTGTAGATATTCATTTATAGACATTAACAACCTGTAATTTGTAGATATTCATTCAACCATCTAATCTCAACCATTCATTTTTAATGATGAGTTATATTAGCCATTCATTTACTCAGCTGTTGTTAGTTACCATAATACCCTCAAAGTTCAAATTTATTTACGATATAACTATTTACAAAAGTGTCACTCATATAAAATAAAAGTTTGTGCCATCTCTAATCTCTGATCTCTAATATTATAATGAGAGAAGGCCTTAGTGTCATTTGTCAATCTATCAATGCGTGCAATGCACATACATAACTATTATAAAGGAGGTCTTATGTTCAAACCCAGACTACTTCTAAATTTTTACTTTTAAAAAACTATATTTATAAAGACGTGCATCGCACATGTAAATATCTAATCTTTAATAATATTTTTTTGGATAAAAGGGATAAAGCCCGAAAAGGCTTCAGCCAAACAAACAAAAAACAACAGGTCCATCCCAAAGGTTGAGAGTTCATACAGACTCTAAAAGAGTAGTGGGTACAAAAGAAACAAAATATCCTCGAACAGAGGATCACAACACCACCCAACTCCAAAGCAAAAGAGCCTCACACTATAAGGACAAAAGTCTATCAGAAATAGAAATAGCTACAGACAATAGGGCTAACAACCCAGAGAAGAGACATTAGAGATAGCCACCGGACTCAGAACTCGAAGACGCTTGATCCTCGTGAGCAGTTTGCAAGTTGTGCACAAGAAGAATGCCAGTAACCATCTCCTGATGGAAAGCAGACATAGTCGAAATAGTAGAAAGAGTGTGAGAGACCAAATCTTCATCATCCTGCCCTAGATGAACTTGTGCATCTGCAGAGGCTTCCTCATCATCATCCTCAATCACAATAACATTATTCGGAGAAGCACCATGAATAGCTGAGGAACTCGCAGTAGGAGAAGCAACTGGATTAGAAGAAGTGACAATAGGAGAGATGAAACACTTGTAGGCATCCACCAACACACTCACATCATCCTTGATCTTCTTAGTAGGGGGCAGGATATCTGTCCAAGAGGAAACAAAAAAACACATGGAATCTAGAATGTGAACAATATCCAAAGATTTCTTAATAAAAACTCTATTGTTACGCTCTTTCCAGATAACCCAAATCAGAGCCATCATTGTCATATCCCAGAGCAAACGTAAATTCTTCTTAATCTTCTTCTTTCTCCAAATACCCCACCAAGCCTTAATAGAGGGTGGAAAACCTCTAAACTTAAAGGCTAATTTCAAAATAATCCAAATTTGTTTAACAAAGGAACATTTAAGAAAAAGGTGATAAGCAGATTCACCACACAGTCACAAAAAACACAATTTTGACCCATGGTTAAATTCCTCTTATTCAAATTATCAACAGTGAGAAGACGGTTGTGAATAGTAATCCAAACAAGAATTCTAACTTTAAGGGGAGCCACATTTTGCCAAATGAACTTATAGAAAGGACAAATGAGACCACCCGCATTCAAAAAATTATAGAAGGATTTAACCGTAAATAAACCAGAGTCAGTCCATCTCCAAACAACCTTATTATGAGGTTTCTAATCATAAGTACTCAGTAAATGAAGAAGAGCACTAAAATCATGAGATTGTTGGAGAGAAAGAATTCTACGAAAACCAATATTCCAAACTTTACCATACCTATTAGTAGAGTAAAGAGAGAAGAAAGATGCATTAGGAAAACTAGCAATTTTAAAAAGCTCAGGGAAGCAAGAGGATAAACTGCAATTACCAAACCAAATATCAGTCCAAAAACGAACATTCTTACCATCACCACAAATCTTTTGAAGACCACATTTAAAGGGAGATGAAGCTTTCCAAATCCCCTTCCCTAAAGAAGAACCAACAGAAGAAGGGAGAGTAGGAAAGTCACTAAAGCATCTTCTACGAAAGTACTTTCTTTTAACAATTCTAATCCAGACTTTATCCTCTGAGTTAAAGCAATGCCAAAGCCATTTACCAAGAAGGGTAATATTTTGATGTCGAAGGTTGATAACACCTAGGCCGCCTTCAGATTTTTGTTTACAGACCCTAGCCCGGCTCATAAGACATCTCCCTTGATCAGATTGTAAAGAAGAACCAACCCAAAAAAATCTCCTTCTAAGAAGATCAATCTTCTTGACAACCCACATCGGAACATAGAAGAAGGACATGAGATATAAAGGAATACTAGAAATGATAGAGTTAATGAGGATAAGTCTACTAGCTCTAGAGAGAGATCTACCTGCCCAACTATGGAGCCTCTTTTCAACTTTATCAATAACAGGAAACCAATCTGATTTGTGAAGTTTGCCAACTCTTAAAGGAATGCCCAAATAATTGAGAGGAAAAGAGCCTTTAGGACAATTTAAGAAAGCAGAAATCTCTTCTTGTCTACTATCATCACCCCCAATCCACATACAAGAAGATTTAGAAAATTGATTTTCATACCTGAAACACTTTCAAAGCAATAAAGAAGGAATTTGAGATTCCTAAGCATAATGCCATCACAAGAAGAAAAGAGAATCGTATCATCAGCATATTGCAAGTTAAGAACACCTCTGAATGAGGGGAAGCCACCAACACCTTGAATATAACCATTATCCCAAGCATTAGAGAGCATACAGTTGAAAATATCAGCAACAAGGACAAATAAAAGAGGGGAAATAGGATCACCCTGTCTAAGACCTTTTTTGCATAAAAAATTATTCCCCTCAAAATTATTAATGATAACAGATTAGGTACCAGAGTAAAGACTTTTAAAAATCCAATCAATCCATTTAGAACCAAAACCTCCAGCAATAAAGACTTTCCTTAAGAAATTCCAATTCACTCTATCATAGGCTTTCTCAAAATCAAGTTTGAGAAGAATGCCTTCAGAGTGATCATGGTGAATGGAATGAATTGTTTCTTGAACCACAGCAACACTATCCAAAATGAACCTATCTTTAATGAATCCTGATTGAGAAGAGCCAACCAGCAACCCAATAACTTAAGCCAGTCTATTGGCTAAAACTTTCATAATGATTTTAAAAATAACATTCAGAAGACTAATAGGCCTGAACTGTGAAACTTTATTAGCCCCAGGGCATTTAGGAATGAGAATGATATGAGCATAATTAATCCTGGAAAAATCAAGAGAATTATCAAATAGTTCTTGAAAAACACCAACAATATCCTCTTTAAAATCATTCCAAAAAAGTTTATAATAGAAAGTAGGAATACCATCAGGGCCAGGAGCAGCCTCAAGAGGAAGGCTACAAATAGCTTGATAAATTTCCTCCTCCAAAAAAGGAGCTTATAAGCAATCCAGATTGATCCTATTAGAGGGGGGGTAGAGCTGATCCCAATTGATATCTAAGAAAGTCTCACCAGGATCCCCCATAAAATTTTTATAGAAATTGAAAAACTCTTGATGAATCAGAGTAGGGTCAGAAGTGAAGCCCCAATCAGTTTGAATAGAAATAATATGATTTAATCTTTTCCTTTGAGAAGCATAGTTATGAAAGAATCTTGTATTACCATCTCCCAAAGTAAGCCATTTCACCTTAGCTCTTTGAAACCATTTGATTTTATCTAATTCCAAAAGATGGAGATGTTCTTTTTGAAATTTTGATCTTAAGCTTCTATCAGAAAGAGAAGGAGGATTCTGTTCCTCAAGGGCATCTAAAGAGTCTATCTCCTTTTTCAAAAAAAATTTCCTATCTTTCATAGGGCCAAATCTTGTTTTGATCCACAGTTTACAACCAGACTTAATACTTCTAATTTTTGCAAGAAGTCTTCTGAGACCAGCCTGAGTGTAAATGTTGACAGAATTAATACAAGTAGAAATCATACAGGAAAAGGGAGGATCTTCAAGCCAGAATTTCTCAAATTTAAAGGTGAGAGATTTAGGAGAAGGAGAAGAGGAAGAAAGGATAAGAGGTACATGATCAGAAACAATATTAGAGGCAGCTTGGACATAAGTTAAAGGGAAGTCAGTATTCCAATCACAAGAGACGAAATCTGTCAAGTTTAGCAAAGCTAGGGATTAATCTCTTGTTAGACCAAGTGAATTGCCTCCCTAAAATAGGATAGTCCACAAGATGAAGGGAATTAATAACATTGTTGAAATTATCTGAATCTGATCTATAGTAAGAAAAACTACTTCTTTCAGAAACAAAACGAACAACATTGAAATCACCCCCAAAAATGACCCAACCATTAATAAAAGAATGCCACTGTAAGAATTCATCCCAAAACTCATCTTTAAGAGTATGAATACAAGGGCCATAAACAGAGATAAAAAGAAGTGAGCAATTGAAAGCAAAACATTCTAACTCCACAACAAGAAAAAATCTCTTTTTCAAAACCTTAGAGCATTTGAACATATGGTCCTTGAATCCAATAAGCATACCACCAGAGGCACCCTCAACATTTAGAGAACCCCACTCAGTAATAATAGAACCACCTAATGATCTAAACAAAGAAGGAGAAGGAGAAGGTAACTTAGATTCTTGAATAGCAATAATATCACAATGAGAAGACAAAATAAAATCAAAAACAGCTAATCTCTTATCCTCACTACGTAAACCTCTGATATTCCAGGTAGATATAATCATTGACAACAATGAGAACCCCCTCTGTTAAGTTCCAGAGCCACAATTTTGTTAAAATCCTCTGGGGTAAAGTTAACCAAACCAGCACAGGAAGTGATTTTATCTAAATAATCTGAAGAAAATGAATCAAAATGACATCTAAAAATAGAGCCAAGACATGTACCTTCTACAGGAGATGAGACCACAGGAGCAGGAATCTCAAGATTTCTTATCTTAGCAATTAAGGCAGCCTTTTTAAGAATCGGTTGATCACCATCTTGCCTCTGTTCCACCCTCAGACTTCTTCTAATGGGCCCATCATACTTAGAAGAATGTTTTCTCTTCTTGTAAACTTTAGAGCAAGAACCAACACATTTCTGAAGGATATTAGGATCATTATATTCAGAGGGATCATAATAAGAGTCAGGGTAGCAAATAGCCAAAGGAGGAGAAGGCATTAGTGTAAGTTGTAAATCTATCAATACATGCATAACTATTATAAATGAGGTATGAGGTTCAAACCCAGACTACGTCTGAATTTTTACTTTAAAAAAACTAAATTTATTGCATTGCACGTGTAAATTACTAGTTAAGGGTAATTTGTAAAGAGTATGTGATGAGTGAAGGGATGTCTCAGGTTCGAGGACAGATTACATGTTATTATTTACTATAAATATATATTTTAAATAAAACGTTCATTGCACATGCAGATTACTAGTAACATTAGATTAGAGATACAATGAACATTTTTATGACAATAATAAAACAAAACAAATGTGATAGCACCCATCCTACCCGACCCAAATCCGAAAATTACTTGGAGCATGTTCTTCTTCCTCGTCTTCTCACACCTTAGTCTCTCTCTATTGGGTCAGTCTCTCCGACTCTCTCTTTTTTCATTTTTTAACAACAAAAAGTAAAGGTCAAAATCAAGAACTACAATGATCATATCGTCGTCTCGTCTGTTCCAATTTCAAAGGTACCAACTGATGTTGTTGATTTAGTGGTGGGAGCAACAGATGTGAGTTCTTGTTATTTGTACAGGGAAAGAGGGTGAGACAGATCTCAGACACAGATATGGATCTGAAATGGGGATTTCGTGAGGAGCAGGAGAGGTGGTGTTGCTGGTAGCTGGCCGCCCTGAACACCTGCAAAATGCTTCGAAACACTAGGAGAAATCCCGGTGAAAGGCCCTCCGAGGATCTAGTCAGTCACTGGAAAAAATGAAGTTAGGGTTTTGAGTGAAGAAAACATACAAGAGTCGACAGGGCTCAGTCCAATCCGGGCTAAGTGCCTTTTGCTCACGTTCTGCTAGCGAATACTCTGGCCCCCGGCGACCCGTTCCACATCGTCCCACTCCTATTTCGTCAATTCCTTCTCCTTCGGGGGCTTGTGGTTTGGCTTATAGAAGGCCCATTCAGTCGGGATATCCCAAGGGATCTAACTTCAGATGACGAAGTACTTACTTTTCCATCCCTTAATGGAATCTGGGTGCCCATGAACTAGTGACATCCCCTCCGACGATCTAGTCTCTCTCTTTTCCTTCGTTCTTACTACTTGGTCAATTGGGCCGTCCTTACTTCAATGGCGGCGGTGTCCATTGCTGCGAAAGAAAACTAAAGCCCAATCTGATGCTGCTGATTTAGTGGTGGGAGCAACAAAAGTAAGTTCTTGTTATTTGTAGAGGGAGAGACAGATCTGGATCTGAGATGTGGATTTTGTGAGGAGCAGGAGAGGTGGTGTTGCTGGTAGTTAGCCACCATGAACACCTGCAAATGCCCAGAAACACCGGAAGAGATCCCGGCGACAGGCCCTCCGACAATCTATTCAGTCACTGGGAAAGGTGGAGTTAGGGTTTGTGTGGAGAAAATTTCCAGTGATCTAGCTTTAGTTTTCTTTCGCAGTAATGTACGACGTCGCCATTGACGCAAGGACGGCCCAATTGGCCAAGCAGAGGGCGGCCAACCGGTCGAAGCAGCGGAAGAGGTCCTCTTAGGGGGGCTCCGAAGGGACTTCCAATCCGAAGTCCAAGAAACAGAGAGACCACTCGATTTCGGGGACCCCAAGCTCGACGAAGGCGGTGCCGAGCTCGAGTTACCTTAAGGTTACTGACTTGCTAAAGGGTGGTATCCTGCCCGTCCACCTCGCGGTTTAGGAAGTCATGGGCAAAGAGGGCCTTAGGCCGTAAGCTCCGAATTGGGTTGTGAAGATGGCCGATTCATTAACCAAGGGGCCGATAACGGTTGAGGTGGTGGGACAACTGGCCACACCTTATGATATGGAGGCTCTAGCAACTGAGACTCTCGAGTCGTGCTAAATGAGGTGGGCACAGGCCGACGTGCTAGTAAGTATTTCCTAATTCTGTAACTCCATAAATTAAACCTTTTCTATTTCACTTTTCTAAGTCTTAGCCCCTCGTTCGCAGGCAACACTAGCCAGAGCCCAAATGAAGAGGTTGCACACCTGCGAGCTCCAACGAGAGGTGAAGAACGCTCAATAGTATGAGCGTGTGATGAAGGATCAAAAGCTGAGGGCGGACACGACCGAATCCCATGAGCAGGCCCTTAAGGCCGAGCTAACTTCCCTCGCCCCCGACCGAGCTCGGGTTGAGGGGGAGATGAAGAAGGCGGACAAGGATCTGAAGAAGCTGAGAAACTCCGCCATGGATAAGGTCATCGAGGCTCAGAACAAGGCGTACAACTGGGCGCTCGAGCATGTCTTGTACAAATACCCTGAGTGTGAACTCGAGGAATTTCATTACGGCATGAAACTTCACGAGCATCTAAAAACCCCCGGGGGAGATGGCGAGGAGGGGGTGAACAACTGTCGGTCGAGGAGAACGTAGTGGAGGCGGCTGACTCGAGGTCAACGCAGCGGCTACTGAAGGGGTGCCCCTCTCTTCTAAGCAGTAGCTTCACCATTTTCCTTTTTTTGTATTTGCCCAGTGCGGAATGGTCACCACTGTTTTGAACGAAGTTTGATTAATGAAACAGATTTTTGGTCAAGATTTTTGACTTGAATTTTTTGGCGTAATATCCTGTGATGTGATGTTTTGTGATTTGGAAAAGTTTGTGATGCTCAGAATGACTTGCCTTTTCCTCCTTTGTGTCAGATGAACGAGTCCTTCGTGGCCGACCCTTGTGATGTCGAGGTTGAGCGCCTTAAGGGTAAGCTAAAACTCATGGATTCTACCTTGGCGCTTTATCGCAAACATGCATGAGATCGGGAAGCTGTTGTTTCTTAATTTATGAATCAGTCGAAGGAACCGAGCTTGGAGTCGGCTCGTCTGAAGAAGACAATTGTCGACCGAGACTTGGGGAGCACCGAGACTAGATGGTTGATGTTTGGTACTTTCGCCTGGTGACCGACCTCTGAATCATTCCTTTGTGAGTTTATAATGGAAAAGGAATTGGAGATATGAAGGTTGAAGGTCATGCTCGGAGTGGGTGGATCCCGAACTCGTTCTTTCGGGAGCGGTTGGCCCTTCGTTGGGGGGACCCGTCTCTGACCCTGAGGCTGGAGCCGGCGAGACCGGGTGATGCTCAGAGCTCTATTTCTGGAGTGTCCACCTTAGCAACTCCTAGGGATCTTGATGGGCTCGTTGGCGAACAAACGCATTCGATTAAGCTCGAATTGGTTTGCGTCAGTCTTAAGCCCCCCTAAGAGGATGGGTAGGCCGAGTTTGTAACAGTTGTAACTTTCATACTTCTTGTAACTTTGTTGTAATTACAACTCATATGGCCTCCCTGATTGTATCGATGAAACTTCTATATGTTGTAATAAAACGATCCTTTTGCTTTTTGAGCTTGACTTCGATCTGGATGTGTTGGCGAGGCGGACCAACTAAATGTGAGAGGTTTCGTCTTCCGAGGATATTGATGGATTAGAACAGGAGACGATTCGTCTTCCAAGCGAATTGATGGATCGTCATAAATGCGCCTTATTGGAAGGCAAAATGTTTGGCCTAGGGAAATGTATCGACGCCTTTCTGGGCCGTTGGATGTGGGCGAACGGTTGGGATTCGTCCAGGTCAGCATCATGACCATCGAGCTCCTGATTCCCCTTGGGCTATATAACCCCTCCCCCATCCATTTCTCATTTCTCAATTCTCTAAGATTTCCTGTGAATTTGGTGGTTTCCCTACTACCCGCTGACAGTTAGGGGTAGTAGAGACAAAGGTTTGTCTATCCCTGGCCGTCAGTGGGTGGAAGAGGGACCAACTCGGGGCATGAAGCTCGAGGTCCTTGCCGAAGGTGAGGACCATAAATATAATTGAAACTTTCATACGTTTGAGATCTACGCCGAGTAGTGACGACCTGAGAAATTGAGAAATCTCTCTTTAGTGTTTGAAGTCGACGCCGAGCGGCGAGGTCATGTGAGATTGAGAAATCTCTCATTAGTGTTTGAGGTCGATGCCGAGCGGCGAGGACGTGTGAGATTGAGTAATCTCTCGCTAGTGTTTGAGGTCGATGCCGAACGGCAATGATGTGAGAGATTGAGAAATCTCTTGTTAGTGTTTGAGGTCGATGCCAAGTGGCGAGGATCAAAGAGATTGAGAAATCTCTCATTAGTGTTTCTCAAGTTCTCGTTAATGTTTGAGGTCGACGCCAAGCAGCGAAGACTTGAGAGATTGAGAAATCTCTCGTTAGTGTTTGAGGTCAATACCGAGCGGCAAGGACTTGGGAGATTGAGAAATCTCTTGCTAGTGTTTGGGGTCGATGTCATGTGGCGATGACATAAGAGATTGAGAAATCCCTCGTTAGTGGAAGTAATGCCGAGACGTTCCGACTTACAAAAGAAACTTCATTGCTTTTACTTGCTTGGTTACATAAAAGGAATAGAACGTAGCGCCGATTACAACCACAAACGTCTATCTTGGCCCTATGGTTCCCCATGGAACTTGATAAAATGCTCTGCGTTCCATGATCTCTTGACTATCCTATCCCCCCAGGTCTTCGAGTCTGTACGTGCCTGGACGTACCATTTGTAAAACCTTATACGGGCCCTCCCAGTTCGGGGCCAATTTTTCTTTCTTGGTGGGGTCAGAATAGCAAGCTTTCTGAGTACGAGGTCACCCTCTTTGATGTCGGTCAGACAGAACTTCTTGTTGTAGAGCCTTTCAATCCGTTGTTGATAGATATTTCTTTTGATGGTAGATTTTTCACGGATTTCGTCGATTAGGTCCAAGTTGGCCATGAGATCGACTGAATTTGATTTCTCATTGAAGCCCATGATCCTAGGCGATGGAAGCCTGATTTCCAGTGGGATGACAACCTCTGTCCCGTATGTCAGGTGGAATGGGGACTCGCCCGTGGGACCCTCTTGGTTGTTCGTTACGACCACAGGACGCTCAGTAATTCATCGACCTACAGTCCCTTGGGAGATTTGTCCAACCGTTTTTTGAGACCTTCAAGAATTTGACGGTTGGCATTTTCAGCTTGGCCGTTCAACTGGGGATGAGATATCGATGAGAACCACTGTTGGACCTCGAGGTCTTCGCAGAACTTTCAGAATTTTTGGCTGGCGACTTGAGTTCGTTTATCGATGATGAGCACGCGCGGGATCCCAACCCAAAAAAAGATATATTTCCAAATGAATTGTTGAGCTTTATGTTCAGTGATTGTGGCCAAGGGGACTCGACCCACTTAGTGAAGTAGTCGATAGCCACTATGAGGAAGCGCCATTGACCCGTGGTCTTCGGGATGGGGCCGACTAGGTCCATCCCCTACATTGTGAAGGGGGCTGGATTGGTAAGTGACTTGAGTTCGGTTTGTGGCATGCGTCTGATCAAAGAGAATCTCTAATAAGGGTCACACATTTTCACAAGATCAAGGGTGTCTTGCAATATGGCCGGCCAATAATAGCTGTGGTTGAGTATTTTTCTCACGAGCGACCTGCTGCCTATAGACACCCCCCAATTCCTTCGTGCAGCTCTTCTAGTGCATATTTGGCTTCATCGGGTCTCAGACATTGAAGATATGGTCTCTTGTCAGCCTTAGTGTATGAGCGCTTTAAAAGCACATTGTCAATCAATGTGAATCTTTCTGATCGAATTCTTATTTTCCTGTCTTCAATTGGGTCCTGTGGGAGTTCGCCCTCGGTCAAGAACTTTCGGATGAGATCCATCCATGTCTCTGCTTGTATGGCCAGATTGAGGCAAAAGACCTTGGGATTCTTGATGCTAGGCTTGAGGAGGACCTTGACTAAGACAGTGTGATATAGGCCCTCGAAGGACGACGAGGCGAGTTTGGACAAGGAATCAGCTTGGATGTTCTGTTCTCTCGAAATATGCTCGACAACGACGCCCTCAAAGACAACTAAGCGGAGTCTGACACGTGCCAAGTATTGGATCATCCGAGCATCACAGGCCTCATAATCCCTGGAGATCGGGTTGACCACGAGCTGAGAGTCGTTGAAGACCCTTACTCGTCTTTCCCCCACCTTGTGGGCCAGCATGAGCCCGGCGATCGTCGCTTCGTATTCCGCTTTGTTGTTGGAGGATTGAAAATTGAGACGTAGGGAATACTGAAGGACGAAGTCGTCGGGGCACTTCCACCCTCGAAGGATGATTCGTCGACAAAGATCTCCCAAACTGATTTGTCCCCTTGGATTTCATATTCTTCGGGAATGGTACATTCAGTGATGAAATTTTGCGAGGGCTTGCCCTTGGCTGTCAGAGGTTGGTAGTTGATGTCATGCTGGCTCAGCTCGATTGATCATTTAATCAAGTGGCCAGAGTTCTCCAGTTTGTTGAGGACTATCTTGAGAGGTTGATCTGTAAGGACTTGGATGGAGTGGGTTTGAAAGTGTAACATCCCATATAAAATTTTTTAATGAAAAATATATATCTTATTTTTACACGTGCAATTTCATCTTATGATTTTTTTATTCTCAATTTTATTTAAAAGTTATACACAATTTCCTTTCATTCATTTTTGTTGCATAAATTAGAACCCATAGTCCTAATAGAAGACCCATTAAATAAAAATAGACCAAGCCCACAAGAGGAAGCCCACTAAGAAAAATCCTACAATTAGTTGTACACATGTCATGTAAACATGTACAAATAAATAAATAACAACTAACAAATGAGAGTGTGTGCTTGTGGGTTGCACGTGCACGTAGTTCAACCCAAAAGTCACAAGAAGAGTTAGCCATGCATAAGAATATGAAGAGTTGGGAGTTTGTGAGAGTAATGGTGAGTGGGCAATTAGTGAAGGGGGTTATGTAGGTTATGAATTAGAATACTTAATTTGAGTAGTAGAAGAGCCTTCTCAAACCCTATAAATACCACCCAATTTCCTTCATAATCTTGCACCAAAGATCAAAAGAAACAAAAGATAAAAATAAGAAAGAGAAAAAGAAATAGAGAATTGTTGAGTTCTTGCTTGGAGGAAGGAGAGCATGCTAGGAGAAGAAGAAGGTCCCATTCTTGGAGCTAGGAGCAACTTCTAGGAGTCTTCTTCTACTTTAGAATCTTCATTTGAGGTTGGCGTTTTCTTGAGCTTTCTAATTTATAGTATCATGTATGTGTAGGTAAATTGATAGATAAACTTGATATGCATATGAGTCGTGATTAAATTGAAATGATGATATTTAGAACGAAGACATGCTAATTGAAATTTTTTCATGAAGATAAGTTGAATTGATGTTGTTTAATTGCATGGTAGTAAATCTTGATTAGATTAAATGATATGAAAATAGATTTGTACACAAAGTTACTAATTCATGCAAAGAAAGTTATTATTTTAAATTTTTGTTTACACTTCAGAAAATCATATCTAATAAAATAGTTGGAATCTGGAACTAAAACTTTTTGGGGAGCATCTTGTATATGTCAGTAGCATCCCTTCAAAATTTCATAAGATTTGGAGTTTGTTTACTATTTTAATAAATTCTAAACTCAAAACTGGTTAGTAGTTGGCTGGTTGCAAGAATTCTGCACACCTTTCGATTTTTGATTAATTCAACAATGTAAATGAAATCATTTGAGAAAAGTCAGAACTAAGAAATTATAGTAGACACGTTAACCTTTCTGAAAGTCCAAGAACTCAAATTTTCATAAATAATTGGATTTAATATGAAATTTACAAGACTGTACAGTAGCATTATTTCAGTATCTCGACCCCATTGTATATTTTGAAGAATCCAGGATTATAGATATGGTATTTTGAGAAAACTTATAACTACAAAATGAAAGTAGACTTGTATACCTTTAGTTTGACATAAAGAACGCTAAGTTTCGTGAAGTATACAATTTTCTATGATTTTTACAAATAGCATGAAATGCAGTTTTCTAACTTTGAATTTACTGTTTTGTAATGTTACTTAAACGACTGGATTAAAAATATATTCTCGCTGTTTTAAGTTATATTTTGGGAAAGTAAAGATCATATTCATGAGTAGATGAAATGTGAACTTAAGAAATATATATATATATATATATATATATATATATATATATATATATATATATATATATATATATATATATATAGGATTAAGATGTGAAGATTAGTTCAAAATAAATCAAAGAAAGATGATTAGATTGATTTTCAAAGATAAATTTGAAAGAAATTATGTCTTAATCTTAATTAACTTGATTCAATAAAGTTTTGGATGAATATGAAAAGTGTTTGTTAAAACGAATAGGTTGAGATTGTACTGTTTCATGAATGAATAAGAATGCATAAAAGAATTTGAATAAATTATGAATACATGAAATTTGAGAATATGAATTATAAGGGGATGAGTACCCCAAGTTGTTGAACATGAAAAGATGTTAATTCTAGAGTCTTAGTGATACCCAGGTACCGGCAAAAGTAATGGTAATGAATAATTGATTTTTGAGAAGTGGCCAATAAGGGTGTCATTCTTGGTATTTTGTGTAAGACCGGCAGGAGGGTAAACTAGCTCTAGGCAGTATTATTTATTCATATTCAAACTTAAGAATTAGGCACTAAGTGAAGATGTAATAAACTTGGGCAAACATAAGTGGAGGGCCTCTATATAGTCGGGCGGTGGATTCCCGGACTATAAACCCAGTTGGGCGGTGGATTCCGAGACTGTGGTTGCTTGCGATGGGGGCGAGCCTTAATTAAATCTGGGATTATGATTGATCGGGCGGTGGATTCTGGGATCATGAATAGTCAGGTGTTGATTGCTCAGTTATCTAAATGAATAGATAATCTAAACACAAATTATAAAACCTCGCAAGTGTACGAATCGTTTTTAGAAGCGTAATGAAAAGCAAGGATCGATCCCACAGAGATTGTAGTAATTAACTTACTAATTAATAATCAGAAAGCTTTTATTAAGTTTCATTGTTAAATGTATGCCTGAAGAAAAATGAGATTTGAGTCACAAAAGATATCTATTGAATTAGTTGGGCTCGATTTCCACCTATAGCCAAGAATATTTGATCAACTCCTACACTACTCTGATCACTCATGTTTGTTCATTTAAGAGCATGGTATCTACTACTTAAATTAAAGATTTTCCTGGGCTAAGAAATTAGGCATGGTATCTACTCTAATTCCTTTCTCTCCTTAATTGTTTTAGCATGATACCTACTAAGTTGCACTTGAAGAAAGCATAGATATTGTGAAAATTAACAAACACTCAAAGCTCTAGAAGTTGGTATCAAATCTAGATCCTTCAAGTTGATTAAATCCCAGAACCCAAATGAGTTCTTGTGTTACTTATCATGAGCACTAGATTCGATCATCTAAATCTGCTCATGTAACAAATTCAATTTTATAATAAGCAAACTTAATAGCTCAACTTTGGTTGTGTTAACCAGAACGTCAGTTCAGTCGACTGTCGTAAGGAGTCAGTCGATTGTTCATCAACAAATACGTTGAGTTAACAATACTTGAATGGTAAGAATGTCAAGCATCAAAAGCTGCATATTATAAATTTGATCACGAACTACCAGGTTTAATCAATAAGTGATCGGAGTAATGCAAAAGAAGATTTATTACATGACTAGGTTTCAATCTGCCCAAAATGAATTTAGTTGCACATAATCTAACTTTTATTGACTAACAGTTTTGAATACACGGCTCTAATGAATTTAACAAAGAACAAAGATTAAAGAGAGAAGAAGAAACATTGATTTTTATGATGATCAGCTTGAAACCAATCAGCCAGAAGTCGACTTGATCCCTTCTGAAGTCGACTTGTTCTCCTCTCCCTCAATGCCGAGTTGCAGTACTTGATCCCTCCTTTGCCCTTACGTTCTCTCGATCTCCTCTCTTGTTCGATGAAGCCCTTGATCCTTTGATCGATCCTCTTTTTATAGCTTCTTTTTCCCCCTCTGCAGATCTCAAGCTCCAGATTTCAATCTCCTCAACTACCGGAAATGGATTGAGTCGAATCCTCTTCATTAACTACCAGACCAGATCTCTTGATTTTTGGGAAGTTGTTATTTTTAGTTATACAATTTTTGTTTCCTGGTTTTTGATAGCTCAATCTGATTTGTTTTGTGGATTTGGATGAGAGTGTATCTCAACTGTGCTTATCTCTAATTCCCGTTGAATGCTAGTTCAGTCGACTATTTGCTAAGCATCAGTCGACTGTTCCGCGAACTTTTGAAAACTCAAACCAGTCAGAGCAGTCAACTGTTGACTATGAGTCAGTCGACTATTCTGCGAAGCTTCGGAAACTCAACCCACTCTTTTCAGTCGACTGTCGTTAAGGAATCAGTCGACTGTACTCAGGAGCTTCTAACAGGTGCAAAATTAAGGTTCTTCATTCCAGTGTATCATCTTCACGGTGATGGATTAGTCTTGAGTAAATCTTAGATTCGCTTCATTTAGTTGCTGTTAGGCTATTTCCTATGGAAAAGGGAAAAGAAGAATAAATTACCAAAGTTAGAGAGTTTAATTGTCTAATTGCATTCAGATTATTTCTCCAAAATGTGGACATTAATAGATTTATCATCGGGCAGATAGTAGGTCGTACTCCAGTGTATATGTGTATACCGGGGCTAGAGGGACACTTACGGGATGTTCGCACGATGAGAATTCTGTATAGTCGGGCGATGGATCTCCGGGACTGGAATCCGTAGTCGTGGAATGTCTAAACTTTGTTTTATTACTGGGTAGTTATCATGGCGAGGGATTAAACCCTTTAATGTGGAGTACGTAGGTGCTTACCCTCAGACCTATGTAGTATGGGATGCATAGAATCCGAACAAGTATGCATTAGTGTCATTGTAGTATAACACCTGCATTAGGCATTAAGTCATGTCATACACTAACATATCTAGGGTATTCACTCTTTACACTTTTATATGCATTCAAGTTTGTGATTTGTTAACGTAAGAGATTTCGTTATAATACAGCATAGAGAGGATCGTTGTTTGTAACATTGCATCGGTTGTAAGCAACTGACGTGCCCATAGTTTCATATGCAGAACTTGGATCTTAGAAGGAGATATAGAGATGAATTTGATGCTGATGATTAGTTACATGTTTAAGTTGTTGAAATTGTATATTTATCATGTTGTACTTCATTTATTTTCCGCTGTGTTATTGATGTAAAAGAACAATGATGTAATAAAAGTTTCAAAATTTCTTGTAAAATTGTACGAAGTGAAGTGTAGATTCTGTTGAGCTACGAATTACCGTATTTTGGTATTCGGAGCGTTACAGAAAGTATGGTCGGAGTTTCCGAGCGGCCGTCACCAATGCATATGCAACATTTTCCATCCTAGTGTGTTGAATTTCAGCGTCGTGCAGGACTTTGCTGACATAATAGACGGGCTTATGGACCTCGTTTCCACCCTGACTAGTACGACGCTGAATGCGTGTTCCAAAGCAGCTAGATAGAGAAAGATGGACTCGCCCGGCTCTGATTTCTGAGGAGTGGGGGGTTGGCCAGGTAAGACTTCAGCTGATCAAAAGCCTGCTATTGAGGATCTCCCCACTCGAAGCTTTTTGCCCTCTGAAGGGCTTTGAAGAATGGGAGTGACTTTTCTCTGGACTTGGAGAGGAAACGGCCGATGGCCGCCAGTCGACCCGTGAGCCATTGGACTTGTTTGACATTTCTTGGAGGGGCCATGTCCAGTATGGCCTAAATTTTTTTGGGGTTCACCTCAATACCTCACTGGCTAACCACGAATCCATGAAACTTCCCTGAGGTGACGCCGAAGGCGCATTTGGAGGCGTTGAGTATCGTATTAGGACCCCCAAAGCCTCATCGAGATCACTGACATGATCACGTCCTCTGCGACTTTTGACGAGCATATCATCAATATATATCTCCATGTTTTGGCCTATCTGTTCTTTAAAGATCCGATTGACGAGCCTTTGGTACATGACACCGACGTTCTTCAGCCCGAAGGGCATGATCCGGTAATAGTAGAGGCCTTGGTTGGTCATGAAGGCGATCTTAGGGATGTCCGAAGGGAACATTCTGATATGGTTGTAGGCTAAAAAGGCATCCGTGAAACTTAGCAGGTCATGACCCAAGGTCAAATCAATCAGGGTGTCGATGCTCAGGAGGGAGAACAGATCTTTAGGACGTGCCTTATTGAGGTTTGTAAAGTCTATATAGATCCTCCACTTCTCGTTTGATTTTTTCACTGTCACAATGTTCACCATCCACTCTGGGTAGTTGACCTCCTATATGAATCGAGCCGAGAGAAGCTTGTCCACTTCTTCCTTTATTGCCCGTTGCCTGTCGGGAACGAACTTACAATGCTTCTGCTGGAATGGCTTCGAGTCCGGATGGACACTTAGTTTGTGCATGATGAGGTCCTCTGAAATCCCCGGTATATCCGAGGGAGTCCACGCGAAGAGGTCGACATTCCGATGGATGCAGCTGATAATGGCCAGCTTTAGGTCTTGAGCGAGGGACTGGCTCACTCGGAACCATCTAGATTTGTCCTCCTCGGAGAAGGGAACCTCCTCCAACTTGTCGACGGGCTTCAAGCGCAATGGACTCCTGTCAGACTGAAGCTCCACTGCGTCAAGGGGGGAAACTCCGCCCCCCCCCCACTGCATCCATATAGTATGGACGAGCAGATTCTTGATTACCTCGGACAATGCCAACCCCGTGGTCGGTGGGGAATTTCAACTTCAGGTGATAAGCGGAGAGCACCGCCTGGAGGGTGTAAAGACCGAATCTACCGAGGATATCATTATAGGCGGCCTTGACTTCGATTACCATGAAGTCCATTGCCTTTGTCAGGATGGTCAGGACTGTTCTGATTGTTACATCAAACGTGACGATTCCTTCAATTTGGACAGGAAGGCCTGAGAACCCGTGGAGCGTATACCCGGTCGGCTTCAGCTTCTCGCGAGCGAGTTTGAGCTTTTCGAATGCAGTCATGAACATGATATTGACCAAACTTCTATTGTCAACTAGGATGCGGCGAAACTCGTGATTAACCATGCCGAGGCTGACTACTAGGGCATCACAATGAGGTAGTGGGACACCTTCCAGATCTTCACTGGACAATGAGACTGCTAGTCCTTGATCCCCGAGGGGCGGATAGTTTTGGACTGAGTTAACATCTCATACGAAGGTCTTGCGAGAGGTGTTCGACTCTCCCCATGGGTCCACCATGGACACAGTGAAGAATGGCCAGCCCACCAGCTCCTTTGGGCTCGGGTTCTGCCTCTAAATGCCTGTTGGCTGTCCGAAGAGGAGGCAAAGCCCTTGGGTTAGTTTGGGTGAACTCCCTTAGGTACCCCATTTGGATGAAGGTCTCAATCTCATATTTGAGGGCCCGACAATTATTAGTCTCGTGCCCGTGGTCCCGATGGAACCGACAGTTGAATCTTCGGTCCCGATGGTGGACGATCCCCTTAACTTCAATATCCATGAGGATAGCTGATACACTTTGCGTCAGCGGAGTGAACCTCTCAAAGCAGGGGACAGGAGGTGGTCGTTTCTGACCGAATGCATTTTCTGAGCCTTCTTCGTAGGCTCGGAGTCATCAGCCTTTTTCTTCCCCTTGGCTGGGGTTTCTTTCAGAACTTTAGGGTGCAAAGCCTCCTCGCCTCGGACGTACGTTTTGACCCTGTTGAGAAGGTCAGGAAAATCAATGGGCGGTTTCTTGGCCAAGGAGGCATTCAACTGGCCGTGGCAAACATTGTGTCGGAATGTCGTCAACGCGATGCCAGCGTCGAGAGAAGAAACTGCCCTAGCCTCAGCGATGAACCTCTGCACGAAGTCCCGGAGGGACTCTCCTTCCTTATGTTTGAGGTCCAGAAGGGACGCTCTCGTCTTCTCGACCTTGCGACTGGTTACGAAGTGAGCAAGGATGATCGCCTCGAGCTGATCGAATGAGAAAATTGAGTTTGGGGCGAGCTTTGAGAACTATTCCTGTGCAGGGCCACGCAGAGTGGCTGGGAATGCATGACAAAGGAGAGGATTCGAGGTACTGTGAATCATCATAAGGGTTTTGAACCCTTCCATGTGATCAGCAGGATCAGACTCTCCAATGTACGTCTTGAACTGAGGCGTTCTGAAATTCCTTGGAATCTCAGCATCGAGGATTCAGGCAGAGAATGGGGGTCGGGTAGGCTGATACCCAGGTTAGATTGTAACCCGCCTTCGCCGATCCGAGTGAGGCGGTTCTCTATTTCTTGGAGGCGCTGAAGTTCGGCCTCATCCCGTCTCGGCGGCTGAGTCGAGCCGTGCGACTCACTGCCCTGGGCTTCCTCTTGGTGAGGGTTGTTTTTTGACGCTCAGTTCTGGTGCAGCATCAGAGGGCCTGGATGACCTCGTTCCTAAAATCCTGGAACTCGACTCTCGTGACGGGGACCTGTTCGCCTTAACTGCGAGGGGGTGTCTCGAGGAGTGGCCGCGCCTCTACTCTTGACCTTGGGATGGGTGAATGCTTTGGGTTGGAGCCTGGTTGGAGGGGGGGCAGCCCCGACCTTCGATCGGCTGAGCTGGTGCCAGAGGTCATCCACATGTTGCCGATTATTGATGACGTATCAAAGGTCACCGGTGACATATCAAAGGTTACCGGTGACCGACCGTGAAGCACTCGGACCAGGTCCTGACGGACCATCGGCTTGCTACCTTTGAGACCCATATGTGTTCACATGACTGTGAGAAGGATGAGGATGGTCGGCATGACATCTTGCCGTGGGTGCTCTCTTGACTTTGGGTGCCATGAAAGGGAACAGCTTCAAGGTGAGATCGAGTCTGGAGTAGAATTAGTCTGTCTGTTTTCCACAGACGACGCCAATCTGATGCTGCTGATTTAGAATGAGAGACAAATCTGAGACAGATCTCAGACACAGATCTGGATCTGAGTTATGGATATCATGATGAGTAGGAGAGGTGGTGCTTCTTGTAGCTGGCCGCCCTGAACACCTGCAAAATGCCTAGAAACACCGAGAGAGATCCCTGCGGCAGACCCTCCGACGATCTAGTCAGTCACTTAAAAAAGTGGAGTTAGCGTTCGAGTGGAGAAAATGACATTACTTAAAGGGGAGGGAGTCTGATATTTATAGGCAGAGAAAGGAACCCTAACCCTAATGGACCGGATTGACCCTCTTGGCTTGAAACAACAGAAGGCCCATAGAGGCTACATGACTGATTTGTAGGGGATTGCGGATCTTGAAGGGATCAGATGGCTCAGACTGAGTTGGACTTTTACCCACATCACCAACTTAATCAAACCCTAATTCCTTCTTTATGAATTTTTTCCCAAACTGTCCCACTTTTAAAAAGTTTTTCCCAAACTGCCCTACTTTTTTTTATTCCCAAAATGCCCTACTCACTTTTTGAAAAAGCGAGTTTGGATAAATCCACCACGCTTTTTCAGAAAGCGAGTCTTAATTGTAGGATTTGCACATACCAAGACTCGCTTTCTCAAAAAGTGAGGGAATTTTTCCCAAACTCGCTTTTTGAAAAAGCGAGTGTGGACGTTTTGCACCAGCTACACTCGCTTTCTCAAAAAGCGAGGTGATTTATCCCAAACTCGCTTTTTGAAAAAGCGAGTGTCGATTGGGTCTTAAACCCCCAATCTCGAAATCAGATCTCACTTTTCTTAAATTCTCTATCTTCCTCCTCCCCTTGCAACCCCGAAACCCTAACCCATCTCTCATCTCATTTTCGTTAAAGAACCACAAAATTCATCGATTAACCCATAAAATTGCTTTGAAAACCCTAAACCCATCTTCCGAAAGATCCAAATTTTGGAATTTTGATATACTTGAAAAGGAAAGCAACTTCAACTCTTTTACCCAAATATCTACAGCTATATCCTTTCAAATAAGCTTGTGAAGGTATGATGCTTATTGGCCTATTATTTTGTTCATTTTCATAGGTTTTGTTTTTGGGTAGATAATAACTCGTATATTCGTATAAATATACGTAGGTATGGATTACAAAATTCCTATTTGGTTATACTTTGGTGGTAAAATAATTTGTGATCCAAAGATTGGTTGTTGTTATAGTGCGGTGGATCTTGAAATAGTTGGCAGAATTAGTTGAGAAAATTTATGAAGTTACTAATTGGGATAGGGATCAATGGAATGTGAAAATTTTAGCTCGATACGCAGCAGGAAGAGGAGATGGTCAGTATTTTATGACAGTGCCCGTATCTACTGATAATGTTATGAAGTCAATGATTGCTAGGACACTTGATCCCAATTGTACTTGGTCTGCATTAGAGTTATATATTCAGCAAATTCAAATTTTGAATGCTCAGCCACATGATATTCCTAGTTCAAGCTTCGTACGGGTAGTACCGACACAGCAGATAAGGTCTATCCCCGTTCAAACTTCACAACCAATTCCACTGTCCTCACAAGAAGACACCTTCACAAATACTACAAACCCGGATTCTACAGATGTTGAGTTGCCACGCCAACCTATTCCGGTTCATAACTATGTTCCAAATGACACTTTATTTGAATTATTTCAAAATGCTACCATTAACAACGACTTATTAGTCGATGATAAAGAAGCGGAAGAAATAGATGATGAAGTTGATGAGAGTGTAGAAAATGATGATGAGGACGAAGATGATGATGTGGCAAATGTAAATCCTACGAACAATAATTCTAATGAAGTAAGAGCTACTGATAGCTATGCCAATGTTAACGCTCATGTTACTGAGGAGATGACACAAGGTGCTAGAGTACATCAAGTTCCAAAAGAGTCGTTTGGTTCATCCAATGTAGACGAATTGTGCATTGAATAGGAGTTTGTAAGTAAAGAGTCAATTCAGCAGATTGTGAAGCTGTATTCTATCAAGAAACATAGTGAATTCGTTACATTGAAATCTTCACCGTCATTGTACACTGTTAAATGCAAAATGACACCTAGAAAATGTACAATTGAGGAGATGGTGCAAAGTTCCCTAGTAGTAAGTGATGGTGGATGCCCTTGGAGATTACGAGCAATTGTTCCAAAAGGCGGGATAAATTTTGTGGTGAAGAAGATAGTCGGCCCTCATACTTGTAAGAATCCCACATTGAATCAGGACCACTGTAAAGTTGATTCTAACATTGTTTACAATTTCATTGTGAGTGTGGTGAAGTCTGAGATATCTTTAACACCACGGGCCATTATTGAGATAGTGAAAGTACAATATAATTATCAGATTTCATATAAGAAAGCTTGGATTGCAAAACAAAAGGCAATTGAGAGGTTGTTCGGTACCTTCAAAGAAGCATACACGAAGTTGCCTTTTCTACTATCAGCAATTCAAGCAGCAAATTCAGGAACCGTTGTCCACTGGGATAAATATCAGTCAAGTCCTAGCGAGAAAACTTTCAAGGGAGTATTTTGGGCATTCGGTCATTCGATTGAAGGTTTCAAGTCTTGCATACCTGTTATTAGTCTTGACGGAACTCACTTGTACGGTAAGTACAAGGGTTGTTTGCTAATTGCTGTTTCTTCATATGCGAATGATTGCTTATTTTCATTTGCATTCGCATTAGTTGATGGAGAGAGTATAAATATGTGGACATGGTTCATGAGTTGCATTCGGTATTTTGTCACCGGTCGCATTGAGGTGTGTTATCTCTGATCGTCATGCTGGTATATTGTCTGCTATGGAATTGCAAATTGGAGCTTGGAACGAACCTAATGTATATCGTCATTATTGTATGCGTCATTTCGCTACAAATTTCTTCAGTAAATTTGGTAGCAAGGCATTGCGGAAAAAGGCCAAAATTATAGCGTGTCAAAACCAACCCAAAAAGTTCATGGCCAAACTCGCTGAACTTGAAACCATCAATGTCGAGGCGGCTAATTGGTTGAAAGAGAAATCGGTTGAGAAATGGGCACTTTATGCAGATGAAGGTCGAAAATACGACATAATGACCACGAACCAATCAGAAGTCTTCAATTCAGTCTTGAAAGGTGTCCGTAGTTTACCGGTAACTGCGATTGGTGAGATGATCTTCAATCGTCTAAACTCTTACTTTACTACTCGTCCAAAGGAAGCCAATAAGCTTTTATCTAAAGGGAAGATTTTTGCTCGAAGAGTACATGAATTGATCGATAGTCACCGTGAGATAGCAAACGGACATGAGGTTACAATGTTTCATCATCATCCTGGAGTATTTTCCTTCAAAACGGATATACGAATGGTAGTGGAGAAAGGAAGGGGTGGTAACTTGCACATTGTTAACTTGGGTACCAAAACATGCACATGTATGAAATTTCAACTATATCATATTCCATGTTCTCATGTATTGGTAGCTTGTGCATATCGTGCAATCGATCACAAGCATTTTGTTGATAAATTTTACCTTGTCACTTCATTAGCACAAATATGGGCTCCCGTCTTTCATCCTACTCTAGATCCAGCATACTGGCCTACTTTTGATGGACCACAACTCGTACCTGATGCTAGTTTGTGACGTTCAAGGAAAGGCAAGCCTAGATCTACGAGAATTCGCAACGACATGGATGTGAGAGATAGGTCTAGCAGGGGTACGCGGATGAAATGTTCAAAATGCGGGTTGCATGGACACAATAAGCCGCGATGTATTAATAGTGGAACTCAAAACCCTTAATCGTTGTACGTTTGTAATTGTACTATGTAATTTGGACTTTGTAATTATACTAATTGGTATGCGTTTAATTTTGAAGAATGAGGTTATAATGTTTAATTTTGAAGAATCATTATTCTCCATTTCTTATGCATGAGTGTGATTGTTGCGTGATGAATATTGTAAGCAAATATGAAGATGTCATTTTCATAGCCTACACTCGCTTTTCCGAAAAGCTAGTCTGATAAAAATCTCCTCGCCTTCTGAGAAAGCGAGTCTTCAGCCTGTATGTTTTTTACAAGCAGACCCAAGACTCGCTTTCTCTGTCACGCCCCGCTTCCCAAAAACATGGAATACGAGCGCGTGACGAAGCCCAGCGAATGATTTTTGCATTATCCATAAGCTGTAGGATCGACTCCGCATCATAACAAGAATATAACCAGATTTATATATAACCAAGCATGCATGAATAATTTATTAAGTAACAGAAAATAAGTGAAAACAAATAATAATGTCCACATAGTTTTCAAGTCTGGATCAAATGTAAACTCGGGAACGTAAGCCCGTTACAAGTCTTATACGGCAGGAGAAATAAATACCTTAAGAAAAGCAATTATTTAAACAAGTCCTTGCTCGAAGCAAAACCTTGAAATATCTGCTCACCAATTCCAGCAGGTAGCTTGTCCCGAAGTCTACTTAATAAATATAAAAAGAGAAAACAGGAAAAACAAGAGAAAATGCCCTTAGTGCAAGCTAGGGCCACAAATAGTAAAAACGAGTACAAGTAGTGGGGAACAAGAATTGGAATCAAGAATGTAACAGGGATACAACAAGTAGTGGATAAACCAAGAACTAGCTTGTAAGAGGGACATCTTAGTAAACAGGCTGGATAACAAATGCTAATGGTAAAACACATGACAAGTGAACCTGTATGGGTATCTAACATCAAGTGACAAGTCTCAAGTCTAATGTTATGTAACAAGTGCCAAGTCTAGTGTCAAGTGTTATTTCAAACATCAGGTCTCAAATATCAAGTTGTCAAGTCTCAAGTAACAAGTTGTCAAGTATCAGGTAACACGTATCAAGTTCAAGTTTCAGGTTTCAGGTCTCATGTATCATCAAGTATCAAGTAACAGGTGTCATGTTCAAGTTTCATGTTCAAGTCTTGTAGTTATTACTATCTAGGAAGCACTTCATGCATCCATCTTTTTACTACATGGTTGCTACAGTCAAAATAATTTCGTTTAGACCTAGTAATGGATTTTATAGGGCGGCGTACTCAGGTATCAAGTATCAAGCAAGCCATGGTTCATGAATCAGAAATTAAATAACAAGTTCACGAAGCAAGTTCGCGAATCCACTAACAAGTTCAAGAACCGCACAATGGGTTCATGAATCAAACAAGTTCATGAGCCAAGTAACTGACTCCATGAATCGAACAAGATACAACAAGTTGATGAACCAAGTATTTGGGAAACACAGGCCCCCTTCCGAGTACACTTATCTATATTGTCCACTCTATAGTCTTTCCCATAACCCCGGCTTGTTACTTTTATTAATTCTTATCAAGCAAGCATACAAGTATGAAATGTTGTAAATTAATTCTAAGCAAATTTGGGGATGTCCTATAGTGTGTCCAGCAACTACATATGAAATTTCATATCCAACGCTTGCTGTTTACACAGCTAAATTAATTCGCAAAGTAAATGTGTACAGTAGTTTTGCAAATCTGCGTCTACCGACACAGCTGCAGTAAAACTGCCATAACTCCTAGACTGTAACTTCGAATTAGAAACTTTTGGAAGCTATCGATATCTAGACATCCAGATTTACATTTTCTATTCAGGGCTCGGGTCCAGATTCTAATGTTAAAGGGGTCGAAACAGCAAAATAAGATTCAGGACAGCAACAGGTGGGAATAACTTACTAGTATAGATTACATGGAAATTGGTCATTAGGCGTCTAAGTTATTGTGTGATATAAATACAGGATGATGGTGGTCAAAACAGCAAAGTAATAATTATTTTTCATGCCAAATGGTTGCAAGATCATCAAATACAAAATATAACATATGTCTACTAATCTATGGCTCCTTAATCTCATGTGTCCATGTATTCAGGGGTAAAAGAGTCCAAGTAATTATAATTTAACACAATAAAATTTTTGTGACTCTTAGAATCATAAAATTTTGGAGGTTTAATATTGATCAACAACGATAGTCAAGGAGGAGTCACAATTCTAACTATTTGTAGTATTTTTCAAGGGATGCTTGTACTAGAACAATTAAAATCGTACAAGAGATACTTGCCTTGATTGACGACGAATAGATCTGCTTGTTGTAGAAAATTGGGTTGAAAAATCCCGGAAGAAGTCTCCCAAAAGCACGAGCGAAGATCCAATAGAAGAGCCAAAATTTTCCACACCAGATCGCCAAAACAGCGAACAGCGACTTTGGGATTCGCTGCGCCTAGAACACTAAACAGCGAGCGCAGCCAATGGGATCGCTCCTACGCAGCGGATCCTCCCGAACAGCGAACAGCGGATCTGGGATTCGCTGTGGGCGAACACCGAACAGCGATCAAATCTGGCTCGATTGCACGGATCATGATGCGATCCGATGGTCGAGATTTGATCCCGCCTTTTCCTCCTTTCTTCTTCCTTCGTTCTCTTCTTCGACGATCAGCGAACGCGAGAGAGAGATTGGCGACAGCGGTGTTCTTCGACGGCGGCGCTACGTCGAGGTGCGACGCGGCGACGGGGTAGCACGGCGGTGACGGAGCGGCGACGACTGAGGAGGGTGACGCGCTCGGCGACTCTGTTCGTGGTTCAAAATAGAGGTGGAGCGAAGGAGCGGGGTGTTGGGTTCGGTGGTGTGTGGCGACGCGACAGAGGTATAGAGGTGGTCGAGGGGATGAGTTGGAGGCGGCGAGGTGATGGTGCAGTGGTCGGAGATGGCGAAATGGGTTCTGGAGTTTGGTAATGGCGATTGGGTTTCGAGGTGGGTTCGATGGGTGAAGGTGACGGAGGATGATGGTGGTGGAGGATTGGTGCTGTGGGTTGACGAGGTGAAGGTCGAAGGTGGGAAAGACTATCGGAAATGGGGGGGATTGGTTTGTTATCGAAGGAGAAGGAAGCGGAGGTAGGAGACGTGGGGTAGCGGCAGTTTGGATGGGTTTTAACAGTATAGGGTTGGGATTAGGGTTAGGGTAGGGTTTAAATAGATAGGGTTTCGGTTTTAGAGTATTAGGATATCCGCTTCGAATAGGGCCCAACAGGAGAATTGGTCAAAATGTATCAAAATGGGGATTAAAAAGATAAATGAGGAGAAATAGTCAATTCTTCATGAAGAACGACACAAAGTGCACACAAATGAATTCGATAAAAGGACCAAAAACTGAGTCGAGGCAAAAATAATGATTTTATTCGAACTGAAATAAAATACAGGATCTCAAATAGATGAAAGAGTACAATTGAGCAAAATACAGTATAAAAGTACAAATACGGGGAAACAAGAGTTACAAATCCTACCCACCTTACACAAAAATTTCGTCCTCGAAATTTGCTTCGGCGGTACATAGGACAGGGTAAAAGCAATTTAGAGGAGGGTAACAAACAAGGGATCCAAAAGAAAAGTCAACTTGGTGGTAACACCAAGTTTAAAAAAAAAAAGAGTGATAACATTGATGTCAGGCGAAATGCATGGAAGAAAATAGACAGTAACAAAATGAAAGGAACCACACTAGACTTGCAAGATAACAAAGTAAGGAGACAAAGGAATAAGTAGGGCTGGAATCGAAGAAAGATGGACCAGGAACCGAACAATAAGTCGACGGTTGAGAACAAATGCAAGAGATAGGGGATAGCCAACAATGCAAAGAACTAGAAGCAGCAATAGGATCCTGGAACCTGTGGGTTATGGGCCCACCACGCTTCCGCTGCGCCACTCTGATGGTGACATTCCAAGCTCTAGACATGTCGTTGTAGTCCACGCAACACCAGGCGACGATCCGAGCAGAACAAAAAAGAATGAGGCACCAGGATCAAGGGGAGTATGGTTCCAAATAGGGATAGGCAATAATGCAAAATGGATATAAGGCCTGAGCTTCAATCTTCATAATTAAAAGATAGAATACATATCAAAACTAATGGCTTTTAAGAGAAATAATAACACAACAAATATCAATAATAATAATATCAATAGTAATAGGATAATAATAACAATAATAAAAATAAATATAACAATGATAATAATATTAAAAAAAATTAGTAATAACAGTAACAAATTAATAATAATAACAATAATAATAACAGAAATCAAAATCATCATAATCATACAAGTAATAATAACATAATAAAAATATCAACAATACTAATAATAACGATAACACATACATGACATAATAGAATTCAACACACTCATGGAAACAATGCAATAATAATAATAATGATAGCATTAAAAATAATAGCAATAATGATAATAAATAATATGATAATAGCAATAATAACAATAATATCAATAAAGTAACAGCAATAATAATAAAAATAATAACAGTAATAAAGGTGATGAAAACAATAATAATAACATCAATTGAAATGATAATGATAATAATAATACCAATAATAACGGAAATATTCCTTTACCATCAGTTTCATTAAATAAGTAAGAATTGTCTTGAAATATCAATTTGTAATAGGTAGAAAATCTTGTCTCTCTAACATCAAGTTGCAGGTTTGCCTTCACGACATCAGGTTGCAGGTTGCCGTCCGGATATTCGGCTGCACATTTTGCCTCGCCGATATCCAGTTGCAATTTGCCTCCATTGGTATCGAGTTGCATATTTGCCATCTCGACATTATGTTGCACCGAAGTGGTGAAATGTATATAAAGTTTGAGCATGTTCTGGCTCAAAACAAAATAATGATAATAATAATAGTAACGATAAAAATAATAGTACCAATAACAATAATAATAATAAAATATCAATACTAATAACAATAAGAATAACAATGATAATAACAATGATCATAACGGTAATAATAACAGTAATCGCAAAAGAATGATAATAATAATAATACTAATAGCAATAATATTAAAATATCAACAACACTAGTAAAAATAATAATGCAAGACAAGATATAGTTTGTGCCCAATATTTTGTGAAAGTAATTTAATATTAGCAATAATAATAAAATAATGAAAACAACAATAAGAATATCAATAGTAGTAACAATAATAATAATACTAGTAATGATAGTGAAAATAATAGCAATAATACTAATGGTAGTAAAAATAGCGTTATACAACAAAATAAGAATTTGTCTTATCTAAATAATCCAGTAGAAATATATAGTCGATCAAAAATGAAAAATGAAGTTAAAATACACCATCGCTCGAAATAACAAAATCTTTGTTGAGAAACATTTTTATAGAGATCGAAAATAAATGTAACAAATAATCATCGACATACAGAAAGTATTCGGGAAAAATAATTTAAGGAGAAAATAGGTAGGAGGAAAACGAAGCTACACCCAAAAAAAAGAATTAAAGAGAATGATGACTAGAAGGGACAAAGGAAAATTAAGGAATTGAATATGAAGGAAGGAGGATGAAGGGCAAAATCGGAATTGAAGAGAATATAGCAGAGGAGGAATAACCAATCTGATACTCAATATGAATCAACATATTAAGATGATTGTAAGGCAGAGAAAGCAATGAACGACACACGAGTTGAAATAAGAAGGGATCAAAATGGATGGGAAAAGACTTGTGTCCAGATCGAGTTGGTTATCAAATTATTCATGTGGTTGCATGGCCTATTAAATGCTAAGTTGATCCTGACTGAGTCAAGCCTGTCTAATGTATTAGTTAACTAACACATTAGCCAAACCTGACTCTGATACCACTAAAAACCTTCTCACGCCCCGCTTCCCAAAAACATGGAATACGAGCGCGTGACGAAGCCCAGCGAATGATTTTTGCATCATCCATAAGCTGTAAGATCGACTCCGCATCATAACAAGAATATAACCAAATTTATATATAACCAAGCATGCATGAATAATTTATTAAGCAACAGAAAACAATTGAAAACAAATAATAATGTCCACATAGTTTTCAAGTCTGGATCAAATGTAAATTCGGGAACGTAAGCCCGTCACAAGTCTCATACGGTAGGAGAAATAAATACCTTAAGGAAAGCAATTATTTAAACAAGTCCTTGCTCCAAGCAAAACCCTGAAATATCTGCTTGCCAATTCCAGCAGGTAGCTTATTCTGAAGTCTGCTTAATAAATATAAAAAGGAAAAACAGGGAAAAACAAGAGAAAATGCCCTTAGTGCAAGCTAGGGCCACAAATAGTAAAAATGAGTACAAGTAGTGGGGAACAAGAATTGGACTCAAGAATGTAACAGGGATACAACAAGTAGTGGATAAACCAAGAACTAGCTAGTAAGAGGGACATCTTAGTAAACAGGCTGGATAACAAATGCTAATGGCAAAATACATGACAAGTGAACCTGTAGGGGTATCTAACATCAAGTGACAAGTCTCAAGTCTAGTGTCATGTAACAAGTGCCAAGTCTAGTGTCAAGTGTTATTTCAAACATCAGGTCTCAAATATCAAGTTGTCAAGTCTCAAGTAACAAGTTGTCAAGTATCAGGTAACACGTATCAAGTTCAAGTTTCAGGTTTCAAGTCTCATGTATCATCAAGTATCAAGTAACAGGTGTCATGTTCAAGTTTCATGTTCAAGTCTTGTAGTTACAACTATCTAGGTAGCACTTCATGCATCCACCTTTTTACTACATGGTTGCTACAGTCAAAAACAATTACGTTTAGACCTAGTAATAGATTTTATAGGGCGGCGTACTCAGGTATCAAGTATCTAGCAAGCCATGGTTCATGAATCGAAAATTAAATAACAAATTCACGAAGCAAGTTCGCGAATCCACTAACAAGTTTAAGAACCGCACAATGGGTTCATGAATCAAACAAGTTCATGAGCCAAGTAACTGACTCCATGAATCGAACAAGCTACAACAAGTTCATGAACCAAGTATTTAGGAAACACGGGCCCCCTTCCGAGTACACTTACCTATATTGTCCACTCTATAGTCTTTCCCATAACCCCGGCTTGTTACTTTTATTAATTCTTATCAAGCAAGCATACAAGTATGAAATGTTGTAAATTAATTCTAAGAAAATTTGGGGATGTCCTATAGTGTGTCCAGCAACTAATATGAAATTTCATATCCAACGCTTGCTGTTTACACAGCTAAATTAATTCGCGAAGTAAAGGTGTACAGTAGTTTTGCAAATCTGCATCTACCGACACAGCTGCAGTAAAACTGCCATAACTCCTAGACCGTAACTCCGAATTCGAAACTTTTGGAAGCTATCGATATCTAGACATCCATATCTACATTTTCTATTCAGGGCTCGGGTCCAGATTCTAATGTTAAAGGGGTCGAAACAGCAAAATAAGATTCAGGACAGCAACAGGTGGGAATAATTTACTAGTATAGATTACATGGAAATTGGTCATTAGGCGTCTAAGTTATTGTGTGATATAAATACAGGATAATGGTGGTCAAAACAGCAAAGTAATAATTATTTTTCAAGCCAAATGGTTGCAAGATCATCAAATACAAAATATAACATATGTCTACTAATCTATGACTCCTTAATCTCATGTGTCCATGTATTCAGGGGTAAAAGAGTCAAAGTAATTATAATTTAACACAATAAAATTTTTGTGACTCTTAGAATCATAAAATTTTGGAGGTTTAATATTGATCAACAACGATAGTCAAGGAGGAGTCACAATTCTAACTATTTGTAGTATTTTTCAAGGGATGCTTGTACTAGAACAATTAAAATCGTACAAGAGATACTTGCCTTGATTGACGACGAATAGATCCGCTTGTTGTAGAAAATTGGGTTGAAAAATCCCGAAAGAAGTCTCCCAAAAGCACGAGCGAAGATCCAATAGAAGAGCCAAAATTTCCCACACCAGATTGCCAAAACAGCGAACAACGACCTTGGGATTCGCTGCGCCCAGAACACCACACAGCGAGCGCAGCCAATGGGATCGCTCCTATGCAGCGGATCCTCCCGAACAGCGAACAACGGATCTGAGATTCGCTGTGGGCGAACACCGAACAACGATCAGATCTGGCTCGATTGCACAGATCTTGATGCGATCCGATGGTCGAGATTTGATCCCGCCTTTTCCTCCTTTCTTCTTCCTTCGTTCTCTTCTTCGACGATCAGCGAACGCGAGAGAGAGATTGGCAACGGCGGGGTTCTTTGACGGTGGCGCTACGTCGAGGTGCGACGCGGCGACGGGGTAGCACGGCGGTGACGGAGCGGCGACGACTGAGGAGGGTGACGCGCTCGGCGAATCTGTTCGTGGTTCGAAACAGAGGTGGAGCGAAGGAGCGGGGTGTTGGGTTCGGTGGTGTGTGGCGACGCGACGGAGGTGTAGAGGTGGTCGAGGGGATGAGTTGGAGGCGGCGAGGTGATGGTGCAGTGGTCGGAGATGGCGAAATGGGTTCCGGAGTTTGGTAATGGCGATTGGGTTTCGAGGTGGGTTCGATGGGTGAAGGTGACGGAGGATGATGGTGGTGGAGGATTGGTGCTGTGGGTTGACGAGGTGAAGGTCAAAGGTGGGAGAGACGATCAGAAGTGACGGGGATTGGTTTGTTATCGAAGGAGAAGGAAGCGGAGGTAGGAGACGTGGGGTAGCGGCGGTTTGGATGGGTTTTAATAGTATAGGGTTGGGATTAGGGTTAGGGTAGGGTTTAAACAGATACGGTTTCGGTTTTAGAGTATTAAGGCATCCGCTTCGAATAGGGCCTAACAGGAGAATTGGTCAAAATGTATCAAAATGGGGATTAAAAAGATAAATGAGGAGAAATAGTCAATTCTTCATGAAGAACGACACAAAGTGCATACAAATGAATTCGATGAAAGGACCAAAAATTGAGTCGAGGCAAAAATAATGATTTTATTCGAACTGAAATAAAATACAGGATCTCAAATAGATGAAAGAGTACAATTGAGCAAAATACAATATAAAAGTATAAATACGGGGAAACAGGAGTTACATTCTCACTCGGTTTTTAAAGCGAGTCTTGTAGTTTACCACCCGGTTTTTCGAAAAGCGAGTCTGAAGTTGAGTGTTATCCAGAGATCAAGCTGATCTCTGGATTTCACCTAGACTCCATAGTTGCTTTCCAAAAAAATGTGGAAGTATTAACTCTTGAGTCTGCTTGTTAAAAACATACAAGCTCAAGAGAAAGCGAGTCTAGTTAAAACCGCATCGCTTTCTCAGAAAGCGAGTGACAGTAGATTGTTTTCCAGAGATCAAGCACTTCTCTGGAATAGTAACTACTCCACAGTCGTTTTCTGAGAAAACGAGGTGGTTACACCTACACTCGCTTTCTCATAAAGCGAGTCTTAAGTAGATAGTTTTCCAGAGCTGAGGGCCTTCTCTGGAAAACAAACTACTCCACAGTCGCTTTTCGAAAAAGCAAGGTGGTTTCACCTACACTCGCTTTCTCAGAAAGCGAGTGTAGGTGAAACCACCTCGCTTTTTCGAAAAGCGAGTGTGTAGTAGTAAGTTTTCCAGAGGAGAGCTTCAGCTCTGGAAAACGAACAGCTCAACACTCGCTTTCTGAGAAAGCGATGTGTTCACACCTAGACTCGCTTTCTCAGGGTCTGTATACATAAAACCACACCTGAACCTCTTCAGGTGGGACATAAACCCAACTTTTCCTCTTCTTCTTGTGCTGAATCTCTTCTCCAAACTTAACCTAACTTCAACAATGCATACGAACAAATCAAATTCACCATTCTATAACACATACGAACATTTCAAATTCACCAATACATCAATTCCACCTCCCATAAATCCAATGTGAACCCAACTGCACCCAAACTCAAACATTTCAAACATTCCAAAATTTTCCAAACTAAACGCAACTCACACAAATCCAAATTGAACCCAACTCACACAAATCCACCAAATTAAACCATCACACTCACACACCCCATACCAACATTTCATTCTTCATACATTCCAAATTTACATTGTGAGTACAAGATCGAAAGAAACATTACATAACATTAACAAATTAATAATACAAACAAGTTCAACAAAATACAAAGAAGCTTCACGGATCAGGGGTGAAGAAGGTGGGAGGTCTCCTTTGCCGTTTACCCCGTGGTGGAGTGGCCTGTGTCACACCGAACATGGGAATCAGATCCTCTTCCTCTTGTTGTTGTGTCCCCTCAACTTGTATCTCAGCCTCTTCATCTTCATCCTCTTCTTCTTGCTCGTTTCTAGGACGACGTGGTGGTTTGCGGGTAACTTTCTTCATACGAGGAGCACGTGCACTTGTTCGATGAGCGGGAGTGTTTAGAATAGCATCTAAGGTTGCCCCCTCTCCCACAACATCAGCTTTTGCACAACAAGGCATCAACATCTCGCGTGCAAAGTCCTTAACCACATCCGCGACGTTGCTCCTCAACACAGCAGCACATTTTGGCCCATACTCCAAGTCTGGCTCATCTACAAAGCATGAGAAGTTGAAATATTAAATGTAGTGAATGTATATGTAAACCAAAATACTATAATAACTTTGATCAATACAACAGAACTTAAAAACTTACAATTGTACGAAGAGCCGATGCCTTCGGTTGAAATATAGGCAAATTCATCGAATGTTGATCTGCTGGTTCGGCTGCCGGTCGACGAATCGGGACCACCACACCTGCAGGAGTCTGTCCTGTCAGAGATATATATTGTCTCGTCATCCTCCCGTACCAACCCTGTAATTCTCATGCATCGTTCGATCAAATGGAGGAATGTTACCAATGATTTCGTCGAATCGGTGCAGATTCCATCTCTCAACATATGTCGAAAAGCTGGCGGCCCAATTATGTCCTGATTGTCGACCCATTCTAGTGATTGAATGCATATCGGCATTGAATGGTTCGACAAAAGGAACCATCTGATGTAGACCAAACTGACGTAGCACTCTATTCACATAATAGAACTCTACCGAAGTTGATTAATGGTGCTTTGGTCAACCACAGATCATGCCTGTACAAGGAAATAGGCAGTAGTCGAGCAAGACGCGCCACCATGTAGGGCATCCACGCCATGCAATTATCTGCCAACTTGTCCAACCCATCACGGAAGTAGGTCAGGCACCTGTTGGGGTTGACAGTCCATGTAAGATTGCCGGACCAGTACACACCGAGCGGAGGCAACTTGTGCTGGTCCTCGGGGAGATGGACCCAGTGGGATAATTGCTTCCGCACTACAGGCTGACCCACGTGAATACGCTCCCAACTCCACACTTGTAGCAATATCATTGGTCCATTCATCTGCAAAGAACCAAGACTGCACAAGCACAAATTTATGTAAAGGGACGATAATGCGGCACTACCCCAACTGTACTGACTGACTCGTCTCAGATCTGCAATCAATGGGAGATACATTAAGGGAACAGAGTGTTCGGTGGATTTTGGGAACAACACGCCTCCAAATAGTCTAAGAATGTAGGCCCTGCAGTAGCACTGAACCTCCTCATTAGTGGAATCATCATTCGACCAGTCCTTGAATTTGTCCTTCAATCACTTCAACCGAATTTGTTTTTCATTAACTGCTCTGGCCTCCACTTCGACACCGAGGTACTGTTCCACTAAATATATCGGGTCGAAGTCCATTGAGCCTATCACTACCTGCCCATCAACTGGAAGGCCGATGAGTACAGAGACGTCCTGCAGTGTCATTGTCATCTCCCCAACTGTCAGGTGAAAGCTGTGTCTCAGACTGCCATCTCTCAAGCAATGCTGTAAGAAGAGGCCGATCACACTTGATGGAGTTCATCAGTGCAATACCATATAATCCACAGTCCCTTAGGATCTCGTGAATCCGTAGGTGCATAGGTAGTGGATGACCTCCCCTAAATGTATGTTCCTTCGATTCACCTTCCCACACATCCTTCGAACGGTGCTGCGACTGGAGAGTAAGGAGTGTAGGGTCGAGGGGACCTGGACCTCCGAGAGGAATGTAAGATGATGAAGGGGCCGAAAAAGAAGTAAATGCCACTTTTGGATTACTTGGGACCTATACAACGACTACAACATTTACATCAAAAGACCGATATAACATTTAATTGTATGATAATGAAACAAATTGAATATAAACAATAATAAGCTTACATTAGTACGCACGGTACCACTACGACGACTAGCACGTCCACCGCGAGGAGGTGGGCCAAAAGATGTACGTGGTCCATCACCGCGAGGAGGTCTACTACTAGATCCTTCCTCCACATTCCCATCGTCCGTGCCATTTTTTATAAAATAGAGTATCCTACAACTAAAAACAATCGTTATTAACTTTACCAAAATATATAACCTACAAATATATAACACGTACGAACATACAATCGTTATTAACTATATCCAAAATTTACCCCCAATTTCGACATTTATCCACATTTTATAACTACTACACCTCCACCGACACAATCCAAAATTTACCCCCATTTTACCCCCATTTATCCACATTTCGACACTATCCAAATTTTACCTCCAATTTTATCAAGCAATTTCTAACTACATATATCTACTTATATATACAACATTAAAAAATATAGAGTTTGAGAAATATACCACAAGTTTTAGCCCAAATTTGAACCACTACACCTCCACCGCAAGCCTCACCCCCAAATTCGAAGAACTACACCGCAATTACCCCCAAAATCGAAGCAACACCCAAAATCGAAGTGGCCAATTGAACGGAGATGAGAAATTGAAGTATTTCGTGAGTGATTCGACGAAATTTGATGGGTTAATGGTTGAAATCAGAGCAACAATATCTTGGATTAGGGTTTCGTGACGAAAAGGAGAAGGAAAAAGAGAAGAATAAGATCTGTTTTTGAGGATGGGGGTTTAAGACCCAAACGACACTCGCTTTTTCAAAAAGCGAGTTTGGGATAAATCCCCTCGCCTTTTGAGAAAGCGAGTCTTGGTATGTGCAAATCCTACAACTAAGACTCGCTTTCTAAAAAAAGCGAGGAGGATTTATCCAAACTCGCTTTTTCAAAAAGCAAATAGTGCGTTTTGGGAATAAAAAAAAGGGTAAAAGCCAAAGTACCCCCTCAACGTTTGGCCCAAGTACAAAATGCCCATACAACATTTAAAAAAGTACAATAAACCCATTCTTCAGTTAACTTAACCCTTTCCGTTAAGATATAATTATTAAAATACTTTTTTATCCTTACCCTTTCATATTTAATCTCTTTCTACCCTTTCTTTATTTTTTTTCTTCTTTAATTTTTTCTTGTTCTGGCTGCCCTTCATAAGATTCTATCTGTTAATTTAGTAGAGTACTACACACGAGTGGACACTAAAGTCTCTGATTAATTTGACCTTGCATGATCATTTACTTTTTCTTTCTTTTGAAAGATCATCATCTACTTCTTTGAGCATTTCCAATCGTTTTCCATTCTCATTTTTGGTTTCCGTATTAGCATATTTTTTAAAATATGTTATTTTGGTTTGGACTTTTACATTATGTACTCCTACCATTAATCATTTTGGGTTTTCAAATATTTTATTTGTAATTTCTTTTGCAAAACACAGTTTTTTTTAATGCAAAAAAATAACATAAATTATTAAAAGGTAATAATACAATTTCATAGATATAGATAATACACTTACTTAAATAGGTGGATTTTTTTTATTTGTTTGTTTTTGTTGTAATTAATGGAAGAGTTAGAGTTGCACGTGCAACGCACGAATTTGTATGTTGAAAAATAACAACTTCAACTCTCCCATTATAATATTAGAGATTATTAGAGATATATTTATTAAGACGTGCATTGCATGTGAAAATTACTAGTATATCTATACATGGACTGATTAAATAGAAAAATCTTAAGTGAGAAACCTGATTAGTGTCCCTTAAGAAGTGATTAGTCAAGGTTAATTAAAGAATGGAACATGATATGGGCACAAACGCTAGGGTGTAAGTTATTGGCTAACAAACGCACAAGACAAAGCGTAGTAGTGCAGGTTCCAAGAACGCTGGGCCCCACACAAAGGGAAGGAAGTAGTACGTGGTTAAAAAAAAAAGAAAAAAAAAGTGGATGAGATCAACCTGGAACAAGGCAATGGATTGAATCAAGAAGAAGAAGAAGAAAAAAGGAGTAAATGAAGACGGCTGCACGAAAGTTGTAAAGGGAAGAACAAGAAAAAATTAAGGAAGAAAAAAGGAATGAAGAAAGGGAAGAAAGAGAATATTGAATATGAAAGGGTAAGGATAAAAAAGTAATTTAATAATTATAGCTTAACGGAAAGAGTTAAGTTAATGGAAGAATGTGTTTATTGTATTTTTTTCAAACGTTGTATGGACATTTTGTACTTGGGCCAAACATTGGGGTACTTTGGCTTTTGCTCTAAAAAAAAAAGGGCAGTTTGAAAAAAAAAACTTTAAAAAAGTGGGACAGTTTGGGAAAAAATTCCTTCTTTATTGGGATCCAACCAATTCAAAAAAGAAATCAGACTAAACCCTAAATTCATTCCTAATCTCCAGATCCGAGTGCCAATTTTTGTATACGTAGAATCCGATTTCGAACTTGTAGCTTTGAAGGAGGAGAGAGAGAGAGAGAGAGAGAGAGAAGGAGAGGATGGGTTACATAGGGCAGGATGGGATTGCTACGCTTCACAGATACAAGTACAGTGGCGTCGACAACTCCCTAGTTGCCAAATACGTGCTCAACCCCTTTTGGACCCGTTTCGTCACTCTATTCCCACTTTGGATGCCGTATGTTCTTCTTCTTCTTCTTCTTCTTTCCTATGCTTTAGTTCAGTTATTTGATGTTGTTATTATTATTGTTCATGAGTTTATTGCTGATGAATCATCTCGGTTACTAGTATTAATTATCTAGTTTTCTTTAGCTCACTTGATAATGAATAATAGCGAGCGATGTTTTCGTAATTGTTCTTAAGTATACGCCTTCTCTCTGTGGTGGTGGTACACCTAAATTAACGCCTAATCATTCTGATGCAAAGAGATATTGACAGTAGAGGATTTTGAATTCAAAGTATCTTCTTGGACATGAAGAGTGTATTGCGACATGGAGTTGTTTTAAATATTCTGAAATTGATTTGAGGCTTGGGCAAAAGCTGAAATAAAGCTTCCTAGTGAACATTTTGCATAATATTTTTTAAAAAGAAAACTTTTGGCGCGATGGTTGATTGTGGTGAGAATTTAATATCTAATACTGGTAACTTTTTAATCTTTAGAGAATTGACTGTTGAATTTCTATTTCTGTGGTAATAAATGTGTGGTCATTAGATAAAGGGTTTAACATAGTGGTTCACATTCTAGTGTTGGCACATGTTTGTGATCCAATATTCAGTTCATAATGAGTGAGAGCTAGAACCAATTCAAGCACTGGAGTTTTTGTCATGTTATCATGCGAACTGTTGTATTACATCTATACAAAGGCAGTGTTTTCATGAGATATGATCTATGTTTTGCATTCTTCTACGTAAGATTGGATCAATGTGCATATGTGATATTACACAAAGGAAGCATTTATTCAAATACTGCAAGCATGTGTACTATGGGTTCGTATGATTCTAAGTAATTACTTATATTCACTAAAAGTGTGTTAGACAATGAGGAATTTTAGATTAGGTGCACCACAGTGACTTAGAGATTGTGTGTCTCTTCACTAGAAGTGTGGTTGGCATGAGAAACTTTGTACTAGGTGAATCAAAGTGACTCGGTGTGTGTGTGTGAGTGGCGGTGGTGGTGTGGTGTTGGTTGGGGGGTAATGTGATCAGGAATCCCTTTTCCCATCTTCCACATCAGTTCACCCCCATATTTCTTTCGAACACTTCATTGAATTAGGAAGGTGTGGAGGGAAGTTGTAAGTTGCAAGACCCACCAATTTTCACTTTTTTAATTGCTCTCACCTCTCCCAAGATTCCTCATTGCCAAGCATGCCATACCTGGTATGTGCATGGTTAATTTGTTATGCTTTGTCTATAATTAGGTGGTGGTTTTTTAATCTCCATGAATACTTCGGGATCCTATTTTCAATTGTCTAAATTTAGTTAAGTTTAGCTAGTATGTCAGGAAGATTAGTTCTACAATTGCAAATTTTGATTTTTTCTTCTTCTTCAGATCTTTCTGATTTGTTCCATTTATTTTTTTTAAAATTATTTTTGGGCATAATGGACGGATCTCCAGGCCAAACATGGTAAGCATATCTGTTTTATTTTTATTTAATTTTTCTTTGTTTTTCAGTTGTGCGTCTTGCTAGATTTGCATAATTGCCTTTTCCTTAAAAGGGAAGTGATATTATTAGCATGCTATGCAGATCACACTCACCGGCTTCATGTTTTTGTGCACGTCAGCATTTCTTGGCTATGTAAGTACCCAACACTCAATTTATAGCTTTTATTTCATGGTGTCATTTTGATTTTATTTTCTTCACTACCTTTCAGAGCTTGATCTTATAGGTTTCAGCTTATATTTCAAACAATTAAAAAAAAATATTCTTCTTAAGATGCCCTTCTTACGCCTGATGTTCATGGTATGCACCGTCTGGAATTTGAGAGATTTATAAAGGAGAAAATTATTCTAAAGGGGAGATTTGTTATTGCCACTGATAAAAAGTTTGGAAAGATGGATGTAAGATAAGAAAGCTTGAGGGATAACTTGTGGCCTCATGTCAGTCAAATAAATTAGGAGCCTTTAAGGAAAACTGTGGTTGCAACCCCAAACCACTCAATACGGAGGACTATTAGGATAATACAAAATAAAATTTAAAATTTTCATCAATCTAAGCTCCACTATAATCATGCTCAGTTAAGGTATATAAGAGGGGCCTATAACCGAAGATGGCAAAGGAAAAAAAAAGGTGAAATAACTGAAAGAGTAGAATGATGAAATGTCTTTGGATCATATTCATTTCATAATTCTAAATAAGCAAAAGAGGCAAATGGAATCATATTCCCAATTCCGTAGGCACAAGGAAGTGGAAAAAGGAGAGAAACAAGGAATAGTGTAGCATTTCTCATAAATAAATAATATAATGGGAATCTATCTATGACTAAATCTATATCTTAATGCGGTAATAACCTTAGTTTCATTTACTCCATACATTATATTAGTTATATAAATTGAAAATCCAACATCTAGCTTAGCAGGCCTAAAATAATGTAAAGGTCATGTAGAGATTTGGGACAAAAGCATTTTGTTCTTTTATATTAAATTTCCCTCCCAAATCTATTATATTCATAATTGAAACTCGAGGCTTGAATTGATAATTGTAATATAAGAATTGTGTTGCTTACCAACTAGGTTTTGTTTAAGCGGCTGAACTTTTCTTAGCTTGTGGGGAGCCCTGGTTATGAAACTTATAGAGTGGTAATGAGGATTTTTCAAACAAAAATATTAGTATAATGTGGCCTAACAATCTAGTGGCCCTACTTTCCAATCTACAACTCATGCCAACAACTACAAAAAGCCTTTATCACAACCCTTTTTGGGTTAGCCATATTTTCTCTATAAAACAAATTTTAACTGCCTCAATCTTAGTAAGTTAATTTTCATATACTTCATTTTGGCCTACTAACTCCAAACCCTTTAAAATATCATTATTTTTACACTACTTGAGACTCCATCATACATGTTGTTTCGCCAAAACAAAGCATTTTCATAATTTTTATCCCCAAAAAAGAAAAAAGACAACGATATAAAGATCCGTCTGAATCCTACCACATAATATGTCAGGACTCTATTTAAGCTTTTTCTAAATTGATTACAACCATATAAAGATCTCATTTCCTTCCTCTAGATCTTTCTTTTTGAATATTTAAGTGGTTAAATAGCTTTCATAGTTGACCTCCAGGACATAAAAGCAAATTGAATTTCCGGGTCCACTTGTTTCTTTCCTTCAATTTTGCTTGATCATTTTATCCCTAAGTTTCTTTGTATGTCTCATTGGGCTGATCCACGATACAAAGTGCAGCTGTGTATTTCTCCTTCACTCTTGTAAATATGTATACATTTGCTTTCCTCCACTCATAAGCATTTACTTTCAATTTTGTTAAACATAATTCTTGGGCCATTATGATTTAATTTCATTATGAAATAACTCTTTTCTACCAGAGCTCTTCTGTGTTACTCACATTAACGGACTTGTAAATGTAAAGTTTTTTCATCGCTCTTTAATGAACCATGTAACTTGTTTCTTGTGGACTTGGAATTTATTGTGCTATGTGAATATGTGCTTGAGCATGTTTTTGTTTCTTATGAGTTATGACTATTAAGACGCAATGCAGCCAGGGGACCCAAATTACAAAATATTTATTGTGGGTGTTTTGGGGAGTAGGAGGCATCAGGCATGTGAAATGGAATTGCTAGTAAGACTTATATTAATTTTGTGGCATATATCATTGATTCATTGGGTAGGAGTGTTTATACTTTCTGTTGTTTCATCTCAGTTTAATTCTTATGTCAAATGACAACCCAATTCTATTTCGAGCCCTGGTTGCTGAGATTTAAAATAATATATTTTTTAACACTGATATTTATTATAACTAGCTATACAATTTATAGTTTATTTTAATGTCGACAGTTGACGGTTTCGTTTGATATAACTCTCCTGATGAGCCCATTATGGTTGTCAAATTTTCTTTCTTCTGCTAAAATTTATCCATGTCTCTGGTGTCCTTACCGTTATATTCACCTCATTTGGACACGGCTCCACCCAGATGGGTCCACTTTGCTCATGGATTGCTTCTTTTTCTCTATCAGGTTGGATTTTTTATTTACAAAAGAATTTGAAAGCTGTACAAGTATGTATTTCAGTTAAATTGATGTACTATGAGTTTCTGGTGTTTATGGAATTCATCATGTCAAGGAAGATGAATGATTGTTCACGTGCCCAAGAAATTAAGTTGGACAAATATTTTACTAATAAAGTTTCAGTTAAAGTATAAAACATCTAGAAATGGTACTTCTAAAATTCATAGACTGTAATTACAATTTGTTAGATACTTAGATATGCTTAGAACCAGATACTCCACTAAGATAATTTGCATGATCTATGAAAAATTAATCTCTTGTTGGTTCTTTTACTGGTAGAAATTGCGTTAGCCTTTTGTTTTGAGAAGGCAATTGTAAACTCTTGCCGAGTATTGCAACCTGGATTGTGAAGCTGACAGCCTAATCACCTAATCGCCTTGATCCTGACATCACCCACAGACGATGTGATGATTGGCATATCAACATATTTCACATGATTTTACGTTCTATGAAAGATGTACCTTCTGTTGATCACTTTGGAAGTTGCGGAAATATGGTTTATAATTTGATATTGGTAAATCAAATAAAATTGCTCAAAGTTACACAGGCCCGCATGCTAGATAGGTTTATTGAAATATGAAAATCTCAAAATTATGTAGACAAGCGTAGACATGAATGGTAAAGGAGAGAAGGTGACTTAACTACTTAAGCGTTAAATGAGGTTTTTTACGTCATACTAATTTAATGAAGTCATATTCAACTTCTGCTATTATTTATAGTTAAATGTCATGGAATAAAAGGGGCTAATGTGATTATTAGCTAATTTATTGAGTTCGTATCTAAGCATTCAGGTAATAGATCTCGAATAGTAGCAATATCCCATTGGTTCTAAACGGGGTCAATGTAACTATTGAATTGGAACCACTTGATTATTGTGATTATCCTCCAGTGGATGCATCCCATATTCCCTGGAAACTTGATAAATATGCTGAACATGGCCGAGAGTCTGTTTCTCTCTTTCTGTAGAGCAATAAAAGTTTCTATCTTCTTTGGAAAGATAACCAGTAAAGTCCAAAATAGAGCAATTGGCCTTTCTATTTTGTCTTTTAAGAAAGTTCTATAGGAAAGACACATAATTGCTTATGTTTCTATTGTTCATAAATGGCAGATGATTAAAAGATGCAACCAGTCCTTATGGTTGAACTACAAGAAAAGTATATGTAAACTATTTACAAAGTTTCATTGTATTGTTATACAATTCAACTCTTACAAAAGGTTCTGTTCTTGTTCTTAGTATTATAGGAAGCCAACCATTTGTTTTTTCAATAGTTGCACATGCTGAGGCTAGTTTTTTTAATTACTGAACTGTTCGATATTTTGCTTATATGATTGAATTCAATTATTTTCCCAGACTTTTGATGCTGTTGATGGTAAGCAAGCAAGGCGTACAAATTCATCAAGTCCATTGGGAGAGCTGTTCGATCATGGTAATTTTTCTGTCTAAGGAATCTTCATCAGCAATCTGCAACAACTGGAGTCTTCTATTAATCTTCTCAAAATTGATTTTTAACTGCAGGGTGTGATGCACTTGCATGTGCTGTATGTCCTCCCTTGTCTTTCATGTTGTTTGAAACTGCTGACTTCAGTTTACCTTTGGTGCTAATTATCCTGCTGTTTATAGTTGGAATCATTGGCCTTTGGAAGCACTGCTATGTGTGGAAGGACTACTTTTTGGTTCTGGGTAATTTCAGCTATCCCATTCTATTTGGCGACATGGGAACAGTGAGTTCTTCTAAAGTTTTGTTCAGAAATTTTTGGAATTCACATATAAATCTGTTAATAACTGATTCATATCTAACATTCTTGTTCTCAATTTGTACAATCTTTCTCCTGTTGAGCTCATGTTTTCTAAGTCAGTGCTTGAAACTTGGAAGTTTAACAGAGCAGAGCTGCTGTGTTTGAAGGGATTTTATTGATTTATATATTTATAATTATAATCGTTGGCTTCATTTTTCTTAAAAATCTTTGGCATCTTAATCTTTTTATAGCTTTTCAGTTCTTCCTATTTAAGAGATGCTTTGTTTACATGATTGAATTTAGGGATGAAGCTGAAATCAAATACCAGAGTGTCCATTTATGTGGGCAAGTTTACCAGGAGATCAAGATGCATATTTCAGTCACTAAAAATTATGACATGAGATTAGAATATCTATTGTCCACAAATCAAGCTTACCAGTCACTTTCTCATTGTTGTGTGATGGTGTCTAGGAAGACTTGTCAGGAAATTTTTGAGTGATTATAACACGAGGAAGTTAGTATCTTAGTATATGCCTGTTGGTATTCTGATGATCCAAGCCTCTACAATCTAAATAAGGACAGCCATTGGGTGTAATTTAAGAAAGCTGAAGACGATAACAGACCCAAATTAAAGATATACTGCGAGCTTATAGGACACATGTCGACATCATCCTGTGGCAGTTCTTGTGCAACACAGGGCAGGCTGCATGATAGGATACTACATAGGTGTTACTGGAGTTCCTGCTTCTTGATTGTTATAGCACCTGGACTGGTGGAATTCTTGTACTTTGACTGGGTTAGTGCCCGCTGCCATGAACAATAAATAAATAGGTCAGTTGATTATTTAGTTCCTCCTGACTGGACAAGGTCATTTTCCTTACATTTTTAACATGACATTATTTGTTTATAAAAATTTTGAACCAAGCATTTTGTAAAATGTTTAACGGGTTATATATAATTCTTTTCTATGTAATAAGGAAAACGATTATACCACCACCACCACCACCACCACCACCACCACCACCAAAGCCTTTATCCCAAAATAGTATGAATTGTTCTCCTCCACCCAATTCTATCGAGGGCCACTCTGTCAAATTAACACTATTCAAATCCATAGCTTCAACCCAAGCTCATTTGGGTCTGCCCCTACTCCTTTTTGCTCTATTAACTTCCATCCAATCAGTTACTACTCATATGTCTGGCCTTTTACAGATTTACTAAAGTTTTGTGAAGTAGGGTCCAGTTAATATAACATGAAGAGAGGTGTGCATAACAATCAAACAACTAACTTTTTGTTTGTGAAATTTGTCATGTACCTTATAATAGATTTTGTTATTACTGTAATGGAATTCACTGAATTGTGTAGTCTGTACATCAGTATGCTGTCCTGTTGTTCTGTTAGCTGATTGTTATCAAATTATGTTCGTATTTGGTTACCATTAGTATTATGACTTGTTGCCTTATAGTAGCATGGCGCAAATTTATCCAACAACAAATTCGTTCTTCTTTAATTCGTGCCATGCATCTTTAGTTGGTCATATTGATTGACACCTCTTTGTCATTGATACAGCTTCTTCACCAATACGCTTATTCTTCCTGTAATTAATGGACCCACAGAAGGCTTGATGCTGATATATGTCTGCCATTTTCTGACATTTTTTCTGGGTTAGTTGTCATATTTTTTTAATTCCATGAGACAATTTTCTGCCAGTTGCTTTCCAGTGTAAAGCATATATCAGTTATTCACTATTTGTTCTTTCTTTGCATTCTTATCAATCAATGTGAATTCCTTTTCAGGAGCTGAATGGTGGGCACAAGATTTCCGCAAATCAATACCTCTTTTAAGTTGGCTTCCTTTAGTACCTCGTAAGCTACTTTCCTGATGTATGATTCCCTTGTATATTCACTGGTTCATTCATACATATTGCATAACATTTTGTAATGGATTGTTTTGTTCACTCTGATTATGTCAGAAATCCCATTCTACGGTGTTGTCCTAGCACTAATGATCATTTTTGCTGTAATACCGACAATTGCATCCAAGTAAGTTCTTTATCCGAGCTGTCTGTTAAAATACTAAACTGAATGTTTCCTCATGTGTGCACCTTAGTTGTCGTACCAAATGTCTCCAGAACCAACAGCACAACTTACCTGTGTTTCAAGTTAAATTTATGAATTCTTCTGTATTCACTATTTGGTTGGTTCGTTCAATGTTCCTATAGATATATCCATTTCTCCACTGTAATGTACCCTTTATTTTAGTTATGTAGTTATTGGATTAGTTTTTTGATAATCTGTTATGAGTTTAGTTTTCTTCTGCAACAATATTTTTTAAAATATACATTGGCGCCTTTTGCTGTGTGAGTTTGCAAATATACAACAGCAACAACAAAGCCTTTTTCCCAACTAGTTGGGGTCGACTACGTGAGTCCTGGTTTTCCATTCTGCCCGGTTTAGTGCAATATCTTCTGTAAGGTCACAAGCTATCATATCTTTTCGCACCGTTTCCATCCAAGTTAGTTTAGGTCTTCCTCCACTCTTACTCTACCATCAATACTTATCAAATCACTCTTTCTAATAAGGGCACTATTAGGTCTACATGTGACATGTCCAAACCACCTGAGACGATTCTGTCTTAACTTATCTTGGATTGGAGCTACCTTTAACATGTCTCGTATATGCTCGTTTCTAATTCTATCCTTGTTTTACCACACATCCATCTGAGCATCCTCATCTCCGCTACACTCATTTTTTGGATATGTTTCTTTGTTGTCCAACACTCTGCTCCATGCATCATTCCTGGTCTAATAGCCGTCCTATAATTTTTTTCCTTCAACTTCAAAGGTATATGTTCGTCACACAACACGCCACTTACACTTCTCCACTTAAGCCACCCTGCTTGGATACTATGTATAACATCTTCACAAATCTTCCAATCTCTTTGTATAATCGAGCCTAAATATCGGAAACGGTCTCTTAGGTATCTCTTGACCATCAAACTTCACTATTTCCTCAGTTGTGTTCCGAATATCACTAAATTTACACCATATACTCCATTTTACTTCTGTTTATCCTAAAGCCTCTAGCTTCCAAAGTTACTCTCCACAATTCTAATTTTACACTGACTCGTGCTCTAGTCTCGTCTACGAAGACGGCGTCATCGGCAAAAAGCATATATCAAGGCACCTCATCTTGTATTCCTTAAGTCAATTCATCCATAACCAAAGTAAAGAGGTAGGGGCTTAAAGCCGAATCTTGGTGTAAACCTACCGTAATAGGAAAATCACTGGTCTCAAATGTGGTTGTTCTAATTGTGGCCGTTGCCCCTTCTTACATATCCTTAATTACCTCAATATACCGAATAGTTACTCTTTTATTATTTAACACCCACCATACTATGTCTCAAGGACTTTATCATATGCTTTTTCTAAATCTATAAAAACCATATGTAGATCTTTCTTATTTTTCCTATATTTTTTCATAAGTCTCCTCAGTGTGAGTTTGCAAATATATAGAATTTAAATTCATTTAAAATGTATTACTATTACTTTTACTTTATATAATCTTAAATCATTCTACTGCTTGCCTGGTGTTTAGGTTCAGCACATAGTGCATTATAGAGTTAAGGTTGTTCTTGGCTTAAAAACTGTGTGAGGTTTATTTAGGTCGATTAATGGGTTAAATTTTTTTGTCTACTCACTTAATATTGCCATATGATGTTTTTAGGTTGATCTATATTCTATTAATTAACTCCCATCATTGATTGCAGATTTTACTTTTTGGATATCAAGATATTTTATTTATAATTAGCTTACAACGTAGAATTTTATCATCATTTGTTTGTCTATATCTAGTACTTGTGTTACTATGAACTGGTATGGTTTGTACGCCGCAGAAGAACCATATATTAATCATTAGGGCCAAACTAGGATTCTGTTTCAACCTTATCTATTTAGTATGCTGGATCATTGATCATGACTGAATTTTATCTGATGTAGAATGTATCGCTGTTGATGCGCAAGTAGTCATACCATAACCTTTGTGCCCTGTTCGTCCTGTTTAGGATTCATTCATTGCTTGAATTGAATAGTTAAAACAGAAATTAATTTTAAAACGTTGAAACTGTAAAGCACCACCTTTATATTGAATTTGATGAAACTTATATTAAGGCCCCATTTGGCATTGTTGTGGGCCAGTTGTGCTATGAGCTAAAAGTGCAGTGAATAGAAAGTGTTTTTCAGAAACTAGAACTGTTTGATAACCTAAGCAGTTAAAATCCGATTAATCCCCGGTTAATCGCTAATCGGAGGCTGAGCGATTATTTTTTTAGTGATCTTCAATATTTCAATAGTTAGTGATTTAATCTGGTATAATCGGTCGATTAATGGTTACTCAGCCGATTTTTAAGTGGCCGATTAACCAATTAAATCCCCTCATTCAATTTTCATAGTCGTTTGCATTATTTGGGCTCAATCCGACCCAAACTCAAATCAAAATCCAAAATTCAAACCCCTTTGGTCCTCGCGCAAACCCAAAACCGACCTGTCGACGATATCTTCTTCCTCGCGCAAACCCAAACTCGACCTGCCGTTGCTCTTCTTCTTCTTCGCGCAAACCCAAACCCAAACCCAAACCGATTCTCTCCTTCCTCGAGCAAACCCAAACCGGACCCGCCGTCACTCCCCTGCGTCGCCGCAGACCCGACCGGCATCTGCTGCACCGCCTCTTGCTGCTCGTGCTACTCCTCAATTGTTTTTGTTTGCTGGAACCGACCAACAAACCCAACTCGACCCACATCCAAAATTCAAATTTAGCTCAAACAAGGTTTATGGTTGCTACATAATGAGGATATATCACCTTTATATATACACACACACACACGATTTTTTTGATTTAATCTCCGATTATTTTCCGATGAACCGATTAAGCATTAATCGCTTCTAAACCGATTAGTTTCAAAAACTGATTTTAACTGCCTAGTTGACAACAACAGTTTTGTTCGAATAAGAAAAGTATTCTTTTATAAATAACTGCTTGGTTATTTTTTTTAAGAAAACTGTCGTGGTTATAAAAATTTGCTAATAATAAAATTTTTAAAAATACCTTGTAAATGAATTGACAGGTTAAAGAATTTAAAATTTCTTAAGTACTTTTTCAATTTTAATATTTTCAATTAATGACATAAATTTAATAATTAATTTTCCATATTTTAATCATATAAGAAAATTGAAACATTGACTTGGGCATCAAAAACATTGCAACAAAAAATTCTGATTTTAGGATTGAGAAGAGAACGAATCCTAAAGAGTGAGGAGAGGGCGGAAAAAGAGACGAGAGGTGAGAAAGAGGTAAAAAGAACTTTGTCCCTCCCCTTTTTGCGATGAAGGGGAATGTGGGAGGAAGAAAGGAACGAATGTGATTTTTTATAAGAAAATGAGATGTGAAAAAAATTCTTTTTATTTGTTTAATTGTTTCCTAACCAAATTATTTATTTTGTTATTTTGGTGTGGTTTAGGTTTAAAAAGAGTTATATTTATTATTTTTTTGAGTAAACATTACAACCTATCCAGGTCTTGAACCTAATGACCTCCCCTTTAAAAAGAGCTTTTTTAAAAGTTCAAAGCCTCATTAGTGTGGTGGAATTTTGGAGAAAAAATGAAGGTTTTGAAAATCTCTTTGGCCCAAAGGAGTTTTAATTTTTTTTTGCTGAACACCTAATTTTTAACCCAAACCACGTTTAGACCTTTAAAAGAGCGTTTGGGCTCTCCAAAAGCAATGCCAAACAGAGCCTAAAGCTTTTCTGTTAAACAATTCCATTAATCTCTTCTGATTTGACTCTAGGAGAGAGGATGATTTCCGATGGGTTTTGGCCATCATGTACAATGCACGTGTGCAGAATTACCCACTCCTTTTGTCACAACACCTGATCCATCCTTTATATGGTGGATATCACGTGCCAGTAATTAGTATTCTTAGCAACAGTATTATGTGTACAATTTGTTGATGTGAAATACTATATGTGTATCACTGTGACACTGTTAGTCAATGTGCTCAGATTCATTAGTGGATATGAGTCTTGCAGATGATGCCAATCCTGAAAACATTGATAGCATGCATTAGCAAACATATGGATCGGAAGAAGAGAAGGGTAACAGAATGTACACTGATGAATATAACTAATACTGTGACTCAGGTGGTACAACACTACAACCTTTGCATATGACTATTGGAGAAAATGAAGGGAGAGGAGCATTTCTGGTACAGGTTTTATGGAAATTATATTAGGATAGCTAGGTTACTAATATAAGTGGAAATAACATGGTTTGTTGGGGGCTTTTCATGTATTATTCAGTGAAAGTAGTTTCTGAACAAAGACTATTAACTTGATTTACTTGTATATAATTGATTTATATAGCTGTTGTATAATCAAAGAGTATTTGCTAAGAATGACTATGAGCTAAAGTTAGTTGATAGTTGTAAACGAGATTGTAAGGTGAATAATCAATAGATTTCCTTTTTTTTCTATAAATTGCTGACTTACTTGATTTTGACATAATTGCCCAAACTTTATTTTACTTCATGCCATTTCTGGTTTTAAAGAAGGCCTATGATTAATTGGTTATTGGAACTGGATTTATCTATTTCATGTTCAAAATCACAAAAGGACTGAATACAGAAAGCAAATAAGCAGGAGAAAATATCTTTATGTTAAACAGAACAAATTATATTTTTATCGCGTAAATCTCAACTATGCATTCACTTCAGGGAATCCTTTTAAGACAGATAAGTATGCCAAATATTATGTGATCTTATGGTTCAAGGTTGATACCATATTGTCATGCCTCCACAATTTGGTTTCGATAAACCCTAAGATGGAAAAGAAGGCACTCACTAAACACGCTGTGAATATCAGTAATCATGATAGCTTGTTCTAAATCATCAGCTATATTATTTTGTGAAATAATACAAGGCTAAACTTACTAATCCTTTTCCAGCTACCTTTTATATATTTTGATTGCCCATGGTAGTTAATTTGTCATAAAATGTGCCAAACCTTATGAAAGCTTGTGCATTGTACTTTTCTTCATTGACAAAGTACACCCAGTGTTGATGAAGAAGCTGAAAAAGTGCAAAATACCATTGGTGTTGCTAATTACCTGGAAAAGCTATTCAGTACCCAGTTCATTTAAGGAACAGAATGTCTGTAGATGGCTCTTAGAAAGAGCAAATAAACTGGGTTAAGATAGATAATTTGTTGTGGAAGTATATGAAAAATGACATTTATTGATATTAGGTACATTATGTTCTTTTAATGGCTTATGCTGTAACATATATCCTTAGAGGATATTATAGCGCCTGTTCAGTTATTGAGATCTCTTAGCGTAAGGTCTCTGGAACCAATAACAACTACAAAGCCTATATGCCAAACTTCTTGAGTCGGCTGTAAGGTCCTTCTCTTCCACTCAACTCTATTGAAGGACACCTCCCTAGCTTAAGGTCTCTATGTCATATTCTTAATTTATTATCTATTCAATTTAACTTTTTCCTTGAACAGTGCTGCTAAGCTATATTTGCTGTGATGGAATGGTAGAAATTAGTTTGATTTGCAAATAGAGGATGCCGGTTATATATTTGATATGCTCTATGCAGTATTGGCAATGTCCAAAAGGTTGTTCAGGCCAGAAAAGGAAGCATGTTGATGGCATTAGCTATGGTAATGATCTAACTAGGAGAGTTTCCAACTTTATTTTGATAATATCTTGACTGAACTATCTTCCTCTTGCCAGCTCTTTCCCTTTGTCGTCCTCATGGTTGGCGTGCTTGTTTGGTATGGAGTTAGAACTTGAAACTTCCATGCACGAAGTTTACCTTTACTTAACCCAAACTTTTTGATACTGTCGTAGGTCTGCTCTATCTCCTTCTGATATTATGCAGAATCACCCACATTTGGTCATAATTGGAACTGGATTTGCATTTGGGTTTCTTGTGGTAAGGATTTAATCTTATTAATATGCATTACTGAATTTCTTCACTTACATAACATCCAAGCATGTTCATGCTTATGTATAAAGATAATGTACAATAGACAGATTCATATGGTGACTCCTTTTTCCTTTTCAAAATTGGAGCCGTAGCTCATACTGAATAATACTATTATTACATTGCTTTATAAAGTTGCTTTGATTACTTAGATTTCTTCGTATAGCAGATACCTTTATCAGACATGATCTTCTTGTTAACTTTCTTCCGGAACATGTTAGTGCATCAGTGGTTAGCCAGTAAGTGGTATGACTGGAACTATTATCCTTTACGGGGTACCCATTGGTGCCCTTTTCTCTTACGTTGTTGTCATAATCACTACCGTCATCTGACCTTATCTAATCAATGTGGTGAGCTGGTGTAGTGCATCTTAGAACTGAGAAGGCAGTATGGAGATATGACCACATTCTATGACTAAGATGACAACCTTCAGTCTTTTATAACTTGTGCGATAATCCTTGATTAAGTGAGCAAGAGAGAAGCTCTCTACACAGCCTAGAGTTTTACTTGTCAAATAGCAAAACCCTTATCGAGTTACGTAACTTGTGCTAGCCATGTTCACCGTTGAACATACCTACCCAATCATAACGAAGATTTGGATGTGAAGCATTAATTGCAGAAGAGTGTGGACAATATTTTTTCAACCACAGGGTCCAAGTCTACCTTTCATTTTTTTAAATTTGTGTAATCCAGTTAGGATTACACTACTGTACAGTTACTGGCATTTTTCTATTATATATAATCCAAGTAGCAAAATGTTAATACATTGTTATAAAATTGCTGGGTAGACATGGAGCCAGCAGCTAAGCTATTTAATTGTTTCTGCAGTAAATAAGTTAATTTAAAAGATCCTGTCCATATAAGCTTTACCCAATATATATTGTCAAGTGTATATTTAAATCATCTGTGCACAAATAACATATTTCTGTTAGTCTGCTACATTTTTGTATTTCCTTTCATGTCCCATAGTACTCTAGATTATCCTCCATATTTCTCAGTTTACACTTCAACAATTGTAAGGCTATGTAAATCTGACTGTTTAAATTGTGAAACTGAGTCAATTGACTCTTGTCACCGTGAACCCTCCTTTTCACACATGATTGTGCTGTTGCATCCATAGATTAACAAACCTTCCTAACATTAGACTTCGCGTATTCAAGGCTAGGTAACTCCTACTGTCTGGCTTTTGTTTGTGAATCTCCTTTTGCTACCAGGATCCTCTTTGGTCGCACTTGATAAGCTATGGTAGTTGCACCGGTTAATTTCATTCCTAGTATTCTCAAATGTCAATTTCACCAAAAATGTAATTATGCAAGAAAGCATTTCCCTTCTTAATTTTCTTTGAGAGCTACGAGCTTCGTCTTTCAATTGCCGAAGCTGCTAAGCATACGATATCCATGGTGGTGATTTTTTTTTCTTTTTCCATTTTTATTGAGGTTATGGTTCTTCATTCAATTGCAATTTTGAGGAAATGAATAAGCTTGTGATACAGGAATATTGATGAGTTGGTATAGCCTTTATGCTGGATGAATTTCTGAGCTTTTGGCTGCTCTTCAAAAATTTTTGCCATCGGAACAACCTTACCTTAGCATACTTCTGCTATGTATAATGTGAACTTTTGGGTTTCTTCATTTGTGCTTATAGAATGGCTGTTTTTTACTTTGGATTCCTGGATGAATTGCTGAATGCTCTTTCAATGTATCTTCTGTTCATCGGCATTCAAGATCTTATGCATTCTTTCATTATTTTACTTACAATGGTTAGCAAAAAAAATACTTTACAATTGTGGTCCTGGTACTGGCAGGGAAAGATGATTCTTGCACACCTGTGTGATGAGCCCAAAGGTTTAAAAACTGGCATGTGCATGGTATTTTCTTAAGCCCTTCTCTCGTTCAAGATTTATTCAACACTTGTGCCATTGATTACACATAATATGTAGTCTGAAGTACAGTCCAAATAAATATGGCACAATTACTATTAATGTTCTGAGTGAATATAACTTACATTATAAATACTGAGGTTTGTATATCTGTGACAGTCCCTGTTGTTTCTACCGCTTGCCATTGCAAATGCTCTTGCTGCTAGGCTAAATGATGGGTATGTTTATATTAACATGCTCTTTTAGAAAGTTCTACTGATAAACTTCCTATGCTCTTTTTTTAACTTAGAGTTTTTTCCTTCTGTTTTTTGACTGCAGGGTTCCTTTTTTTGATGAGTATTTAGTTCTCCTCATGTACTGTCTTTTCACAGGTAAACCATAATGTTACTTCTGCTTACAGTTTTCTATTGTTAACTTGCTAGCTAATAAAACTACCAAGAATTTTTACTGAATGTAGTACATTAATTTTATTAAGTGACATAGAAGAACTTTGTAAATTGTACAACTAGCAGGTGATCAAAAGGTTTAAACTACAATTTTGTCCTCAGGTCCTAGTTTGGGTACAGGTTTAATTTGCAAACCAGAAAGTAATCGCAAAAATTTTCCAAAAGAAAATGAATGACCTATTTCCGATCTAGTACTTGAAAGCAGTTTATTTAATCAAGAACAGTTGTCAGAATTTTGTAGATAGACTGCCCTTTAGTGGTTTTGTATTTTAAGATGAAAATTATAATATTATTGATCTTACATTTGGGCAAATTAATCTGTATTCGTTACTGAATGAACTACAAATCTTTATCCATTATTTATGTTGTTTGTATGGAAACTCACCTGTTTGCATCACTTGTTCCTTCATTTACTGAAACAGTTGGACTTTACCTGCATTTTGCGACATCAGTCATTCATGAAATCACAGATGCACTGGGTATCTACTGCTTCAGGTTTGAAAGATTCTTCTGTGGAAAGTTCTAAACTTGGTATTAGAAATCAGGAGGTATTTTTTGACAGTGGTTTTCTTTTGTTCTGCAGGGTTACTCGGAAACAAGCATAACGTATTTCTGACATACCACAATTTCTGCATTTGGTAATGGTTTGAAGTTAGGCGTAATGAGACCGAAGTGGCTGGGCCCATTTTTTCACATAAAAGGAAATTACCCGAAAAAGTATATCATGTTAGTCGGGATTACATGTTAGAAAAAAATGAACAATACTTGGTTGTATGTTGTGTTTAGCTCCAATAGAATATTTTCAAATCTCCGGGAATAATATTTTTGTAAACCAAGGGAGTTAAACATTATATGTTACCATTATCATTCTGTGGATGCACAGGTGGTTTTTACAAAAGAAAACTGTTGTGGACATTATTGGCAGTAGCAATTTCAGCTGATTGATTATGTAGTCGATAACTTCAGGTCTGCTCATCCCATTCTTTACTTTTATGTATTGGGAGTTCACAAAACAGTTACTATACACCATTTATTGACATCAAAGCGCAGAAAACATTCTAGTAGATAAGCTAATTATTTTTGGTGATGCATTTAGAAATCTCAAATATGTTATTGGAAAGGCTAAATTAGAAAAAAACATACCTGAATGAACTATACCCTTTCTGTAGAAATTTGCACTGAACTTTTTTTTTTGATGAATATTGCACTGAATTTTTTAACTGAACTTTTTTTTGCGCAAAAAACTTTTTTGAAGTATGTCCCCCAACCCCACAAATATATTTTCAAAAAACCATCTCTTTATTGTTAAAATATCTCAGAAAGTTCACGCCAAAGTTCACGCCGTCGGAGTGAATATTTTAAGAACATACTTCAGGGTTTTTTTTGTGCAAAAAAAGGTTCAGTGCGGAGTTCTTTCTAATCTAGCCTATTGGAAATTCTCCCGTAGTACTACACGTTAAGAAAAAACTAGATTGCTTGCAATTATATTTTGCAAATTATGCGTTTGATCATTTCATTTTTTTATGAATATGAACTAAAAGTTATAATTTTTTGTTGTTGTTGTTGTTGAAGATAATAAAACATCGTTGTTGTTGTTCAAGATAATAAAACATCTCATTTTTGAGATGTAAGTTTATTTGTATGTTACAATACTTTTGGGATTGTGTAAGGCTTATTAGAGCATCCACAGTCGTTTTTCTCATTTGCTATAATATGACAGCTACAGTAATAGCAAATACGATCGTTCACTACAGTCGTCGTTTGCTATATTTTTTCTATTTTTTAGAGAGACGGGGTATCATACCCCGTCCGATCGTTTCAAATAAATTAAAAAAAGTTAATTACTATTAACTATTAAACTATATTAATTAACTAAATTAAATAATAAAATAATAACTAAATGTAATCAATTAATACCTAACTACTCCTAATCTAACATTAATACCTAACTAAATCTAACTAAACCTACCCAATTAAAGCCAATGAGCATTTAATGCTCCACTGTGGATGTAATCCTTGGACGGGGTATGATACCCCGGCCGGGGTATCATTCCCTGTCTGAGGACTTCTTTAAAAAAAAAAAAATATTTTTTAAAGGGGAGAGACGGGGTGCCATACCCGTCCGGGGTATCATTTCCCGTCCGACCATTTAAAAAAAAAAATAATAAATAAAATTATTGAAACGGTATATGTTGTTCCGTCCGAATCGATTAAATAATTATTAAATCAGAGAGACGAGGAATCATACCCCGTCTTTTATAATTTGAGAAAGCACATTTCGTTTCTCATATTTGAGAAATGAGAAGAGAACATTTGCTAAAAAATGGATAAATGAGAAACGACTGCAGAGGTCGTTTGCTAGTTCGTTTGCTATAATATGGCAAAATGGCATATATAGCAAACGACTGTGGATGCTCTTACATAGTAACATCCACTATCTAAATTTAATCTCCAGTGAGCATCTCCAACCGTTTTTTTGCTATTTTGCCAGTTTGGCAAATAGCAAATGGCAAAAGGAGTGTTCTGTTCCAATCGTCATTTGAAAGCAAAAAGATAATAATCCGTCCGATCTTTTTTTTTAATCGATAAGATGATTTAATTAGGAATAATTAGTTATTAAAAAAATGCTAAATTAGCGATTATTTAATTAAGTTATTACTTAAACCATGATTAAGTAGGATTAAGTTTGGTTTAATGATTCTTTGGTGGGACGGGACATGTCCCACCCAAGAACTTTTCGGTTTCGGACGGGATAACATTTCTTGTCCGATTCCTTTTTTTTTTTGATAGAACATGTTATTCCGTCCGATCGCTAAAATAGTAAAAAACAATATAAAATAAATAGGGACGAAACATGTTGTCTCGTCCGACCCCCTTAAAAAATAAAAAAAAATTATGAGACGAAACATCTTCTTCCATCTGCTATATATGACAATTGCCCAATTTATTTATCAAATTTGGCGATGTACTGTTCCTCGTTTGCTAAAATTTGGCAAAACAGCAAACGATTGCAGCTGCCAATTGTTATTTTTTTGGCCATTTTGCCAAAATAGCGAACGATTGGAGATGCTCCGTGGCTAAAAAATATTTATTTTCTTATTAAAAAGAAGCTATGGTGTGTATATCTTGAGTAATGCTATATCCACTACTAAAATCACTATCTTTCACTTCACTATCTTATACGGCACACAACTATTGAAGGTTTCTACCACTTACTCTATATCTACCCTCCAATAGTAGCACGCCACCTAAGATAATGAAGAGAAATGTAGTGATTTTGGTAGTGGGTGTAGCATTAGTCGTATATCTTAGTATGATGGAAATTCCAATTGTGATTATCGAGAAAGCCCTTGTCAAAATCTTTTTTGAGCACATCCACCCATGTGGAGGCCGGAGCCCTTACTAACATTGAAATTCCAACGGCTGTTTGGATCACCAATGTAAACAGTACCCATGTCATCACTTTCCATACTAGTACTTGGCAAGACAGAACAACAGAATAACATAGATTAAAGTTCAGTGAATTATTATTGTTGTTGTTCATGAGTTTGTTACTGATGCATCATCGCAGTTAATTGTGCTAACAAGTTTTCTTTCCCTCATGCATTGCGTGCACAACCAATATTTGATACACACTTGATAATGAAGAATAATGGGCGAGGTTTTGGGAATTGGTTTTAAGAAGATGCTGTTGTCAGTGAGGGCGGTGCATGCCTAAATTTTAAAACCGAATCGGTTTAATCTAACGAGAATTTGTCAATAGATTGCAATCTGGGGTTCTAATAAAAATTTACTGAAGCTCATCTCGGGTCTTGGCAAAAGCTCAAATAAAAATTTTGGTGCCGATGTTTGGTTGTGGTGAGCGTATAGTATGTGCAGGGGCGTAGCTGCCCCATGCCCAGGGCCCAGGGGTGCAGCTGCGCCCCCTGGGATTTTAAAAAAAATTTCAAAAAAAAAAATACATTTATTAAAAAGAAATTTAATAAGGATTTATGTGTAAAATTTCCAACCCATTTAGTCTTTAACCGATTTACTTTACTCTTTCTTCTTCCACTCTTTTATTTCCACTCTACTGAACCCAAACCCACTTCATAATGAATTTGTAAGATGGATTAAAATCTACAAGTGATTAGTTGGGTTTGTAGAGCAGGTCAGAAGAGAGAGAGAGCGAGGAGTCGATCGATTCCAAATCCTATTATAAGTAAATTTTTTGTACATTTTGATAATTAGGGTTCATATTCTGAAATTTTGTGAATTCATATATGATAGGATAATTAGATTGTTAATTTCTGTTTCAGTGTTACTGATTTATTTGAGAATGGACTGAATTAGTATGATATGTAATCAAATTAGAACCCAAATGGGTACAGATTATAGTGTTAATTTCTGTCCCAATTTTGAGCTAATTTTCGAAATTTTTTATATTTAAACACATGATCAAAGTTTAGAGTTGAATTTTTGTATATGCGTATCTTATATATGTGAGCAACATTTTCACAAATTTTCATGATATTTGGAGAAAACCCAGGTTCAAGACGCTACATTAAATTTGTACTTCACATTGTTCAATGCCCAATTTGGTTATTTGTACAAACATATACTATTATGATTCACCTTCATTCTCTATCTCTTTTCCTCTTTTGAATTCACCTTACAAATCTCATCGCAAATTCAAAGGAGACCTGAGAGGAGTTCGAGAAGAGTAAGAAATAGATCAAACAACAAACACTGTTGAAATCAGAATTGGGAAAATCATATTTTCTTATTCTTTATTTCTTTGCTGTATACATCTATATATAGAATTACATTCTTGGAGAAGAAGAAAAGAGATTGAGAGAAGATTGAGGAGATGAGAAATTTGGGGAATCTGTTTACTATATATTAGGAAACAGAATATACAATTGCTATATTTCAACACTCCCCCTCAAGTTGGTGCATAGATATCGAACATGCTCAACTTGTCAACAAATTTCAAGAATAGCCGAGTCGAAACAGCCTTGGTTAGGATATCTGCGAGTTGATCTTCTGACTTCAATTTGGATATCTCAATAACTTTCTCATCTAATTTTTCTTTGATGAAGAATCTGTCTACCTCTACATGTTTTGTCCTATCATGCTGAACTGGATTAGCCGCAATATCACATGCCGCTTGACTGTCACAATACACCTTCATAGGTTCCTTTGGACCATAGTCTAAGTCCTGCAATAGGAATTTCAGCCATAAAGCTTCTGTTATACTCAATGCTACTCTGCGATACTCAGCCTCTGCACTAGAGCGTGCAACAACATTTTGCTTCTTGCTCCTCCATGTAACTAAATTTCCTCCAACAAAGGTGAAATATCCTGAAGTGGAGCGCCTATCGGTTGTAGATCCTGCCCAATCAGCATTAGTATATGCCTCAACCTTCAAGTGACCATGTTTCGCAAATAAGACTCCTTTTCCTGGGGCTGACTTAATGTATCTCATAATTCTCATTACTGTGTCCATATGTTGTTCCTGAGGTGAATGCATAAACTGACTTACCACACTTAAAGCATATGACAAATCTGGCCGTGTATGTGCAAGATACATTAGTCGTCCAACCAATCTCTGATATCTTTCCTTATCACAAGGCACTTGATCAGCTTCGTTGCATAGTTTTAGTCCTTCTTCCAATGGTGTACTAATCGGTTGACAAGCGGACATTCCAGTTTCCTTTAATAAATCGAGAGCATATTTTCTTTGAGAAAGAAATATCCCCTTTCTTGAGCGAGAAACTTCAATACCAAGGAAGTATCTCAAAGGACCAAGATTTTTCATTTCGAACTCTTGTGACAAGTAGTTCTTTAATGCCTTCATCTCCTCAGGATCATCTCCAGTTACTATCATATCATCAACATAAATAATGAGAGCAGTAATTTTACCTTCTTTCCTTTTTAGGAATAGAGTATGATCAGAATTACTCTGATCGTATCCGAATGTCCTCATTGATTTTGTAAATCTCCCAAACCAGGCTCTTGGTGACTGCTTCAATCCATACAATGCTTTCTTCAGACGACATACTTTGTTGCTGTGTTGGACTGATTTGTTCGACCCTGGTGGAAGATCCATATAGACTTCTTCTGTCAATTCCCCATGCAAAAATGCATTCTTTACATCAAATTGCTCCAACGGCCAGTCAAGATTTGCAGCAAGTGACAGTAGAACTCGAATAGTGTTGAACTTTGCCACAGGTGCAAATGTTTCGTCATAATCAATTCCATAAGTTTGAGTGTACCCTTTTGCAACCAGCCTTGCCTTGTACCGCTCTATCGAACCATCTAATTTATATTTCACTGTATAAATCCATCTGCATCCTACTGGCTTCTTCTTTGCTGGCAGCTCGACTATCTCCCAAGTCTCGTTCCTTTTCAAGGATTTCATCTCCTCATCCATAGCTGCTTTCCACCTTGGATCAGTAAGGGCTTCCTGCACACTGTTAGGAATAGATACAGTAGATAATTGATTTACAAATGACTTATTTGATTCCGACAAGCGGTAAGTGGATACATAATTACTCATGGGATATTTGACATTACTAGTGGGATTAGGTTCATAAGTGGGTTTTGGAATACCTCTATTAGTACGGTACGGGAGTTCTCTTCTAGGAGGTTCGGACAATGATGACAATTGGTTTTGGGGTTCTGATGGTTCACTCTCACTGAAATTCGGTACTGGTTGTAATTCTTCAAGGGGGTCTTCTTGCAATTCTTCATGAGGATCTTCCTTCCTTGCTATATCTTCATTCAAGTGTTCGCCATTATTTGTATCCAGTTGTTCGTTCTGCCTGACAATTACTTTATCATACCCAAGAGTCTGAACTTCACTTCGGTACTCCCCCTGAAGTTCAGTCGTAGAGGAAGAAAAATACATCTCATGTTCATGGAACACCACATCCATAGTCACAAACATCCGTTGAGTTGGTGGGTGATAGCAACGATACCCTTTCTGATTCATTGCATATCCCACAAAAATACATTTTACTGCTCGGGGGGTTAACTTACTCTGCTCGTGTTGATGTAGGTGAACAAATGCGACACACCCAAAGATACGAGGTGGCAGGTTGACAACAGTTGGCGCATCCACAGCATTAGTTAGTGCTTGAAGTGGTGTGCTGAAGTTCAAGATACGAGAAGGGACTCGGTTGATTAGGTATGCTGCAGAGGTAAGGGCTTCCCCCCAATACATGAGTGGAAGATTTCCATAAATAAGTGAAGCACGGACTACTTCAAGCAAGTGTCTGTTCTTCCTTTCGGCCACGCCATTTTGTTGAGGAGTATATGAACATGTAGTCTGGTGAACAATTCCATGTTCCACCAAATATTGTTGTAGATCTGTATTTAGATACTCGCCACCATTGTCACTTCTGAGAACTTGAATGTGTGCTTTATACTGAGTCATAACCTGCTTATGGAATTTTTGAAACAAACTACTAACTTCTCCTTTGGATTTCATCAAACAAATCCAAGTCATACGAGTGCAGTCATCAATAAATGTAACAAACCATTTAGCACCTCCAATAGTGGTATTTCTGGATGGACCCCAAACATCAGAGTGAATAATCATAAATGGAATCGTGCTTTTATTCAGATTGCAATGAAAAGAAACACGGTGACTTTTTGCTAGTTCACATACATCACAACGAAAACTAGAAATATCCAACTTCGAAAATAAACTGGAAAATAATTTAAGCAAATAGCCAAACGATGCATGTCCTAAACGTCGGTGCCACAGCCAAATTTCTGATTGCTTCTCCCCCTCGGAATTATTAACGGCAAAAGCTTGAGTGAACCTGTTTGAACTCTCAGAAACCAAATCCAGATAATAGAGTTTTCCACGTCTAACCCCATAACCAATCGTCTTGTGAGTCCGAATATCCTTAAAGACACAAAAAGAAGGCCAAAAAACAACAATACAATGCAGGGTATTAGTAATTTGGGTAACGGATAATAGATTAAAATTTAAGGATGGGACTACTAGTACTGTGTCTAATGTAAGATCTTTTGTGAGGGATATGGAACCTTCGCCAGTGACAGGGACAGGATTACCATTGGCAGTGGATACTGTGGATTTGGTGGATGGGTGTAAAGTCTTAACTTGTCTAGAATCAAAAGTCATATGATCGGTAGCACCAGAATCAATTATCCATGTATTATTCATAACAGATGCAGAAATATTAAAAGCCTTACCATCGTTACCTGAAGCTGTAACCAGTGCGGAGGTTTGTTCAATGCTCTTCCCAGCCCCTTCAGCAATTTTGACGGCTACAGTGGATATCTTCTTCCGAGAATCTCTGCTGTGATCCCAGTCATGCGGGTAGCCGATAATCTGATAGCAACGAGCTTTCGTATGCCCAGTTTTGCCGCATTGTGCACACTTCCTGGACTCATAAGTAGATTGATTGAAGCCCTTAGAAGTGCGTGCCGATGATCCAGATTGACCTGTGAGACTTTTGAATGGATGTGGCCGAGCCACCATTGCAGCTACATCAGAAGATTCAGAAGAGCAGTTCATGGTGCTTTGTTGACGAGCCTCTCGCCGAACATATGCGTAGGATGCCTCAAGATCAAGTACAGGATCTTTTCGCAAAATTTTGTCCTCGAACCTGCTCAAACTCAGCATCTAATCCAGCCAAAAAAATATGAACCCGCAGGCGTTCGATTGATTTCTTATATGTTTGGACATCATCGGGATTCTTCATGATCACCTTATCTCGATGATCCAGTTCTTGAAAAATTTCAGTCAATTCTCCATAATAAATAGAAAGTGGCCTGCCATTTTGCCTTGCCGAAAAAGCTTTCTGGTTTAGAGCAAACACCTGAACTTCGTCGGTTCCATCATAGAATGCTTTTGCAAGAGCATCCCAAATATCACGGGCAGTTTTCAATCGAATGTATCTCTTCATGATCTCGGGTTTCATGGACATCAACAGCCAGCCTTTCACTTTCTGATTATCGGCATACCATTTGGCATAGGAACCATCACTTTCAGCAGGAATTTTACTATCACCTTGAATGTACTGGATCTTTTCACGTCCAGCAATATGCATCTCCATCAACTGAGTCCAAACATCATAATTTGTTTCATCAAGAATTATCCCCGCGTTAAAGCCGGAATTCTCGGATTGCACAATAACCGGAGTACTACCCATGTTAGCAGTACAAGTAAATAATGGATCTGGATCAAACAACGACAGATCTAGATCTGATCAGGCTTCGGGATGGTGGACTGAAATCGGGATCTAGATCTGATCTAGATCTAGATCTGAGTGTGAGATGGGTGTGATTCTGAGGAGGAAGAAGAGGTGGACTGATCAGATTTCTCAGGCGACGCCAAGGTGGACTTCTTGCAATTCGAGGAAAGGGGGTCGGGGGTCGTGGTCGTCGGGGCTTCGAGATGAGGTAGCAAGCGGCGGTCGTCGGGGCTGTTGAAGGTGGTTGCGACAATGGAGATGGTGCTGGCGATGGCTGTCTGATGGTGCTGGTGGTTCAGGTGTTGTTCGGTGGTTGCAAGATGAAGCAACAGCTGTGCGGCGGCAAGCGGTGACTGTGGTGGACATTGGGGTTCGCCGGATTTGGGGATTTGGTCGGAGAAGACGAAGTGGGGGTTTTGGTGTGGGTCTGTGCTGGCGTCGACGATCAGGGGTAGGGAGATCTGATGAAGATGGAGGAAGACGATCAGATGAAGATGGAGAATCGACGATCAGGGGTCGACGAGGAAGACGATGCCGGTGATTAGGGTCGACGGGGAAGATGATGACGATGATCAGGGTAGACGACGGGATTGAGGTCGACTACAGGTCAGGAGAATCGGGGTCGACGACGGGGAATTTCGACAGGATTGGGATCAGGGTTTTTTAGATCAAGAAGAAGAGGGATCAAGATCTTCTTCTTCAACTAGGATTTTTTTATGGCTCTGATACCATGTTGAAATCAGAATTAGGAAAATCATATTTTCTTATTCTTTATTTCTTTGCTGTATACATCTATATATAGAATTACATTCTTGGAGAAGAAGAAAAGAGATTGAGAGAAGATTGAGGAGATGAGAGATTTGGGAAATCTGTTTACTATATATTAGGAAACAGAATATACAATTGCTATATTTCAACAAACACAAAGTGGGTAACTAATTCTAACCATTAGTTTTTACTCTTTCCATGCATATACTTATGAGATGAACATCTAATGCTTGATGCACTTAATTACTTTGAGGAGACTGATGATTGAGGTTGGAAATAGAAAAGGTTTAACTACTAGTTTATTTTAATGGCATTGCTATTACCCGTTGCAACCGCAACAGTAGAGAGAGTATTTTCTGCAATGAAAATCATCAAGACTTCATCACGAAACCGATTGGGAGATGAGATGATGAATGATTGTTTGGTTGCATATATTGAAAGAGATGTATGTCATTGACAATGAAGATATCATTCAATATTTTCAGAATATGAATTCTCGAAGGGTTTTATTGCTAAAGAAAAATGCTATTTAGTGATTATAATAGTTTGTGACATTTGATAGTAATATATGATATTTTGAGGCTTGTAAATGTGTTTATTATAATCTTTTTTAATAGTAAGTGTCGCGCCCCCTAGATGAAAATACTGACTACGCCACTGAGTATGTGATAGTTGTAAGCCTGTGATTATATACAGTGAAACATCTTTATAGTGATACACTATACATGAATAACCACTATATAGTCACAAAAAATTATGGTTTCAACTTGGGCCAATTATAAATAAAAATGAAATTCATATTGAAATAAGTTATAATTTTTCTAGGTCCCGTTTAAAGAAACTTGGCTCCACATAGTAATAATTATCTGTATATTACAAAAAATATATGCTATGTTACATTAAAGTTTTAAGATGAAATAGAATATTTATCTAAAGTTGTTTGAGACATTGATTATTCTTTAAAGCTGTTACCACATCTTTGAACTTGCGAGTATGTAATAACTCGCCAGCATGGGCACCTTCTAGTTGAGGCCAACATATTTCTAGCTTCTCAAGCATGTCTAGAGCTTCTTGGCACGAAACTTTTTGTATTTCCGTACTATCATCCTCATGATTATCTCCTTCATCTTCTTGTCTAATTGCAGCAATGATTTCTTCTTCAGTTAAAGCATACACGACTTTTTGCTCATTTAGATGATTAAGGAAGACATTAATATCCATTAGATTTGTGTGGTGAAGTTGTCGAATTTGATCACTCATTTCTGCAATGACTCTTTGATTATCTTCATCCATTTCATTTGTAACTTGCAATTCATCGAAATCGGGGGTCCTAACTTAGCAGTGCTTAAAACAATTGGCAATTGTATGTGGTTTCACATCAATTGACCATGTAGGAACTGGATTTAGAATTCCATGAAGGACACTTATCTTTGCTGATTCTAATAAGACACGATCTTCTATCCATTTCAAAAGTAGGCGATTAAATCATTGACGATAATAACCCTTGAGTTTTCTAATGATGCCTGCATCACACTTCTAGATTTTGGAAGTGCTATTTGGTTGTATGAATATAATAGTTGTGTGATGAAGTGGGGGGAGATTCTCCTTTTTGCCATGTGCGATCCAATTATCCATGATAAGTAAGAAATTTCTATCCAAACGGCTATGAAACCACTTATGTCATTTCATAAAACAAAGATGTCATCCATGCATTTGAATTCGCTCGATATTTACATTTGAGATTATCACAGTTAACATTCTTAACGTATCTTGGGTTAAGAAACTTACCTATGACACAAAGTGGAACTTTATCAGAGCCATCATCATTACAACAAATTACAATTGTAATCCTCTCTTTATTTTGCTTTCGGCCCTCTGACTCTTTGTTACAAGAGAGTTATTAACTTGCATTTGATAAAATAAGCCAGTTTCATCCATATTGTACATGCCCTTCCAAGCCCATTTGTTTTCTCTTATTGGTGGCAAACTAGCTTCTATTTTCTCCATCAACTGAACCACTCTCCCCAAAATGACGGAAGGAATGGATTACATGTTGTTGCTTGAACTTTTCCAACCATCCATTTGAAAATTCAAATGAGGTAGCTTCGGGATAGAGTTGCCTTAGAAAAATATTTTCCTTCTCTTTTAGCAATTCACCACTCATATTGACATGCTCTTGATGGCATACAAACCATTCATAGAGGGCATACTCCATTAATGGGTACTTTACCATCTTTAAACATTTTTCATTTGGGTTCAACAATATTTTTTGAAGGAGGTCGGCTGATCATTTGAGTGTCTTAGATATTGATGCTTGTGATACCTTAAGATCGTGAGTATCTTCTAACCACTTAACAAGATCTTGCTGCTTTTAGTTGGGGTTTGATTTTTTTTCATTTTGCACAACTCATCACGAATATTTTCGATTAATTGAGTTTGGCATGGTTGATTTGCTAGAGGAAGAAGGAAATGTATCACTTGAATTGGTTGAGGATTGCATATATTGTGTTAGACAATGTATTTATAGAATTTACATTACAAGAGAATATATTTTAACTTTGAAGATAACTGTGCATATTTCCAACACTACATAGAACTAGTTTTTTGAAACTATGTCTATATCTTTTACCAATGTCTATAATGTGGATTGGACATGATTCATTAATTAATTATTATTGTAGTGCATACTTTATCTATATACTACTCGCACTAAAGATAACTAAGTCAAAACAATAATTTTTGTACCTACACCTCTATTAAATTATAATCTCCTCATTGTAATACAATTAGTTTGGTCCCAACATTATTACTATAGATGTTTCATTGTATGTCATACGTATCCAACTTGTCATTGATGAACTGTATTCTGGCTCTCGCAGGGGGCTTTGCGAAAGCATCAACTAGCTGGTGATCAATGCGAATATGTTTAGTCTCTGTAAGAGGATGCTTATACAGTGTGCCACTAATCATGTTGCGAACCACATGATAGTCATCCTCAATATGCCTGGTTTGTTTATGAAGTACAACACTAAATGGATGACAAATTGGCTGTCATAATACATACACATCAATTCATACTGGAGAACCCCCAACTCAGTAAGAAAGCGTTTGACCCATGTCATCTCACATGTGAGGTCAGCCATAGCACAATACCCGAATTCTGCACTCGATTGAACACCACATCATGTTTCTTACTCTCCCATGAAACCAAGTTTCCTCCAACAAACACACAATATCCAGTGGTGGATCTCTTAGTCGTTGGGCAGCCAACCCAGTAGCATATGAAAATCCAACAATTCGAAAATGTTCACCATGTATACATCAATCCTTTTTTTTTGGAGAGCTCTTCAAATGCTAAAGAATTCTCATAACTGCATTCTAATGGCTTGTATAGGGAGAAGTCATAAACTGACTTACTATGATAAATGAAAATACAATATATGAACGAGTGATTGTGTGATAATTCAGTTTTTCCACAAGCCTCCTATATCTTCCTGACTTCTCCAACATGACTCCTTGATCTAACAACTTGGAGTGAGGGTTCATAGGAGTGTGTGATGTTCTGCATCCCAACATACCACCCTAGGTATACTTTCTCTGTGATAAAAAAATTTCATGTTTAGATCAAGCAACTTCGATCCCCAAGAAATACTTTAATCACCTGAGATCCTTAGTTTGAAACTTGTCTTGAATATATATGACTTCAAGTCTTGAATACCATTATGATAATCTCCTGTAATTACAATATCATCAACATATACAACTAGAATGATCATCTTCCTCTAATGTTATCGATAGAACACAAAATGATCATTATCACTGATCCTCAATCCAAAACTCGTGGCATCCTCAGTGAAATGGCCAAACCAAATACATGGGGACTGTTTGAGTCCATACAAATATCATTTCAAGCAATATACTTTTGTATGCTCAACTTTACTAATAAAATCGGGGGGCTGTTCTATATAAACCTTCTTATCAAGAACGCCATTGAGAAAGACATTCTTTACATCAAGTTGGTGGAGTGGTCAATGAAATCAAGCAGTCAAGGCAACCATGATCCGAATAGAAGACATTGTGGCCACATGAGAGAATGTCTCATCATAATCAATGTCATAGGTCTGTGAATAACCTTTAAGCAACCAATGGAGCTTTTAGGCGAGCAAAAAAACCATCTAGGTTTACTTTAACAGTGTATACCTATTTACAACCAACACAGTGTTTGCCAGATGGAAGGGGAATTAAATCCCAAGTACCATTTTCCTTGAGAGCATATATCTCTTCTTGCATAGTCTGGTTGCAACCAATGTGTGACAGTGCTTCTGATAATAACTTGGAAACATAGTAAATATCCAAATTAGAGATGTAGGCAGAATGAGCAGACAACAAGTGTGAGTACATGAAAGACAACTATATAAAGAATGTGCAGTGAAGCAGTTTCCTTTATATATGACAATGAGAAGATCAGGATGAAAAGTCTCACTAGTGGGGGGAACAGTAGGTGTCGGTTCAGTGGATGTAAAAATGGGGGTAGTTGTAGGCTCAACAATAGAGTCTAAAGTAGGCTCAGACTTCGGTGTTTCAATGTTTAGGAGAGCAAGAGAGAAGCTCTCTATGGAGCCTAGAATTTCATTTGTCAAATAGCAGACACCTTATCAAGTTACTTATGCACGCCCAACAAACAGAGCATACTTTTTATTCTTCTTCTCTGTGGCAATGTTCACCGTCTAACATACCTGGCCTATCATAAGGAAGATGTGGATGTGAGACATCTGTTGCAGAAGATATTGGACAAATTTTCTTCAACCACAGGGTCCAAGTCTACCTTTCATTACTTTTACTATGTCTAATCCAGTTAGGATTACACTACTCTACAATTTCTGGCATTGTTGGACTGTAGTATATACAATCCGATTAGTAAAATGTTAATACACTGTTGTAAAAATTGCTGGCCATACATGGAGCCAGCAGCTAGAGCTATTTTATTTGTCTCCGCGGTAAATAACTTAATTTAAAAGATCCTGTCTATATAAGTTTTATCCAGCATATAATGTCAAAGTGTATATTTAAGTCATCTGTGCACAAATAACATACAGCTGTTAGACTGCTACATTTTCGTACTTCCTTTCACGTCCCATAGTTCTCTACACCATCCTCTCCATATTTCTCGGTTTAAACAACGCAATGTAAATCCTAGTGTTTCAATTGTGAAATCGCCTCTTGTCACCAAGAATCCTTCTTTTCGCACTTGATTGTGCTGTAATAGCTATGCGTACGTACATTTAACTTCTTAGTTTTTAGACTTCACACTTTCAAGGCTAGGTAACTCCTATCTTCGGCCATTTGATTATGAATCACATGACTTTGAATCACCTATTGCTACCAAGGACCCTCTTTGGTTGCAGTTGATTAAGCTACAATTGTTGCACTGGTTAACAGTTAACTTCACTTCCAAGTATTCTCAATTGTCAACTCCACCTAGAATGTAATTCTGTATGAAAGCATTTCCGGCTTAACCGATGGAATTTGGAGAGGAAAAGTGGGAAATTCGTTGAATCTCAAATAAAATTATTATGTAATTTTGAGTTTTTTGCCGTAGTAGGCCACTTTTTGAAAATATTTGCGATTATGGGCCAGTTTTGAAACTATTAGCGCTCATAGGCTACTTAGTGCTACGTCAGCAGCGGCCGCTATTCTCATTTGAGGTCTCTTCACTTTGAAAGTCGCTAATAGGAATATCGGCCTATGTTTAAAAGTATTTGAAATTTTTTGTTTGCTATTGCTATTTCTACTAGCGACCGAAGTATGTATGAGGCCGCTAATGGGATTAGCGATCTTTAATGAACTGTATTCTAACACTTAGCAAAATCTAGAGAGTCCGTTCTCTCTGAAAAAATAACAATCAATTTATTTTGAAACTGAGGCCGCTATTCGGAATAGCGACCTTAGCTGTACAAAGGTCGCTATTCGGAATAGAGGCGTTTATTGTACTAAGGTCGCTATTCCGAATAGAGGCCTTTATTGTACTAAGGTATCTATTCCGAATAGAGGCCTTAGTTGTGTGACTATTTTGTAAATTTTACAAAGAACAAAGAGATTGAGTTTTCTGCTGAGGTCGCTATTAAGAATAGCGACCAAAGTATACTAAGGTCGTTATTCCAAATAGAGACCTCAGTTGGATAATTATTTTGCAAATCTTACAGAGCAATGTGATTTAGTATTCTACTGAGGTCGTTATTCGTACTAGCGACCTCAGTTTTTGTTTTTGTTTTTGTTATTATTATTTTTTTTTTCCAAGTGAGCAAAAGTTTTCTAAAAATCGCCAAGTGTCTCAATACATTCATTTAAGGTCACTAATCCCATTAACGATCTCATATATATTTCAGTCGCTAGTGGGAATAGCGACAACAAACAAAAAATTCTAATATTTTCAAACATAGGCTGCTATTTCCATTAGTGACTTTCAAAGTGAAGAGGCCGCTAACGAGAATAGCGGCCGCTGCTGACATGACACCAAGTAGCTCACGAGCGCTAATAGTTTCGAAACTGGCACATAATCACAAATACTTTCAAAAAGTGGCCTAGTACGGCAAAAAAGTTTGTAATTTTAGGGTTGGGATTCCTGGATTCTTGGATAACAATAATATCACATTTAGAAGATTTAATAATGTGAAACAAAACATTATTTTTAGACTTCTCCCCTACCAATATACTAAATCGCAAGGCAATTTGAAAAAAAAAGGCTATCAAGTCACTTACCTTTACTTGAAACAAAATCAATGCTCATATTCACCCTCCCAAATGTCATTTTTTCCCAAAACGAAAACAGCATCCCCCCCCCCCCCCCCCCCCCCCCCCCCCCCAAAAAAAAAAAAAAAAACAACAAAAATCCTCATCTCTTTATTATTATTTCTCTCTCATCTCTTCACTTTTCAAATTTCTCTCTCTCTCTCTACTGAGAAATTTAGACTTTTAGATTTGAAATTTGTAAATTTATGTATTTTTCAAATTTTTATGCTTTTTTTTATTATTCAATTAGAAAATTTCACGGAGTTCCCTGTTTGATTTCAAATGCAATCGAAGATTTAAATGAATATTCATTTGGTAAATTTCAACCTCTAAAGTTACACTCAAAGTAGCAAATGTCATCTCAAAATTTAAATTTCATCATTTTGCACCCTCTAAGTTCTAAGAAGTTGGATTTATACCCTAATTTATAATTATTTTTCAACATATGCTGATGGAAACATGCACTTTGTTTACAACTAATTGCTATCTTACTATTCGAACTTGAGCTACATAAACTCCATGATGGAAGTTTCTGATTCATGCATCCACAAAACTGGAAAGTAAATGTATCCAATATTATACATGAACATTATTATTGTGTACATCTCAGAAATTATATTAACATATGATAGTAGAATACACTGCGAACTCCAAAGTTAATCGTCAAATATTTTTCCTTCTTGATATACAAAGCAAGTTCTTCATCAAAACTAAACAACAACATCTGTCTAGCTTCTCACTGTTTCCTGCAATGGATTGCATATACTTTATTGTTTACAAGGCTTTTGTGCTTCGTTCCAAACATGTGTTGCAGGCACGTGCCTACGGGCAAACCTAGTCCCCTAATAAAGAATCAAATTTGCCATGAGAGGAGAAAGGAGAGAGGAGAGCTCATATGCGTTGTCACCTTGGTGGGTATTACTATCGTTCCTCAACTAGTCAACATTGTTCTATTGTTTCTTGTGAGCTACATCAAACTACCAAGAATCTTGATTGAATGAATGCACTACATTAATTTTATTAAGCTTGATATAAAGAACTATGTAAATTGTACAAGTAGCAGGCGACCGATTTGCTTAAAGTACAATGTTGTCCTCTGGTCTTGGTTTGTATACCGGTTTAAACTATCTGCAAATCATAAAATAATCATAGATTTCCAGAAGAAAATGAAATGTTCTATTTCCAATCTATTACTGAAAATCAGTTCATTCAATCAAGAATGTTTGTCGGAATTTTGTGTCCATAATGGTTTTGTATTTTACAGTGACTATTATATTACTACGGATCTTCCATTTGGGCGTCCTACGAAATAACTTGATACTGCAACCAGTATTTTTTTTTTTTAAACCAAAGGAACTACAAATCTTTATCCACGATTCATGTTGTGTTTTTGTATGGAAACTCACATGTTCCAATCTGTTATTTCTTTTATTTACTGAAACAGTTGGACTTTACCTGCATTTTGCTACATCAGTCATTCATGAAATCACTGGTGCTGCTTCAGGTCTGAAAGATTCTCTTGTGGAAAGCTCTAACTTTGTATGAGAAATCAGTGAGCGTTTTTGTTGACAGTGTGCTTCTTTAGTTTTACAGGATTCATCCGAAAGAAGTTTCAAATTTTCTTTTGACATAGCACAGTTCCTGGATCTGGTATAATCCGAAGGCAGTCGTAGTGATACGAATTAGAGAAAAATTAACAATAGTTGGCTGTATGTTGTGTTTTAGCTCCTACAGAGAAGAGGCCCTTGTATCGTAGTATCTCCAAATCTCCCGGAATAATGAATTTGTAAACCAAGGGAATCAAACATTATATATTAACAGAATTAGTCTGTCGATGTACAAGAGGAATACAAAAGAAACCCGTTGTGAATATTATTGCTAGCAGGGCTTTCAGTTGATTGCCTATGTAGTTGATAACTTTGGCTCTGCTCATTCCAGTGTTTACTTTTTGGCTAAATTTGAAGAAAACCCCTTGAACTATATCCCCTTTATGCAGAAAATCTTAATGAACTATTTTTTATGCAGAAAACTTTACAGAACTATTTTTTACGCAGAAACCCCTCCTGAAGTATGTTTTCAAAAGAAAAAAAAAAAAACCCTGAAGCATATTTTCAAAAAACCACATCTAACTTTTATGCTTGTATTAGATAACCTCATCATCTTTGCAAGTTAGTTTAGAAAACATCATGCATCATTCTTATTATTGTCAAAAAACCTCACTCAACTTTAGCAGAAAGCTCACACCATCGGAGTGAGTTTTTTGCAACCATACTTAAGTGTGGTTTTCTGCATAAAAAATAGTTCGGTGAGTCTCCCTGCGCCAACTTCCGAGGAGTTAAGTCTCCCTGTGCCAACCTGCTTTGGAACAGCTGTGCTCCATTGAAAGCTAAAATCCTTACTTGGCTTGCTATCAACAAGTTATTAACTGTTGATGTTCTCAATAAAAGGCATATGGCTATTGGACAATCTTGTTCTTTCTGTCTCTCTCATCTTGAGGATGCAGACCACCTTTTTTTGCGTTGTCATTTTTTACGCCCTCTTTGGACTGTTTGTATGGAGGCTTGGGTTGTCAATTCGGTTCCGATTTCGCTTCAGTCCTGGTGGACGTCCTGGAGGTCCCATTGTATTTATAATTCTTTTAGAAAATCGTGGGATCTCTCGATGATTGCGCTTATTCCGATCATTTGGAGAGAAAGAAATAATCACATTTTCAATCATTTCGGGCGCCCGATCGGTAGTCTTATTGAAGATTTGATTTTCTTTACTAAGCACTGGCGTCCGCTTTATCTCCTGATAAAACGATTGCACTGCACCTTCACCGTCTAGATGCTGCTGCTTCTACACTGCGTCTTACTACCTTTTTTCTGCCTTAATTTTTTGATTTGCACTACTGACTTCTTTTACTTGTTGTTTTTTTTGGTGCAGATCTGATGAGTCTGACCAAGCTTTCACCGCCTTTCTCTCACTTTTGAAGCCCTGGTCTGCTCACATTTTGGTGGCATCAGTTCGGCTTTTTTTGATTGCTAAGTTGTTAACTTTGCTTCTTTATTTTCAGCACATTTTGTTAGTTCTACCATGTTCCTTTTGGGTGTCTATGTGACTTCTCTATGTTACTAGTATTACTGTGTGTTCTACAACTTTACTACTCTTGTGCAGTGTTTAAGTTCCTCTCAACTAACTGTGCTGTTATTTTTCCTTCTTCTTCTCGTTCATTTTTGAGTAGTGGGCAGTGTGGTGGAGGGGCTTGCTCTCCTGTTTTGTTGGTTTGAGTTGCTTTCTATTCCCCTGTTTCGTTTTTTTTTTCTTTTTTTTCTTCTTGTGCGGTTACTTCAGCTTGCGGTCATTTCTGGTATTTGTGGTTCCTCTTCTTATTATATATATATCTTAAGCAAATAGGCCTACCTCCTCTCTCCTTTCTCCATTTTGAAATAGAGAAAGGAGAGCAAAAGTAGGAACTGACACGTGCAACCCACACTAATTGTTAAAACAGAAAATTTTTTAAAAATACCAAAAAAAACCTTCCATCTTCCACATCTTCCCAAAACACACAAACCCTAATCAATTCTCCCTGCCCCCAAAACCCTCCCAACTCTCCTCACCCGTTTGTCCCGATCCCGGTCGTCGCCCACGCCGTCCCGATCCCGGCCGTCGCCCACGCCGTCCGCCGGTCGACGCCCACGCCCGGCCCCGATCGTCGCTTGCCATTTTGAAGGTCAGTTTTTTTTAGGGCAAGTTTAATCTTGCAAGATCCATTTACGAATTTATAAAGGAATTCATAAATCCATTTGGAAATCCAAACTCACTGATGGGATTTTTTAGTATATTACAATATTTTTATATTTTGTCTTAAATGGGTTGTTTCCCATGTTTTGGAACATCTAATAAGGAGGAGGATGGGAAGAACAGTCCTGATTTTAGGAAAGAAGGCAAGGATTTGAAGAAGGAACGTGTCAGCAGAGTCAGTTCAAGTATTATTTTTCTTTTATTCTTAAGATGCCCAGTTTGATCTTTACTTTGTTATCCCGAGTTTAATTTAGTTGAATTTTATGATTTTTTTGGATTTTTTGGGGGGCAAAATTTGGTTGTTTGTACGAGGAGATGTGTTTGTTTGGGGGGGGGGGGGAAGGATGTAAGGTCTTTGGTAAAGTTTGATTTATGGTTAATTTTGTGTAGATTGAGTGATTATTAGTTGCTAATTATATTATATATTATATATATTTTAAGCTAATAGGTTTATCTCATCTCTTCTTTCTCTATTTTGAAATAAAGGAAGGAGAGCAAAACTAGAAATTTATACGTGCAGTCCACACCAATTGTCAAAACATAATTAATTAAAAAACACACACAAAAAAAATATTTTCTTTTTCACATCTTCCCAAAACCCACAAACCCTAACTCTGCCTACCCAAAACCCACCTAAATATCCTCTGCCGCCCGTCGATCTCCCTGCCATCGCCGGTCGTCTCTACCCGTCGCCCGTCGCCGCCCGCCGCCCACCGCACGACGATCCCAAAAACCAGATCAAGAATGAAGCTCATTTTCCTCTCTCTGATTGTACTCTAAAACCCTTATTCAAAAGCTGAAAAAGAGGGGAACTAATCAAGATGGTAACTTTCTGAAAGTGCACAAGATTTTGAGCAAACCCTTCTCGACTTTTCAAAATCGAAGAAGAAAAAGAAGAAGTAAACGGGAAGTTGACAAGGTGAGAGTAGGAAGTTGATGTAATTTTAATATTTATTATTTTATTTTTTTGGGTGTTTCTCTAATAAATATGAGAGAGAGATAGCAGTGGAAGCCAAAAAAAGCTAGCGAACCTAAATATCTAAATAATCAAATAATTCTACTAGGCAAAACTAATTTTCAAAGCATGTGTCATTTCTATTAATATCCATCAGTATCTGCATTTAATCTGATTCCTCCATTTTTTGTTTGCTTCTCATAATATGATGTTGAGTTTAAGAGCATCTGTAGTCGTTTGCCATATACCCAAATTTTCCAAAATTTGGAAAAAAAAACATCTGTAGTCGTTGGCCAAATACCCAAAAATTGGGTTTGATCGCTACAGGACACGGCTATATTTGAAAATCGAAATGGCAATTGCCAAAATATAGCCGGACGATAGATAATATTTCGTCCGAAATGACGGACGACAAACAATACACTGTCGCTGCAATTTTGTATACGAAAAAAGCGACAGACGGAAGATAATCCCCCGTCTGATTAATTAAATTAAAAAAAAAAAAAAATGACGGACGGTACATAATGTACCGTCCAATGTAACTTCTCAAAAGCCAATTGGCCTAGGACGGGACTTCATCCCCGTCCCAGGCAATTGGTGGTTTTTTTTTTGGTTTTTTTTAATTTTTTTTGTCCTTTTGTGTACAGTTTTGTTAACTTTTTTATTTTTTTATTATTTTTTTGTACTTTGTCCCTCACTCCCTCACTTCAATGCAAATATATTTTCTATATATATATATATATATTTAAATTTCTGAGACCTCACTCAAATTTTGGCTTTTGACGACTACAGCGCAAAGCCATTTTTCCCATTTCCATTTGCCAAATACCCAAAATATGGCATCAAACGACTACAGATGCTCTAACATCCGCCCTGTAGCCATTTTTGCCAATTATATTATTATATATTATATTATATTATATCTATATAATTTATTTACCCAAATTCAAGCTTTTTATCCGAAACTAAGCTTTTTGAGCCACCATAAGTTGAGATCCTCAAATGAGGTGTAGAGTTGGAAACTATGTTGATAACCCATTAGGATTTGACTTGATTTGGTGTGGTTAGTTTGGAGGATTTGAAGTGGGCATTTTGTCAGACACCTTATGTGCAAGTTTTGATGTCATTTGGTTAGTGGTTTAGTTGCAATGTGCGCTCATTTGATCATTTGATTTTGAGAGGAACCTGGAAATGTTGGTATTGAATATTTACGTTACTCATTATAGTTATTTAGACTAGAGATGATTGAGGTGAGCGTGGATGTTAAGTTACTCATTTTGTCGTACTTTTTTACTCGATATAACATTATGTTAACTCCAACTATTGAAAACCCGTTTCAATTTGGTTCATGTCGGTGTTTTTTGTTGGAGATTTTGAAGTGGGAATTTTGTTATACATCCATAGTGCAAGATGATTGAGGTGGTACACTAGATGCGAGGTCGAAGACTAAGAGGCTACATGTAAACAAATCTACCTTCGGATTCCTCTTTACGCTTCAAATGATCAAATGGAACTATATTTCAACTACAACACTAACTATTTTTTATCTTAAATACTCATTTCATTGAAACTAACTATTTTTCATCTTAAATACTCATTTCATTGAAACGACCAACAAACCACACCAACATGAACCAAATTGAAACGGGTTCTCAATAAAGATCAAACTGTAACCTCTGTTGGAGTTAACATAATGTTATACCGACTAACAAAGTACGAAAAAATGAGTAATTTAACATCCACACTCACCTCAATCATCTTGCACTATAGTTGTTAACTTATAGCTAATTAATTTCTTAACTCATACCTTCTAAATTTTTTATGAAGCTGAACAATAAGACAGTCTCAATCGAACTCGACAACGCCACTGCTGTTCACGTCAGGTTCCTCCCTCTCTTCTTTCAATTTCTTGAATTTTTAATTCGCATTATTAATGATTTATTTCTCTAATTTTCGTCTGCTTTTTTCTGTTTTGATGATGAGTTTTAGGTTTTTTATGAAGCTCAACAACTAGACGGTCTCAATCGAACTCAAGAACGCCACAACTGTTCACGGAAGGTATCTCCCTCTTTTCTTTCGATTTCTTAATTTTTGATTAGCACTATTTTGTTCTATTTCTTTAATTTCGTGTTTTTTTAAAAAAAGTTTTGGGGATGGGTTCTAGGTTTTTGATGAACCTGAACAACGAGACGGTCTCGATCGAACCCAACAACGCCACTGCTGTTCACGGTAGGAACCTCCATCTCTTCTTTCCATTTCTTAATTTTTTATTAGAATTATTATGTTTTATTTCTTTTATTTTCGTGTTCTTTTTTCAGTTTTTTGGTTGAGTTTTAGGTTTTTGATAAAGTTGAACAACGAGATGGTCTCGATCGAACTCAAGAACGTCACTGATGCTCACATCACCATCATAGGTACCTATTCACTCTTTTTCTCTTGCTCTCTAAGTTAGGGTTTTGTAGTTAATATTTTTTGTTAGAATCTATAGATAGTCAATTGACTTATGCGTATGCCAAACTTACTTAGTCTGTGCAATTTGCACAGGGTAACACTAGTTAGTTATTATCGTTTAATTGTTCTTTGAGCCTTTTATTCTGTTGCTGCTCATTTGATTTCTTTAACGCTAGTTGGTTGAGCTGTGGGCTCCTCTGGGTTTAGCTCGCTAGTCTCTAGCTGGATTTTTCTGGGCTTGGTTGAGCCCTTTTAGCTTGCTGTGATCGGGTCTCTGCTTTGGTATTTTTAGGCTGCCTGCACCCCGGTGCTCTGGGGGTGGCTGTCCGTGCTTTACAAATGTGGTTGGATTTTTCAGTTTGAGCTTGCGCAGTTTGTGGTTGATGTTGTTGTCTTAGTGTTTCGTTTTGCGGCCTCCGCTGCCGTTCGGGGCGTTTCCTCCCGTCTCTGCTTGTTGTGCGGCCTCTACTATTTCTAAGAGGTGCGTCTTGCATTTTTTGTCCATGCTGCATTTGCCGGTGCCGTTGGTCGGGTTCCTTATTGCTGGTGGCCAGGGGACTCACTGGCCTTTTTTGGGGTTGCTGAGTTACCATTCCGGCTTCCTTTGTAATGCATTTTCCTGTTTATAGTCTTTTGTTCTTCTTTGTTTTACATCTTGTAAAATTGTCTGTCTGTGTAATTATTTATGTCTGTGTAATTATTTATTACCTTTCCTATTTATTAATATATTTGGGCTGGAGTCCTCCGACTCTATCTCTGTTATCAAAAAAAAAAAAAAAGTTTGGTGAGGGTTTCTGCATAAAGGGGATAGTTCAAGGTTTTTTTTTTCTTCTTTCAAATTTAGCCTTACTTTTTTTGTTTTGGGAGCTCAGAAACAGTTATTAGTACATTTATTTATATTAGATGTGAGATGTTATATTATACAGTTTAGTCCCATATCGAAAAATGTATTAGTTTAATCTTTGCTTATTTTCTATATAAAAAAGATATTGTACTCAGTTATAATCAATCCAATAATGTATTATTTTCTATCTTTGAATCTAACATGGTATCAGAGTCTCTACTTTCATAAGGCTTATACTATTTTCATTCCCGTTATTGAGATAGAGTGGTTCTGGCCTTAATCAGAACCACTCCACCTCCCCTCACCTACAATTAGATCTCGCTTCCGCTTCCTTCCTATCTGACGGCTCGTCAAACCCTAATCCCTAATCTCCCTATAATCTCAAATCAAATCCCGCAACTATCGTCTCCCTCATAGCCGCCGCCGTCATCCCTCGCCGTAGGCCTCCCACAACATCCTCACGCCTTATCACAACCACCATCACCATCATCCCGTTCAATGCCTTCCACCGAAACCCACTCCCATCCAGATCCCATCCATTCCAATCCAAATCCCATCCAATCAAGATCCAATCAAATCCCATATCCCTATTCCGATATTTTTTTTTTCCAAATCCAAATCCAAATTCCCGATTCCTATCCAAACTATCCAAATCCCTATCCCGATCAGATTCAAATACCTATCCTAGCAGTTTCAAATCCAAATCCAAATTCCAAATCCCTATCCTGATCGGATCCTCAAATCCATAACCCGATCACAAATGCCTAAAACTCTAATCTCCATTATCTAACCCGAAACCTGAAACCCAAAACCCGAATCCTATTCTTCCAGATCCAAAACCCTAGCTCCCCCCAAAAAAAGATCACCTCGGTCTTCGCCGATAGGGAGAGAACACTGTATGTCGGCTTAATAAGTCCCTCTACACATCCATCCCATATCTAAGAGTCGAAGTCTATACCAAATCAATCCCAAATCCATCATGTTCGCCCAGGGCCATCCCGGCGTCCATCTTGGCATCCTTCCCGCCCTCCCAGAGCCATCCTGAACCACTACTGCTTTTAAGACTACTACTATTACTACTCCCGCCGAAGAGACTACTACTATCGTTTGATCCACCGTGAATTTAAGAGGGGGTATTAAGATATACAACGTTGTCTTTGCTGTGCCACCGTGTGCCTCCCTAAGCCACATGAATATCGTCAACATCCAAACTCATATTGTTTGAACCAACTTTAGTTTGAGAGGAGGTGTTAGATGTCATGAGATATTATATTACTTAGTTTAGTTTCATATCAAAAAATATATTAGTTTAATCTTTACTTGTCTCCTATATATATGAGACATTGTACTCAGTTATAATCAATCCAATTTTTTTCTTCTATCTCTGAATCTAACAATTTACATCTGAGGGCAAAAAGCACTCTGGTAGGTTACCTCTCATTTTTCGTGATGGACTCACATATAAATATTTCAAATTTTCTCCCATAGTGCTAAACATGTTCAACTTGTTAGGAAAACTGAGGATCTTGTTGAGTCTTTGACACAATCAACACAAACCACCAGGCAAAGCTAGATCGCACCAATCACACAAAGCACACAAGAATTGTCCCGGTTGGGGATTTCGCCTTAATCCGGGGGAGGAAGAACCGAGATATTATTTCAACTAGAAAAGATACAAGAATATTACAATTCTCACCACGACCCTCTCTGTAACCCCCATTCCCATAAATACGTATTTTCTGAATATTTTCTGTATTTCGATATTATAAATTCATTATTTGTTAAAATCGTTTCGAATTTAATATTAAAATGTTTTTCTAATCAAAAATTTGTTCATTTCGAATAACGATTTGTTTTGATCTTATTTTCTAGATTTTATTGATCAAGTATTTGTATTTGAGTCCAAATTTATATATATATATATTTATTGAGTCATTTTAATAAATTGTTAAACCCGAATCTTATTTTGTTGTATGATTTATTATTTTAATTAATTTTTATTTTTGATTATTTATTTAAAATTCACCTATTAAATTATTTTTGTACTTGATCTAATTTCTAGTGACTCCTAATTTAATTGCAGGCCCAAATTATATTTTATTCATTGTATTATTTATTCTTTTAATTGGATTGGAATTTTCGTTCATGAAAAATTTTCTCTTTTATTGGGTTACCTATTATGTGTATTTTATTTTATTGAATTGTGGGTATTTTTATTTGAACCCTGTTGATTTGGATCTATCTCTTATTGAACCCTAAAACTCAATTCCATTTTTTCTTAACCCTAATCCGCTGTTTTTGGACCCTAAACCTCTAACCCAATACTTTATTGTACCCTATAAAAACAACTCTAATGCAAACCCTAATTTTTGCACACAAATTGAAATCCTAGCCGTCTACTCTCTCTCCTCTCTCCTCTCTCCTCCCGTTTCTCTCTCCCCGAGCGTTCCCGCCCAAATCTCTGAGACCCATTACTGAGTTCTCTTCTCCGGCCAACTCCGGCTCCCTCCGGTAACCCCCTCATCGCCACCTCCCGTCGACACCCCCCAGCATCGTCAGCACACCCCCGATCCTCCTCTTCGCCCTTGCCCTGTTTCGATTGTCAACAGCCAGCCAAACCCCGATCTTCCTTTGTTGCTGTCTTGATCCCGTCGACCAACACTATAGCGCCGCCCCGTCCCCATCGCGCCGCTCGCCTGCGACACCGCCGCTGCTGCCTCTGACGCCGATGACCACCAGGCCACTAGCCCTTGCTTGCTGTTGCTGTTCTGTCTCTTTGTTCACGGGTTTTGTATGTGTTTTTGCTAGTTCGTGAGTTTGTTGCTTCGGAATCCTTATCCTGTTATTCTTGATATTCAAACTCACCGTTTATAAGGCAAGTAACTTGTATTAAATTCTTTTGCATATACAAGTACAAATTACCGCTTGTAGTGTAGTTGGTTTCTAGAGATAATTCGTGTGTGAAACACCTTGTTGATATTGTCTCTATTGTGATGATTTGACCATAGTTGCCTCACGACATATATGACATGAATTAACCTAGGGTTGACCACTTTTGATGTATATGTTCATGCTATCTTGAGATATCTGTGTTTGATGTGTTATTCGTGTTATACTTGTCGAATACTTGTAAAATACCCTATACCATATTGCTTGGACATCTAGTACACCATATTCCATGTAATCATCCTATTGTTTCCCTATTGTTATTATTGTTCATCTCATGTCTCTAGATTGCATATTGTATGGTTGCATTAATAAAATAATTAACAAGCCGGGATTTAAGGGTTGACTTTTAGTAGTGGACAATATAGGGACTGTACTCGGAGGAGGGGCCTGTGTTTCCCTAAATAATATTCCGCTATTATTTTATCGGTGATTGTGGTTATGGTCGCAACCCAATCTATCGTGTATTGTATCGTTGTTGATGACCGTATCGTACACCGAAAGATGAATAATGTTTATCATTGGAGAGTACATGAACTATAGAGCCCACCACTAAGTCTAAAGCGAAACTGTTTGAATGTGGCAACCATGTAGTAAAAGGATGGATGCATGAAGTGCTACCTAGATAGTAATAATACAAGACTTAAACATAATCACTTGAGATTAGTTACTTGACACTTGTTACTTGATTCTTGACACTCGTTACTCGTTACTTGTTTACATGATACTTGTTCACTCGACACTTATTACGTACTACTTACACTTGTTTATCTTGCCATGCTAGTTGTTATATTTTGTTATCATGCCTATTCCATGCTATTTGTGTATCCTTCCTATGTACTTGTGCCTGCACTACAAGCGGCCCGTAACTTGCATTGACAGGCAT